>CM035174.1:33989828-35189828 GCA_020205615.1 Panax quinquefolius | reverse complement strand
AGTCATCCTAACCAAACAATAGGCACATCCCTTAGCTATAACGGTTTTTAAAACGTTCGTTAATAACTAAGTTAACGTTCAAGACGCTTATGGTTTTTAACTCATGTAAGCACTTACGATTTCTATTTGGTAATGACCTATCAATGATTTAATCATTAATAGGCTTCCTTATATCTCCTCAATAAACACACTCCACTCATCTACGATTCTTCTACGAGAAAGAAATCGAAAAAGATGAAGATTATGGTTTATAAGAATTTACCTTTGAAGTAATTCACGTTCTTGATAAACGCCTATTGGTTTGCTTGGAAGTAGAAGGATTTAATGTTTCTAGCTCTTTCTCTCTCTCACTATATTTGGACAAGCTTTGTAAAACAACAAAAATCCAACTCTAGCTTTCTATTTATAGAAAACCAAATGAGGGCAAAATGGTCCAATTCTCCACCTCCTTACTTATTTACCACTTTGTCACCAAGTAAAGTACTTGGTGACTAAGTGATATGCTTGGCTTGCACACCAAGTGGTTGGCCCACCATGCCCATGGGTCATCCCCATGGGTTGCCCCATGGGTTTTACCCATTCGATGACCCACCGGTTCGATCCACGATTCGGTTTTCTTGCATTGGGCTTAACCAATCTAATATTGGGCCTTGACTTGGGCTTATCACTTAATCCCTTGGGCTTGCTCATTCAATTGATTAGACTAAACATAATCCAACCCAAATAAATTAACATTAAGTCTTAACTAAATTCTAGAATACAACTCGTATTCCCTACGTATAATTCACGTATTATTTCCATATAATACTAGTAAGATAATTGTATTGCACTCCGTATTAATTCATCATATTATACATAGATACTAAATAGTATCTTAATTGTATAACACATGCCTTAACCCTAAAACAATTACTTCCACGCGTTTCATTACCTTCTCGAAAATCAATATACTCAACCCTTAGGTTTTAAGTCCGCAGGCGAAAACTTCGTTTGCCATAACGGAATTATTATTGAATATTCCATGCTATCTTCGTATTCTATCATTACACGTTTCTCAGAATCTCAAACCCTAGCTCCGAACGAAATCGGATGAATAGTATTTTTACGCAAACATTCTCAGAAAACCTTCATTTTCGTCTTGATAATTCATAACAATTAATTCTAGCACAAAGCCATAATATTAACGACATCTACACATTCTAGGTCATAAAACGACCTTCGAACATCTTACTCACATAATTACTCAATTAAATTCATTTAATCCACATAATCAAATAAAAATTTAATTTATTGAAAATTCGAAATTCTCGGGCGTTACATATTATTTCTTTCGTATTTATGAAGAGAGTTATTTTCATTCAATACTCGTAAGGGTTGTTATTCCATTCTTTATTATTCTGTTGGAATAACCTGTCTGTTCGATCTATCGCATGTCTGGTGAATTCTTTTGTTATTCCATTCTTTATTATTCAATTGGAATAACATGTCTGTGCGGTCTATCACATGCCAGGTGAATTCTTTTGTTATTCCATTCTATATTATTCTGTTAGAATAACACCGTTTATGCATCTTGATCTATCGCATGCATGGTGAATTCTTACATTATTCCATTCTTTATTATTTACATTGGAATAACTTTTGTCTACATGGACTACCGCATGCATGGTGAATGATCCTTTGTATTCATTCCTTATTAAATTGTGGAAATGATGCATCACGTGGATTACCGCATGTATGAGCAAAAATCCATTTGCGGTTTCATATATTCTATTATACTTAGTTGGTTAAAGTTTTGGCTTTTATACTCCATGAAATTAGTAGAATATCACGGATATTTGCGCTTCATCCAAAGATATCTTTTCATGGAAATATTCTTCTGAGCATTCTTGAATTTTACTCCACAAAACAGTATCATGTTGACAATTTGGACGTTATGGATTTCTGGATAAATTAAATTATAAATCTTTAAAAATTTATCCTTGAACTTGTTTTATTGAATTCTTATATCATTGTCATCATCCTCATGTTTATAATATGTTGAAAGTCATCTGTGGCATGTAGTGCATAGATGGACTTGGTATGATTATGACCAGGGATTGTTTGGTATAATCATGACCGTAATGTTACAAATGATGTGGTAAAAGTCCTCATTGGCCGTAGTGCATTGATGGACAGTTGTTGGCATGATCATGACTATTGATAAATACACGAATATCGTTGGCCCGTAGTGCATGGATAATTTGTGGTCGTGAAACTAATGAATATCATTGGCCGTAGTGCAGGGATGATGTGGTTTATTTATTAAACTGAGTCTCAGCAATAAAGTGATGAAAAACCTTTTAAATCATAGAAGATAGTAGATTTTATTTTCTACTTGACTCTTCTAATGGATTGCTTGTTCCGCTGCAGTTAAACTTGATGTTTGTTATATTTTATCAGTTTAACACTGTTGAAGGCTAACGATAAATTATTCTTCATTATCTTAGTCATAATTTTTCTTACTGGGCTACTTAAGCTCACCCTTTCTTTCACTGTTCTCTTCAGGAAATGAGAATATAGCTGGGACGAGTCAGGGAACGAATTGACGGTCCAGATGGTTATTTTAGTAGTCCTCACTATTCTAAAAAATAGTGTGACAATAAATGTAATGAGGACTCCATTGAGTGTGGATATTGTCTAGATGTCATTATTTTTATTAAAACTCTTAGATTATGTTTTGTCGTATTTTACACGACTGTTGTATAATTAAGTTGTATTTGAATTTTGTACCATGTATTTGGCGACTCAAGATGGGTGATGTACACCTATTTTGGGGGCGTCACAAAAGATGTTAGGTTGATCTTTGTCTTGAAATGTAATAGATATGCTTCAACAAAATCGTAGTCTATTGAGCTGATCAAGAGTTTGCAGAAGCTAAGGCAGAATCGTAGAGCATCGAGGATCGTAGTATGTCTGCCTTGAAGGGCTTCTCCGGAAATCGTAGAGTGGTCCAAACGTTTGTCGAAGCCAACTTAGAGATCGTAGTGTGCTCTCGGAAACGTAGACTCTGCAAGACAAGCAAGTGAAGATCGTAGTGTGTCAGTCCTTCAGAGAAATCGTAGTGTCTCAGTCCTTCAGAGAAATCGTAGTGTCCTCGTTTGATAGCATCAGATCAAGCACCAAGGTGGCAAGACACCACGATCTGAATCGTAGAGTATCATCTGCCTGTGTCAGAAGCATCAAGCCTTACCCTTTTGTTTAAAGATAAATTCCAACAAATGTGGAATGGGTTATAAATGTTGAAGTCCTCACCAGTCCCAAATGTCACAAAAAATATCCTTAGTATACAACAAAGGAAACGTATTGAAGAAGCTAAGGAAAGTATTTTTGGGTCAGAAGAAAATACCTTTTCACATGTTAGGTGAAAAAGCAGTCTGATGTGTCAGTGGGCAAGAATGAAATTCAGAAGATGTGAAGAAAAGTCTCCATCAAAGTTCAGAAATGTCAAAACTTATTTAATGCTTCAATGGATGTCTTCAACGGGTAGATTTCAAGGATCACATATATGCAAAACATCTGCAGATGATTCAACTAAGCAAGCATTGTACAAAACGCTGAAGAACCAAGTCAGCTGGACTTGAAGAGTTCAAGAGTGAACTAAGAAGTTCTTAGACTTCTGGTCTAGAAGGAATCTGTGAGATTCAGAAAGTATAAAAGATATCCTTTGTGGATTTCCTACTCGAAGAGTAGAAGAGTGGACTAGGAGCTTTAAGTGCTCTGAACCACTTAAAACTGATGTGTCTATTGCATTCTTGCTATAACTGTTATAACTGCCTCACTCTCATTAACTCACTATATCTAAAAGGGAAATCAAACAAATCTTAATTCCGCTGTGTTTGAATCATTATCAAAACTAACAAAGTAAAACGAAAAGAATTTTAAATATCTATTCAACCCCCTTCTAGATAACTATTGTGCCTCTAGGAACTAACAATTGGTATCAAAGCAGGTTCTATTATATAGCCTACAAAGCTTAAGTAGATCCAATGGCACACTTACCAAGCGAATCAAAGACAGGAGGAGGCAGTAAGCCACCTATGTGCAACAAAGATAAATTCGCCAACTGGAAAGTTTGGATGCAAGTATACATGGATTCAATAGATGAAGATCTATTTGAAACTGTTCAGAATGGGCCATACGTTCCTACAAAGCTTGCACCAACTACAGACAACCCAAACAGAATACAAATCAAGGTCAAAGGAGAATGGACAGACAACAAGAAGAGAGCTGTTCAACTCGACAAAAAGGTCAAGAACATTTTGTTCCAATCCTTAGAAGATGATATATTCAAAAATGTGGTCAACAGCAAAACAGCAAATGAGGTTTGGGAAACATTGCTCATCATGCATGAAGGAATCGAAGAAGTCAGTGAAAACAAACATTCTCTCCTGACACAACAATATGAAATGTTTGCACACGTTCAAGGAGAAAACGTCACTGCCACCTACGAGAGATTCAATGTTCTGCTCAACTCTCTACGAGCCTACGGAAAGATCTATAGAAACAAAGATCTAATCATAAAGTTCATGAGAGCCTTACCAATTAAGCAAGTGGGATGCCAAAACCACTGCTATTAGTGAGTCAAAGAATCTCCATGAGATGATTGTTCAACAATTATATGGCAACCTTCTTACATATGAATTGGAGCTGACTCAACGAGCAGAAACTCTATCTGAAGGAAGAAAGAAGGATAAGGGTGTTGCGCTCAAAGAAACTGACAACACCTCCAAAGTCAATACTGAAAATGACTCTGACTATGATGAAGATGATGATGAGGACTTTGCAATGCTGGTGAAAAGACTCATAAGGTTCATACGTCAAGGCAGAATCAGCAAACCAAAGAAAGTCAACAACTACAGCAGCCAGGAGCAGATAAATGATCTATGCTACAATTGAAAAAAGCCTGGCCATTTCATTGCAAACTGCAACAAACCCCTCAGAGAAGAACTAAAGAAGAAATCACATCCAAAGAAGGAATACAAAGGCAACAAAAGGCCACAGAAGAAAGATAAAGGCCTTGTAGCTGGAGGATCATGGAGTGACTCAGACAATGACTCAACTCCCGAATCTGGAGATGACGAAGATCCTCAAATGGCAAATCTTTGCATGATGGCCAAGCATGCAAAGGATAAGCAGAACTTCAACATTCATGAAGTAAGTATAGATGAGATATTTGACTTCAACTCTCCTGATGTAGACATTGATGATTTAAGAACTACACTGCATGGCATAACATCTGATCTGCATCAATACATGAAGTGGTTCAGAGTTCTGTCCAAGGATTAATCACTTCTTCAAAAAGAAAAAGAGAAAGTCCAAGAAGAACTGGAAACAGCCCTTCTAAGTGCTAACTCTCTCTCTCCAAGTTTGAAGCTGAGAATAAGCTCTTAAAACAGACCAATGAGCTCAATACACAAAGAGAGTCAAATCTAACCTCTAAGATTGAGGAACTAGAAAAGACAATCTCTACATGAAACAAATCATCTTCATCCATGGACTCCCTGATCTCTAGTCAAAGAAGTGTCTCTGACAGAACAGGTTTAGGCTTTGGGGAATCCATCTCAAAGCCATGTGTGGAAAAGGTAAAGGAAACTAGCACTAATAATGCTTCAAGTTTTAGTAGAGGCATTATATTTGTGAAGTCCTCACAAAAGGAAGAACTAGTCCAATCCTGCTCTTCTGATTCAATCCATACTCCAAGGAGTAAAGGATCTTATGCTGGCATGGGTTTCAGAAAAGAGAAGAGTAACCCAGCCACTACTCTCCAACCTCGAAGGATCGTAGAGTCGAGTAAAATTAACTCCACGAACCAACTGGGAAGGAGCAGTAGAGGAAAGGTACACTCCTCCCAAATCATGAAACACAAGGACACATGGAAAAAAGAGAATCAGTTTAACAGAAGGATGACAAAAGATCCACAAAAGTCCAAATGGAGGAAGAATTCTCATACATACACAAGCATGCATCATATTAGATGTTTTGTGTGCAATAAGGTTGGTCACAAGGCTACAAAATACTATTATAATCCTATGCATGTTGTAATAACTGAAAATTTTCTATATAAATAAATAAGAAATTTTGCATATTAATTTATTTTTTATTTTAAAGATGAGAATATGTGTCAAGTAATGTGTATGTATATATGTGATAAATAAAATTATTTATTTCATGAATAATTTCAAACAATTTTATTTTAGAATTTTTGATCATTATAAAGTATATTCCTATAGTAATTAATTTTTGTAAGCAAAAATGTTTTTATTAATTATTTTCCATGAAAACATGATTTTATATTATTTAAATAATATATGAAATGATTATTAGAATTATAATAATAAATATTTTATTATATGAATTTGTTCGTAATATTTAAGTTAATTATTTTAACTTAATTAAAGATAAACCAGATATGGAATCCAAACCCTAAATTTGGGTATTGATCGAGGATGAGAATAATAATATAATATTAATTATATTTTAATTTTTCGATCTTTATAAATTTGTCTTTGTATATCTCAGTAAGTCCGATAAGGTGGGCCGAATATGGTAAATTAGGTCATAACCCTCATGTCGTATTATTAAACCCTAATTGTTAAACTCGGTTATGAGTTTAAGACTGAGCAGTAATTGTGTTATATGAATTTTACTGTGTATTATATAATTTCTGTAATTAGGAGAAACCCTAATTATTTATTTGAAAACCCTAATTTGCTTATTAGGAACCCTAATTGCAAATTTTAATGAATTATAATGATAATTAGGAAACCCTAATTGTTAATTTAGGAACCCTAATGATAATTAAGGAACCCTAATTATTTAAACCCTAATTTTTATTAAAAACCCTAATTTAATTAGTATGTTTTAATTTAAAATTTTATTACACTTTAATTTTAATCTTTCAAACCCTAGTAATTATTTGGAAAACTTTAAAATATAAAATCTAATGATTAAACCCTAGATTCAAGCACCTTGGACAAGAATGCCATTGAGATTAAAATGAAATTACAAAAATGCCCTTTTGTCCCATTAGTTGAATTATTGCTAGCCAAATCTTATCCAAGATCTGGCCAGCCACCCTAGACCTACCTATGATCTATAGTATTGCTAGCAATCAGATTCATTACACCAGCCATGTGCCTTGTACCATTATTTGTATGATTCAAGAGAGAGAAAAGCACAACAAATCTCATTTATGCAACCCACACTTAGCCATTCTCTCTCAAGCTCAAACCCACGAAATTATAGTGTTAGTTCAGTCCCCAATCAAGCCCCACGAACACCAACATCAAATCAGAAGCATAGAATCCAGAATTTGTTCATAAAGAGGTAAGAACCCTAGAAGAAATCTGACATTGATCAAAGTGTTAGATGTTAGTTTTTTGTGTTAAACATGTAATATGTAGTATATAATGATGATCTGGGTTGTTCAATGTTAGATCCATAATATCTAGAGGCTCGGATTTAGCATTTTTCAAAATCTGGAAAAAACTTATTTTGTGCCTGACAACCAAAAGTCAGAGGCTGTAGATCTCTCTCTGTTTATTATTTGATGTGTTTTATGTTTTGGAGTTGTAGTATGCTATGAGATCTTTGATATGAAACTGGAAGCTAGCCCAGATCATGAACATGTTAAAAGTTATAGCTGGTCAAACCTAGTTGACCAAGCATGACTTTACAAATCTGGAAAACCCAGATCGTGCCCAGACAGAGCCTGACAACTTTTTCAAGCGACTAAATCTGCCAAAGTGTGTTGTTATTTTGATTCTGTTATTGTAACTAAGTTATAGCTTGTTATGGGTACTATGAATAAATGCTTGTAGATCCCTTAAATCACCAATATATTGAACACAGTGGAAGGTCAAACTAGCCTGCTTGCTCACAAAATCTGTTTCTGGAAATTCCAGAAAGCTCAAGAACATGTCTTCTGACATGGTTTGACCGGCTAAAATCTATTTTCTTTATTGATGTTATATGTGTTTTATTTATTAGATCTATAGTATTACATGTTATCTACAACTTGGAATCAATAGATCACATAGATCAAACACACAACGCGAGATATAAGGATCCAAAGTAGCATACTCGATCTGTTCTTCATTTCTAGAAAACCCAGAAATGATGAGCAGGACTTTATTACCTAATTTGTGAGCCCCAACGCGTTTTCATTAATTATTGTTAGACTTTACCATGGCTTGGAACATGTTCTATGATGGTTTGTGTAAGACCCCGAATTTTATGAAATAAAAGTATTCAATTTTTCTTATAATTACTATTCAGTAAATGGTTAAATTGATAAAAGTTAAAGTTAAGGGTGATATATGAATTTTTTCAAAATACACAAGTGGTTATAAAATATTCATTGTTGTTTGGGAATATTCGTTTGGTCGTGGAATATTCTTTACATGCAGGAATATTAAATGCATTTACTCACAAGCAGACCATTTTGGGCCCCATAATGTGAGAATAAGCTGTCGGATGAAGAAAGCGACAAAATTAAGTTTTTATAAATAACGGCGTAATCAAGTTCTGAATTAACTTTGTTGGAATACGGTTAGTAAAGTAAAGTAATACTGGCGTTGCACAAGAAGTACACCAGACAAGACGAAGATTTTTTCAATTATTGATTCTTACGTGAGAAGGCACTACTCAATAATTGTTACGATAATTCTTATTCAATATTTTATTTTATTGATTCAATAATTCTTGTGTTGATATTTTATTATTGTTGTTCAATAATTATCCTTGCCTGAGATTTCCCATTATCGGATCAATAATTCATATTATTTGAATAATATTATTAGATAGCATTATTGGCAATGTCTAGAAAGTTACATCAAGGAGAGGTTTGGTCACCTAATTGCGCGCCAATGAAGGAGAAATTCTTATTGGAAAGCCCCTCTTTCTCAGGAGGCGCTGGTTGTCATTATTGTGATTCTCGTAATATTATTTGTGAATAATTAGTTATTGATTTATATGATAAGAAAATATTTATTTGATGTGGATATAAATGATGGATTTATTTATGTATTTATAAGTGAAGGAATTAAAGATGAGGTGTTTTATCGGTATTTGTCGAAATGGAGAACAAAATATGGGATTTTCGAAAAATTAGTTTATTACTTGATTTTGTAAAATCCATAACTCTTTGTGTATAATGAGTTAAGACATGAGCCATATATCAAAAGAAAGCCCTAGAAGTAAGCTAATCAGAGAAATTTGAATCACCCAAAATTCTTTGTAGATATTTCGTGGTGAAATTTTGAATGAAACTGGTCAGAAGGACTAATAGTCCAAAAATCGGTGTTATTCTGACTTTATTGTGTGAGTTATAATATTTAATCCAACCGTTGGATCGTTGTAATTTTGGATATGTTATACATATATAAGTTGAGTATATGTTTACAAATTTTGAACCGTTAAAATGAACGTATGATTTGTTATGAATTTTTAAGAGATGGCGATTCGAAAATTAGGTTTTGGTGGAAAATTCTAGAATTGAGTGGGCCCCACTCTTGGTTGTTGGGGAAGATGGCTGATTTTTGGTGGGTGGAATAGTAGCGGTAAAGCTATCGGTGTAGTTGAGGTCAAGTCTTCTTCTTGGCGTGCTTAACATTTTCCTATAAATAGAGGGCTAAGTTAGAATTGAAAATCACACCGTAAACATAAGCTTTTCTCTTTCTCTCTCTAGATTATTGAGTGTAATTTGTGAGTATTTAGATACTTGGTGAGTTGATATTCATCGGTGCAAGTTTTCTTCAAACGTCATGCATCCGATATCCCGTCGAAGTCTTTGCTCTTTTGAGGTAAGGGATAGTAAGGGATATTATTTTTTTCAGTAATGATATTATTTCTTCAATATCATTATCTTTGAAATATTGGTTGGAACTTTTTATCAAATTTGGAACTTTTTCATGTCGGGGGTTACTATTCATGGGTTACTATTCACGAGTTACTATTCATGAGTTACTATTCACGAGTTACTATTCACTTAGTACTATTCATGAAGCGTGAAAATGTTTTTTGTGGAATTTCTATCTTTTGGTGTCTGAGTTACTATTCACGATATCGGACTTTATTCACGATATCTGACACTATTCACTTAATACTGACTATTCAATAGAAAAATGAAAATTTTTCTTTTAAAGTCTAAAATATCTATTACGGATACTAACTTTGATTGTATCCATGTTTTGATCATTCTTGAATTTTACACCACTATGATTATTTTGAGGTATTTTTGGATGTATAGATTAGGAGTTATGGATTTTATGAGAAAAGACTATTTTAAAAGTAACTATTTATAACTCCTTGCGGTTAACTCCAAAATTGATAGAAATTTTATTGAGAGTACAACTATATAATATCAGTGTACTCTGTGAATTTCGGAATTTTTGGATAAAAGTACAATTTATGATAAATGTTTAAATATTAGGTGGTTTTGGCCATATGAAAAATAGTAAATGAATTTTTAAAATTTCGAGAAAAATATATGTTCAATATGGGACTATTTTATGCTAAATCCTTAAAAGAAATATTTTAGAACTGATTTGGTATTTTTCATGAAAATGTTCTAGTTATGAGTAAATGAATTAAATATGTTATGTGAAGTAAGAAAATTGGAAAATATGATTTATTGGCTTGAGAATCATATATGAGATATATGCAAATTTTTATGAGGGTTTTGGTTAATGATGATGAAATCTTATGAGTTTGGCATTTTTAGATGATTAAATGCATTAATTATTAAAGTGTAAATAATTGGATTAAATTATTTATAAGTTTGAGAAATGATTAAAATATTATTATAATATTAATAATATTAGATTATGAGATTTCTAAGTGATTTATAACATTTGGATTAAGGTGTTATAAATATGGATATGAATTTTATTATGAAACTTTATCTTTTCGTGTCGAGGTTACTATGCACGTATACGGGACTATGTACGAATACGGGGTACTATTCACAACAAATTGGTTTCTTCTCTGACCAAATTATCGTTGATTTATGAATCTTACTCTTGAAATTAAAACCATGTTTTGATTATATTATTTTTATATAACATTCTTATAACCCTAATGATGATATTTCTCTTTGACTTGAGTGTAAAGATGGGTAGATTATTGGTATGATCGTGACCATAGGTTCTCTTTGGCCAGTAGTGCAAAAGTTGAATTGTTGACTGGTATGATCATGACCATTGAATTTACAATTGAATATTTTTAGCTTAAGTGCAAAGGTGAATTGATCAACATGGTTATAATTATTGTTATATAACTTCTGAAATGATTATGTATTTCGTTGATATATGAATATCTTTGGCTCGTTGTGCAAAGATGACCTGTTGTTGAATATCTTTAGCCTGTAGTGCAAAGATGAATTATTGATGAATATCTTTGGCTCGTAATGCAAAGATGACCTGTTGTTGAATATCTTTAGCCTGTAGTGCAAAGATGAATTATTGATGAATATCTTTGGCTTGTAATGCAAAGATGACCTGTTGTTGAATATCTTTAGTGTAAGACCCCAAAATTTTTAAATAAAAAGGAATTTCCTTTATTTATTATTTTGAAATAGTAAGGTTGATTTGATTAATGTGGATAGTTAAGGGTTAAATACGCAAATATTTCAAAATAAGCAAGTGGTTATAAAATATTCATTATTGTCGGGAATATTCGTTTGGTCGTGGAATATTAAATCTTTGTCGGGGAATATTAAATGCATGACGGTAGCGACCATGTGTGGGCCCCATAACGGAAAGCGATTGGATGAAGAAAGCGACAAATATAAGTTGTTTTTAAATAACTGGCGTAGTTGTTGCAATTATTATCTTGTTGGAATACTAAATTGGTTAAAACACACTAATGTCGCGTTGTTGAGCGGTTGCTTATACCAGTATTGCACCAATTATTGATTCTTACGTAAGAAGGCACTACTCAATAATGGTTACGGTAATTTCTTATTCGATATTTTATTGAGTTAATAATTTTTTGTGTTGATATTTTATATTCATTGTTGTTTCAATAATTGTCATTACACGATTATTTTCATTATCGAAGCAATAATTCATATTATCTGAATAATATTATTAGATAACATTATTGGCAATGTCTAGAAAGTTACATCTAAGGAGAGGTTTGGTCACCTAATTGCGGCGCCACAAGAAGAAGAAATTCTTATTGAAAGCCCCTCTTTCTGAAGCGCCGGTTGTCAATATTGTGATTCGTAATATTATTTATGATTAATTAATTATTGATTCATATGATGAGAAAAATATTGATTTTATGTGGATA
The DNA here is from genome assembly GCA_020205615.1 of Panax quinquefolius. Classification (NCBI taxonomy): domain Eukaryota; kingdom Viridiplantae; phylum Streptophyta; class Magnoliopsida; order Apiales; family Araliaceae; genus Panax; species Panax quinquefolius. Next base: position 35,177,495 of record CM035174.1, on the reverse strand, counting down.
TAGATGGAGAAAATTTTTATAGTGACAATTGTTGAAAATTAAAATTTTATCTTTTCTCGATAAAATAATTCATTTAAATATATTATTTTAATAATATATTAACGGTGATATTTTTACAACGAATGTGGGATATATGAGTATATCTGAGGAGGAAGAGTATTTTTGTTGCAATAAATGTTTAAAACATGTTAAACATGTCGATTGGACCCCATTTATCGATTTGAAATTTGATTATAGCACGTAAAATCGCCCGTTTGTGGATTTCGGTCAATTTTATTTGGAATTTGGAAAACTTTCTTCTGCAAAGTTGTAGAGAATTGAAATTCCTATAAAAACTCGCGAGATTCAATTTTCTGATGAAAGGGCTATTTATTATGAATTATTGAAGTTCAAGTTCAAATAATTAATTTTGGAAGTTTTAATTATTTTATTATGAAAAACGTTTTTGTCATTAAAGGTGGGTCTTGCATGTGATGTAAATGCTGAATTCAGATCCTTAAAAGTGGGCGAGGAATTTGTAATATTAATATTAATATTTTATTAAATTTTCGCTTTTGGTGTTCTAAGCATTTTCCTATAAATAGGTGCTTAGGTTAGAATTGAAAATCACACCGTAAATCAAGTTTTCTCTCTATATTATCGAGCGTATTCTTGTGAGTATTTTGAGTATACTTTGAGTATTGATATACGATGCAAGTTCATTCGGCGTTATTCCGGTCGAAATCTTCGCTCTTTTGAGGTAAGGGATATTATTTTTTCAGTAATGATATTATTTCTTCAATATCATTATCTTTGAAATGTTGATCCGAAGTTTTATCAAATTTGGAACTTTTTCATGTCGGGGTTACTATTCATGGGTTACTATTCATGAGTTACTATTCACGAGTTACTATTTATGAGTTCTTATTCACGAGTTACTTATTCACGAGTACTATTAACGTAAGCGTGAAGATGTTTTTGTGGAATTTCTATCTTTTGGTATCTGAGTTACTATTCACGATACTGACTTTATTCACGATACGGCACTATTCACGATATCTGATCTTATTCACCGAAAAATAAAATTTCTTCTTTTCGTCCAAAACATATATTCGGATACTAACTCGATTGTATCCATGTTTTGATCATTCTTGAATTTTACACCACTATGATTATTTTGAGGTATTTTGGACGTGGATAAAACCAAGTACGAATCCTTAATCCTTAATCCTTGTCATTTTGTTTCTTTGGATTCGTTTCTTTAAAAAAAAATTTTTCATCATCCTCTACCTTAAATGATGATATTATAGAATATCTTTGGCCCGTAGTGCAAAAGATGAGCAGTGTTTAAATGAACATGACCAATGATGAATATCTTTGGCTGTAGTCAAAAGATGAATATTTGATTCCGGATGTATATTGATTTATGTTATAGGGATAAAAGATAGAGCGATGAACTTTTAAATTCATACATAGAAGATAGTAGTTTGCATTCTCTACTTAACTCTTCTAATGAATTATTATTTCATTGCGAATATTGATTTAAAATTTGTTGTCTATTGTATTCTATTATATTTTCCTGTTGAAGACTAACGATAATTTGTTGTATATTATCTTAGTCATAATATTCTTCTTCGAGCTAGTTGAGCTCACCCTTTTCCTTTTTGTTCCATTTTTCTCGTGGAGGCGAGAATATAGCGAGTATTTAGTGGGGGTATGGAATGAAGGTTTTAGAAAGGATTGTTTAGTAGTCCTCACCATTTTTGTAAAATAATGTATCAATAAATGTGATGAGGATTTATTTGAGTATAGATATTGTCTAGAAGATAATATTTGTATTCAAACTCACGCTTTTCTTGTTGTAATAATAAAGTTGTAGTTGTTTACTTGCACTATGTATTGACAACTCGGAATAGGTGATGTATACCTATTTGGGGGCGTCACGATTGGTATCGAGCTTAGGATATGATCTCTGGCGGAGATCTGGGAATAGAACTAGGAGGGAGAGACGAGTAAATCCTTCGCTAGTGTGTCCTACCTAAGCTTATTTGTTGGTTTGGTCATATTATAGGGTATTATGTGATTTGTTAATTTATTTAATTAACCCTTGTTTTATGATAGTTTTTTAGAATGACCACGAGAACGTTAACAATGGAGTGAATGAGATCGTGGAGACACCTCTAATCGCCAACCGTGATAATGTGATGTCGGTGAAGAAGGAATTAGAGATATCCATGTGGTGAGTGAAGAATTGATAGTTGCATCTTTTAGATAATCGCAGAGGTAACAACGGTGAGAGTGAGGAAGAAGAGGAAGAAAGGTACACCAAGAGAGTTTATTAGAGGTATTTTATGATCGAAATATAGAATTGCAAAATCGTATTCATGAGTTAGAAGAAGCAAAGCTAAAGAATTGCAGGGTCCGTGGAGCAAAAGGATGCAACGATTCAAGTCAGTGTTACCCGATCGTGATGCTTGAATGAAGCACTCTTTGGCGAGTATAAGATGATAAAGTTGGAATCGAAATGAAAGAAGAAATAATCGAACAGTGAGAATGAGTGATGCATGGGTAAAAAGCCGCACGACGACGCGTTGATATTATGGAAAGAGATGTCCAATCTAAAAAGAGAAGATTTAACGATGACGGGAAGATGTCAAAGAACATCAAAGACCATCAACAAATTCTAAGGGAAGAGAACGATCGCCGTTAGATGCTACAGATGTGGAGAGAGAGGACATATAAGGTCAAACTGCTCAAAGCCTTCCAAGGTATGCTATAATTGTGGAAAAGAAGGACATATCGCTTCGAGATTATACGATATCGAAACCCATTCAGGCGTGAATGGTGACTCAAAAGGATGTCCCGTGAAAAGTCAAAGTCAACGGTTCTTGGAAGAGCGTTTGTCGTGACCGGTCAAAATACGAGGAACCCGAACGGTTAGCAGGTTAGTTAATTATAAATTCTTGCGAAGTATATACCTTACTTGATACCGGCATACCCATTCATTTATCTCTCCCGCATGTGCTCAACGCTTAAACTTGACTCAGGAGAAATTAGACTTTGACCTATCTGTGGAAACTCCGTTAGGAGAAACTTTCATCACATCCAATGTTTATAAATCTTGTTTGATTCAAGTTGGCACCATTACCTTACCGTTGACCTTATCTCTTTAAAGATACTTGCTTTTGATGTGATTTTAGGGATTGATTGGTTAACTACTCATCATGCCAAAATTGATTGTCTTCGTAAGGTTGTTAGTTTTCATATTCCTAACCAACCTGTTGTATTTAATTCAAGCAACTAAACCATTAAAATCAATCACTATCATATCTAATCATAAAGCTATTCGTTTATTGAAAAAACGGATGTCAAGCTTTCTTAGCCCATGTTATGGATTTGAATAAAGACACGCCAAATTTGAATAATATTCTGTTGTTATCGACTTTTTCCGACGTATTTCAAGAACTTCCGGCCTACCCCGTAACGTGAAGTTGAATTCTTTATTGATCTTGAACCCGGTACAAAGCCCATTTCTAAAACCCCATATCGAATGGCTCCTATTGAACTTCAGGAGTTAAAGGTCCAACTACGTGAATTGTTGGACATCGGTTTCATTCGCCCTAAGTACATCTCCTTGGGGTGCTCTGTTTTATTTGTAAAGAAGAAAGACGGGAGTATGCGACTTTGTATTCGACTATCGGAATTGAACCATGTCACCATCAAGAATAGGTATCCCTACCTCGTATTGATGACTTGTTTGACCAATTGCAAGGGGCACAATTCTTTTCAAAATCGATCTTCGCTCGGATATCATCACCAAGATTAGAATCGAGGATATTCCAAAGGCGCCTTGTAACTTCGGTATGGGCATTATGAATTCTTAGTCATGTCTTTCGGACTAACTAATGCTCCTGCTGGCTTTCATGGATATGATGAACCGAGTATTCAAGGAATATTTGGATCAATTCGTTGTTGTCTTTATTAATGACATCCTCATATATTCCAAAAGCCGTGAAGATCATGAGCACCATTTGAAGTCGGTACTCCAAAGGCTTCGTGAAAACCAACTATATGCCAAATTGAAGAAATGCGAGTTCGGCGAGGAAGTAGCATTCCTTGGGCACGTGGTGTCGTAAAACATGGAGTATCTGTTGATCCGCCAAGATTGAAGCAATACAAAGTTGGGAGCAAGCGAAGTCGGTGACCAAGCACGTAGCTTTTTGGGCTTAATGGTTATTATCGGAGATTCGTGGAAGGGTTTTCTCGAATCGCTACTCCATTAACTCAGCCTAACTCGGAAGGATACAAAATTCGTTTGGAGCGAAGAATGCGAGAAAAGTTTCCAAGAGCTTAAGAGGAGACTATATTTAAGACTTGTTCTAACAATACCATCTGGTTCGGATGGATTTGTTATCTACAAACGATGCTTTCGTGCAAAGGGTTAGGATGTGTTCTCATGCAACGTGGGAAAGTCATAGCCTATGCCTCATGACAACTTAAAGAGTATGAGAGGAATTATCCTACTCATGATCTAGAGTTAGCGGCAATGATCCAAGCGCTAAAAATATGGAGGCACTATCTATATGGGGAGAAAGTGGAGATATATTCGCACCATAAAAGCCTTAAATATTTCTTCACTCAAAAAAGAACTCAACATGCGGCAGTTAACGTTGGCTCGAGCTATTGAAAGACTACGACCACACTATTCAATACCATCCGGTAAAGTTTAACGTGGTAGCCGACGATTGAGTAGAAGATCATGTCGCGAGAACGAAAGTGCGATGATGTCAAGTATACGACAGAGCCAACTTTAATAGAAAAAGTTAAGGTTGCTCAAGCCACCGAGGCCGGGAAATCGATGCGATGAAGAAGAAAGTACAAGAAGGAGCTATTCCGGAAGCGAGAATTGATGAAGAAGGAATACTTCGAGTCCACTCTAGACTTTGTGTTCCTAACGACTCTGATTTGAAGTACAAGATTATGATGGAGGCACACAATACGCCATTTACAATCCATCCTGGAAGTACTAAAATGTATCATGATCTTCGACATACATTTTGGTGGAACAATATGAAGAGAGAGATTGCAAAGTTTATCTCGATGTGTTTAACTTGCCAACGTGTAAAGGCGGAGCATCTTGTACCTAAGGGTCCGTTGCAACCACTTGAGATTCCGAAATGGAAGTGGGAACACATTACCATGGATTTCGTTACGGGTCTTCCTACGGTTTCTCAAGGCATCAATGCTATTTGGGTTATTGTTGATAGATTAACCAAGTCTGCTCATTTCTTGCCGATACGGGAGACTTATTCCCTTGAACGTCTTGCTAGTATGTACGTGAATGAGATTGTGAGGTTGCATGGCATGCCAGTATCCATAGTTTTGGATCGTGACCCAAGATTCACTTCAAGATTTTGGGTTAGCTTGCAAAAAAAAGCTATGGGCACGGATTTGCGATTTAGTTCGGCATACCATCCCCAAACGGACGGACAATCAGAGAGGACTACTCAAACTCTTGAAGATATATTAAAACTCTGTGTCCTAGATTTCAAAGGAAGTTGGGATAAGTACTTGCCATTGGTGGAATTCTCATACAACAATAGTTATTAAACAAATATAGGCATGGTTCCATTCGAAGCATTATATGGACAAAAATGTCGTTCTCCAATATGTTGGGATGAGGTGGGTGAAGCAACATTGTTGGGACCCGAAAGTTAATACGTATGACTAATGATTCGGATAACGATACAAACGGCACAAGATCGACAAAAGAGTTATGCGGATCTTCATCGAAAAGGACGTGGAATTTAATGTAGGGGATCATGTATTGTCATGCGAGTTGCTCCATGGAAGGGAATTACAAGATTTGGGAAGAGAGGAAAGCTCAATCCACGATTTATTGGTCCATTTCAAATTCTTGACCGAGTAGGAAATGTAGCCTATAGACTTGCGTTACCTCGAGTATGTCTCGTGTTCATAATGTGTTTCACATATCTCGTACTTCGTAAATATGTGAAAGACCGAACCACGTTATTGAGTTAGAACCCGGACGAGATAGCCAAGACTTAACGTATGAGGAGGTACTGTCAAGATCTTGGATAGGAAGGAGCATGTCCTACGCCAAGAAAGGTCATACCACAAGTTAAAATTTTGTGGAGGAATCATGCTATAGAGGAAATGACACGGGAATTGGAAGCGGAAATGAAAGCGAGGTATCCTCACCTTTTCAAACACCAGTACGCACGTCAATTTCGAGGACGAAATTTCATAAAGAGGGAGGTTGTAAGACCTCGAAATTTTTAAATAAAAAGGAATTTCCTTTATTTATTATTTTGAAATAGTAAGGGTTGATTTGATTAATGTGGATAGTTAAGGGTTAAATACGCAAATATTTCAAAATAAGCAAGTGGTTATAAAATATTCATTATTGTTTGGGAATATTCGTTTTTGGTCGTGGAATATTAGATCGTTTGGGAATATTAAATGCGACCACAAGCGACCATGTGTGGGCCCCATAACTGAAAAAGCGATTGGATGAAGAAAACGACAAATATAAGTTGTTTTTAAATAACTGGCGTAGAAGTTGTTATTGCTAATCTTCATTGGAATACCCGGTGGTTAAAACACACTAATACGCGTTGTTGAAAGCGGTTACTTTGCAGTATTGCACCAATTATTGATTCTTACGTAAGAAGGCACTACTCAATAATGGTTACGAGAATTACCGCTCAAAGATTTTATCGAGTTAATAATTGTCGTGTTGATATTTTATATTCTTTGTTGTTTCAATAATTGTCATTACACGGTATTTTTCATTATCGAAGAAATAATTCATATTATCTGAATAATATTATTAGATAACATTATTGGCAATGTCTAGAAAGTTCGCTCTAAGGAGAGGTTTGGTCACCTAATCATGGCGCCAAGAAGAAGAAATTCTTATTGGAAAGCCCTTCTTTCCTAAGGAACTATACGGTTGTCAATATTGTGATTCGTAATATTATTTATGATTAATTAATAATTGATTCATATGATGAGAAAATATTGATTTTATGTGGATATAGATGGAGAAAATTTTTATAGTGACAATTGTTGAAAATTAAAATTTTATCTTTTTTCCGATAAAATAATTCATTTAAATATATTATTTTAATAATATATTAACGGTGATATTTTTACAACGAATGTGGGATATATGAGTATACGAGGAGGAAGAGTATTTTTGTTGCAATAAATGTTTAAAACATGTTAAACATGCCATTGGACCCCATTTATTATTTGAAATTTGATTATAGCTGTAAAATCGCCTGTTTGTGGATTTGGTCAATTTTTATTTGGAATTTGGAAAAACTTTCTTCGCAAAGTTGTAGAGAATTGAAATTCCTATAAAAAATCGCGAGATTCAAATTTTACGATGAAAGGGCTATTTATTATGAATTATTGAAGTTCAAGCTCAAATAATTAATTTTGGAAGTTTTAATTATTTTTATTATGAAAAACGTTTTTTGTCATTAAAGGTGGGTCTTGCATGTGATGTAAATGCTGAATTCAGATCCTTAAAAGTGGGCGTAGGAATTTGTAATATTAATATTAATATTTTATTAAATTTTCGCTTTGGTGTTCTAAGCATTTTCCTATAAATAGGGTGCTTAGGTTAGAATTGAAAATCACACCGTAAACTAAAGTTTTCTCTCTATATTATCGAAGCGTATTCTTGTGAGTATTTTGAGTATACTTTGAGTATTGATATACGGTGCAAAGTTCATTCAACGTTATTCCAATCAATCAATCGCTCTTTTGAGGTAAGTGGATATTATTTTTTTCGTAATGATATTATTTCTTCAATATCATTATAATTGAAATGTTGATCTGAAGTTTTATCAAATTTGGAACTTTTTCATGTCTGGGGTTACTATTCATGGGTTACTATTCATGAGTTACTATTCACGAGTTACTATTCATGAGTTACTTATTCACGAGTTACTATTCACGAGTACTATTCATGAAGCGTGAAGATGTTTTTGTGGAATTTCTATCTTTTGGTGTCTGAGTTACTATTCACGATATCTAAGACTATTCACGATATCTGACACTATTCACGATATACGATATTATTCATAGAAAATAAAATTTCTTCTTTTCGTCCAAAACATATATTCGGATACTAACTCGATTGTATCCATGTTTTGATCATTCTTGAATTTTACACCACTATGATTATTTTGAGGTATTTTTGGACGTGGATAAAACCAAGTACTAATCCTTAATCCTTAATCCTTGTCATTTTGTTTCACTTTGGATTCGTTTCTTTAAAAAAAAATATATTTTCATCATCCTCGGTCTTAAATGATGATATTATAGAATATCTTTGGCCGTAGTGAAAAAGATGAGCAGTGTTTAAATGAACATGACCAACTGATGAATATCTTTGGCCTGTAGTGCAAAGATGAATATTTGATTCCAGATGTATATTGATTGATGTTATAGGGATAAAAGATAGACGATGAACTTTTAAATTCATACATAGAAGATAGTAGTTTGCATTCTCTACTTAACTCTTCTAATGAATTATTTTTTCCTCTCATGAATATTGATTTAAAATTTGTTGTCTATTGTATTCTATTATATTTTCCTGTTGAAGACTAACGATAATTTGTTGTATATTATCTTAATCATAATATTCTTTCTTGAGCTAGTTGAGCTCACCCTTTTCCTTTTGTTCCATTTTTCTCGGGGGCGAGAATATAAGCGAGTACTGGTAGGGGGTATGGAATGAAGGTTTTAGAAAGGATTGTTTAGTAGTCCTCACCATTTTGTAAAATAATGTATCAATAAATGTGATGAGGATTTATTTGAGTATAGATATTGTGCTCAGAAGATAATATTTGTATTCAAACTCACAGCTTTTCTTGTTGTAATAATAAAGTTGTAGTTGTTTACATCATGTATTGACAACTCGTAATAGGTGATGTATACCTATTTTGGGGCGTCACATTTAGCTTCAGTAGTGCAAAGATGAATTATTGATGAATATCTTTGGCTCGTAATGCAAAGATGACACATTGTTGAATATCTTTGCTTTGTAGTGCAAAGATGAATTATTGATGAATATCTTTGGCTCGTAATGCAAAGATGACTGTTGTTGAATATCTTTAGCTTTGTAGTGTAAAGATGAGCTCATTGATGAATATCTTTGACCCGAGGTGTAAAGATGAATTTATTAGTATGATTATGAGCGAGGGCTGTGATTTGGTATAACCATGATATTTGATGTTTTGAGTAAAGGCGGTGATGAAAATTATCTTATTCCGGATGAGAAGAGGAATTTAGAATCACAATTATGATTATGAGTTATTCATATGATTGTGGAAAGGAACTGTTGATTGATGTTACAGGATAAAATATTGTTGGTGGACTTTTAACGTGGAGAAGACAATAGACTTTATAGTCTATTTGACTCTTTTAATGGATCGCTCGTCTACCGCAACTATGGTTGAAAAGTTTTATCATCTACATATATGTTCTAAATCTACGATTCATTCCGATGAAGACTATTGATAATTTATTTATCTTTAGTCATAATATTCTTTATCGAGCTAGTTGTGCTCACCCTTTTGTTTCACAATTCCTTTCGTGTAATAAAAGTGTATTTGGGTTGAAGTGGGGATAACAAGGAATAGAACGGTGGTCTATAGTTGTTGAGGTTCTCCTAAAGAGTATGAAAATAATTTTATTGAGGGCTTTAGTGTGTTGTATTTTATACATCATTTAATAGTTATTTTTGGTGAATTAAATAGGTGTGGCGTAACCCAACTTTGGAAGGGTGTTTTGTCACTATCATACAAGATGTCTAATGACATACAAACTCGTGTTATCATAAGACATGGTTGTGCTCATCCACTTGCTGAGTATATTTACAAGCACTACCTATATAATCTTGGTGTTTGTTTGGAGTATAATACCAAATTAGAGACAGTGGAGATAATGATATGTCAAGAGAAGACTCGCCATTGGGAAGAATATGATAGTAATCTTCTTGTTTTTCTTTGGGGTCTATTGGGTCAACCAAGGATAATTCTGTGGCCATATGATATCTACCATAACCTAAAAGCATGGCCTCCCATGTACGAAGGTTTCCTTGAGCACTTCCCAAAGATTCTAATTTCTAAAACAGTTTTTGACTGTACCTTTATGTAAGGTGTCATGGTGACGTGTTATCCAAGTTGGTGTCCAGAGTTACATTTGGTATATATTGGTATCCAAACTCACAGCATATGTGTTGTTGTATTTTGCACGACAATTGTTGTAATAAAGTTGTAGTTGTTTTTCGTACCATATATTTGGCGACTCAGAATGGGTTGGATGGAATGGACCTATTTTGGGGTTGTTACATTGGTATCGAGCTTAGGGATATGATCTCTCATGAGATCGGGGAATAGAACTAGGAGGGAGAGATGAGTAAATCCTTCGCTAGTTTGTCCTACCTAAGCTTATTTGTTGGTCGATCATAATATCGGGATATTATGTGATATGTTAATTTATTCAATTAACCCTTGTTTTGAAGTTGTATTCTAGAATGATACGAAATACGTGAGATGAGCAATGGAGAAAAATCATGATGACAGGAAAGATGAAATCGAAATGAAAGCAAGGTATTCTCAACTCTTTGAAATACCAGTGCACGTAAATTTTGGGGATGAAATTTCATAAGGAGAGGAGATTGTAAGACCCGAATTTTATGAAATAAAAGTATTCAATTTTTCTTATAATTACTATTCAAGTAAATGGTTAAATTGAGAAAAGTTAAAGTTAAGGGTGATATATGAATTTTTTTCAAAATACACAAGTGGTTATAAAATATTCATTGTCATTGGGAATATTCGTTTGGTCGTGGAATATTCTTTCCGTCTGGGAATATTAAATTTACTGCAAGCTAAATGACCATTTTTGGGCCCCATAATGTAATAACCGCCGGATGAAGAAAAAACGACAAAATTAAGTTTTTATAAATAACAGGCGTAATCTACTGCAATTAACATCGTTGGAATACCCGGTTGGTAAAGTAAAGTAATACGCGTTGTTGCACACGAAAGACACCAGACAAGATGTTAAGATATTTTTCAATTATTGATTCTTACGTGAGAAGGCACTACTCAATAATTGTTACTGATAATTCTTATTCAATATTTTATTTTATTGATTCAATAATTCTTTGTGTTGATATTTTATTATTGTTGTTCAATAATTATCAACGCACAAAGATTTCCCATTATCGATCAATAATTCATATTATTTGAATAATATTATTAGATAGCATTATTGGCAATGTCTAGAAAGTTACATCAAGGAGAGGTTTGGTCACCTAATTGCGCCAAGAAGGAGAAATTCTTATTCGAAAGCCCCTCTTTCTGAACCTACTTGGTCATCATTATTGTGATTCTCGTAATATTATTTGTGAATAATTAGTTATTGATTTATATGATAAGAAAATATTTATTTGATGTGGATATAAATGATGGATTTATTTATGTATTTATAAGTGAAGGAATTAAAGATGAGGTGTTTTATCAAGATTTATTTAAATTGAGAACAAAATATGGGATTTTCGAGAAAAATTAGTTTATTACTTGATTTTGTAAAATCCATAACTCTTTGTGTATAATGAGTTAAGAGATGAGCCATATATCAAAAGAAAGCCCTAGAAGTAAGCTAATGTAGAAATTTGAATCACCCAAAAATACTTTGTAGATATTTCGTGGTGAAATTTTGAATGAAATCGTCCGAAGGACTAATAGTCAGAAAAATCCATTGTTTATCTGACTTTATTGTGTGAGTTATAATATTTAATCCGACCGTTGGATCGTTGTAATTTTGGATATGTTATACATATATAAGTTGAGTATATGTCTACAAATTTTGAACCGTTAAAATGAATGTATGATTTGTTATGAATTTTAAGAGGTAATCGATTCGGAAATTAGGTTTTGGTGGAAAATTCTAGAATTGAGTGGGCCCCACTCTTGGTTGTTAGGGGGAAGATGGCTGATTTTTGGTGGGTGGAATAGTAGAAGGTAAAGCCATCAGGTAGCAGGTCAAGTCTTCTTCGGCGTGCTAACATTTTCCTATAAATAGAGGGCTAAGTTAGAATTGAAAATCACACCAGAAACATAAGCTTTCTCTCTTTCTTCTCTCTAGATTATTGAGTGTAATTTGTGAGTATTTAGATACTTGGTGAGTTGATATTCATCGCTGCAAGTTTCCTTCATGTCATATCCGATATCCCGTCGTAAGTCTTTGCTCTTTTGAGGTAAGGGATAGTAAGGGATATTATTTTTTTCAGTAATGATATTATTTCTTCAATATCATTATCTTTGAAATATTGGTTGGAACTTTTTATCAAATTTGGAACTTTTTCATGTCTCGGGTTACTATTCATGGGTTACTATTCACGAGTTACTATTCATGAGTTACTATTCACGAGTTACTATTCACGAGTACTATTCATGAAAGCGTGAAAATGTTTTTTTGTGGAATTTCTATCTTTTGGTGTTCTGAGTTACTATTCACGATACCAAGACTATTCACGATATACTGAGACTATTCACGAATATGCAAGACTATTCACTTAAAAATGAAAATTTTTCTTTTCGTCTAAAATATCTATTCGGATACTAACTTTGATTGTATCCATGTTTTGATCATTCTTGAATTTTACACCACTATGATTATTTTGAGGTATTTTGGATGTATAGATTAGGAGTTATGGATTTTATGAGAAAAGACTATTTTAAAAGTAACTATTTATAACTCCTTGCGGTTAACTCCAAAATTGATGAAATTTTTATTGAGAGTACATCTATATAATATCAGTGTACTCTGTGAATTTCAGAATTTTTGGATAAAAGTACAATTTATGATAAATATGTTTAAATATTAAGTGGTTTTGGCCATATGAAAAATAGTAAATGAATTTTTAAAATTTTGAGAAAAATATATGTTCAATATGGGACTATTTTATGCTAAATCCCGGAAAAGAAATATTTTTAGAACCGATTTGGTATTTTCATGAAAATGTTCTAGTTATGAGTAAATGAATTAAATATGTTATGTGAAGTAAGAAAATTGGAAAATATGATTTATTGGCTTGAGAATCATATATGAGATATATGCAAATTTTTATGAGGGTTTTGGTTAATGATGATGAAATCTTATGAGTTTGGCATTTTAGATGATTAAATGCATTAATTATTAAAGTGTAAATAATTGGATTAAATTATTTATAAGTTTGAGAAATGATTAAAATATTATTATAATATTAATAATATTAGATTATGAGATTTCTAAGTGATTTATAACATTTGGATTAAGGTGTTATAAATATGGATATGAATTTTATTATGAAACTTTATCTTTTTCGTGTCGAGGTTACTATGCACGATACACGGACTATGTACGAATACGGGTACTATTCACAACAAATTGGTTTCTTCTCCGACCAAATTATCGTTGATTTATGAATCTTACTCTTGAAATTAAAACCATGTTTTGATTATATTATTTTATATAACATTCTTATAACCCTAATGATGATATTTCTCTTTGACTTGAGTGTAAAGATGGGTAGATTATTGGTATGATCGCGTGACCATAGGTTCTCTTTGGCCGAGAGTGCAAAAGTTGAATTGTTGACTGGTATGATCATGACCATTGAATTTACAATTGAATATTTTTAGCTTAAGTGCAAAGGTGAATTGATCAACATGGTTATAATTATTGTTATATAACTTCTGAAATGATTATGTATTTCGTTGATATATGAATATCTTTGGCTTCGTTGTGCAAAGATGACTGTTGTTGAATATCTTTAATTTTTGAGTGCAAAGATGAATTATTGATGAATATCTTTGGCTCGTAATGCAAAGATGACCTGTTGTTGAATATCTTTGCTTCAGTAGTGCAAAGATGAATTATTGATGAATATCTTTGGCTTGTAATGCAAAGATGACACGTTGTTGAATATCTTTTACCGTAGTGCAAAAGATGAATTATTGATGAATATCTTTGGCTCGTAATGCAAAGATGACTGTTGTTGAATATCTTTGCTTTTCAGTAGTGCAAAGATGAATTATTGATGAATATCTTTGGCTCGTAATGCAAAGATGACTTTGTTGTTGAATATCTTTAGCCCAGTAGTGTAAAGATGAATCTGTTGATGAATATCTTTGACTCGAGGTGTAAAGATGAATTTATTAGTATGATTATGAACAGAACTGTGATTGGTATAACCATGATATTTGATGTTTTGTGTAAAGAGGCGGTGATGAAAATTATCTTCGTCCGGATGAGAAGAGGAATTTAGAATCACAATTATGATTATGAGTTATTCATATGATTGTGGAAAGGAACTGTTGATTGATGTTACAGGATAAAATATTGTTGGTGGACTTTTAACGTGGAGAAGACAATAGACTTTATAGTCTATTTGACTCTTTTAATGGATCGCTCGTTCCGCTGCAACTATGGTTGAAAAGTTTTATCATCTACCATATGTTCTAAATCTCGATTCATTACCGATGAAGACTATTGATAATTTATTTATCTTTAGTCATAATATTCTTTATCGAAGCTAGTTGTGCTCACCCTTTTGTTTCACAATTCCTTTCGTGTAATAAAAGTGTATTTGGGTTGGCCGGGGATAACAAGGAATAGAAGCGGTGGTCTATAGTTGTTGAGGTTCTCCCTAAAGAGTATGAAAATAATTTTATTGAGGGCTTTAGTGTGTGTATTTTATACATCATTTAATAGTTATTTTTGGTGAATTAAATAGGGTGAGGCTAACCCAACTTTGGAAGGGTGTTTTTGTCACTATCATACAAGATGTCTAATGACATACAAACTCGTGTTATCATAAGACATGGTTGTGCTCATCCACTTTCGAGTATATTTACAAGCACTACCTATATAATCTTGGTGTTTGTTTGGAGTATAATACCAAATTAGAGACAGTGGAGATAATGATATGTCAAGAGAAGACTCGCCATTGGGAAGAATATGATAGTAATCTTCTTGTTTTTCTTTGGGGTCTATGGTCAACCAAGGATAATTTCGTGGCCATATGATATCTACCATAACCTAAAAGCATGGCCTCCCATGTACGAAGGTTTCTTGAGCACTTCCCAAAGATTCTAATTTCTAAAATGCTTTTGACTGTACCTTTATGTAAGGTGTCATGGTGACGTGTTATCCAAGTTGGTGTCCGAGTTACATTTGGTATATATTGGTATCCAAACTCACAAAGATATATGTTGTTGTATTTTGCACGACAATTGTTGTAATAAAGTTGTAGTTGTTTTTCGTACCATATATTTGGCGACTCGTAATGGGTTGGATGGAATGGACCTATTTTGGGGTCGTTATAGTTTGCTACTAGATAGTCTTAACGAGCAAAAACTTGTAACATGAGCAGATTGTCGATTTAAGGCATTAAAGGGCGTCGACCTACCGTGACTATAATTTTCAGCAAAGCCCGAATATGATAAACACGCCGATGACTAGTTCAAGGCTTAATATATTTTGATTGTGATAAAGTATGACCTGGATATTTGTTGTTTCATGCAGTGTTGCATTAGCACTACAAGATCTGACCATTAGGTAGCCCAGAAATATTTCGAGATAAGAATTAGACTCGGTCAAATAGGGCACCTCGACTACTGACTTGTCAGTGTTCTTGAGGCCAAGAACACCTAACATGACAGATAAGTGTCGCTATAGCCTATATTACGAGTTATAATTATTTTTGTTTTATAAATTCGAAAAATACATTAAAAATAGAAATAAATTCCTAAAAATTATAAAATCAGGTTTTAAAAATTATTTTAAGTTATAAAAATTAACTTTTAATAATTTGACATATTTTTCATAAATATTAATATTTATTTGGATATTATTGGTATTTAAATTATTTAATAAATGCATTAAATAAATTAATTAAAAATGATTTTATGGTATTAAAAATCATTTTAAATAACAATAAAGTATTTAATAATATTTTAAGTTATAAAACATAACTTTTAATATTTTAAGATAAGTTTCATTAATTATTAAATATTAATGATATTAGATTTATTTAGTAATTATATTAAATAATTAATTAAAAATGATTTTTAATATTATAAAAATCATTTTAAATGAAAATAAGTAGTTTAAAAAATATTTTAAGTTATAAAATATAACTTTTGACATTTAAAGGTGAATTTCATCAATAATTTAATATTAATGATATTAAGTTTATTTAATAATTATATTAAATAAATAGTTTAAAAATGGTTTTATTGATTTAAAAATCATTTAAAAAGGAAATAAATGAATTAAAGATATTTTAAGTTATAACTAATGACTTTTAATATTTTGATAAATAATAAATTAATATTCTAATATTAATGGTAATTATTTAAAATGATTATTAATGTTTTAAAAATCATTTAAAGATAATATTAATACTTTAAAAATATTTTGAGTTATTATAAATAACTTTAATATTTTTAGCAATAGTTTCATTAATAGTTTAATATTAATTAAATATTAATGAGAATAGAATTAGATAATATTTAAATCATTTAATATTGATTTCAGAGTTTGAAAATTCATGATAAAGTATAATAATTATTTAAAAATTATTATAAATTTATGAAAAATATTACGTCTCGATATTTAAAATATCTAAACGACTATTGAACTACGAGGATAGAGTCTTGGACTCGATATTTACATTCGATAAAGCATCTAAGACAATCAAATATTTCGTAAATTGATTGGACTTAGATAATTTGACTAGATACGTGTTTGTTTATGATGTAATGATCATTAAACATATGTGACAATGTGATTAGGTTATGTCTTCAAACGCAATTAGCGATCTTATGTGATATGATATATTATTCTAATTGAACGAATGATCTATTATTAATCGATAGGTCGTTGATAAAAGATTAATCTAAGTTGCGTTATTATAATAAGTATTCAGTTCAAAAGATATTCAAACCTTACGACTACTTTTATTTAAATGCAAAACGGTATATCATGTTATCTAAGTTTCCTAAACTTACTCCAATTATTATTGAGCAAGTATCTCGATCTATTATTTACATTGTGCAAGTATCCTACCTTTGCATTTCCTTTATGCAATGGACATGAGTAAGAAAGTTTCAGAATTATATTATTATTGTGCCAGATTATTAACTCTATTATTATTCATTATGTATCCAATTTTTGTATTCGTACAAGTTCTTACATTATCCAATCATTGTATTATTGTATAATTCAGATATTTATTCTGTTCGTTAATTCGTATATAGGATTAGACAAGTGTCCCCACTTGGATAACCATTTCATTTAATCATATGTTGATACATACTTATTGATTTCAAGTATGTATACGTTGACTTAAAAGCCGTCTAAGCTATTTGATTCAGCAAGACATAAAAATATTGTTGAACAAGATAGAACGTTATTGTATCCAACCAGATTGTTTTGGTTCGGATTCGCGACTAAGTATGAACATCCCGAATTTGGGAAAACTTTTGTGCACCTACGGTGGATAGAGTGAACGATAATATCGTTCTTGCATGTAGTATTGATCAATACAGGGCACATTGGGATGATCACCCTCGTGCCCGTAAGTTATGACGGTTTACAGATGAAGTTCTGCTAAACCCTAGCGAAAATGAAAAACAATGTTCATAGTCTATCGAATGATCTCCAGTTATAGTCTATACGTAGTTTCAAAGATTACATATGGAAGTGATATGTTGTTATTATTGGTTCAGCTTACTTCACAACTGTTGATTCGTTGTTGAAGTGTCTTTCAAAGAAAACATTTAATTCTTTCAGCTAATATATATTGTTGTTATTACTTGCTGGGCAATCAAATGCTCATTCTTGCTTTAAATTTAATTGTTTTCAGTTAAGTATGATCAACCTAAAGGCTCGGGCAAGAACAAGGGGAAAGGAAAGCTGTACGAATGGGATTTATAATATGTTGTGTAATAGTTATAGTTTATTAAGACAATGATACTTATTATCTATGATGTAATGAATGTTTAAAGGTCTCGTACCTGGGAGTGAACTTTGATGCTTATGTAAATGAAGTTTGAACTTTATATTATTGTTATTATTATTAGCATTATTCAGCTTATAGAAATGGTATCGTGAAGCACCGAGTTCGGGTTTCAAGTACCCGGATTTGGGGGCGTCACAGGTTGGTATCAAAGCTTTAGGGTTAGAAACCTTAGGTGGGACAAACCTTAGGCTATAACCTTAGAACAGGGAGAAACGTCGAAAATATAAATAACTCATTTAGAGTTTAAAAGGAGATGTATTGAATAAATTCATCGTTAAACAAAATTAAAGATAACTTATATAAAATTATTAATTAATGTATATATATACTACGTGTTAATCAAGATAGTTTGGTGTAGATGTCAGATAGAAAGAATTAGGATACCTCAGATCATAAAGAAGGAGTCAACCTCCATAACCGAGCCAATATCAAAGTCAATAGCTGAAATAGAGGCTCACATTGAAAGCTACCTCAATGAGGTGATTATACAGGAAAGTGTAGTACCAGACCCAGAAATTATAGTATGACTGATAGGTAGAGTATAGTTACAGGATAAAAGATCAAGCTCGAGTTCTTGAACTCATATGTTTGTGGTGAGTTCTTAAACTCATATGGTGAGGAAGGTTTGATGAACTAGGTATAGTTATGTGAGAATGGATTATTGCGGATAATAGAAACATATAGAATGCTAAGTAATTGATCCTTAGTGAAGGCGTATGAAATGAGTAGTATTAGTGTTATTTGAATATGTATGATTCTATGATAAGTATATGATAAGTATGTCTGTGTAAAGTAGTATTCTCAACTTTTGTATAAGTTGTGGCAACTGAAAGTATTATGCATACAAGCCAATCATGTATGATGATAAAGCATATACTGTGTAATCAATCTTATTTATTTATTAATAAAAGAATTATTTATTAAAGGCATTTATTATCTACATGGTGCTGTTTTAATAATATGTGATAAACCCATAGTTTTAAGCAACGCTTTTAGAATAATGATGATGATCATTCTAATGAGATCTAAATTCTTAGAAAGCTTAAAACTAAAATAGTTCCCAATCATTGGATTACTAAATAGGGATTAGTGAATCCGGATAGATTGGTACATACGTTGCTTGCTTTCATTGGATGAGGATGATTGGTCTCATGATCATTTGTGTGGAGACACTAAAGCAAGTATGTAGGTGCTTATTAGAGAATAAGTTCATCGAACGCGTGACTCGCAAAGGAATACCTAATGGAGTTTTTACTTATTCGTCAATAGGAATTCTGTAGTGATAGTAAGACAAATGATCTCAGACTTGAGATCATCATAGTATCTTATATATAATGAATTACACTTTGACTTATTCCTTAAGACTCTTAGAGTATATCAAAGGGTATGCTTGGGTGTAATAAGTTATATATGAAGATAATGAATGATCAATAAAGAATCTACCACTTCTAGTAAAAGGAGAGATGTCCTATGTGATTCGATAAATGACAACCCAGAATCCTCGGTTAAGGTGGAATGAAATTAGAAAGTAGTTTCTAATTTGCATTCATCGGGAGTTGTTCATTTAGGAATCGAAATACATATAATTAAATAAAATAAGACTTGACAAGAATTCCATGTCTTATATTTAATTGGGACATAGTATGGTGGAAGGATTGAATTGTATTTGCAGAACTATTTACTCAAAAGGTTCTTTTATGATTAATGTTGAAATCTATATTATCCGGAAAGTCGTTGATCGCTAGGGGAGGCTTATCCTATCAGAATAAATATTATTTATTTAAATAAATTATTTGTTTAATTTATTTATTTAAATGAGATTAGAATTGTTCTAATTGATTTATTCATGTTAGGTTTAATATGGAGAACCTAAAGGGTCACACCATAAAAGGAAGAATAATTATTTAAGAAGTTAATGGCATAATTGTAATAATATGTTAAGTATATTTAATTTAATCTATGGTGATAGAATAAATTAAATAGCTTAATATTTATTATTTAATATTTTAGAAATATTAAATATAAATTAATAAGAGGAGTCTTATTAATATTATTATAATTATTATTATTTTAATTTCTAAAAGGTTTAGGAATTAATTTAATATTAGTACTCTCATTTATTCCTAATTGGATTAGGAAAGAAAATTAGTTAAAAGAGTTTAACTAATTATCCCTAATAGGATTAGGGAGCCCATTTAATTAAAAGGGTTTAATTAAATAAATAATACCTTATTTTAATTAAAATAGGGTTATATAATATCTTTATAAGAGGAGTCTTATATTAGATATGAGAATACGTAATTCCAAGAGTTGGAGAGTACACCCTTTTTCTTATTCAGATAGGAAAAACTAGGGTTTGAGCCAAATCCCTTCTTCTTGAAAAATTTCTCTTCCTTGGTGGATCACCTATAGAGGCCACACACTTGGGTGGCTTACATTGATCAAAGGAAGGAATCTACCCGGAGATTCAAGGAGATCGCGGAGAAGTAGGAGGTGAACTCGTACCTGAGGAAGCTCGTTTCTACAAGGGTATGATTTCATAATTTCTTATTCTTCGCTTTAATTAATAATATGCATAAAGGATGATCAAGGGTAATTGGTTTGTGAAAATTTTAAAATCGATTTTATCTCGCTCCATTATTTTTGCAATTTGATTGCTACTTTGATTTTCACGAAAACCTCACAGTGGTATCATGAGCCAAACTTTATGCGAATTATTAATTATTTAGATTCTAAATATGTATGGGTATGTATTTAGAATAATTTATTGGGCATAAATTGTTGTATAAAATTATTATTTTATGAAAAAAAAAAAAAAAAGTTTTCGGAATTTTTTTTTTTTTTTTTAAAGCATGATCGCCGAACAAATACAACTGCCGAAATCCACAATTTCTTTTGGAATCCGTGCATATCAAATAATAAGGCAGCAGTTGGGTTCAATAAAAGGCTAAATGTCAGGAAATTAATAAGGATGGTCCAGCCGTTTTTTTGTTATATAGCAGGTCCTTTTTTTTTTATTATATATATAAGATATATATATAACCTGATCACATAAGGCTAATTTTTGGCGTGAATTAACAAGGCTGCCACGTGGCATTAACCTGCTGGTCCACGGAATAATTTTTTTGACCGAGAGTATAAAAAGCAAAGCAAATCAACCATCTCTTTAAAAGCAAGACTTTTATTATATATATATATATATATAATTGTTATATATATATATTAATTTAATAATTTTATAATTAAAATAAAAGAGTTTATTTTAATCTTGAAATTGGATTTCATGCAACATAAAATTGCCCATTAAATGATACTTATATATATATAGAATGATTTTATTTATCGATACATATGATGATATGTATGATAATAAATGGGATTGATTATGGACAATTGACCAATATGATTGGATTTATTTTAGTTGGATGTTTGAATGAATGGGTTTTATTAAATAGAGGTCTCAGTACTCGCCTTTTTCGGTTTTCTTCTTGATGTAAATTCTATCTCTCTCCTATGCACTTCCCTCGATCACGATCAAGGTTTCTATTTAAATTAAATAGTTTAATGTAATAGGATTAGTTAGAATTTTTAGAAGAACCAAGACCAAGATCAAGGAGCGCTTTGAAGACCCGTTTGTAATGGAGCTAGGGTTTAAATGTAATAGTTATATTTAAATGTTTATTCTATGCACCCTAGGGTTTGACCTTTTGGTTCACTTGGTGGCTCTAGTGAACCAAACTAGAATAAAAGTCCATAATCAATCAAGGGTAGAATATAGTATTCTATATGTGCATGCTAGTATTATATATATTATATATTATGCAAACACATTTTCGCATGTTTAATAATATGACGCGTATTTTATATATATATTTGCATGCGCTAAACAAGATGAGACAAATAATAACAAATCCTCAAATTTTTTTTATTAAGTCTTAAGCGCTCAAAGATATTTAGAATATCGAACGTCGTCTTCTAGCATGATAAAATTAATAGAGTATTAAATATTTAATATGAGTTTGTTGTGTCACCACAAGGCAAGTATTAAGTATTTAAGATGTTAATTTATCATATTTGATGCTTATAAAGAAAATTGAACAATATTGTTTTGTTGTGTCACCACAAGGGCTTATATTTTTCTTTTTGAATATATGGAAGTGCTAGGTTGGACTTAACTTAGATAATTTTGATTCGGATGTGCCACCACTTGATCAAAATAATCCAAGAGGCAAAACACAAGGAGTTACATGTTGATGTAATTGACAAGGAGTTGTCTACCTATTTATTTATATATAGTTTGTTGTGTCACCACAAGGCTATATATATTTGAAATGGGATCCTTATTCTCACTAGCAAAAACTTTAATTAGATTTTGCGAACTATATAAATGAGGGTAATATAGTTTGAAGAAAATAGTGAGAGATACCAATATAAAATAAGACCTAATTTATTTTGGTAATTAATAAATGAATGTTTGCTAAAATATTGTCTTTTTACATGCAGAATTTTGAAAATGTCACATTCACTAATTTCACTGCGAAGCATACTTGATGCTAACAAACTGACCGGACCGAACTACACTGGATTTGGTTAAGGAATCGAGAATTGTTCTCATCACCGAAAAGATTTCTTATGTCCTAAATTCGCTGCGCATCGCAAAAAGTTGCGCAGATGACCTCCGAGGAAGAGATTGCTACTTTTAAACAAAGGGCAAGATGATGCAATCGTGGCTCAATGCATCATGCTCGCATCCACGAGTAACGAGCTTCAGCCACAAGATGAAAAAACATGGATGCTCCTACTATGCTAACGCACCTTGGAGAGTCAGATGGTGAGCAAAGTAGGATGCGCTAGATATGAAATATCTAAGGAGCTCTTCCGATCTCGGATGACCGAGGGCACCGCTAGTTGAGACTCATGTCCTAAAGATGATCAATCTCGATTGAACGTCTTGACAAACTTTGGGTTCGTCATGGATGGGGAGTTGAGTCAAGATTTAGTCTTGCAAGTACTCCCGCATACCTTCTCACAATTTGTTGTGAATTTTCACATGAATAAGTTGGATGTCACTTGCTGAATTACTTAACATGTTGAAAATCGCCAAGGTCACTTCCCATCCAAGAAGAACCATGTCTCATCGGTGGATGATTCTTCCAAGAAAAGGAAGAGGCCCAAGGTATCTTCCAAAAGGAAGAAATCCAAGAAGGCTAAGGGAAAGGCGAAAGTGAAGGATCAAAAGAAACTCGATCCAAACTAGCAAAGGAATTTGCTTCCATTGCAATAAGCCGGGTCATGGAAGAGGAACCGCAAGGATTATCTTGCGTAACAAAAGCGAA
Source organism: Panax quinquefolius (assembly GCA_020205615.1). NCBI lineage: Eukaryota > Viridiplantae > Streptophyta > Magnoliopsida > Apiales > Araliaceae > Panax > Panax quinquefolius. Next base: position 35,154,062 of record CM035174.1, on the reverse strand, counting down.
GAAGCTTTGAGAAGCTTCAATCCTAATCATGGTTTGTTTATGATTGAAATTAATTTTTCCGAAAGTCAATCTTCTACTTGGGTATTGAATACTGGGATGTGGTTCTCACATATGTAATAATATGCAGGGACTGGTCAGAAGTAGAAAGCTGAGCAAGGATGAGGTCGTCCTACGAGTGGGAAATGGAGCAAAGGTTGCTGCATTAGCTGTAGGGACTTATTGTTTAGCATCGCTACGGCAAGTTCATTAATTTAAATAATTGTTATTTTGTTCCAAATATCATTAGAAACATTATTTCTATCTCTCGTATTGGATATGGATGGTTTTAATATTATAATAAAGAACAACAAGTTGTTCTATTTATAATGATAATGTTTTATATGGTGTTGGTAATTTCGAAATGGACTTTATATACTTGACTTGCATGAAAATATATTTCAAATTGAACAAACTAAGAAAAGGAAAAGAGATGATGTTAATTATACCTTCATGTGGCACTGTAGACTTGGTCATATTAATGAAACAAGATTATCCAAGTTGCATAAAGATGGGCTCCTAGAGTTATCTGATTATGAATCATATCCAACTTGTGAATCTTGTCTCATGGGTAAAATGACTAAATCTCCTTTTTAGTGGAAAAGGAGAAAGAGTTACAGAGTTGTTAGGGTTGGTACACATGTATGTATGTGGACCTATGACAACGAATCGCATGACGAGAGGGTATTCTTATTTTATTACATTCACCGACGACCACTCAAGATTTGGATATGTGTATTTAATGAAATACAAATCAATCATTTGAAAAGTTCAAAGAGTTCGTAAGTGAAGTTGAGAAGCAACCGGTAAGAGTATTAAGATTCTTCGATCCGATCGAGGAGGAGAATACTTAAGTGGTGAGTTTCTCAATTGTCTCAAAGAAAATGGTATAATCTCAAAATGGACTCCACCAGGACGCCACAGATGAATGGTGTATCTCGAAAGGAGAAATCGAACATTGTTGGACATGGTTCGATCTATGATGAGTTTTACCGACCTTCCAGCTTTCCTTCCGGGGATATGCCCTAGAATCACCGTGATACTTACTCAACAAGGTACCTACAAAATCCGTCCCCAAGACCCTATATGAGTTATGGATGGGAGGAAACCAAATCTTAAGCATGTTAAGACTTGGGGTTGTCCGAATTTATGTCAAAAAGTTTGAAAACGATAAGTTGCAGACTAGATCCGATAAATGTAGATTTGTGGGATACCCTAAAGAAACATCGGGTATTATTTCTATCATCCAACCTGATCAAAAGGTGTTTGTTTGTAAACATGCCGCTTCTCGAAAAGGAGTTTGTCCTGAAGGGGTCGATGGGAGTAAGATATATCTTCAAGAAGTTCAAGAACCACAAAATACTACAGATCAAAGTGAGGTACCTAACCAAGTAGAGATTCCTTTCGCATACCACACCCTATTCAGAGATCCGGAAGAGTACCAAAGATGCCAGACACGGTATGGACTTGTCATAGAAGATGACAATGAGGTACGATCATAGATGATGATGATCCATTGAATTACTTAACAAAGCTATGAGTAGTAAAGACTCAGAGAAATGGCAAGAAGCCATGAAACCGAGATGGACTCCATGTATGAGAACCAAGTATGGACTTTGGTCTCACCACCAAGGCATTAAGCTTTATTGGGTGTAAATGGGTCTTTAAAAGAAAGACTGGAGCAGACGGCAAGGTGGAGACCTATAAGGGCCCCGATGGTTGCAAAAGGTTTCAAACAAAGACAAGGAGTCGACTATGATGAAACCTTCTCACCAAGAGCAATGCTCAAGTCCATTCGGATTTTTTTATGATTCAGACTTACCATGACTACAAAATCTGGCAGATGGACGTGAAAACGGCCTTCCTCAATGGGAAACTTGAGGAGGATGTGTATATGACACAAACCAGAGGGATTTGTTTCAAAGGTTGGAACAAATCAAGTCTGTAAGCTACAATGATCCATTTATGGATTAAAGCAAGCTTCTCGTAGGTGGAACATCCGCTTTGATGAGACAATCAAAAGTTTGATTTTATCAAAAAATGAGGATGAACCATGTGTGTGTACAAGAAGGTTAGTGGAGATATTTATTTCATTCCTTGTATTATATGTTGATGATATATTACCGATAGGGAATGATATTCCTATGTCTTGCAAACAATTAAAATCGGTTATCTAAACACTTCTCCATGAAGGACTTGGGAGAAGCATCCTATATTTTGGGGATAAAGATCTATAGAGATAGATCTAATAGGATGCTTGGCTTATCCCAAGGAACGATACATCGACATGATGCTAAAAAGGTTTAGCATGGAAGATTCCAAAAGAGGTCTCATGCCGATGAGCCATGGAATACATCTCTCCAAGAAACAAGCCCCAAAGACACTGAGGAGAGAAACCGTATGAGTAAGATTCCTTATGCTTCAAAGAATAGGATCTATCATGTACTGAGATGATATGTACTAGACCAGATGTCGCTCACGCACTTAGTGTAACAAGCGAGATATCATCGAATCCGTGAGAGAAGAACACTGGAAGGCAAAGGAAAATATCCTAAAGTACTTAAGAAGAACTAAGGATGTATTCTTGTCTACGGTGGGTCCGAATTAAAACTAGAGGGCTTCACAGACTCAAGTTTTCAAACAGACCAAGATGACAAAGAACTGCTTTGGGGTATGTGTTTACCTTAAACGGTGGCGCAGTTGAGTCGAAAAGTTCCAAGCAACAAAACAGCTGTCGATTCAAAGGATGTGAGGCAGAAAGTACATAGTCGCAAGTGAAGCCGCAAAGGAAGTCGTTTGGATGAAGAAGATCATTACGAACTTGGTGTGGTTCCTAGCATTAAAGGACCAAAGCCTTTATTCTGCGTGACAACACCGAGCATTGCATGTTAAGCTAAGGAACCTGTGTCTCATCGTAAATCCAAACACGTGTTGGCGATTTCATTTGATCGAGAGATCATTGAAAGAGGAGATGTCACCACCGAGCGTGTGGACTCTCAAGACAATATTGCAGATCCATTTACTAAAGCGCTAACACTGTGGCAGTTTGATCGTCACTTAGAGAAGATGGGTATGAGATACCATGGCGATTGGCTTTAGTGCAAGTGGGAGATTGAAAGTATTATGCATACAAGCCAATCATGTATGATGATAAAGCATATACTGTGTAATCAATCTTATTTATTTATTAATAAAAGAATTATTTATTAAAGGCATTTATTATCTACATGGTGTTTGCTTTTAATAATATGTGATAAACCCATAGTTTTAAGCAACGCTTTTAGAATAATGATGATGATCATTCTAATGAGATCTAAATTCTTAGAAAGCTTAAAACTAAAATAGTTCCCAATCATTGGATTACTAAATAGGGGATTAGTGAATCCGGATAGATTGGTACATACGTTGTTTGCTCATTGGATGAGGATGATTGGTCTCATGATCATTTGTGTGGAGACACTAAAAGCAAGTATGTAGGTGCTTATTAGAGAATAAGTTCATCGAACGTGACTCGCAAAGGAATACCTAATGGAGTTTTACTTACTTATCGCCAATAGGAATTTCTGTAGTGATAGTAGTACAAATGATCCTTAGACTTGAGATCATCATAGTATCTTATATATATAATGAATTACACTTTGACTTATTCCTTAAGACTCTTAGAGTATATCAAAGGTATGCTTGGGTGTAATAAGTTATATATGAAGATAATGAATGATCAATAAAGAATCTACCACTTCTAGTAAAAGGAGAGATGTCCTATGTGATTCGATAAATGACAACCCAGAATCCTTGGTTAAGGTGGAATGAAATTAGAAAGTAGTTTCTAATTTGCATTCATTGGGAGTTGTTCATTTAGGAATCAAAATACATATAATTAAATAAAATAAGACTTGACAAAGAATTCCATGTCTTATATTTAATTGGGACATAGTATGGTGGAAGGATTGAATTGCACGGTAACTATTTACTCAAAGGTTCTTTTATGATTAATGTTGAAATCTATATTATCCGGAAAGTCGTTGATCGCTAGGGAGGCTTATCCCTATTGTAGAATAAATATTATTTATTTAAATAAATTATTTGTTTAATTTATTTATTTAAATGAGATTAGAATTGTTCTAATTGATTTATTCACAACCGGTTTAATATGGAGAACCTAAAGGGTCACACCATAAAAGGAAGAATAATTATTTAAGAAGTTAATGGCATAATTGTAATAATATAGTTAAGTATATTTAATTTAATCTATGGTGATAGAATAAATTAAATAGCTTAATATTTATTATTTAATATTTTAGAAATATTAAATATAAATTAATAAGAGAGAGTCTTATTAATATTATTATAATTATTATTATTTTAATTTCTAAAAGGTTTAGGAATTAATTTAATATTAGTACTCTCATTTATTCCTAATTGGATTAGGAAAGAAAATTAGTTAAAAGAGTTTAACTAATTATCCCTAATAGGATTAGGGAGCCCATTTAATTAAAAGGGTTTAATTAAATAAATAATACCTTATTTTAATTAAAATAGGTTATATAATATCTTTATAAGAGGAGTCTTATATTAGATATGAGAATACATAATTCCAAGAGTTGGAGAGTACACCCCTTTTCTTATTCAGATAGGAAAACTAGGGTTTGAGCAAATCCCTTCTTCTTGAAAAATTCCTCTCTCCTGGTGGATCACCTATAGAGGCCACACACTGGGTGGCTTACATTGATCAAAGGAAGGAATCTACCCAGGAGATTCAAGGAGATCGCATGAGAGAAGTAGGAGGTGAACTCGCACTGAGGAAGCTCGCTTTACAAGGGTATGATTTCATAATTTCTTATTCTTCGCTTTAATTAATAATATGCATAAAGGATGATCCGTAATTGGTTTGTGAAAAATTTTAAAATCGATTTTATCTCGCCCGCTTATTTTTGCAATTTGATTGCTACTTTGATTTTCACGAAAACCTCACAAAGAACTATTTCGACTTTATGTCACAAAGGGATAATGAGATGTTTAAAAAGCGTTATGTGTTATGCTATGAAAAGTACGATGGGATTAGTTAGATGAACATGATTTTATTTAATCGAGATAATGCCGCTTGAGACGTAAACGAAACCAAAAGGCAGAAGAACCTATCAACAAAGCTGGAGGACAACCAGACCCGACACAAAATTTTGTGAATATAGACGCTCAAGCTATGCAGAATGGATCACCAGCTGTGGGAAATCAGCCAAATAATCAATCGACAAACTTCAAAGACTTCAAGGCAATCGAATCGCCAGGATTTAGAGGATCAACTGACCATGTAGAGATGTTTGTGACAGCTAGAGTAACGGATGGGCAAAAGACAGCTTTTGTCACCTATACGATGAAAGGGGAGACGAATTTTTGGTGGGAAGCAAATCAAGCTAGAGCCGGAGAAGAAAATAGTGGCAGTAAGACTGGGAAAAGAAAAGGAGATAATTTCGGGAATACCAGAAGTAGGCTAGGAGGTGGAAAGAAACAGGTTGCGTAGTGTGGGAATTATGGAAAGAATCACTCGGGAAAGTGTCTTAAGGGTAAGTTTGTGTGTTACAAGTGTGGGTAGGAGGGACATATCTCTCCTAACTGTCTCAATCCAAGGATGAACAAGAGGTGTTTCAAGTGTGGATCAAAGAAGCATAAGGTGAAAGACTGTCCGAAAAAGGGAGGGGAAACAGGGAGCGCGAGTAAAGGAAAAGGCAGCGGGACTCTAGTGACAACGGAACCTACTTCAACAAACAAACCAACAGAATCAACCGCAAGAGTTTTCAATATGACGGTCCAGTATACGGTGGCAGCTGAGAATGCAACTCCAGGTATTATTCGTATAACTTGTACATTTCGATATATATGATTTTCCAATATGTAATAAATTATTTTATAAAAATATTTTGAAGAAGGAATTTGAGTTCTCTTAGCAATCGAACTTTCGTTTAATCAGATAGACAAGCTTTATGTTGAATAGTTAAATATCGGTTCGATCAAATCTGATCGAGATCTATTTGAAATGACTATGTATGATATGTACCCTTGTAAGTATGAGTTTTAAAACGGTGATTCCGGGGACGGAATCCTTATAAGGGAGGGTGAATGTAATAACCTGAATATTTTCTATATAAATAAATAAGAAATTTTGAATATTAATTTTTTTTTTTATTTTAAAGATGAGAATATGTGTCAAGTAATGTGTATGTATATATGTGAGAAATAAAATTATTTATTTCATGAATAATTTCAAACAATTTTATTTTAGAATTTTGATCATTATAAAGTATATTCCTATAGTAATTAATTTTTGTAAGCGTAAATGTTTTTATTAATTATTTTCCATGAAAACATGATTTTATATTATTTAAATAATATATGAAATGATTATTAGAATTATAATAATAAATATTTTATTATATGAATTTGTTCGTAATATTTAAGTTAATTATTTTAACTTAATTAAAGATAAACCAGATATGGAATCCAAACCCTAAATTTGGGTATTGATCAAGGGATGAGAATAATAATATAGTATTAATTATATTTTAATTTTTCAGTGCTATAAATATATACTGTATATCTGTAGTCTGATAAGGTGGGCCAAATTTGGTAAATTAGGTCGTAACCCTCATGTCGTATTATTAAACCCTAATTGTTAAACTCGGTTATGAGTTTAAGAGTGAGCAGTAATTGTGTTATATGAATTTTACTGTGTATTATATAATTTTTCTAATTAGGAGAAACCCTAATTATTTATTTAAAAACCCTAATTTGCTAATTAAGAACCCTAATTGCAAATTTTAGAAACCCTAATTATTATTTTTGTGAATTATAATGATAATTAGGAAACCCTAATTGTTAATTTAGGAACCCTAATGATAATTAAGGAACCCTAATTATTTAAATCCTAATTTTTATTAAAAACCCTAATTTAATTAGTATATTTTAATTTAAAATTTTATTACACTTTAATTTTAATCTTTCAAATCCTAGTAATTATTTGGGAAACTTTAAAATATAAAATCTAGTGATTAAACCCTAGATTCAAGCACCTTGGACAAGAATACCCTTGAGATTAAAATGAAATTACAAAAATGCCCTTTTGTCCCATTAGTTGAATTATTGCTAACCAAATCTTATCCAAGATCTGGCCAGCCACCCTAGACCTACCTATGATCTATAGTATTGCTAGCAATCAGATTCATTACACCAGCCATGTGCCTTGTACCATTATTTGTATGATTCAAGAGAGAGAAAAGCACAACAAAGCTCATTTATGCAACCCACACTTAGCCATTCTCTCTCAAGCTCAAACCCACGAAATTATAGTGTTAGTTCAGTCCCCAATCAAGCCCCACGAACACCAACATCAAATCGAAGCATAGAATCCGAGAATTTGTTCATAAAGAGGTAAGACCCCAAAAAAAATCGACATTGATCAAAGTGTTAGATGTTAGTTTTTTTGTGTTAAACATGTAATATGTAGTATATAATGATGATCTGGGTTGTTCAATGTTAGATCCATAATATCTAGAGGCTCGGATTTAGCATTTTCAAAATCTGGAAAAACTTATTTTGTGCTCTCGATAAACCAAAAGTCGAGGTCGTAGATCTCTCTCTGTTTATTATTTGATGTGTTTTATATTTGGAGTTGTAGTATGCTATGAGATCTTTGATATGAAACCGGAAGCTAGCCCAGATCATGAACATGTTAAAAGTTATAGTTGGTCAAACCTAGTTGATAAGCATGACTTTTAAACCTGAAAACCCAGATCGTGCCTGAATGAGATTCTGACAACTTTTTCAAAGCGACTAAATCGCAATGTGTTGTTATTTTGATTACATTATTGTAACTAAGTTATAGCTTGTTATGGGTACTATGAATAAATGCTTGTAGATCCCTTAAATCACCAATATATTGAACACGATTGGAAGGTCAAACTAGCCTCGCTTGCTCACAAAATCAATTTTTCGAAATTCCAGAAGCTCAAGAACATGTCTTACGACATGGTTTGGCTAAACTAAAATCTATTTTCTTTATTGATGTTATATGTGTTTTATTTATTAGATCTATAGTATTACATGTTATCTACAACTTGGAATCAATAGATCACATAGATCAAACACACAACGCGAGATATAAGGATCCAAAGTAAGATACTCGATCATTCTTCATTTCTAGAAACCCGTAAATGATGAATGACTTTTACCTAATTTGTGAGCCCCAACGCGTTTTTCATTAATTATTGTTAGACTTTACCATGGCTTGGAACATGTTCTATGATGGTTTGTCTAGATAGCCCGATTTGAAATGAAAACTTGTAACATGAACAGATTCATCGATTTAAGGCCACAAAGGAGTCGATTTACCACGTACTATAATTTTCTGGCGACTTGAATATGATAAACGCGCTGATGACTAGTTCAAGGCTTAATATATTTTGATTGTGATGAAGTATGACCTGGATATTTGTTGTTTCATGCAGTGTTACATTAACACTACAAGATCTGACCATTAGGTAGCCCAGAAACATTTCGAGATAAGAATTAGACTCAGTCAAACAGGACACCTCGACCACTGACTTGTCAGTGTTCTTGAGGCCAAGAACACCTAACATGACATATAAGTGTCGCTATAGCCTATAGCGACGGTTATAATTATTTTTGTTTTATAAATTCTGAAAAATACATTAAAAATAGAAATAAATTCCTAAAAATTATAAAATCAGTTTTAAAAATTATTTTAAGTTATAAAAATTAACTTTTAATAATTTGACATATTTTACATAAATATTAATATTTATTTGGATATTATTGGTATTTAAATTATTTAATAAATGCATTAAATAAATTAATTAAAAATGATTTTATGGTATTAAAATCATTTTAAATAATAATAAAGTATTTAATAATATTTTAAGTTATAAAACATAACTTTTAATATTTTAAGATAAGTTTCATTAATTATTAAATATTAATGATATTAGATTTATTTAGTAATTATAATAAATAAATTAAATAAAAATGATTTTAATATTATAAAAATCATTTTAAATGAAAATAAGTAGTTTAAAAATATTTTAAGTTATAAAATATAACTTTTGACATTTAAAGGTGAATTTCATCAATAATTTAATATTAATGATATTAAGTTTATTTAATAATTATATTAAATAAATAGTTTAAAATGGTTTTATTGATTTAAAAATCATTTAAAAGGGAAATAATTGAATTAAAGATATTTTAAGTTATAACTAATGATTTTTAATATTTTGATAAATAATAAATTAATATTCTAATATTAATGGTAATTATTTAAAAATGATTATTAATGTTTTAAAAATCATTTAAAGATAATATTAATACTTTAAAAATATTTTGAGTTATTATAAATAACTTTAATATTTTAGCAATAGTTTCATTAATAGTTTAATATTAATTAAATATTAATGATAATAGAATTAGTTAATATTTAAATCATTTAATAATGATTTTGAGTTTGAAAATTCATGATAAAGTATAATAATTATTTAAAAATTATTATAAGGCTATGAAAAATAATATGTCTGATATTTAAAATATCTAAATGACTATTGAACTGCAGGATAGAGTCTTAGACTCGATATTTACCCGATAAAGTCGTCAGACAATCAAATATTTCAGAAATTGATTTGGACTTAGATAATTTGACTAGATACGTGTTTGTTTATGATGTAATGACTGTTAAACATATGTGACAATGTGATTAGGTTATGTGTTGATTGCAATTAGCAGTACTATGTGATATGATATATTATTCTAATTGAACGAATGATCTTATTACTGATAGGTCGCTGTATAAAAGATTAATCTAAGTTGCGTTATTGTAAGCAGTAGTTCAGGCAAGTATCTAAACCTTATGCACTACTTTTATTTCGTGCAAACAGGTATATCATGTTATGCAAGTTTTCTAAACTTAATCCAATTATTATTGAGCAAGTATCTGATCTATTATTTACATTGTGCAAGTATCCTACCTTTGCATTTCCTTTATGCAATGGACATGAGTAAGAAAGTTTTAGAATTATATTATTATTGTGCCAGATTATTAACTCTATTATTATTCATTATGTATCCATTCTTTGTATTCGTACAAGTTCTTACATTATCTAATCATTGTATTATTGTATAATTCAGATATTTATTCTGTTCGTTAATTCGTATATAGGGTTAGACAAGTGTCCCCACTTGGATAACCATTTCATTTAATCATATGTTGATACATACTTATTGATTTCAAGTATGTATACGTTGACTTAAAAGCCGTCTAAGCTATTTGATTCAACTAGACATAAAAATATTGTTGAACAAGATAGAACGTTATTGTATCCAACTGCATTGTTTTGGTTCGGATTCGCGACAAAAGTATGAACATCCCGAATATGGGAAAACTTTTTGCACCTAAGGTGGATAGAGTGAACGATAATATCGTTCTTGCATGTAGTATTGATCAACAGGGCACATTGGGATGATCACCCTCGTGTCAGTAAGTTATGACGGTTTGAGATGAAGTTCGCTAAACCCTAGCAAAATGAAAAACAATGTTCATAAATCGTCGAATGATCTCCGGTTATAGTCTATAATGTAGTTTCAAAGATTACATATGGAAGTGATATGTTGTTATTATTGGTTCAAATTTTACTTCAAAGCTGTTGATTCGTTGTTGAAGTGTCTTTCAAAGAAAACATTTAATTTTCAACTAATATATATTGTTGTTATTACTTATTTCGGGCAATCCAATGCTCATTCTTGCTTTAAATTTAAATGTTTTCGATTAAGTATGATCAACTCAAGGCTGAAAAGAGAACAAAGGGAAAGGAAAGCTGTACGAATGGGATTTATAATATGTTGTGTAATAGTTATAGTTTAGTAAGACAATGATACTTATTATCTATGATGTAATGAATGTTTAAATGTCTCGTACCTGGGAGTGAACTTTGATGCATATGTAAATGAAGTTTGAACTTTATATTATTGTTACTATTATTAGCATTATTCAGCTTATAGAAATGGTATCGTGAAGCACCGAGTTCGGGTTTCAAGTACCCGAATTTGGGGGCATCACACATGTGAGACCCAAAATAAAGCAGATTTGGGTTCCCAAGGATACTAACAAAGTAGGACCCATGCAAGTATGGGTACCAAAATGAAAGTTTAATGTTACCACAGGAACATAGTTCCACGATCACAACCTGGTATCTGGACAGTGGATGTTCAAGGCACATGACTGGGGACAAAGCCCTTTTGTATAACTACATAGAAAAGGAGGGTCCCTCAGTCATCTTTGGAGACAATGGCTCTGGCAAGACAAGAGGATATGGCTCAGCTGGGAATGGTGCAGTGTCCTTCAGTAAAGTAGCCTATGTGGAAGGACTACAACACAATCTTCTGAGCATTAGCCAACTCTGAGACAAGGGTCATCAAGTAACATTCCTTAACAATCAATGTTAAGTCAGAGATTTAAAGACATCTGCTATAAAGCTAACCAGAACAAGAGAAGGAAATGTATATATAGTAAATCTTGGACAACTAAGCTCAGATGAGACAATATGCTTTCTGGCTAAAACATCTGAAGAAATGAGCTGGCTATGGCATAGGAGACTGTCTCATCTCAACTTTAAGAGCATGTCCAAACTGGCCTCAAAATATCTAGTTGCAAGCTTACCCAAGTTCAACTTCGTCAAAGAAAGGTCGTGCAATGCCTGTCAGCGTGGAAAGCAGACCAGAAGCTCATTCAAGAACAAAATTGTCAACTCAATTGACAAGCCCCTGCAGCTACTTCACATGGATCTATTTGGGCCAATTCTAACAACGAGCCTTGGAGGGAAGAGATACTCACTAGTCGTAGTGGACGATTATACCAAATTCACATGGGTATTCTTTCTAACCTCGAAAAATGAAACAAGCTCCCAACTAATCAAGATGTTCAGACTAGTGATGAACGAGAAAGGGGAGAAAATCAAGGCTATAAGGAGTGATCATGGCAGAATATTCGACTTCTCAGAAATGGACCAGTTCTGCACAGACAATGTCATCAGTCATAACTTCTCAGCTCCACAAACTCCTCAACAAAATGGAGTAGCTGAGAGAAAGAACAGAACATTGATAGAGGTTGGAAGAACTCTACTAGCAAATGAAATTTATCCGCTGAATACTTACAAGCGAAAGTCAACAACACTGCATGCTACACTCAGAATAGATCACTAATACACTCTATGGCTAAGAAGACTCCCTACGAACTATGGAAAGGAAGAAAGCCAAATGTCAGCTACTTCCATGTATTCGGCTATGCATGCTACATTCTCAACAATGGAAAGTAGTATTTGACAAAGTTCCAACCCAAGTCAGACGAAAGAATCTTTCTTGGGTATGCCACAGACAGTAAGGCCTACAGAGTGTTCAACAAGAAGACACTGAGTGTTGAAGTCTCGATTCACATCATCTTTGATGAGACAGACTTAGACAAAATAGTGCCTCAAGACACTACGATTGACAGTTCAGACACTACGAATAAGGTCATCGAGCTCAACACTACGATCGTAGTTCCAGATAGTGAAATCGTTGAGCAAGAAAATTAGATCCTAGAGAGGCCTACGCAAGACAACGAACCTCCACACCAAGAAGCAGAAATAGATCTTGAAGATCTCAGACAAGAACGAATCGGGACAGATGTCCCAACAGGAAATAGATGGGCAAGAGATCACACTCAAGACTTAATCATTAGAGATCCTAGTGCAAGAGTCAAAACAAGAGCTGCCACCCAAAATGAATGTTTCTATCTAAGCTTTTTGTCACAAATGGAACCTAAGAAGATAGAGGATGTTATGGATGACTCGTGTTGGATAGAAGCCATGCAGGAAGAACTTAATCAGTTTAAAAGAAGCAAAGTATGGAGATTGGTACCAAGACCAAAGAGTCATCCTGTCATTGGAACCAAGTGGGTCTTTAGAAACAAGATGGATGAAGATGGAGTAATAACCAGGAATAAGGTAAGACTAGTGGCCAAGGGCTGCTCTCAGGAAGAAGGCATTGACTACGATGAGACATTTGCACCTGTTTCCATACTAGAAGCCATCAGAATATTCCTTGCCTTTGCTACTCACATGAAATTCAAGGTCTTTCAGATGGATGTCAAAAGTGCATTCTTGAATGGTGAACTTCAAAAAGAAGTCTATGTAGAGCAACCTTCAGGTTTCATCAATCCATATCTTTCTAATTATGTTTATAGATTAGACAAAGCCTTATATGGTCTTAAACAAGCACCTAGAGCATGGTATGAAACACTAACTAACTTTCTTATTGAAAATGAGTTCACTAGAGGTAGAGTAGATACCACATTATTTCTTAGAAAATATAAAGACAAAGTCTTATTAGTTCAAATATATGTTGATGACATTATTTTTGGATCTACTGATGAAAAGTTATGTAAGAGATTTTCCAAGCTTATGCAGAGCAAGTTTGAAATGAGCATGATGGGTGAGCTGAACTTCTTCCTTGGACTACAAGTGAAGCAGACTGATGAAGGAATCTTCATAAACTAAGCCAAGTATATTAAAGACTTACTTAAGAAGTATGGTATAGAATCAGCCTCTTGATAAGTGCATTTTATATCCGTGAATCAATGTCCATTTTAAGCATAATCGTTGTTAATTCTTTGTATTCATGTTCATTCACTAGTACAAAGTAGTAAATAGACAACACTTAAACCACAACGTTTTTTATAAAAACGTTGTGGTATTTTTTTTATAACGTTTTTTAACAAAACGTTGTAGATACATATGAAAAAATGTTATCTATTTAAGGTTATAAAGTTTTTTTTTAAAGAAAACGTTATTTATTTAAAAAACATGGAGGTATGTGCCTAGAGTCGGGAAAGAAAAAAAAACACGGAGGTCTTCATTTGTTCCCTTCTCCTTTTCGAAGTTATCAAACCCTAACTCCATTATCTTACAAAATGGGTATCCTCCTGTGAGTTCGCAAATCTCTCTCTTTTCTCTCTTTTTCGGTTCGCATGAAAATGGGAAAGAAACATAGCCATGTCAAGAAAAATGGCGAATCTAAAACACGCGCTTAATCGATAATTACTCATGTAGCTTGTAGTAATACCTGTGAGTTTAGTGGTCTACGAACACCTTGTACCGCTCGAGCTCAAGTCTTGATAGGTAAGTTTTTGTCTGGGGTGCTACAAAAACATCCGACTACAAGGTTTTGGGATAGCGCTCTATTCCTTCAACACTCCTCTTTCGCTATTCAAATAGGTATACTAACACTAACCCTAATTTTCACTTTATAATGGTTCTTTGTTTGATTTTTGCTCAAATTGGATATGGGGTTTGCTTAATTTCTTTCGAAGCCTATTGATGGTAAAGAAAATGGATGATCAAAACACACCGCAAAGATTTGCATGTATCGTTGTCCGATTTCCTTAATCGTAAAAGTCGCAAAAGGGTCTAATCGTCCAAATCTACATTGGTACCTTGTCATAAAAGAAAAAAATGATTTAATTTTGTTATAGAGAAAACACATGAAATGTAACAGAAATTGAAAGTTTAAATTTGTCATTTGTATGTTTTTGGAACTTTTTTGCCAATTTTAATTTAGCAAAATTGTTTGATTAGGGAATTCGATACTGAGTTAAGGATTTAAACACTACCTTTGCAACCAATAAATGCAAGAATTTCTCATTTTATTGTGAAAAGTAGCCAAAGTTGTATGTCATTTGAGTTTGTTTTGTCGAAAATGAATGGCTAAACGAAGTTGAATTAGGGTTAACTTTAGAGACATTTCAAAAAATTTAACAATATCTCAGCAGCCAAACGTAACGTAAGGGGTAATATGTTTTCTGGTACTAATTCTGTTAATTTTATATAGTAGATATGGGTTTTTGAATGTCTAGATTAAAGATGAAGAATATAATTATTGACTGGGGAAGCAGAAGCCATTTTCATCACCTTGGAGTGGTGGGGGTGTTAGTGGATCTAGTAAAGGAGAGAATTTTGGAAATAAAATAGGAGAATCAGAGGTTAGATGTGGACTTAATGTAGGTTTTGAACAGCTTAAGAATACTAGAAAAGAAAATGTTGACTGTGCTGATGGAGAGGTTCAAAGTTCTAGCATAAAAGATACGCAAGGATTAAGAAAAAGACAAAACCCATTTGAAGGTATGTCATTGCATCTTAAATCTTTTTGGTGCAAATGGTTTTTATGATTCAGTAAGTTTTGATGTATTATTGGTGTTGATGTTTGAATCAGTTCACATCTATTGCTCTTTTGTTTAACTAACGAGTAGTGAGCATATTTAAATGGAATGAAACTTTTTATGCTAGTCGGATCTTTTTCACCAACTGATATATTATCGAGTCTTGGCAACTATTGATAGTTGATAGTCAGTTATCATCTTTTGGTGCTGGGTAGTAGTATTGTTTAATAATATTATCCATTTCACTTATTTTTTACTATTCTAATGGCCTAAATTCAAATGAAGGTAACTTAGTTGTGTGTCTTTTAGGTTCGTGCAGGAGCAGATGGATGAAGCTTGAACTGATCAGTGGCCTTAATCACAAAAAGAGGTTGCACTTGAGCTTCGCGCTAGTCAGGTAAAATGGTTAATATATTGGTGTGATATAAATTATGTGAAAAGACTTTTAATCTACCCAAACCACTTTATCTCTCTCAATATACAGTGTATTTTGTCTTACTATTATACCTATTGCAGCTGCCGATATTTTCCTATGGAGAAACAAGAAGATTTCTGTGACACCCCCAAAATAGGTCCATTCCATCCAACCCATTCTGAGTCGCCAAATACATGGTACAGAAAACAACTACAACTTTATTATAACAA
Source organism: Panax quinquefolius (assembly GCA_020205615.1). Lineage (NCBI taxonomy): Eukaryota > Viridiplantae > Streptophyta > Magnoliopsida > Apiales > Araliaceae > Panax > Panax quinquefolius. The sequence continues at coordinate 35,138,131 of CM035174.1, read as the reverse complement.
TTGTCGTACAAAATACAACAACACATATGTTATGAGTTTGGATACAAATATATACCAAATGTGACACATGTCCCAATAGTGGATGAGACCTCAAATGACACCTTACATAAAGGTATAGTCAAAAGCATTTTAGAAACTAAAATCATTGGGAAGTGCTCAAGAGAAACCTTTCATTACATGGGAGGCCATGTGTTCAGGTTATGATAGATATCATATGGCCACGTAATTATCCTTGGTTGATTAATAGACCCCAAAGAAAAACAAGAATATTACTATCATATTCTTCCCAATTGTAAGTCTTCTCTTGACATATCATTATCTCCACTGTCTCTAATTAAGAATTATACTTCAAACAAACACCAAGATTATATAGGTAGTGCTCGTATATATACTCAGCAAGTGGATGAGCACATCCCTGTCTTATGATGATACGAGGTTGTATGTCATTAGACATCTTGTATGATAGTGATAAAACAACCTTCCAATGTTGGGTTCGCCTCACCCTCAACAGCTATAGACCACCGTTCAATTACCCTGTTATCCCCCACTCGACCCAGATACACTTTTATTACCAGAAAGGAATTGTGAAGCAAAAGGGTGAGCACAATTAGCTCAGTAAAGAATATCATGACTAAAGATAATTAAATTATCAATAGCCTTCATCAGTAATAAATCAGAGATTTAGAACATATGGTAGATGATAAAAATTTCAACCATAGTTGCAGTGGAACGAGCAATCCATTAGAAGAGTCAAATAGACTATGTAGTCTATTATCTTCTCCATGTTAAAATCCACCAACAATGTTTTATCCTCGTAACATCAATCAACAATTACGGTCTCACAATCATATGAATAACTCATAATCATAATTGTAGTTCTAAATTCCTCTTCTCATCCGGGACGAAGATAATTTTCATCGCTTTATCTTTACGAAACATCAAAGATCATGGTTACACCAAATCACATTTCTGCTCATAATCATACTAATAACTTCATCTTTGCACTACTACCAAAGATATTCATTTATATCACCAGGTTGGTCATGTTCATCTCAACACTGCTCATCTTTGCACTCATGGCCAAAGATATTCAACAACATGTCATCTTCAGACTACTGGCCAAAGATATTCATCAACAATTCATCTTTGCACTCACAGCCAAAGATATTCCTCAATCCGATTCATATTTGCACCACGTGCCAAATATATTCATCAACGATTCATATTTGCACTACAGCCAAATATATTATTATCTCAAAGAAATATATAATCATTTCGAATTTATATAAATAATAATTATAACCATGTTCATCATTTCACCTTTGCACTTAAGCTAAAGATATTCAATTATAAATTCAATGGTCACGATCATACCACCAACAATTCAACTTTTACACCATCGCCAAAGAGAACCCATAGTCAATGATCATACCAAAATCTACCCATCTTTACACTCAAGTCAAAGAGAAATATCATCATTAGGGTTATAAAATATTATATATGATAATAAAAATAATATGATAAACATACAGTTTTAATCTCAAGAGTAATATTCATAAATCAACTATAATTTGGTTAGAAAAGAAACCAATTTTGTCTTGAATAGTAACTCATGAATAGTAATCCATGAATAGTAACTTCGTGAATAGTAACTCATGAATACTAACTCGTGAATAGTAACTCATGAATAGTAAATCCGACACAAAAAGGTAGAAATTCCACAATAAAATCCATACCAATATTTCGGTATAATGATATTGAAATAATATTTTTTAAACTTATAAACAATTTATTTTAATTGTTTACACTATACTAAATAATGCATTTAATCATTCTAAAATTCCAAACTGATAAGATTTCATCAACAATATCCAAAACCCTCATCAAAAATTTGCATATAACTCATGTATGATTCTCAAGCCATAAAATCATATTTTCCAATTTTCTTACTTCACATAACATATTTAATTCATTTACTCATAACTAGTCCATTTTCATGAAAAATACCAAATCGGGCCCAAAAATATTTCTTTTCCGGAATTTAGCGTAATATAGTCCCATATTGAACATATATTTTTCTCAGAATTTTTAAAATTCATTTACTATTTTTCATATTTCCAAAATCGCCGAATATTTAGACATTTATCATAAATTGAACTTTTATCCAAAAATTCCAAAATTCGCATAGTACACTGATATTATATAGATATACTCCCAATAAAAATTTCATCAATTTTGGAGTTAACCACAAGGAGTTATAAGGGTTTATTTTAAAATAGTCTTTTTCCGTAAAATTCATAACTCTTAATCTATACATCAAAAATTACCATTTTGGACAATCGTAAGACCCGAAATTTTTAAAAAAAAAGGAATTTCCTTTATTTATTATTTTGAAATAGTAATGGTGGATTTGATTAATGTGGTTAGTTATGGGTAAAAATCATAAATATTTTAAATAAGCAAGTGGTGATAAAATATTCATTATTGTCGGGGAATATTCGTTTTGGTCGTGGAATATTAAATGCTTTGTCGGGAATATTAAATGCAATGACAGTTTGCGATCTTTTGTGGGCCCCATAACTTGAAAAGCGATTGGATGAAGAAAAGCGACAAATATAAGTTGTTTATAAATATGGCGTAGTTATTCAGAATTATCTTTGTTGGAATACCCGTGGTGGTTAAAACACACTAATATGCGTTGTTGAGCGAGTAGCACGGTATTGCACCAATTATTGATTCTTACGTAAGAAGGCACTACTCAATAATTATTACGATAATTCTTATTCGATTATTTTATTTTATTGATTCAATAATTGTTGCGTTGATATTTTATATTCTTTGTTGTTTGATAATTGTCATTACAAGTATTTTTATTATCGAAGAAATAATTCATATTATCTGAATAATATTATTAGATGACATTATTGGCAATGTCTAGAAAGTTACATCTAAGGAGAGGTTTGGTCACCTAATTGCGCGCCGAAGAAGAAGAAATTCTTATTGGAAAGCCCTCTTTCCCAGAAGCCGCACGGTTGTCAATATTGTGATTACGTAATATTATTTGTGAATAATTAATTATTGATTCATATGATGAGGAAAATATTGATTTTAAGTGGATATAGATGGAGAAAATTTTAAAATGACAATTGTTGAAAATTAATATTTTATCTTTTTTACGATAAAATAATTCATTTAAATATATTATTTTAATAATATATTAATCGGTGATATTTTTACAATGAATGTGGGATATATGAGTATATGAGGAGGAAGAGTATTTTTGTTGCATTAAATGATTAACACATGTTTTGTGTGTGTCGGTGGACCCCATTTCTTATTTGAAATTTGATTATAACCTGTAAAATAAATAGTATGTGGATTTTGGTCAATTTACATTTGGAATTTGGAAAAACTTTCTTCTGCAAAGTTGTAGAGAATTGAATTTCCTATAAAAAGTCGTGAGATTCGAATTTTTCTGATAAAAGAGCTATTTATTATGAATTATTGAAGTTCCAAAGCTCCGAAATAATTGATTTTTGGGAGTTTTAATTAATTATTTTGAGAAAAACGTTTTTGGTGAGTTTGTGAACCTCATTTAACATGTGCTATGGCTGAAATCAGATTTCAAAGGTGGTCTAAGGAATTTTGTTTATAAATAATATTATTATATTCAATTTTTACGCTTTGGTGTTCTAAGCAATTTTCTATAAATAGGGTGCTTAGGTTAGAATTGAAAATCACACCGTAAAGTTTTTTCTCTCTATATTATCGAGCGTATTTTTGTGAGTATTTTGAGTATACTTTGAGTATAGCTATACTGATTGCAAGTTCAAGTCATAGCCTATATCAGGTGTTTCAACTAAATCTTGTTGAGAGGTAAGGGATGTTATTTTCTTCTCAAATGATATTATTTCTTCAATATCATTATCTTTGAAATATTGGTTGGAACTTTTATCAAATTTGGAACTTTTTCATGTATGGGGTTACTATTCATGAGTTTCTTATTCACGAGTTACTATTCATGAGTTACTATTCACGAGTTACTATTCACGAGTACTATTCATAAAGCGTGAAGATGTTTTTGTGGAATTTCTATCTTTTGGTGTCGGAGTTACTATTCACGTGATCTCACGGCACTATTCACGATATCTGACACTATTCACGAATAAAAATAAAATTTCTTCTTTTGTCCAAAATATCTATTACGGATACTAGCTTTGATTGTATCCATGTTTTGATCATTCTTGAATTTTACACCACTATGATTATTTTTTTGAGGTATTTTTGGACGTGGATAAAACAAAGTACGAATCCTTAATCCTTAATCCTTGTCATTTTGTTTCCTTTGGATTCGTTTTTTCTTTAAAATATATTTTCATCATCTTGATCTTAAATGATGATATTATTGAATATCTTTGGCTGTAGTGCAAAGATGAATGATTTGAAGAATATCTTTGGCCGTAATGCAAAGATGAGCAGTGTTTAGATGAACTGACCAATGATGAATATCTTTGGCTGTAGTGCAAAGATGAATATTTGATTCGAGATATATATTGATTGATGTTCTGGGGATAAAATATCGACGATGAACTTTTAAATTCATATATAGAAGATAGTAGTTTGCATTCTCTACTTAACTCTTCTAATGAATTGTTGTTTCATTTGCAATTGTTGATTTAAAATTGGTTGTCTATTGTATTCTATTAGATTTTTCCTGTTGGAGACTAACGATAATTTGTTGTATATTATCTTAGTCATAATGTTCTTTTCTTGGGCTAGTTGAGCTCACCCTTTTCCTTGTTGTTCCATTTTTCTTCTCGGGAGGCGAGAATGTAGCGAAGTACTAGTCGGGGTATGGAATGAAGGTTCTAGAGAGAGTTGTTTAGTAGTCCTCACCATTTTGTAAAATAATGTATCAATAATTATGATGGGAATTTATTTGCGTGTGGATATTGTCTAGATGGCAATATCGTATTTAAACTCACATTTTATATGTTGTAATAATAAAGTTGTAGTTATTTACATACCATGTATTTGGCGACTCGAGAATGGGTTGGATGGAATGGACCCTATTTGGGGCGTCACGGTTGGTATCGAGCTTAGGGATATGATCTCTGGCGGAGATCGGGGAATAGAACTAGGAGGGAGAGGCGAGTAAATCCTTCGCTAGTGTGTCCTACCTAAGCTTATTTGTTAGTTGGTCAAGATATATAGGGATATTATGTGATATATTGATTTCCTTAATTAACCCTTGTTTTATGGCGGTATTTGAGAATGTCGATTGAGAATATTATGATGGAGTAAATGAGACCATGGAAATGCCTCACTTTACCAATGAGGAGAGCGTGCAACAGTGGCAATGTACCTCCCATGAACAACAACACCGAAAGAGATGATGAACGAGGGGATGTTTAGAAGCTTTTTTGTAGTTCATGCAAAATCGAGACGAGGAGACTCGTGTTCAAATTACTGAGGAGGAAATGATAGCAATTCACGGTGGTCACAATGCAAGCAGTTCAAAGAGTTGGGACCACGAATTGGAAAAGCGGATCCCGAAAGCGGAGGCGTGGGTCAAACAAATTACCAAGATATTCGATGTCTTGGGATGCACGGAGGAACGCAGAAAAGTTCCATTCACTACTTTTATGTTTAAAATGGCGAGGCGGATTCTTGGTGGGAATCGTGAAGCGTACCCATCCAATTTGCTTTTCGGCATGTCGTGGGAGACATTTGAAGCAGTTCAATAACAAGTACTTCCACGAAAGTATTCGTTATATAAAGGAAGTGGAGTTTATTAGATGGAGCGAGAATAACATGGCGGTGTGTCGACGAGGCGAAGTTCATGCGGAGTTATCCGAGTTGCACCTCATTTAGTGGAGAATGAGGAAGCATATGCCGCGGATGTTTTTAAGAGGTTTGAAACCCGGCATACGTCGATATCTCATTTCTCATAAATTTCTCTCTATTCGAGATGTTGTCAGCGAGGGCTCGATTGTTAGAAGCGAGATAACAAGTACGTTCAACCGAGGGACCATAACCAAGATGATATCAAGAAGATAGCGATCATCGAATAACGATAACTTGGCGGAGAAAGAAGAATACGGACAAAAGCGGTAACCACTCTGGTGGTAATCGTGGCCATGAAAATAGAAGAAGCGAGTCGGGAGGAGATTTTAAAAGAGGAGATTCAACAACGACCATGTGAAGCAGCGATTACAGCGTGAGTAACCGGTTCCAAGGGAGGAGAAAGACCATCGATCGTATGTTACAAATGCGGGAAAGAGGGACATATCACCCAAGCGCCCACAGCAGTTTAAGGTATGCTATAATTATGGAAAAGAAGGACATATCGCTCGAGATTTAGACGATATCGAAACCCGATCCAATGGAATGGTGACTCAAAAGGATGTCCCGAGAAAAGTCAAAGACAACGATTCACGGAAGAGCGTTTGTTGTGACCGGTCAAAATCGAGGAACGACGAAGTTAGCACGGGTTAGTTAATTATAAATTCTTGCGAAGTTTATACCTTACTAGATCTGGGTTCTACCCATTCTTTTATCTCTCTTGCTTGCGCTCAACGTTTGAACTTGACTCTACGGAGAAATTAGACTTTGACCTATTTATGGAGAATCCGTTAGGAGAAACTTTCATTACATCCGTTGTTTAGAAATCTTGCTTGATTCAGGGTTGGCACTATCACATTACCGTTAACCTTATTTCTATAGAGATATTTGCTTTTGATGTGATTTTAAGGTTAACTACTCATCACGCCAAAATTGATTACTTTCGTAAGGTTGTTAGTTTTCATATTCCTAAGCAACTTTGTTATTGAATTCAAGCAATCAAACCATTGTAGTCAAACATTTTCATATCAATCCATGAAGTCATTCGTTTATTACGGATGTCAAGTTTTCTTAGTCCATGTTATGGATTTGAATAAAGACACGTCAGATTTGAATAATATTCCTATTGTTATTGATTTTTCCTAATGTATTTCCTGAAGAATTTCTTGGCTTACTCCTAAAGACTGATATTAAATTTTGTATCGACTTTGAACCCGGTACAAAACTCATTTCTAAAATCTCATATCGAATGGCTCTATTGAACTTCGAGGAGTTAAAAATTCAACTATAAATTTGGTACTTGAGCCTTTATCTGGTGACTTCCTTTGTGGAATGCAATGCAAAGCGAGACTCTCGTAGGGGACACCATATTAAATGCGATAGTAAAGCGATAGGTGTCATTGTAACGTCTTATCAAGGTTGGGATATGAGTCGCGAGTTGAGAACAACCTAAGTCGAGAATCGAAAATCGTAGCTTTACAGGCTTAGTTGGTTATTATCGGAGATTCGTTGAAGGATATTCTCGAATCGTTATTCCATTAACGCTTGGTGATTCGTAGAGATACAAAATTCGAATGGAGCAAGGAATGTGGGAAGAGCTTGAAGAACTCAAGAGAAGACTCATTTAAAGACGTATTACGACCATGCCATCTTGGAAAAAGCGAGCGTGGTAGGCGGCGTGTTGAGTAGAAGATCGTATACTGAAAATGAGTACGATATTGTCAAAGACTCATTTCAGTATAATTTACAAATAATAGAGATGAAGATGAAAACTCTAGGTACCCACGTGATGATATCTGAGTATAATCGACTTTAATCGATAAAGTTAAAAATTGCATTCAAGCTACACACCGGAGCTGATGAATTTGAAGAAGGAGGTGCAAGAAGTTGTTATTTCAAAAGCGAGAATCGGTGAGGTGAGGAAAGCTCAAACCTTCGATTTATTAATCCATTTAAAATTCTCGATCGAATAGGAACTGTGGCCTATAGACTCGTTTTATCGCCAAGTATGACGCGTGTTCATAGCGTTTTTCACGTATCGATGTTACGTAAATATGTGGACGACCCGAACCACGTCATTGAGTTAGAACCGGACGAGATAGCCGAAGACTTAACGTACGAGGAGGTACTGTCGTCAAGATCTTGTAAAGGAAAGAACATGTCCTATGTCTTGAGGTTATACCACAAGTTAAAGTTTTGTGGAGAAACCATGCTATTGAGGAAATGACACGGGAGTTGGAAGCGGAAATGAAAGCGAGGTAATCTCATCTTTTGAAACACAGAGTGCGATACGTCAATTTCGAGGACAAAATTTCATAAGGAGGGGAGGTTGTAAGACCCCGAAATTTTTTAAATAAAAAGGAATTTCCTTTATTTATTATTTTGAAATAGTAAGGGTGGATTTGATTAATGTGGTTAGTTATGGGTAAAATTCGCAAATATTTTAAATAAGCAAGTGGTGATAAAATATTCATTATTGTCGGGGAATATTCGTTTGGTCGTGGAATATTAAATCTTTGTCGGGAATATTAAATGCAATGGCCATGTAGCGATCTTTTATGGGCCCCATAACGGAAAAGCGATTGGATGAAGAAAAGCGACAAATATAAGTTGTTTATAAATAATTGGCGTAGTTATTACAGATTATCTTGTTGGAATACCGGTGGTTAAAACACACTAATATGCGTTGTTGAGCAGATAGCTGCAGTATTGCACCAATTATTGATTCTTACGTAAAAAGCACTACTCGATAATTATTACGATAATTCTTATTCGATATTTTATTTTATTGATTCAATAATTGTTGCGTTGATATTTTATATTCTTTGTTGTTTGATAATTGTCATCATTACACAAGTATTTTTTATTATCGAAGCAATAATTCATATTATCTGAATAATATTATTAGATAACATTATTGGCAATGTCTAGAAAGTTACATCTAAGGAGAGGTTTGGTCACCTAATTGCTGCGCATGTAAGAAGAAATTCTTATTGGAAAGCCCCCTCTTTCACAGGAGAGCTGCACGGTTGTCGATATTGTGATTACGTAATATTATTTGTGAATAATTAATTATTGATTCATATGATGAGGAAAATATTGATTTAATGTGGATATAGATGGAGAAAATTTTAAAATGACAATTGTTGAAAATTAATATTTTATCTTTTACGATAAAATAATTCATTTAAATATATTATTTTAATAATATATTAGCGGTGATATTTTTACAATGAATGTGGGATATATGAGTATATGAGGAGGAAGAGTATTTTTTGTTGCATTAAATGATTAACACATGTTTTGTGTGTTGGTGGACCCCATTTCTTATTGAAATTTGATTATAACTTTGTAAAATCGTCTGGTATGTGGATTTTTTGGTCAATTTTTGTTTGGAATTTGAAAAACTTTCTTACGCAAAAGTTGAGAATTGAATTTCCTATATAAAAAATTCTTGAGATTTGAATTTTCTGATAAAAGAGCTATTTATTATGAATTATTGAAGTTAGGAGTTCTCAAAATAATTGATTTTGGGAGTTTTAATTAATTATTTTGAGAAAAACGTTTTTGGTGAGTTTATGAACCTCATTTAACATGTGCTATGGCTGAAATCAGATTTCAAAAGGTGGGCTAAGGAATTTTGTTTATAAATAATATTATTATATTCAATTTTACGCTTTGGTGTTCTAAGCAATTTCTATAAATAGGGTGCTTAGGTTAGAATTGAAAATCACTTTTAAAGCTGAAGTTTTCTCTCTATATTATCGGTATATTTTTGTGAGTATTTTGAGTATACTTTGAGTATAGCTATACGGTGCAAGTTCAAGTCATAGCTTTATATCCAAGTGTTTCAATTAGAAATCTTGTCTTTCGAGGTAAGGGATGTTATTTTCTTCTCAAATGATATTATTTCTTCAATATCATTATCTTTGAAATATTGGTTGGAACTTTTATCAAATTTGGAACTTTTTCATGTCGGGGTTCTTATTCATGAGTTCTTATTCACGAGTTCTTATTCATGAGAGTTACTATTCACGAGTTCTTATTCACGAGTACTATTACGTGAAGCGTAAAGATGTTTTTTGTGGAATTTCTATCTTTTGGTGTCTGAGTTACTATTCACGATTATACGGCTATTATTCGATTCACGAGAAAAATAAAATTTCTTCTTTTTGTCCAAAATATCTATTACGGATACTAGCTTTGATTGTATCCATGTTTTGATCATTCTTGAATTTTACACCACTATGATTATTTTTTGAGGTATTTTTGGACGTGGATATAACAAAATACGAATCCTTAATCCTTAATCCTTGTCATTTTGTTTCTTTGGATTCGTTTTTCTTTAAAATATTTTTCATCATCTTCGGTCTTAAATGATGATATTATTGAATATCTTTGGCTGTTGTAGTGCAAAGATGAATGATTTTTGAAGAATATCTTTGGCCGTAGTGCAAAGATGAGCAGTGTTTAGATGAACATGACCCGGTGATGAATATCTTTGGCACTGTAGTGCAAAGATGAATATTTGATTCAGATATATATTGATTGATGTTACTGAGGGATAAAATATCGACGATGAACTTTTAAATTCATATATAGAAGATAGTAGTTTGCATTCTCTACTTAACTCTTCTAATGAATTGTTATTTTCATTGCGATTGTTGATTTAAAAGCGGGTTGTCTATTGTATTCTATTAGATTTTTCCTGTTGGAGACTAACGATAATTTGTTGTATATTATCTTAGTCATAATATTCTTTCTTGGGCTAGTTGAGCTCACCCTTTTCCTTGTTGTTCCATTTTTTCTTCTCGGGAGGCGAGAATGTAGCGAGTACTAGTCGGGGATATGGAATGAAGGTTCTAGAGAGAGTTGTTTAGTAGTCCTCACCATTTTTGTAAAATAATGTATCAATAATTATGATGGGAATTTATTTGCGTGTGGATATTGTCTAGATGGCAATATCTCGTATTTAAACTCACGGTTTATATGTTGTAATAATAAAGTTGTAGTTATTTACGTACCATGTATTTGGCGACTCGAGAATGGGTTGGATGGAATGGACCTATTTTTGGGGCGTCACGGTTTGGTATCGAGCTTAGGGATATGATCTCTGGCGGAGATCGGGGAATAGAACTAGGAGGAGAGGCAGAGTAAATCCTTCGCTAGTGTGTCCTACCTAAGCTTATTTGTTAGTTGGTCGAGATATATAGGGATATTATGTGATATATTGATTTCCTTAATTAACCCTTGTTTTATGACAAGATTTGAGAATGTCGATTGAGAATATTAATGATGGAGTAAATGAGACCATGGAAATGCTGTACTTTACCAATGAGGAGAACGTCTGGCAACAGTGGCAATGTACCTCATGAACAACACCCTTTGAGCGAGATGATGAGCGAGGGATGTTTAGAAGCTTTTTGTAGTTCATGCAAAATCGCAGACGAGGAGACTCGTGTTCAAAATACTGAGGAGGAAATGATAGCAATTCACGGGTGGTCACGGCCAAGCGGTTCAAAGAGTTGGGACCACGAGTGCAGGAAAAGCCGGATCCGATTAAAGTGAGCGAGGCGTGGGTCAAACAAATTACCAAGATATTCGATGTCTTGGGATGCACGAGGAACGAAAGTTCCATTCACTACTTTTATGTAAAAGTGGCGAGGCAGATTCTTGGTGGGAATCGTGAAGCGTACTCCATCATTACTTTCGGCATGTCGTGGGAGACATTTGAAGCAGTTCAATAACAAGTACTTCCACGAAAGTATTAAATCATATAAAGGAAGTGGAGTTTATTAGGCGGAGAGAATAACATGGCGGTGTCAAAGACGAGGCGAAGTTAAGCGGAGTTATCGAGTTTGCACCTCATTTAGTGGAGAATGAGGAGCGTATAGCGCGGATGTTTCGAGAGGTTTGAAACCGACATACGTCGATATCTCATTTCTCATAAATTTTCTCTCTATTCAGATGTTGTCAATGAGGCTCGATTGTTAGGCGAGATAACAAATACGTTCAATCGAGGGACCATAACCAAGATGATCATCTAGAAGATAGCGATCATCGAATAACGATAACCGGGCGGAGAAAGAAGAATACGGATGAAAAGCGGTAACCACTACTGGTGGTAATCGTGGCCATGAAAATAGAAGAAGCGAGTGGGAGGAGATTTTAAAAAGAGGAGATTCAACAACGACCGTGTGAAGGCAGCGATTACCCGAGTAATAGCGGTTTCAAGGGAGGAGAAAGACCATCGATCGTATGTTACAAATGCGGGAAAGAGGACATATCATCAAAGCGCCCTAGCAGTTTAAGGTATGCTATAATTATGGAAAAGAAGGACATATCGCTCGAGATTATACGATATCGAAACCCGATCCAACGGGAATGGTGACTCAAAAGGATGTCGAGAAAAGTCAAAGACAACGATTCACGGAAGAAGCGTTTGTTGTGGCCAGGTCAAAATGCGAGGAACCCGAAGTTAGTTAGCGCGGGTTAGTTAATTATAAATTCTTGCGAAGTTTATACCTTACTGAATCTGGGGTTCTACCCATTCTTTTATCTCTCTTGCTTGCGCTCAACGTTTGAACTTGACTACGGAGAAATTAGACTTTGACCTATTTATGGAGAATCCGTTAGGAGAAACTTTCATTACATCCGTTGTTTAGAAATCTTGCTTGATTGAGGTTGGCACTATCACATTATTACCGTTAACCTTATTTCTATAGAGATATTTGCTTTTGATGTGATTTTAAGGTTAACTACTCATCATGCCGAAATTGATTACTTTCGTAAGGTTGTTAGTTTTCATATTCCTAAGCAACTTTGTTATTCAATTCAAGCAATCAAACCATTGTAGTCAAACATTTTCATATCAATCCATGAAGTCATTCGTTTATTACGGATGTCAAGTTTTCTTAGTCCATGTTATGGATTTGAATAAAGACACGTCGATTTGAATAATATTCTATTGTTATTGATTTTTCTAATGTATTTCTGAAGAATTTCTTGGCTTACTCCCAAAGATCGATATTAAATTTTGTATCGACTTTGAACCCAGACAAAACTCATTTCTAAAATCTCATATCGAATGGCTCTATTGAGCTTGAGGAGTTAAAAATTCAACTATAGAATTTGGTACTTGAGCCTTTATCTGGTGACTTCCTTTGTGGAATGCACAAGAAGCCGGGACTCTCCGTAGGGGACACCATATTAAATGCGATAGTAAAGCGATAGGTGTCATTGTAACGTCTTATCAAGGTTGGGATATGAGTCACGATTGAGAACAACCTAAGTCGGTAATCGAAATACGTAGCTTTCAGGCTTAGTTGGTTATTATCGGAGATTCGTTGAAGGATATTCTCGAATCGTTATTCCATTAACGCAATTTGATTCGTAGAGATACAAAATTCGAATGGAGCAAGGAATGTGGGAAGAGCTTGAAGAACTCGAGAGAAGACTCATTTCGACACGTGTTACGACCATGCCATCTTGGAAAAAGCGAGCGTGGTAGGCGGCGTGTTGAGTAGAAGATCGTATACAAGTATGAGTACGATATTGTCAAAGACTCATTTCAGTATAATTTACAAATAATAGAGATGAAGATGAAAACTCTAGGTACCCGCGTGATGATATCTCGAGTATAATCGACTTTAATCGATAAAGTTAAAGCTGTTCAAGCTACACACCAGAGCTGATGAATTTGAAGAAGGAGGTGCAAGAAGTTGTTATTTCAAAAGCGAGAATCGGTGAGGTGAGGAAAGCTCAAACCTTCGATTTATTAATCCATTTAAAATTCTCGATCGAATAGGAACTGTGGCCTATAGACTCGTTTTATCGCCAAGTATGACGCGTGTTCATAACGTTTTTCACGTATCGATGTTACGTAAATATGTGGACGACCGAACCACATCATTGAGTTAGAACCCAGGACGAGATAGAGCGAAGACTTAACGTCTGAGGAGGTACTGTCAAGATCTTGTAGAGGAAAGAACATGTCCTATGTCTTCGAGGTTATACCACAAGTTAAAGTTTTGTGGAGAAACCATGCTATTGAGGAAATGACACGGGAGTTGGAAGCGGAAATGAAAGCGAGGTAATCTCATCTTTTGAAAAACACCGGTCGTCGACGTCAATTTCGAGGACAAAATTTCATAAGGAGGGAGGTTGTAAGACCCGAAATTTTTTAAATAAAAGGAATTTCCTTTATTTATTATTTTGAAATAGTAAGGGTGGATTTGATTAATGTGGTTAGTTATGGGTAAAATTCATAAATATTTTAAATAAGCAAGTGGTGATAAAATATTCATTATTGTCGGGGAATATTCGTTTGGTCGTGGAATATTAAATCTTTGTCGGGGAATATTAAATCTGACGGTAGCGATCTTTTGTGGGCCCCATAGCTTGAAAGCGATTGGATGAAGAAAGCGACAAATATAAGTTGTTTATAAATACTTGGCGTAGTTATTACCAATTAATCTTTGTTGGAATACCCGGTGGTTAAAACACACTAATATGCGTTGTTGAGCGATAGCACTGCGGTATTGCACCAATTATTGATTCTTACGTAAGAAGGCACTACTCAATAATTATTACGATAATTCTTATTCGATATTTTATTTTATTGATTCAATAATTGTTTGCGTTGATATTTTATATTCTTTGTTGTTTGATAATTGTCATTACATATTTTTTATTATCGAAGCAATAATTCATATTATCTGAATAATATTATTAGATAACATTATTGGCAATGTCTAGAAAGTTACATCTAAGGAGAGGTTTGGTCACCTAATTGCGGCGCCAAGAAGAAGAAATTCTTATTGGAAAGCCCCTCTTTCTGAGGGAGGCGCACGGTTGTCAATATTGTGATTACGTAATATTATTTGTGAATAATTAATTATTGATTCATATGATGAGAAAAATATTGATTTAATGTGGATATAGATGGAGAAAATTTTAAAATGACAATTGTTGAAAATTAATATTTTATCTTTTTCTAATAAAATAATTCATTTAAATATATTATTTTAATAATATATTAATGGTGATATTTTTACAATGAATGTGGGATATATGAGTATATGAGGAGGAAGAGTATTTTTGTTGCATTAAATGATTAACACATGTTTTGTGTGTTGGTGGACCCCATTTCTTATTTGAAATTTGATTATAGCTTTGTAAAATCGTCGTGTATGTGGATTTCGGTCAATTTTTGTTTGGAATTTCGAAAAACTTTCTTCTGCAAAGTTGTAGAGAATTGAATTTCCTATAAAAATTCGTGAGATTTGAATTTTTCTGATAAAAGAGCTATTTATTATGAATTATTGAAGTTCCGAAGCTCCGAAATAATTGATTTTTGGGAGTTTTAATTAATTATTTTGAGAAAAACGTTTTTGGTGAGTTTATGAACCTCATTTAACATGTGCTATGGCTGAAATCAGATTTCAAAGGTGGGCTAAGGAATTTTGTTTATAAATAATATTATTATATTCAATTTTCTGCTTTGGTGTTCTAAGCAATTTCCTATAAATAGGGTGCTTAGGTTAGAATTGAAAATCACACCAGAAACTGAAGTTTTCTCTCTCTATATTATCGAGCGTATTTTTGTGAGTATTTTGAGTATACTTTGAGTATAGCTATACGGTGCAAGTTCAAGTCATAGCCTTTATATCCAGGTGTTTCAACTAGAAATCTTTTGCTCTTTCGAGGTAAGGGATGTTATTTTCTTCTCAAATGATATTATTTCTTCAATATCATTATCTTTGAAATATTGGTTGGAACTTTTATCAAATTTGGAACTTTTTCATGTGGGGTTCTTATTCATGAGTTCTTATTCACGAGTTACTATTCATGAGTTACTATTCACGAGTTACTATTCACGAGTACTATTTATGAAGAAGCGTGAAGATGTTTTTGTGGAATTTCTATCTTTTGGTGTCGGAGAGTTACTATTCACGTATCGGCAAGACTATTCACATATCGAAGACTATTCAATAGAAAAATAAAATTTCTTCTTTTTGTCCAAAATATCTATTACGGATACTAGCTTTGATTGTATCCATGTTTTGATCATTCTTGAATTTTACACCACTATGATTATTTTTTGAGGTATTTTTGGACGTGGATATAACAAAGTACGAATCCTTAATCCTTAATCCTTGTCATTTTGTTTCTTTGGATTCGTTTCTTTAAAAATATTTTTCATCATCTTGATCTTAAATGATGATATTATTGAATATCTTTGGCACATGTAGTGCAAAGATGAATGATTGAAGAATATCTTTGGCCCGTAGTGCAAAGATGAGCAGTGTTTAGATGAACATGACTAACTGATGAATATCTTTGGCCTGTAGAAAGGCAAAAGATGAATATTTGATTCAGATATATATTGATTGATGTTCTGAGGGGATAAAATATCGACGATGAACTTTTAAATTCATATATAGAAGATAGTAGTTTGCATTCTCTACTTAACTCTTCTAATGAATTGTTGTTTCATTTGCAATTGTTGATTTAAAAATTTGTTGTCTATTGTATTCTATTAGATTTTCCTGTTGGAGACTAACGATAATTTGTTGTATATTATCTTAGTCATAATGTTCTTTCTTTGGGCTAGTTGAGCTCACCCTTTTCCTTGTTGTTCCATTTTTCTTCTCAGGAGGCGAGAATGTAGCGAGTACTAGTCGGGGTATGGAATGAAGGTTCTAGAGAGAGTTGTTTAGTAGTCCTCACCATTTTTGTAAAATAATGTATCAATAATTATGATGGGGATTTATTTGCGTGTGGATATTGTCTAGATGGCAATATATGTATTTAAACTCACAGTTTATATGTTGTAATAATAAAGTTGTAGTTATTTCTGTACCATGTATTTGGCGACTCATAATGGGTTGGATGGAATGGACCTATTTTGGGGGCGTCACAGACACAATCAATAAAACTCATCAAAATATCATTTCAGATTTTTCCAGAATTTTCTGAAGGTTAAAAAAATTACGAAACTAAAAAATATAACAACCCTTAAAATCCCTTATTATCCCTTACCTCAAAAGTGCAGCACTTCTGACAGGATATCGGATATGACGCTGAAGGAAACTTGCACTGATGAATATCAACTCACCAAGTATCTAACTACTCACAAAATACACTCAATAATCTAGAGAGAAAAAGAGAGAAAACTTATGAATTCTGGTGTGATTTTCAATTCTAACTTAGCCCTCTATTTATAGGAAAATGTTAGCAATGCCAAGGCAGACTTGGCTTCAAGCACCGATGGCTTTTTACTCGCTACTATTCCACCCACCAAAAATCAGCCATCTTCCCAACAACCAAAAGTGGGGCCCACCCATTTCTAGAATTTTCCACCAAAATCATTTATAAACCTAATTTCAGATCACCACCTCTTAAAATTCATAACAAATCATTCGTTCATTTTAACGCTTCAAAATTTGTGGACATATACTCAACTTATATATGTATAACATATCCAAAATTACAACGATCCAAATGATCGAATTAAATATTATAACTCACACAATAAAGTCAGAATAACAATCGATTTGATCTTTTAATACCTCCAATCCGACAAAATCGATAAAACACCTCAACATTAACTCCTTCATTTATAACCACATAAATAAACCCATCATTTATATCCACATCAAATAAATATTTCCTTATCATATAAATCAATAATTAATTATTCACAAATAATATTACGAATCATAATTATGACAATCGGGCCATTTCAAGAAAGAGGGGCTTTCAATAAGAATTTCTCCTTCATTGGCCGCAATTAGGTGACCAAACTCTCCTTGATGAACTTTCTAGACATTGCCAATAATGCTATCTAATAATATTATTCAAATAATATGAATTATTGATCCGATAATGGGAATATCATGCGTTGACAATTATTGAAACAACAATAATATAAAATATCAATGCAACAATTATTGAATCAAAAATAAAATATTGAGCAAGAATTCCGTAATAATTATTGAGTAAGTGCTTCTTACGTAAGAATCAATAATTTAAAATACCGTATGTACCGTGCTCTTCTTGTTCAATAACGCGTAGACTATATTTTAACCACTAACGGTATTCCAATAGTGTTAATTCGTAATAACTACGTCGTTATTTATAAAAACTCAATTTTTTGCGCGTTTTCTTCATCCGACAGGTTAATCGTTATGGGGCCCACAAATGGTCATGCTACCGTGCATTTAATATTCCCCAATGTAAAAGAATATTCCCACGACCAAACGAATATTCCCTAAACAACAATGAATATTTTATAACCACTTGTGTATTTTGAAAAAATTCATATATCACCCTTAACTTTAACCTTTTATCAATTTAACCATTTACTGAATAGTTATTATAAAAAAATTGAATATTTTTATTTCATAAAATTCGGGATCTTACAATCTCCACTCCTTATGAAATTTCGTCCCCGAAATTTCATACCTGGTATTTCAAAAAGTTGAGAATACCTTGCTTTCATTTCAGATTTTATCTCCCGGGTCATCATGATTTCTCCATTGCTCATCTCTTGTGATAACTTCATTTGGGTTCTTCACTTGTTGGGAAGTCATGATGTGACGCCCCCAAAATTAGGTATACGTCACCCATCTTGGGTCGCCACTTACATGGTACATAAATTCAAATACAACTTACTAACATAATCTGTGGTACAATATTGACATAAACCGTGAGTTTGAATAAAAATATTGTCTACTAGATATTATACAAACTCAAAAGGAGTCCTCATTACAACTATTATCACACTATTTCACGTAATAGTGAGGACTACTAATGCTATCCTCTCGGACCATTACTCCGCTCCCCGACTCGTCCCGGCTATGTTCTCATTTCACGAGGAGAACAAAGTGAAAAAGAAAGGTGAGCTCAACTAGCCCAAGAAGAAATATTATGACTAAGATAATGCGTAATAAATTATCATTAGCCTTCAACAATGTTAAACCGATAAAATACAATAGACAACCGGCTTTAATCTTTGCAATGGAACATACAATCCATTAAAAGAGTCAAGTAGAAAATAAAGTATACTATCTTTTAGGTTTTAAAAGGTTTTCATAAATTTTTATCACTAAGACTCAGTTTAATGAATAAACCACAATATCTAATCATCCCTGTACCACGGTCAAGGATTTTCATAAATTATCAATGGTCATGACTATACCGAATCACCCCTGGTCATAATCATACCAAAAACTATCCATCATTGCATTACAGGCCACTGAGGACTTTTGTCACATCATTTATATCAAGCCATGATTATACCGAATAAACCCTGGTCATAATCATACTAAGTTCATCTATGCACGTAAGCCAAAGATAACTTTCAACATAATATAAACATGAGGATGATGACAATCATATAAGAATTCAATAAATCAAGTTCAAGAATTAATTTATCTAGGAATTTTTAACGTCTAAATTGTCAACAAGATACTGTTTTGTAGAGTAAAATTCAAGAATGATCAGAAGAATATTTCCATGAAAAGATACTGGATGAAACGCAAATATCAAGGATATTCTACTAATTTCATGGAGTATAGAAGTCAAAGTTTTAACCAACTGGGTATAATAAAGAATGGAATAACAAAAGAAATCACCATGCATGCGGTGCTGACAGAGACAAAAGTTATTCCAACAGTAATAATAATAACGGAACCAGTCGTGAAATTCACCGCAACAGGATGATCCAATGTAATAATAAATCTTTGAATAATAAACAATGGAACCGTGTCAAGGTGTAAAACACACGCATGGGATATTCCAAATGTAATAATAAATGCGAATAATAAACAATGGAACCGGTCAAATTGTAAAACACACAAAAGCAGAGGATATTCCAATGTAATAATAAAGAATGGAATAATGTAAGAAGATCACCAAGTATAGGGATTAAGCGTGATACAAAAGTTATTCAATGTAATAAATAAGAATGGAATAATATAAGGATTTCACCAAGTATAAGGTATCACTGCATAGATACAAAGTTATGTATAGGTATACCACTTTTACAAAAGTTATTCCAACAGAATAATAATGAATGGAATAATGTAAGTTCTCTTCATGAATAAGAAAGAATAACACCCTTACGAGTACAACAAATAATACCCTTACTTACCGTAAAAAGACACTTTGGATATCAAAGTAGTGAAGTACCAAAATACTCTTCTTCATTCTCTCTATAGATTTTCTCTCTATAGCTTTCTCTATAATTCTCTCTCTGAGTTTAGGTGAATTTGTAAGAAAATAATGAAGGAATGAGCTTCTATTTATAGGAAAATAGAATGCATAGTAATTAATCCATGAATCGGTCCAGTATTGATTTACTTTTAATCGACGGTCCATATTTAAAGTAAAATATTTTAAATAAAATATCATATATTCTATTTATATAAAAACATTTTACTATGCAAAACACTATGCAAAAAACACTATGCAACACTATGCATAATAAAATATAATATATTCTATTTATAGAATAACTTTAATAAAGTATTACGCTTTATATAAAAGATGTTTCGCTTTTATTACGTTAATAATATGTAATAAAACAAAACGTCATTATCGCTATAATAATTCATATTATTAATCGACAATAATGGAATCAAACTAAGTGACTTCTCACATAAGCATCAATAATCAATACCGTAGGCTACTATGCAACCACACGACATCGTATTTCTTTTTTACTACCGAGTAGTTCAACAAAGATCAACGGTAAAACTTCCGCCGCTTATTTTAATAAAATATTTTGTCGTTTTTTCAATCCGACAATAATTTCATTGTAGGTCCACCAATGATTGAGTAGTTGTACCTAATATTCCCGCTAAACCGAATATTCCCCACCAATCGAATATAATATAACCACTTGCATACTTTGCAAAATTTATAAATACTACCCACAACTATAATATTATCTCAAATTCACACCATAATATTAAAAAATTATTTCGACCAAATTTAAATCTTTATTGATAAAATCTGGGGTCTCACACATGACAACCGCTATCCCTTGAACTACTTGGCTTTGACTTGTCTGGGGCAGCATTTGGTGTCATCACTACCGTTGGACATATTCATCCCTTCAACTGTCTCGTCGTACTCCTGATTCATGATCTGAATCATCAATCTTCGATCCATATCGAATTCAGGCTGACCGCTATGTACAGGGTACTTCAAAACTCAATGTTGGGTTCGCCCAATTGCTTTCCAAAAAGAGAAGTTCATATCATCTATTTTAGCTTTCTTAGATCGGACATCTCTTTCCACAATATCCACGTGTCGTGTGGCTTTTACCCATGCATCACTCATTCTTACTCGTTCAGTTTTTTCTTCTTTCATTTCAGATTCCATCTTTATCATCTTATACTCGCCAAAGAATGCTTCGCATTCAAGCATCACATATCGGGTAACACAAGCTTGAATTGTTGCATCCTTTTGTTCCACGATCGCTTCGTTGTTCTTCAAACTCGCTTCTTCTAACTCATGAATACGATTTTGAAATTCTACATTTTGATCATATAAAACCTCTAATAAACTCTCCTCGTGTACTTCTTCTTCCTCTTCTTCCTCACTCAAATTTGTTACCTCTACGACTATCTAAAGTGCAACTATCAATTCTTCACTCACCACATGGATATCTCTAATTCCTTCTTCATCGACATCACATTATCATGGTTTGTGATTAGAGGTATCCCCACAGTCTCATTCACTCCATTGTTAGCATTCTCAGCTGCCATTCTCAAATACTGCCATAAAACAAGGGTTAATTAAACAAATTAACATATCACATAATATCCATATATTATGACCAACCAACAATTTAAGCTTAGGTAGGACACACTAGCGAAGGATTTACTCATCTCTCCCCTCCTAGTCATATTCCCCGATCTCCGCCAGAGATCATATCCCTAAGCTCTGATACCAAATGTGACGCCCCCAAAATAGGTCCATTCCATCCAACCCATTCTGAGTCGCCAAATACATGGTACAGAAAACAACAACAACTTTATTACAATAATTATCGTACAAAATACAACAACACATATGCTGTGAGTTTGGATACAAATATATACCAAATGTGACACATGTCCCAATAGTGGACAAAGACCTCACAAATGACACCTTACATAAAGGTATAGTCAAAAGCTGTTTTAGAAACTAAAATCTTTGGGAAGTGCTCAAGAAAATCTTTCGTACATGGGAGGCCGTGCGCTCAGGTTATGATAGATATCATATGGCCACGTAATTATCCTCGTCGATTTAATATAGACCCCAAAGAAAAACAAGAAGATTACTATCATATTCTTCCCAATGGTAAGTCTTCTCTTGACATATCATTATCTCCACTATCTCTAATTGAGAATTATACTTCAAACAAACACCAAGATTATATAGGTAGTGCTCGTATATATACTCAGCAAGTGGATGAGCACATTCCTGTCTTATAATGATACGAGGTTGTATGTCATTAGACATCTTGTATGATAGTGATAAAACACCCTTCCAACGTTGGATTCGCCACCTCAATAGCTATAGACCATGAGTTCTATTCCCCTCGTTATCCCCCACTCGACCCGGCCTACACTTTTATTACCTAAAAGGAATTGTTAAGCAAAAGGGTGAGCACAACTAGCTCAAGAAAAGAATATCATGACTAAAGATAATTAAATTATCAATAGCCTTCATCAAGAATAAATCGTAGATTTAGAACATATGGTAGATGATAAAAATTTCACCCATAGTTGCGTGGAACGAAAGCAATCCATTAGAAGAGTCAAATAGACTATGAAGTCTATTATCTTCTCCATGTTAAAATCCACCAACAATGTTTTATCCTCGTAACATCAATCAACAATTTCGGTCCATAATCATATGAATAACTCATAATCATAATTGTAGTTCTAAATTCCTCTTCTCATCCGGTGATTTAAGATAATTTTCATCACCTATCTTTACGAAACATCAAAGATCATGGTTACACCAAATCACATTTGATGTTCATAATCATACTAATAACTTCATCTTCGTGACTACTACCAAAGATATTCATTTGTATCACCAGTTGGTCATGTTCATCTCAACACTTGTTCATCTTTGCACCATCTGGGCCAAAGATATTCAACAACATGTCATCTTTCAGACTACGGGCCAAAGATATTCATCAACAATTCATCTTCGCACCACAGCCAAAGATATTCTCAACAGATTCATATTTGCACCACAGCCAAATATATTCATCAACAGCTCATATTTGCACTACAGGCCAAATATATTATTATCTCAAAGAAATATATAATCATTTCAGAATTTATATAAACAATAATTATAATCATGTTGGTCATTTCACCTTTGCACTTAAGCTAAAGATATTCAATTATAAATTCAATGGTCACGATCATACCAGTTAACAATTCAACTTTGCACTACTAGCCAAAGAGATCCCATAGTCATGATCATACCAAAAATCTACCCATCTTTACACACAAGTCAAAGAGAAATATCATCATTAGGGTTATAAAAATATTATATATGATAATAAAAATAATACGATCAACATACAGTTTTAATCTCAAGAGTAATATTCATAAATCAACTATACTTTGGTTAGAAAAGAAACCAATTTTGTCATGAATAGTAACTCATGAATAGTAATCCATGAATAGTAACTTCGTGAATAGTAACTCATGAATACTAACTCGTGAATAGTAACTCATGAATAGTAAATCCGACACAAAAAGGTAGAAATTCCACAATAAAATCCATACCAATATTTCGGTATAATGGTATTGAAATAACATTTCTTAAACTTATAAACAATTTATTTTAATTGTTTACACTTTACTAAATAATGCATTTAATCATTCTAAAATGCCAAACTCATAAGATTTCATCACCAATAACCATAACACTCATCAAAAATCTGCATATAACTCATATATGATTCTCAAGCCATAAAATCATAATTTCCAATTTTCATATTTCACATAACATATTTAATTCATTTACTCATAACTAGTCCATTTTCATGAAAAATACCAAATCAGTTCCAAAAATATTTCTTTTCTGGGATTTAGCAAAATATAGTCTTATATTGAACATATATTTTTCTCAGAATTTTTAAAATTCATTTACTATTTTTCATATGGCCAAAATCGCCGAATATTTAGACATTTATCATAAATTATACTTTTATTCAAAAATTCCGAAATTCACAGAGTACACTGATATTATATAGATGTACTCCCAATTAAAATTTCATCAATTTTGGAGTTAACCACAAGGAGTTATAAGGGTTTATTTTTAAAATAGTCTTTTCCCGTAAAATTCATAACTCTTAATCTATACATCCAAAAATCACCATTTTCTTACACAATCAATAAAACTCATCAAAATATCATTTCAAATTTTTCCAGAATTTTCAAGGTCAGAAAAATTACTAAACTAAAAAGATAACAACTTTAAAATCCTTTTATTATCCTCACCTCACTAAAGATTTTAGATGCGGATATCGATACGGCTGAACATTGCCGATGAATATCAACTCACCAAGTATATAAATACTCACAAAAACACTCAATAATCTAGAGAAGAAAACTTATGACTGTGATTTTCACCCTAACTTAGTTCTCATTTATAGGAAAATGTTAGCACGCCAAGCAGACTTGACTTCTCGATGGACTGACTTCCGACCAAGATTATTCCACCCACCAAAAATCAGCCATTAGAAATTCTCAACAATCAAAGTGGGGCCACCAAAATTTTCATCATTTTCGTTCATAAATTACCCACCATTGTCATTTACTCCACTAAATGTATAACATATCAAAATTCAATTTCAACTTCAAAATCACACATATTCGATCAAACCTTTCAACATCATAAATTTATCAATAATAACAACATTACGTCAAATCGAAACATTAACACTTCATTTATAATCAAATAAATTATTATCAATAAAAATCATTTCTTTTAGATCAATAATTAATTTATTATTTATAAAACTCACAATTATTATCAATTTTTTAAATAAAATTATTATTTTAAATATCTCCTTATTTATATATCTAATAATATTTTAATCTTTAATACTCAATCAATTTAAACATTTATGTAAGACCTCGAATTTTATGAAATAAAAGTATTCATTTTTCTATTCAAGAAATGGTTAAATTGATAAAAGGTTAAAGTTATGGTGATATATGTAAATATTTTAAATAAGCAAGTGGTTATAAAATATTCATCGTTTGAGAATATTCGCTAGTCGTGGAATATTCTTTTCGTTGGGAATATTCGTATTTACGATTGCCAAAGCCCATTTATGGGCCCCATAATGTAATAAATCATTTGATGAAGAAAAATGACAAATTTGAGTTTTTATAAATAACGCCGTAATCGCTACTATTAACACCGTTGGAATACCTTAATTGGTAAAGTAAAGTAATACGCGTTGTCAAGACAAGAAAGATTACCAGTATTGCACGTAAATTTTTGAATTATCGATTCTTTACGAGAAGGCACTACTCAATAATTGTTACAAAGAATTATCGCTCAATATTTTATTTTATCGTTCAATAATCGCTACGTTGATATTTTATATTATTGTTGTTTCAATAATTGTCATCAAGACAAGATTCTCCATTATCGATCAATAATTCATATTATTTGAATAATATTATTAGATAGCATTATTGGCAATGTCTAGAAAGTTCTCGGTCAATGAGAGGTTTGGTCACCTAATCATGCGCGCCAATAAGGAGAAATCCTTATCGAAAAGCCCCTCTTTCCTCGAACCGCCTGGTCATTATTATCATGGATTCAGAATATTATTTGTGAATAATTAATTATCGATTTATATGATAATGAAATATTTATTTGATGTGGATATAAATGATGGATTTATTTTTGTGGTTATAAATGAAGGAATTAATGTTGAGGTATTTTATCAAGATTTTGTCTGATCGAGGTATTAAAAGATCAAATCGTTGTTCTTACAGCTTTTATCAGTGAGTTATAATTTTTAATCCCATTCATCGATCGTTGTAATTTTTGGATATGTTATATATATATAAGTTGAGTATATGTTCACAAATTTTGAACCGTTAAAAATGAACGATTGATTTGTTATGAATTTTAAGAGGCGATCGATTCTAAATTAGGTTATAAATGATTTTGGTGGAAAATTTTAGAATTGGTGGGCCCCACTTTTGGTTGGTGAGAAATGTGCTCAATTGAATTTTTAAATGTGGTGGTGGAATAGTAGCAGTAAAGCCATCGTGTAATAGGTTAGTCTTCTACATGGCTTCTAAGCATTTTTCTATAAATAGGTGCTTAGTTGTAATTAAAATCACACCGTAAATAAGTTTTTCTTTTTCTCTAGATTATCGAGTATATTTTGTGAGTATTTAGATACTTGGTGAGTTGCTATTCATCGCTGTAAGTTTCCTTCAACAATATATCCGATATCCAATGTAAGTGTCGCTTTTTTAAGGTAAGGGATAGTAAGGGATTGTAAGGGATTGTAAGGGATATTAAGGGATGTTATATTCTTCATAATGATGTTATTCTTTCAAAATCATTATACTGACATATTGGTATGGATCTTATTGTGGAATTTCTACCTTTTTGAGTGGGGTTACTATTCATGTATACTAGATTATTCACGATACTAAGACTATTCATGTATATGTATGACATTATTTACATATATGACATTATTTACGATACTTGCATTATATATACGATATCACGAGTACTATTCATGACTTACTATTCATGAGTTACTATTCACGAGTTACTATTCATGAGTTACTATTCACGAGTTACTATTCATGAGTTACTATTCACGAGTTACTATTCACGGGTACTATTCACGACAAAAATTGGTTTCTTTTTCTGACCAAATTATCGTTGATTTATGATTGTTGCTCTTGAAAATAAATATAGTTGTTGATCATATTGTTTTTATTATTATATATAACATTTTATAATCTCGGTGAAGAATTTTTCTTCGACTTGAATGTAAAGATGGGTAGATTATTGGTATGATCATGACTATGGGTTTCTTTCGATATTAATAAGAGTGCAAAGATGAATCGTTATTGAATATCTTTTGGCCCAGAAGTGCAAAAAAGATGACTGTTGTTGAATATCTTTGGTCCGTAGTGCAAAGATGACCTGTTAATGAATATCTTTGACCCGTAGTGCAAAGATGAAATTGTTAGTATGATTATAAATAGTAACTGTGATTTGGTATAAACATGATCTTTGATGTTTCAGGTAAAGACATGTGATGAAAATTATCTTCGTCCTGGATGCGAAGAGGAATTTAGAATTACAATTATGATTATGAGTTATTCATATAATTGTGGAAAGGAACTGTTGATTAATGTCACAGGGATAAAACATTATTGGTGGACTTTTAATGTGGAGAAGATAATAGACTTATGGTCTATTTGACTCTTCTAATGGATTGCTCGTTCCGCTGCAAATACGGTTGAAAAGTTTATCATCTACCATATGTTCTAAATCTCAGATTTATTATTGATGAAGGCTATTGATAATTTAATTATCTTTAGTCATGATATTCTTTACTGAGCTAGTTGTGCTCACCCTTTTGCTTCACAATTCCTTTCAGGTAATAAGAGTATAGCCGGGTTTGAGCGAGGGTAACGGGAAATAGAAGCGGTGGTCTCTAGTCGTGGAGGTTCTCCTAAGCAAAGATAGAAAGGTGTTGTATACATCATTTAGTAGTTATATTTGGTGAATCAAATAGGGTGAGGCGAACCCAACGTTGGAAGGGTGTTTTGCCACTATCATACAAGATGTCTAATGACATACAACCTCGTGTCATCATAAGACAAGGTTGTGCTCATCCACTTGCTGAGTATATCTACGAGCACTACGTATATAATCTTGGTGTTTGGTTGAAGTATAACTCTCAATTAGAGATAGTGGAGATAATGATATGTCAAGAGAAGACTCACCATTGGAAAGAATATGATAGTAATCTTCTCGTTTTTCTTTGAGGTCTATTTGGTCAACTAAGGATAATTCTATGGCCATATGATATCTATCATAACCTAGAAGCATGGCCTCCCATGTACGAAGGTTTCCTTGAGCACTTCCCAAATATTCTAATTTCTAAAACAGTTGTTGACTATACCTTTCTGTAAGGTGTCATTGTGACGTGCTATCCAAGGTTGGGATAAGAGTCACAGTTGGTATATATTCATATCCAAACTCACAACACATGAGTTATTGTATTTTGCACGATAATTGTTGTAATAAAGTTGTAGTTGTTTTCTGTACCATGTATTTGGCGACTCGGAATGGGATGGATGGAATGAACCTGTTTTGGGGTTGTCACAGTTGGTATCAGAGCTATAAGTAAAGAGCCCCGAGCCTCTCGCTCGTGACTTCGTTGATGGGGGATGCACCAAGCCGCACTCTCCGTAGGGACGCCTGCTCATGGCAAGTGGCAAACCGACAGTACCAATGTGAGGTGCTGTCCACTGATGGGACATTTGTCACAGTTGGTATTAGAGCTTAGGGATATGGTCTCTGGCAGAGATCGGGGAATAGAACTAGGAGGGGAGAGATGAGTAAATCCTTCGCTAGTGTGTCCTACCTAAGCTTATTTGTTGGTTAGTCATAATATCGGGATATTATGTGAAATGTTAATTTGTTCAATTAACCCTTTTTTGAAGCTGTATTCTAGAATGATATGTGAAATACAGGAGATGAGCAATGGAGAAATCATGATGACATGGAAGATGGAATCTGAAATGAAAGCAAGGTATTCTCAACTCTTCGAAATACCAGGTACGTAAATTTTGAGGGCGAAATTTCATAAGGAGGGGAGATTGTAAGACCCCGAATTTTATGAAATAAAAGTATTCAATTTTTCTATTTAGTAAATGGTTAAATTGATAAAAGGTTAAAGTTAAGGGTGATATATGTAAATATTTTAAATAATCAAGTGGTTATAAAATATTCATTGTTGTCGGGGAATATTCGTTTAGTCGTGGAATATTCTTTCTGTCAGGGAATATTTCAGATGACTACAGTAGCAGACCATTCAGAAAGTCCCATAACGTAATAATCGCCGGATGAAAAAAATGACAAATTTGAGTTTTTATAAATAACAACAGTAATCATTATCATTAACATCGTTGGAATACCCGGTTGGTAAAGTAAAGTAATACGCGTTGTGTAGACAAGAGAAGATGCACCAGATTGCATGTAAATTTTGAATTATTGATTCTTACGTGAGAAGGCACTACTCAATAATTGTTACAGTAATTACTGTTCAATATTTTATTTTATTGGTTCAATAATTGCTACGTTGATATTTTATATTATTGTTGTTTCAATAATTGTTACTGCACAGTATCTCCATTATCAGATCAATAATTCATATTATTTGAATAATATTATTAGATAGCATTATTGGCAATGTCTAGAAAGTTCTATCAAGGAGAGGTTTTGTCACCTAATTGCGCGCCAGTAAGGAGAAATCCTTATCGAAAAGTCCCCTCTTTCCTGGGAACTGCTTGGTTGTCATTATTGTGATTCTGAAATATTATTTGTGAATAATTAATTATTGATTTATATGATAAAGAAATATTTATTTGATGTGGATATAAATGATGGATTTATTTATGTGGTTATAAATGAAGGAATTAATGTTGAGGTATTTTATCAGTATTTTTTCGGATTGGAGGTATTAAAAGATCAAATCAGTGTTCTTACAGTTTTATTGTATGAGTTATAATTTTTAATCTGACCATTGGATCGTTGTAATTTTTGGATATGTTATACATATATAAGTTGAGTATATGTTCACAAATTTTGAACCGTTAAAAATGAACGAATGATTTGTTATGAATTTTAAGAGGTGACTAATTCGAAAATTAGGTTATAAATGATTTTGGTGGAAAATTCTAGAATTGGTGGGCCCACTTTTGGTTGGTGAGAAATGTGCTCAATTGAATTTTCAAATATGGTGGGTGGGAATAGTAGCAGGTAAAGCCATCAGGTAGCAAGTTAGTCTTCTATGGAGTTCTAAGCATTTTCCTATAAATAGGGTGCTTAGTTAGAATTGAAAATCACACCAGAAACAAGTTTTCTCTCTTTTTCTCTCTAGATTATCGAGTGTATTTTGTGAGTATTTAGATACTTAGTGAGTTGCTATTCATCAGTGCAAGTTTCCTTCAGCGTCATATCCGATATCCAGTCAGAAGTGTTGCTCTTTTGAGGTAAGGGCTAGTAAGGGATTGTAAGGGATATTAAGGGATGTTATATTTTTCATAATGATGTTATTCTTTCAAAATCATTATACTGACATATTGGTATGGATCTTATTGTGGAATTTCTACCTTTTTGAGTCGGAGTTACTATTCACGTATACGGCACTATTCACGTATACGGCACTATTCATGTATATGACACTATTTACGTATATGGTATTATTTACGTATACGGTACTATGTGTGAATACGGAGTACTATTCATGAGTTACTATTCATGAGTTATTATTCACGAGTTACTATTCATGAGTTACTATTCACGAGTTACTATTCATGAGTTACTATTCACGGGTACTATTCACGACAAAAATTGGTTTCTTTTTCTGACCAAATTATCGTTGATTTATGATTGTTGCTCTTGAAAATAAATGCAGTTGTTGATCATATTATTTTTATTATCATATATAACATTTTTATAATCCTGGTGAAGAAATTTCTCTTTGACTTGAGTGTAAAGATGGGTAGATTATTGGTATGATCATGACTATGGGTTCTCTTTGGCCAGTAGTGCAAAGATGAATTGTGACTAGTATGATCATGACCATTGAATTTACAATTGAATATTTTTAGCTTAAGTGCAAAGGTGAATTGATCAACATGGTTATAATTATGGTTTATATAGATTTTTAAATGGTTATATATTTCTTTGAGATATTAATATCTTTGGCCTGTAGTGCAAAGATGAACTGTTATTGAATATCTTTGGCCCGTAGTGCAAAGATGACCTGTTGTTGAATATCTTTGGCCCGTAGTGAAAAGATGACCTGTTAATGAATATCTTTGGCCCGTAGTGCAAAGATGAAATTGTTAGTATGATTATAAACAGGAACTGTGATTTGGTATAACCATGATCTTTGATGTTTCAGGTAAAGACATGTGATGAGAATTATCTTCGTCCTGGATGTGAAGAGGAATTTAGAATTACAATTATGATTATGAGTTATTCATATAATTGTGGAAAGGAACTGTTGATTAATGTTACAGGGATAAAACATTATTGGTGGACTTTTAATGTGGAGAAGATAATAGACTTTATGGTCTATTTGACTCTTCTAATGGATTGTTCATTCCGCTGCAACTATGGTTGAAAAGTTTTATCATCTACCATATGTTCTAAATCTCTGATTTATTATTGATGAAGGCTATTGATAATTTAATTATCTTTAGTCATGATATTCTTTACTGAGCTAGTTGTGCTCACCCTTTTGCTTCACAATTCCTTTTAGGTAATAA
Source organism: Panax quinquefolius (assembly GCA_020205615.1). Lineage (NCBI taxonomy): Eukaryota > Viridiplantae > Streptophyta > Magnoliopsida > Apiales > Araliaceae > Panax > Panax quinquefolius. Next base: position 35,106,701 of record CM035174.1, on the reverse strand, counting down.
GAGTATAGTTGGGTCGAGCGAGGGTAACAGGGAAATAGAACGGTGGTCTCTAGCTGTGGAGGTTCTCCCTAAGCAGTATAGAAAGGTGTTGTATACATCATTTAGTAGTTATATTTGGTGAATCAAATAGGGTGAGGCGAACCCAACATTGGAAGGGTGTTTTGCCACTATCATACAAGATGTCTAATGACATACAACCTCGTGTCATTATAAGACAGGGTTGTGCTCATCCACTTGCTGAGTATATCTACTAGCACTACCTATATAATCTTGGTGTTTGGTTGAAGTATAACTCTCAATTAGAGACAGTGGAGATAATGATATGTCAAGAGAAGACTCACCATTGGAAAGAATATGATAGTAATCTTCTCATTTTTCTTTGGGGTCTATTGGGTCAACCAAGGATAATTCTATGGCCATGTGATATCTATCATAACCTAGAAGCATGGCCTCCCATGTATGAAGGTTTCCTTGATTACTTCCCAAAGATTCTAATTTCTAAAACAGTTTTTGGCTATACCTTTATGTAAGGTGTCATTGTGACGTGATATCCAAGGTTGGGATAAGAGTCACAGTTGGTATATATTCGTATCCAAACTCACAACACATGAGTTGTTGTATTTTGCACGATAATTGTTGTAATAAAGTTGTAGTTGTTTTCTGTACCATGTATTTGGCGACTCAGAATGGGTTGGATGGAATGGACCTGTTTTGGGGTTGTCACAATTTACTGAATAGTTATTATAAGAAAATTGAATATTTTTATTTCATAAAATTTGGGGTCTTACAATTTCTGCTGGCGTGCTTCGTTTTGCCACTGCTATTTGGTTGCTTTTCGAATTGATTGAATACCACTTGTTCACTTTAGTATGCCATATCCTAATACTGGCTCTGGCTCCTTTTTCTATGGTGAAATGCATCCAACTTTATCAACAAGTAAGCTTGTTAGTGTTCCTCACACTCTTGTTGTTCAATCTGATGCCCTTGCTCTGTTTACATAAACTGCCATCACGTTTGTCTTCAGGTGTGTAAATTTCAAACTCTCTATTAGAGATTGTTAAAATCAGCAGATATCTGTGGGGACCATTTGTTACTTTGCGTTCTATATGCAGAAACTGAGTATCACCAAATAGGGCTTTCCTTTAGCAAATCCTTTTTAAGATGTCAGTTTTTGAGCTTGAGAGCTGTTGCTGATATGAATCTGTTTACCTAAGAATAGGAAATATTATCGATATTTTACAGATACTGCTTAATAGAGGCTTTATGTGATGCTCAGTATATTATTTTTACCCTAGATGTAGGAATATAATAAACAACCTATCCCAACTAGTTTGGCATTAAAACCATTGTTGAATAGAGATCTAGCCATCTAGGGAATGATATTGTTGTGCTTATATTTAGTTGACAAATATAGCTTAAATTCTCAATTTTCATTAGATATTCTTTTAATCATCTGTTTTTAGTGGATTTTATATTATTTTTCACCCTAAAGTTTGGACAATGGTATTCCTTTGCTTATATAGAAGCTAATTATAGCTTGATTTTTTAAGGTAGACAAGTTGTCAATTTAGCTTAAATATTTTTTCCCCAAATTATTTGCATAGAGAGCAAAGCATGGAGGATCCGCATTTTAACATTAGCTCATCGTTGCTCAATGCATCGAAGCAACTTGCATGAGTTCCTCATCTTTATAAGAAAAAGAATTATCCTCAAGCAATTGCTAGAGCTTATTGATACACGTGAAAATGCTTTTAGTGTTGTTGGATCACATTCTCAAAGCTATTCCGAAGATGGTATCTCTTCTTAGATCAGGATCACTCGATGAGTTAGAGGAGTGCAGGAGTAACCTAAATTATTGCTTAGAAAACAATGTAAAACTCAGAAGGTAACAATGCTTTTCTCTTTGTAAAGTTTCCATGTCTAAAGCTTATTTAGTTTATCCTTTTACTATTTAGATGATTAAATTTTAATTACACCAAGATTTCTATTCTCGTAGAGAGATACAAGATGAAAAAAGCAATATCTCAATGAAAGGAATCCCTCTCACATGAATTTATGGTTTATTAAATATAGATAAGATATTTTCTTGTCTTTTGGATTAATTGAGATGTAGAGTGGTGTTTTCACATCACATCGTGGTACTCCTAATTGGAGTGTTAAAGTAATGGCTCGAACCCATCGAGTAAATTTGTATCATCATTCAGTAGATTTGTTAACAGAGGAATGGTCATTTCTCCTGAATCATCTTATCTCTCCCTCATGTATTATATATGATTATGCAGGCATTTTTCTTCATAATATGTTCATTTTTTGGTTTGTAATTGTGTTGGTCGTGGATTCTACCTCTAGTTTCTTGATGGTGTGCTTAATATCCGCCAACCATACCATAGTGTGTTTGAATTTAGACATTACCATATCAGTATGAAGATCTGTTAAGTTTCAGTCGGGATATTTTTCATTTTGTTTCCAAATTATCTTATCTTGTACCTATTTTGTGTGATAAATATGCATGTGAATGTGTTGCTAATTCATCCAAAATAGACATTGACCAATTAAATTGGCATGGATGCAAAGTTGTTATTTAGTCTCGCAATTAAATGGGTGGTGGTAGGATTCCTCATGTGACAATCGTAGGGACCATATTTGGTGAAGGAGATAGTCATGTGATGACTTTAATGGGAAATTTTGTATTCTTTGGTTTGGCATGGAAGAAGAATATCATCGAATGAGCGTAAGAAAGCCGAGTTTTCTATCATCCGCTTGAGAAAGGTGAGGTCGAGATCGTGGTTGCGAAAGATAATTAAGTAATTACTAAATACCCCTGCAGAAGATAATCTGTGTGATGTGAATTGGAGATGTATATATGGATAGTTTGGTATATATTTTGTGGATGTAGTAATTTGAAACTGTAAACGAATGGTATTATTGGGATGTATTTTTAATGGTTGATACATTTTGGCTTTAAATTTAAATGAGAATTTAGACCTTTTAGCTATATATCATGGCATTAGCGTATTGCAGGTGCATTGGTAATGTAGGTGAACCACAGCTTTTTTTTCTTTTTTTTTAAATCTACAACATTTTATAAATGTTGTGTAAATGTGTCTAAACGTTGTCTAATATATCAAACTACAACATTTTTAGCCAGAAAACGTTGTGGAATCATACCTTCTACAACGTTTTTAAGCTTTTACTAATTTATGGAATGTGACGCTCCCAAAATAGGTCCATTCCATCCAACCCATTCTGAGTCGCCAAATACATGGTACAGAAAACAACTACAACTTTATTACAACAATTTTCGTACAAAATACAACAACACATATGCTGTGAGTTTGGATACAAATATATACCAACATGTGACTCGTGTCCCAAAGAAAAACGAGAAGATTACTATCATATTCTTCCCAATGGTGAGTCTTTTCTTGACATATCATTATCTCCTTCGTCTCTAAATGAGAATTATACTTCAAACAAACACCAAGATTATATAGTAGTGCTCAGAATATACTCAAAGAAGTGGATGAGCACAACCACGTCTTATGATGACACGAGGTTGTATTTCATTAGACATCTTGTATGATAGTGGCAAAACACCCTTCCAACGTTGGGTTCGCCTCACCCTAGTTGATTCACCAAATATAACTACTAAATGATGACCACCGCTCTATTCCCCTGCTACTCCCCAACCCCGGCTACACCTTTATTACCTAAAAGGAATTGTGAAATGTAAGGGTGAGCACAACTAGCCCAAAGAAAGAATATCATGACTAAAAATAATTAAATTATCAACAAACCTTCATCAATAATAAATCAGAGATTTAGAACATATTGTAGATGATAAAACTTTTCAACCATAGTTGCAGCGGAACGAGAAATCCATTAGAAAAGTCAAATAGACCATAAAATCTATTATCTTCTCCATGTTAAAAGTCCACCAACAATGTTTTATCCTCAGTAACATCAATCAACAATTCTCGCCCACAATCACATGTATAACTCATAATCGTAATTCATATTCTAAATTCCTTTTCTCATCCAGACAAAGATAATTTTCATCACCGAAACATCAAAGATCATGGTTATACCAAATCACGATTCATGTTCATAATCATACTAATAAATTTATCTTTGCACTATGGGCCAAAGATATTCATCAACAAGTCATCTTTGCACTCTACAGCCAAAGATATTCAACAACAGTCATCTTCAGACACGAGCTAAAGATATTCAACAGGTCATCTTTGCACTACAAGCCAAAGATATTCAACAATAATTCATCTTTGCACTACGGGCCAAAGATATTCACATCTCAAAGAAATATATAATCATTTCAGAATCTATATAAACCATAATTATAACCATTTGATCAATTCACCTTTGACTTAAGCTAAAGATATTCAATTGTAAATTCAATGGTTATGATCATACTAGTCACAATTCATCTTTTGCACCATCGCCAAAGAGAACCCATAGTCATGATCATACCAATAATCTACCCATCTTTACACTCAAGTCAAAGAGAAATTTCTTCACCATGATTATAAAAATGTTATATATGATAATAAAAACAATATCATCAAAACATGGATTTAATTTCAAGAGTAAGATTCATAAATCAACGATAATTTGGTCAAAAAAAGAAATCAATTTTTGTCGTGAATAGTACCCGTAAATAGTAACTCGTGAATAGTAACTCGTGAATAGTAGATTCGATTTGTGCATAGTATCAGATATCGTAAAAAAAATATCATATACATGAATAATGTCGTATACGTGAATAGTGTCGTATACGTGAATAGTAACCCCGACTCAAAAAGGTAGAAATTCCACAATAAGATCCATACCAATATGTCAGTATAATGATATTGAAAGAATAACATCATTATGAAGAATATAACATCCCTTAATATCCCTTACTATCCCTTAATATCCCTTACTATCCCTTACCTCAAAAGAGCAGTACTTCTGACTGGATATCGGATATGATGCTGAAGAAAACTTGTACTGATGAATAGCAACTCACCAAGTATCTAAATACTCACAAAATACACTCGACAATCTAGAGAGAAAAAGAGAGAAAACTTATGAATTCTGGTGTGATTTTCAATTCTAACTTAGCCCTCTATTTATAGGAAAATGTTAGCACGCCAAAGCAGACTTAACCTGCAACCTGATGGCTTTACCTGCTACTATTCCCACTCACGATATTTGAAAATTCAATTGAGCACATTTCTCACCAACCAGAAGTGGAGCCCACCAATTCTAGAATTTTTCACCAAAATCATTTATAACCTAATTTTCGAATCAGTCACCTCTTCAAATTCATAACAAATCATTCGTTCATTTTTAACGGTTCAAAATTTGTGAACATATACTCAACTTATATATGTATAACATATCCAAAAATCACAATGATCCAACTACGATTAAAATTATAACTCACACAATAAAGTCAGTAAGAACATCGATTTGATCTTTTAATACCTCCAATCCGACAAAATATCGATAAAATACCTCAACATTAATTCCTTCATTTATAACCACATAAATAAATCCATCATTTATATCCACATCAAATAAATATTTCATTATCATATAAATCAATAATTAATTATTCACAAATAATATTACGTAATCACAATTATGACAACCGTGTCGCTCCTAAGAAAGAGGGGCTTTCCGATAAGGATTTCTCCTCATCGCGCAAGCAATTAGGTGACCAAACCTCTCCTTGATAGAACTTTCTAGATATTGCCAATAATGCTATCTCATAATATTATTCAAATAATATGAATTATTGATCCGATAATGGGAAATATCAGGCGTTGACAATTATTGAAACAACAATAATATAAAATATCAACGCAGCAATTATTGAATCAATAAAATAAAATATTGAACAAGAATTCACGTGAATAATTATTGAGTAGTTCCTTTTACGTAAGGATCAATAATTCAACAATATTGTGTAATACTGGTGTGCATCGTGCAACCACGCCAGACATCGTATTTTAACCACCGGGTATTGCAAGTGTTGTTAACGATAACAACTACGCCGTTATTAAATTTTTGTCGCTTTTTTTCTTCCTACGCTTATCCGTTATGGGGCCACAAATAGTCGCTACCGCCGCATTTAATATTCCTCGAAGTAAAGAATATTCCACCACCAAACTAATATTCCCCACAATAATGAATACTTTATAACCACTTGCGTATTTTGAAAAAAAAATCATATATCACCCTTAACTTTAACTTTTATCAATTTAAACATTTACTGAATAGAAAAATTGAATACTTTTATTTCATAAAATTCGGGGTCTTACATGAAAAACAAATCTACAACGTTTTTTTCTTAAAAACGTTGTAAAAGGTGTTTAACTACAACGTTTTAAAAATGTTGTGTAAGGGTGTCAAGCAGATGATACCCTTAACCACGACGTTTTTCTGATTGAAATCACGACGTTTTTTCCTCGTTATCTATTTACTGTTTTGTAGTAGTGATTTTTACTTGTTTCTTGTTATTTCATGTGTAGGGTGGTTGGTGTGGCGCCAAAAACTTGTTGGGTAAAATTTAGTTACGCACAGCACGCAAGTATACGTGGTCAACAAGTAATATAATAGTAAGTAAAGTATCGTTCTCTCAGAGACTTGGAAAGAATTTAAACCTCACAATTACCAATTTCCTATTAATCCTAATTTTATTAAACTAATCGATTTTCAGTTGGTAACTAAGTATAAAGATTATTAAAATCACCGCACAATCAATAAACGCTAAAACTGAATTTTCAAACAAATAATGGAGAATTAGACTTTTGACTTCACTCTAAGCATCACTCAGATTATTACACCCTTATTCCAGTTTAACTCACTATCCCAGTCTATTAATCAAGAACACGTATGTAGAACTAGCCACCTCTCGATGCACTAATAATGTATTAACCCAAATCCATAATTAAGATAGAATTAAGTTAAACACCTTAATTAACTAACTCACTATATCTCTATGTGAATTACAATTAAAGAAGGTTGATGTTCAAGTTCTTTTTCTGATTACATGCGATGTCAAGCATATCTCTACCCTAACATTCATCAAGATTCTGTTCATTCACATAAATCAAGAACACGTGATATATTAACTAAGTCTAGACCCGTATTTCATCTCTCGAGTTCATACAAGTCCACAAAGAATCGTTGATCAGGCAATTCATAAATTCAAGCTCAAATTGATATAGATAAACCGGATAATAGCTTATTAAACTGAAATCAAAGATTACATAATCATCGTTCCACTTAAAGATCCGTCTTAAGCCTAAAAAGTAATTAGTTCATAATAAACGAAATAAAAACTTAATAAATCAAAGATATCATCTTCCCAATTACAGAAATAAACTAAAGTAGAAGAATAACACAGAACACCCTTCACTTTAGTCTCAATCCGCAATCAATACGATCGTTCTTCAAAATCTCCACTCCGTTGCTCGCTATGAAATTTTGCTCTCAATCTTCGTTAGTTGCTCTGCATGATCCTTAATTCGTTGTTTGTTGAGCAATATATATCCCACATGAAGTCTTGACTGAAATCCCATGTATATTAGAGTCCATGTGCCATGAAAAATCTAATTCTCAAGTCCCAGCAGAGTTCGAATCAGGCCAGGTGTGAGAGCCCCAAATCCGGGTCCCAAATCACTACGGATCTGGTTCAATCATTCTATATCTATTGCGGAAGATATAAACATAAATTGTTTATACATTAAACTTACACACTTTCCCCAAGGTCGAGTAACCTTCACTTAATACACAATTCATAACTTATTTGACTTACAACAACATTAATATATAATACTTATACAAATTTAGCTGCACACGTATACTAAAGTCGGAACTGTCTTTGACATTTCCTTGTATCCGACGTATTCGTCTTAATCTGTAATGTTTATCATGATATAGCAAGGGTGAGCATAAGATTGCCCAGCATGTTTAAGTTCAATAATTTGATGATATATCATGATTGAAAAAAATCAATAATAAGTCGGCTATAATTCAACAATATAATTGTGAACTAAGCAGAACAAACTTTTGACTGAACAAGTATATAACATGAACAAATATATCTGGACTGAAGGGTAATGAAGGTGATCAGCCTTTCATACCTAACTTATACATGCAATATGTACATAGGACAATTCTACAATGGCAATCAGTAATGATTATCCATAAGCATATCTGAATGAAACAACTCTTAGTAGAGTTAAGTAAAACTTGCCTGTTTCGTTGATTAACGCTACCCATTATAATAAGCTTTGTATGATCGAAGACCTAATATATAAATAATATCGATATACAAATTAGAATAATATCATCACAGTATTTAAAATAACCTAAACATATTATCACATAATCATATCCGTCTATAACACACATAAGACTTAACCTCAAGTCAAACTTTGACAGTCTGAGTCGAGTTCGCCACAATTCTGACATCCCGACGGTCTAGTCGGATAAAATTTCGAGTTGAAGTTCAATTAAACTCTGCCTAACCCTTAGCAAATATCTTATATAATTATATATTAGTCAAAATAATTTTTCAAGTCTCATAAAAATTTTCAGATAATTATTATCATTTATCGTGAATTTTCCATCATTAAAAATGTATTTATATAATATAAATACCACAATATTCTATTATCATTAATATCTATTTATTATCAAATATTAATGAAATACATGTCATAATATTATAATATATTTATAATATCACAAAGTATTTTTAATACTTTAAAATCACCTTTATATGATTTTTTAAACAATTAAATTCATTATCTCGATAATTGCTATTAATATTAAAATATTAATATTTTCATGACAAAATATCAAAAGTTATATTTTATAACTTCAAATATTTTTATAACACTTAAATCATTTTATATGATTTATAAAACATTAATTTATTTTTCCACAATTTATTTAATATATTTATTAAATAAATTAATTATCATTTATTATGATTTTTTTCAATCATTACTATCATATTTATATGATTTAAATACTTTAATCTCATATATTAAAAGTTTTTCTTGAACATAAAAGTCAAATACCAATCCAGCAACCCATATTTGGAATCCAGCAAGCTGGATTCTAAATCCAGTTAACTAGATGGCCAATCCAGCAAACCAAAATGCAATCCAGCAAATTGAATTTCAAATCCAAAGAATTAGATTGCAATTCAAATAAGTGGATTCAACATATTTTCAATTCAAGAATCGTTTTTCAATCCAAAGAAGTGGATTCATCGAGATTTTTTCAACCCAAAGAAGTTGGATTACATATCCTTATCACGAAAACACCAAATCAATTTATTATTTTTCTATCCTTTGTCCTAACACATATACATATAAATCATACACAAAAAGTATTTTTCCATAATTTTCCAACTTCCTTTAGTATTTTTCAAAAATCATTTTTAGTCTGTAGCTTAAGAAATTAGCCCTATCATGCTCAACTCCAAAATTTCCCATCTATTGGCACAATCTTATATGTGTTAACGTGACGCTCCAGTTTAAATTTCGTGGCCATCGGAGTTATAGAACTCCGGCTATAGCGATTTTCGTCCGAAAATCACAAAAATTGAAATGGTCATAACTTGGTCATTTTAAGTCAGAATTAGCTCATTTTTGGACAGTAGGAACTTTATACCATATATTTTCATGTCCCAAAAGCCCGGAATTTATTTCACAATTTAAGTGGCTGAAAAAGCCCTTACAAAATCTTTGGCAGTAGCAAAATTGGAAAAACATGTTTTTCGTACTTTGTTAAAAATATTCCATACGGAAATCTACAACTCTTTTTTCAGTGATTCTACTTGGAGATGTTAGATAACTTATCATAGTATCCTTTCAATTTTTTCTAGAATTTTTAAAAGACCAAAAAATGACTAAACCGCCCTTACTCTTGACTGTCCAAAAATAGTCAGTTTTTCCTTAAAAGACACAAAATTGTTTTTGCTAAATCAGTCACTACGGACTCTGTACTCAACATTTTTGGGTTCTACCCCTTGGGTTTAATATATAACTTACATATCTAGCACCTCTCTTTGACGGATCGCAAAAAAAAGGTGTAGATCAAAAACGGTGGAAATCCAAAGTACATAGAAATTTTAGGGCTCATAAACTAGAAAAATCACTTTTCTCTACTTTTGATTTCCAACAAAAAAAACACCCAATATGGGTATATCTAAACATGAAACACTCAATAACAAGTATATTCATGGTTTTTAAGTTTAGAAATACAGATTCAAGGTTTGATTTACAATCATCAAAAATTACATAACAAAAGGTATTTATACCTTTGATTACCATGCTCTCCTCCTTCTTCTTCTTCATTGTTTGATTATGGAGTTAGGAGAATTTGAAGAAAACTCTCTCTCCTCCCCCTCTATGGCTGCCGAATTCTCTCTTCTCTCTCTCTCTTTATTTAGTTCTTATGTTAGCAAATATGGAAATGAAATAAAAGAGAAGAGAGAGAAAACAATAGATTTTAGTAAACTTGATATATCACATGTTCCTCTCCTTTTTCTTCCACTAACCCACCGGCCATGTGTGTCCTCCTTTCCTCCACTACATTCTCTTTCTCTCATAATTAATCATTTCATTGGTATGTGGATGATTAGCAAGCAAAGTGGCTCCTTTATTAATGTGACACCTAGCTTAATTTGGAAAAATCTTTTGCCAAGGTGTGGCTTAACATTGATGATGTGTAACCACCATCTCCTCTCCTTTCTTCCTACATAATCCGGCCAAATGGCCTTAATATTCACCAAGTCTTGATTTGATTTTTATTGCTTACTTAATATACCAAATGTCCAAAGTGCCCCTCCTTTTTTGGTTTTTACATTGGGCCACTCATTAATCTTTTGGGCTTCCCATAAATAATCTTTTGGACTTTAAATTTAATTTCTTGGGCCATGAAATATACATAGTGTAAGACCCCGAAATTTTTAAATAAAAAGGAATTTCCTTTATTTTGAAATAGTAAGGGTTGATTTGATTAATGTGGATAGTTAAGGGTTAAATACGCAAATATTTCAAAATAAGCAAGTGGTTATAAAATATTCATTGTTGTGTAGGGAATATTCGTTTGGTCGTGGAATATTAGATCGCTTTGGGAATATTCGATTTACAACAAGCAACCATGTGTGGGCCCCATAACGGAAAAGCGATTGGATGAAGAAAACGCACAAATATAAGTTGTTTTTAAATAATCTACAGTAGTTGTTACAAGTTAATATCGTTGGAATACCCGGTGGTTAAAACACACTAATACGCGTTGTTGAACAAGAAGACACAGTATTGCACCAATTATTGATTCTTACGTGAAGAAGGCACTACTCAATAATGGTTACGAGAATTATCGCTCAAAGATTTTATTGAGTTAATAATTGTTGCGTTGATATTTTATATTATTGTTGTTTCAATAATTGTCATTACACAAGATTTTTATTATCGAAGCAATAATTCATATTATCTGAATAATATTATTAGATAACATTATTGGCAATGTCTAGAAAGTTCTGCTTCTAAGGAGAGGTTTGGTCATCTAATCAGGCTACCAAGAAGAAGAAATTCTTATTCGAAAGCCCCTCTTTCACAGGAACCGCACGGTTGTCAATATTGTGATTCTCGTAATATTATTTGTGAATAATTAATTATTGATTTATATGATGAGAAAAATATTGATTTTATGTGGATATAGATGGAGAAAATTTTAAAATGACAATTGTTGAAAATTAATATTTTATCTTTTTCTCGATAAAATAATTCATTTAAATATATTATTTTAATAATATATTAATTGGTGATATTTTTACAATGAATGTGGGATATATGAGTATATGAGGAGGAAGAGTATTTTTGTGGCATTAAATGTTTAATACATGTTTTGTGTGTTGGTGGACACAATTATTGACCGAAATTTGATTATAATGTAAAATCGCCTGGTTTGTGGATTTTGGTCGATTTTTGTTTGGAAATTGGAAAAACGTTCTTCCGCAAAGTTGTAGAGAATTGAATTTCCTATAAAAACTCATGAGATTCGAATTTTCTGATGAAAGGGCTATTTATTATGAATTATTGAAGTTCCAAGTTCAAATAATTGATTTTGGGAGTTTAAATTATTTTGTTAAGAAAAACGTTTTTATATTTTTTTTGGACATCATTAACATGTGTGGCTGGTGTTTTGACCAAAAGGTGGGCTAAGGAAAATTTGTATAATAATATTATATTAAATTTTTCGCTTGGTGTTCTAAGCATTTTCCTATAAATAGGGTGCTTAGGTTAGAATTGAAAATCACACCGTAAAGCCAAGTTTTCTCTCTATTTTCTCTCGATATTTTGAGCGTATTCTTGTGAGTATTTTGAGTATACTTTGAGTATTGCTAGGCGATTTGCAAGTTCCTTCAAAGACTATACCCTAGATTCTAGCTAGAAATAACCGATCTTTCGAGGGTAGGATATTATTTTTTTGTAATGATATTATTTCTTCAATATCATTATCTTTGAAATGTTGATCCAAGTTTTATCAAATTTGGAACTTTTTATGTCTGGGTTTACTATTCATGGGTTACTATTCATGAGTTACTATTCACGAGTTACTATTCATGAGTTCTTATTCACGAGTTACTATTCACGAGTACTATTCATTAAGCGTGAAGATGTTTTTGTGGAATTTCTATCTTTTGGTGTCTGAGTTACTATTCACGATATCTAAGACTATTCACGATCTCAAGACTATTCACGATACTAAGACTATTCAATTTAAAATTAAAATTTCTTCTTTTTGTCCAAAATATCTATTCGGATACTAACTCGATTGTATCCATGTTTTGATCATTCTTGAATTTTACACCACTATGATTATTTTTGAGGTATTTTTGGGCGTGGATAAAACCAAGTACTTAATCCTTAATCCTTAATCCTTGTCATTTTGTTTCCTTTGGATTCGTTTCTTTAAAAATATTTTTCATCATCCTCGGCCTTAAATGATGATATTATTGAATATCTTTGGCCTCGTAGTGCAAAGATGAATGATTTCAAGAATATCTTTGGCTCGTAGTGCAAAGATGAACAGTGTTTAAATGAACATGACTAATCGATAAATATCTTTGGCCTCAGTAGTGCAAAGATGAATATTTGATTCCAGATGTATATTGATTGATGTTACAGGATAAAATATTGATGATGGACCGTTAAATTCATAGATTATAGTAGATTTCATTCTCTACGTAACTCTTCTATGAATTATTATTTCCATGCCGCGAATATTGATCCAAACTTGTGTATTCATTGTATTCTATCGATTTTTTCCCTGTTGAAGACTAACAATAATTTGTTGTATATTATCTTAGTCATAATATTCTTTTATTGGGCTAGTTGAGCTCACCTTTTCCTTGTTGTTCCATTTTTCTTCTCGGGGAGGCGAGAATGTAGCAGTACTTAGTCGGGGTATGGAATGAAGATTCTAGAGAGAGTTGTTTAGTAGTCCTCACCATTTTGTAAAATAATGAATCAATAATGTGATGAGGATTTATTTGAGTATAGATATTGTCTAGAAGATAATATTTGTATTCAAACTCACGTTTTACCGTTGTAATAATAAAGTTGTAGTTGTTTTCGCACCATATATTTGGCGACTCAGAATGGGTGTTGTGTATACCTATTTTTGGGGGCGCCACGGTTGGTATCGAGCTTAGGATATGATCTCCTGGCGGAGATCGGGGAATAGAACTAGGAGGGGAGAGACGAGTAAATCCTTCGCTAGTGTGTCCTACCTAAGCTTATTTGTTGGTTAGTCAAGATATAGGGATATTATGTGATATATTGATTTCCTTAATTAACCCTTGTTTTATGACAAGTATTTGAGAATGTCGATCGAGAATATTAATGATGGAGTAAATGAGACCGTGGAGATGCTGACTTTACCAACGAGGAGAACGTGCAACAGTGGCAATGTTCCTCCTATGAACAACACCACCACGAAAGCGAGATGATGAACGAGGGATGTTTAGAAGCTTTTTTGCAGTTCATGCAAAATCGACGAGGAGACTCGTGTTCAAAATACTGAGGAGGAAATGATAGCAATTCACGAGTGGTCACGGCCCAAGCAGATTCAAAGAGTTGGGACCACTGCACTCTGGGAAAGCCGGATCCGATTAAGTGAGACGTGGGTCAAACAAATTACCAAGATATTCGATGTCTTGGGATGCACGGAGAACAGAAAGTTCCATTCGCCACCTTTATGTTCCGTGGCGAGGCAGACATGGTGGGAATCGTGAAGCGTACCCATCCAAATTGCACTCAAAGATGTCACGGAGAGCGTTTTCAGAAAGCAGTTCAATGACAAGTACTTCCCGAAAGTATTCGCGTATATGAAGGAAGTGGAGTTTATTAGACTAGAGCGAGAATAACATGACGGTGTCCCAAAGACGAGGCGAAGTTTGCGGAGTTATCCAGTTTGCACCTCATTTGGTGGAGAATGAGGAACGTATGACGCGGATGTTTTCGAGAGGTTTGAAACCCGACATACGCCAAGATCTCATTTCTCATAAATTTTTCTCTATTCAGGATGTTGTCAATGAGGCTCGATTGTTAGAGCGAGATAACGAAAGTACGTTCAACCGAGGGACCATAACCAGATCATATCAAGATAGCAACCATCGAATAACGATAACCAAATGGAGAAAGAAGAATATGGATTAAAGGAGGTAACCACTCCGTGGTAATCGTGGCCATGAAAATAGAAGAAGCGAGTCGGGAGGAGATTTTAAAAAGAGGAGATTCAACAACGACCATGTGAAGACGTCGGTAGCCAAAGAGCAACTAGTTTTAAGGGAGGAGAACGACCACCCATTATATGCTACAAATGCGAAAAGAGGGACATATCACCCCAAACCGCCCACAACAGTTTAAGGTATGCTATAGTTGTGGAAAGGAAGGACATATCGCCGAGAGATTATGCATGAATAAACCTAGTTCACGGGGACGGTGACTCAAAAGATCGTCGAGAAAAGTCAAAGTCAACGATTAGGGAAGAGCGTTTGTTGTGGACCTCATTCAAAATGCAAGGAACCCGAACGGTTAGCACGGGTTAGTCAATTATAAATTTTGCGAAGTATATACCTTACTAGATATCCGGTTCTACCCATTCTTTTATCTCTCTTACTTGCCAACGCGTTTGAACTTGACTACGGAGAAATTAGACTTTGACCTATTTATGGAGAATCCGTTAGGAGAAACTTTCATTACATCCGTTGTTTAAAAATCTTGCTTGATTCAAGTTGGCACTATCACATTACACGTTAACCTTATTTCTATAGAGATATTTGCTTTTGATGTGATTTTAAGGTTAACTACTCATCATGCCAAAATTGATTGTTTTCGTAAGGTTGTTAGTTTTCATATTCCTAAGCAAACTGTTATTCAATTCAAGCAATCAAACCATTGTAGTCAAACATTTTCATATCAAGCCATGAAGTCATTCGCTTATTACGGATGTCAAGTTTTCTTAGTCCATGTTATGGATTTGAATAAAGACACGCCGATTTGAATAATATTCTGTTGTTATTGATTTTTTCTGACGTATTTCTGAAGAATTTCTTGGCTTACTCCCAAAATTCGATATTAAATTTTGTATCGACTTTGAACCCTAAGACAAAACTCATTTCTAAAATCTCATATCGAATGGCTCCTATTGAACTTCAGGAGTTAAAATTCAACTATAGAATTTGGTACCGAGCCTTTATCTTGTGACTTCCTTTGTGGAATTCACCTAAGCGAACTCTCTACGTAGGGGACGTCATATTCGATGCGATAGTAAATCGATAGGTGTCATTGTGACGTGCTATCCAAGATTGGGATATGAGTCACGATTGAGAGCAACCTAAGTCATGAATCGAAATACGTAGCTTTCAGGCTTAGTTGGTTATTATCGGAGATTCGTTGAAGGATATTCTCGAATCGCTATTCCGTTAACTTAAATGACTCGTAAAGATACAAAATTCAGTATGGAGCGAGGAATGCGAGAAGATTTTCCAAGAGCTCAAGAGGCGACTCATTTAAGCACATATTCTAACCATACCATCTTGGAAAAGCGAACGTGGTAGCCGACGCGTTGAGTAGAAGATCATATGCGGAACGAAAAGTGCGATGATGTCAAGTATACGACAGAGCCAACTTTAATAGAAAAGTTAAGATTGCTCAAGCCACCGACTTTGAGATGATGCGTATGAAGAAGAAAGTACAAGAAGGAGCTATTCCTAAGCGAGAATTGATGAAGAAGGAATACTTGAGTCCACTCTAGACTTTGTGTTCCTAACAACTCGATTTGAAGTACAAGATTATGATGGAGGCACAATACGCCATTTGCAATCCATCCCGGAAGTACTAAAATGTATCGTGATCTTCAACATACATTTTGGTGGAGCAATATGAGGAGAGAGATCGCGAGTTTATCTCGAGATGTTTAACTTGTCAACATGTAAAGGCAGAGCATCAAGTGCCAAAGGGTCCATTGCAACCACTTGAGATTAGGAATGGAAGTGGGAACACATTACTATGGATTTCATTACGGGTCTTCCTACGGTTTCTCAAGGCATCAATGCTATTTGGGGTTATTGTTGATTGATTAACCAAGTCCGCTTTCATTTCTTACCGATATGAGAGACTTATTCCCTTGAACATCTTTCTCTCGATATGTACGTAAATGAGATTGTGAGATTGCATGGCATGCCAAGATCCATAGTTTTAGATCGTGACCCAAGATTCACTTCATGATTTTGGGTTAGAAAGCTACGGGCACGAATTTATGATTGGCTTTGGCATACCATCCTCAAACGGATGGGCAATCGTAAAGGACTACTCAAACTCTTGAAGATATATTAAAACTCGTGTCCTAGATTTCAAAGGAAGTTGGGATAAGTACTTGCCATTGGTGGAATTCTCATACAAACAATAGTTATTAAACAAATATAGGCATGGTTCCATTCAAGCATTATATGGACAAAAATGTCGTTCTCCAATATGTTGGGATGAGATGGGTGAAGCAACATTGTTGGGACCCGAAGTTAGTACGTATGACTAATGATTCGACAACGATATAAACCAGCACAAGATCGACAAAAGAGTTATGCGGATCTTCATCGAAAGGACGTGGAATTTAATGTAGGGGATCATGTATTGTCATGCGAGTTGCTCCATGGAAGGGAGTTACAAGATTTGGGAAGAGAGGAAAGCTCAATCCATGATTTATTGGTCCATTTCAAATTCTTGACCGGAAGTAGGAAATGTAGCCTATAGACTTGTGTTACCTCCAAGTATGTCTCGTGTTCATAATGTGTTTCATATCTCGCATTTAAGTAAATATGTGAAAGACCCAACCACGTTATAGAGTTAGAACCCGGACGAGATAGCCAAGACTTAACGTATGAGGAGGTACTGTCAAGATTTTGGATAGGAAGGAGCATGTCCTACGCCAAGAAAGGTTATACCACAAGTTAAAGTTTTGTGGAGGAATCATGCTATAGAGGAAATGACACAGGGAATTGGAAACGAAAATGAAAGCGAGGTATCCTCACCTTTTCAAAACACCAGTACGTCGCACGCCAATTTCGAGGACTTAAATTTCATAAGGAGGGAGGTTGTAAGACCCGAAATTTTTAAATAAAAGGAATTTCCTTTATTTTGAAATAGTAAGGGTTGATTTGATTAATGTGGATAGTTAAGGGTTAAATACGCAAATATTTCAAAATAAGCAAGTGGTTATAAAATATTCATTGTTGTGGGGAATATTCGTTTTGGTCGTGGAATATTCAGATGCTTGTCGGGGAATATTAAATATTTACGATGCAGCGACCATGTGTGGGCCCCATAACTGAAAGCGATTGGATGAAGAAAAGCGACAAATATAAGTTGTTTTTAAATAACGGCGTAGTTATTCTGCTAGTTATCTTGTTGGAATACCCGGTGGTTAAAAAACACACTAATACGCGTTGTTGAACAAGAAGGCACACCAGTATTGCACCAATTATTGATTCTTACGTAAGAAGGCACTACTCAATAATGGTTACGATGAATTAATTATTCAAGATTTTATTGAGTTAATAATTGTTTGCGTTGATATTTTATATTGTTGTTGTTTCAATAATTGTCATTACACAAGTATTTTTTATTATCGAAGCAATAATTCATATTATCCGAATAATATTATTAGATAACATTATTGGCAATGTCTAGAAAGTTACATCTAAGGAGAGGTTTGGTCATCTAATTGCAAGCGCCAAGAAGAAGAAATTCTTATTGGAAAGCCCCTCTTTCTGAGGAGGCTGCTGGTTGTCAATATTGTGATTTCGTAATATTATTGTTGTGAATTAATTATTGATTTATATGATGAGAAAAATATTGATTTTATGTGGATATAGATGGAGAAAATTTTTAAAATGACAATTGTTGAAAATTAATATTTTATCTTTTACGATAAAATAATTCATTTAAATATATTATTTTAATAATATATTAATGGTGATATTTTTACAATGAATGTGGGATATATGAGTATATGAGGAGGAAGAGTATTTTGTGGCATTAAATGTTTAACACATGTTTTGTGTGTTGGTGGACACAATTATTGATCAAATTTGATTATAAATTTTGTAAAATCGCCTGCTTGTGGATTTTGGTCGATTTTGTTTGGAAATTGGAAAAACGTTCTTCTGCAAAGTTGTAGAGAATTGAATTTCCTATAAAAACTCGCGAGATTCGAATTTTCTGATGAAAGGGCTATTTATTATGAATTATTGAAGTTCAAGTCTCAAATAATTGATTTTTGGAGTTTAAATTATTTTTGTTAAGAAAAACGTTTTTATATTTTTTGGACATCATTAACATGTGTGGCTGGTGTTTTGACCAAAAGGTGGGCTAAGGAAAATTTGTATAATAATATTATATTAAATTTTCTGCTTTGGTGTTCTAAGCATTTTCCTATAAATAGGGTGCTTAGGTTAGAATTGAAAATCACACCGTAAACCCAAGTTTTCTCTATTTTCTCTCGATATTTTGAGCGTATTCTTGTGAGTATTTTGAGTATACTTTGAGTATTGCTAGAGGCGGTTGCAAGTTCCTTCAAAGACTATACCTAGATTCTAGCTAGAAGTACTGATCTTTCGAGGTAAGGGATATTATTTTTTTGTAATGATATTATTTCTTCAATATCATTATCTGAAATGTTGATCTGAAGTTTTTATCAAATTTGGAACTTTTTTATGTCTGGGGTTACTATTCATGGGTTACTATTCATGAGTTACTATTCACGAGTTACTATTCATGAGTTCTTATTCACGAGTTACTATTCACGAGTACTATTCATTTAAGCGTGAAGATGTTTTTGTGGAATTTCTATCTTTTGGTGTCTGAGTTACTATTCACGATATCTAAGACTATTCACGTATCTAAGACTATTCACGATATCTGAGACTATTCAATTTAAAATTAAAATTTCTTCTTTTTGTCCAAAATATCTATTCGGATACTAACTCGATTGTATCCATGTTTTGATCATTCTTGAATTTTACACCACTATGATTATTTTTGAGGTATTTTTGGGTGTGGATAAAACCAAGTACTAATCCTTAATCCTTAATCCTTGTCATTTTGTTTCTTTGGATTCGCTTTTAAAAATATTTTTCATCATCCTCGATCTTAAATGATGATATTATTGAATATCTTTGGCACAGTAGTGCAAAAGATGAATGATTTGAAGAATATCTTTGGCTCAGTAGTGCAAAAGATGAACAGTGTGTTTAAATGAACATGATTAATCGATAAATATCTTTGGCTCAGTAGTGCAAAGATGAATATTTGATTCGGATGTATATTGATTGATGTTACTGAGGATAAAATATTGATGATGGACCGTTAAATTCATAGATTATAGTAGATTTCATTCTCTACGTAACTCTTCTATGAATTATTATTTCCATTGCGAATATTGATCTCGAAACTTGTTGTCTATTGTATTCTATCGATTTTTTCCTGTTGAAGACTAACGATAATTTGTTGTATATTATCTTAGTCATAATATTCTTTCTTTGGGCTAGTTGAGCTCACCCTTTTCCTTGTTGTTCCATTTTCTTCTCGGGAGGCGAGAATGTAATGGCAGTACTAGTTGGGTATGGAATGAAGATTCTAGAGAGAGTTGTTTAGTAGTCCTCACCATTTTTGTAAAATAATGAATCAATAATGTGATGAGGATTTATTTGAGTATAGATATTGTCTAGAAGATAATATTTGTATTCAAACTCACAGTTTTACTGTTGTAATAATAAAGTTGTAGTTGTTTCTGTACCATATATTTGGCGACTCAGAATGGGTGTTGTGTATACCTATTTTGGGGGCGTCACACATAGTCCAATACTTTTAATTTACATAATTTTATATATTTAATTAGGATTTTTAGTCCATTTGTTTTGGACTTTAAATAATTAATTCTACTATTCTTTTAATGTTTTGGGCTTACAAATTTAATTTCTTTGAGCCATAACAAATAACATATTTCAACACTCTTAATATTACCATTCCCTAATTATTTAATTAGGTTTTTTATTCCATCAAAGTTGGAATTTAAAATGTTTGCTTTTATGCATTCAATCTCATAACCCAATGAGACATGTCTCAATTAGGTTTAAAATAATTTATAACTTGAGATAATAAAATTTATCTCTTAGGTTAGTATAATCTTACATACTAACATTCTTTATTAGCACATAATCACATATATATCAGTATACACCAAACAATACACTTAAACCCTTAATCCTGAATAAATCTCCAGAAAAATTTTAAATTCACAAAATTCCTTCTCTGAAATCTCAAATCCATTCACTTATTTTCTGTCTAGGTTTATTATTTAACCTTAATTCAATAATTTAAAATTTTATAAATATTCAAATTCTCATGTTGTCACACCAGAGTGCTGTGAATCGGGACCTCTCATTTTGGCTGGGGGTATATAGGCAAGGCTGCATGCTCAAGTGCTACCTTTCGTTAACTGACTTTTGCCAATTTCTATACTTGCTCCAAATGCCTCCTTTTCTCATCATTCGCCACACCAACCACCCTACACATGAAATAACAAGAAACAAGTAAGAATGAACATGAATGCAAAGAATTAATAACGATTATGCTTAAAATGGACATCGATTCGCGGGTATAAAATCCACTTATCAAAATCCCCCAAACTTAAACTGTGCTAGTCCTCGAGCACAAAACAAACTACATGTTATGCACTGCAATGCAATGAGATGTACTTTATCTAATTTTCTGTCTATGAATCCAACAGTATTATAGAATCAAATTTATTCCTTTGGCCTCGGAACAACCAAGCAAACATTACAACACTTCATAATAAAACCCATCAATAACTTCTTATTAATCCTCGAATCTTAGACTGTCATCACTAATATAGTGTGTGTGTGTGTGTGTGTGTGTGTGTGATCAACATCCATGCTAACTGATTTAAATTCAAATTCAACACATAACCAATCTCTTATTAGGATTCATACAGAATAAACTCGAAAATTTCAAAAACAAACAAGTTCGAACTAAGATCAAACAATTACCAAAATTAGGGGTCCGTAGAAGGTATTCATGCTTTCTTATTCCAATTACGGGGACTCTTTGTCTTTATTTCCCGTCTTCTCTTCTTTCTTAATTTTCTCTTTTTTTCTTATTTTTTTTCATAGATGGTTGGTGAGTGCGTTTTACGCTCCATCTCATGCTTGTGTTTATGGGGAGTATTTCTCCTCGACCCACCACAAGACTCAACTAGCTTTTTCTTTTTCTGAAGCTTATATACCTTACTCTTTTCCCCAAACTTAGGTTCTTGCCTAATTTGTCGTTTTCACTGCTTATTTTCGTCATTCTCTCATTTGCACTAGCAATATCCTTTAGAAACTGTTTATGTATTAATTTAAACTAATTAGTCAACACAGATGTTACTAACGTGCTAACCTTTTTATACTAGTTTCAAACAAGCACAAGATCCGAGTCATGATTCAAAACTACATCACAGTTCTAATAATTAGTGTTGTAGTCGTCTACTTAATCTCAATCTCATCATTGGCCACAATAAAATGAACTATAATAATTGTTGGACATATGCAAAATGAACACAATAGTTAACAAAAAAAATTATTATATATTTTAATTTTTAATTTTTTTAGATGTCAAACATAACATAACAAAATATGCAGAAATAACAAAACTATACTAAACTATTATGCATCTACACTATTATGCACAGTAATAACAGCTATGTTGACTGATTAAGTTTAAATTGATACATAATGGACTTCTTAAGGATAATATTAGTTTGAATAAATGAAATATATGAATAGGCGGAGATGGCTAAATTTAGACAAAAACTTAAGTTTGGGGGAAATATTTGGGGTATATAAGCTAAAAAAAATAAAAAATAAAAAAAGAAGTATGAATAAACACAGTGGCGTGCTTGTCTAGTTTTGTGGCCTTTGTTACTTGAGTAAGTAAGCCCGAGGGAATTGTCTTTACACCTAGCGCCCTAAGGTCTTAATGGTCTGGAAGTCGTTAGTCGAAAGCTCGTTAAGGTAGCATTGAAAAGCCTAAGGGAATACGATATTGCATAGCTATGTGTATATAAACCAAAAGAAAAAAATGAATAAAACGGGAAATAAGAGCAAAAAGCCCCCGTAAGTGAAAAATAAAGCATAAGTATCCCATGTTGACCCTCGATATTGGTAATTATTTGATTTTAGTTGGATCTAGCTTATTTTTGGATTTCTTGAGTTTACACTGTATGATGCCTTCGAAGAGACTTGTTATGTGTTAAATTTGATTTTATATCAGTTATCATTGTTGTTGAGCACACACGCACTATATTAGTGATAACAGTCTAAGATTTGATGAATAATTGGAAAGTTAATGATTTGTTTTGATATGATGTATTATCATGTTTACCTGATTTCTCTAAGGTCGGTTGAATAGACTTATTTCTATCATTACTGCTGGATTCGTAGGCATGTAGATTAGTTGCATTGCATAGCATTGTTGTTTTGTGTTTTTGCTTGAGAACAAGCAACGGTTTAAGTTTAGGGGTATTCGATAAGTAGGTTTTATACATACTTATCCGGTATCTGTTACTTGAATTAGTTGCTTAATCTCATGTTTCTTAGTTACTTTTCATTCATTTTGTATTCGTTTTGTAGATTATATGCTTGGGAGCTGAGAATTGGTATGAAATCGCAAAGAAAAGAAATCCGGACTTCATTTGGGCTTTCATGTTTATTTCATGTTCTTGGCTTGGAAGTTGAATTATATTGTAGAGCTTCTTCTTAGCTTTTCGGAACATCTTGAATCATTCCAATCGAAGTTCGAATGCAAGAGTTATGATCTTTGTACCAACGGACGTCGAATGTCACTGTTTTGGGTGGCCATTTGCATAATAGTCATTTCCAGCCCAATCTCGACCTTCATATGGCTGTTATTTCTAAACTCTCAAAGCATGAAAGTTGTAAAGCTCGTCGATATCTTCGATTTGATAGGTAGCAGGCCTCGTAACTCTTTTCGGATCAAAAGTTATGGTCGTTTTCCCAAAGGACGTCAGAGCAGAAAAGGTACCCCCGGCGGGGCGGGCTTTTCTTTCACAAAACCCCCGCCGAGGCGGGCATGCCAGCTGGAAAATAGCAGGGACCCCTGCCGGGGCGGGCCCTTTACAAGTATAAACCCCCGTCGGGGCGGGGGTACGCGCAGAAAACTAGGTTTTTGTCCAAATTTAAGTTCGGGAAGGATTGTTTCGATCCGATTGACTCAAGGACTTCCAAGAGGACTTAAAGACATATATATAAAGAGACTTATAAAAGGAGGAGAATCACAAGGATTAGAGAGGAGATTAGGGAGAGAAGGAGGATTCCATTAGATTAGAGTAGAGTATATTAGATCAAAACACTAGTTCTAATGAGTTTTGGAGATTGAAGCAACTTGGAGACCATTGAAGATTCAAAGTAGGAGCAAGGAGGGAGCTTCAAATCTATAGACAATAGATTCTATCTTCTCATCTTCTTCTATCTTTGTCTTTTAATGATTATTCAATTGTGGATTCTTAGTTTTAATTCAATAATCATGAACAAATTCTTTGTTTGAGATTACAATGAATCTTATTGTGTAATTTATTTTAATATGCTTCGCTATCAATTATTATGTTCTATCGTGAGGATTGTCTATTGTGATTTGAAATTAATTTCTTAATTGCCTAGCTAACAATTACCGTGATAATCTATATGAACTCGAGAGATGAAGTATTGATTTAGATCTTATCATGATAGCATGTGTTTGTGATTTCTGCATAGATGGATTTCATGATTCGTGTTTAGGATAGAGATATGTCTTTACGCCATATGTAATCTTATAGAGAACTTGTGCTTTAAATCTTTTTTAATTGTAATTCATATAGAGATATAGTTAATTAGTTAATTAGGGTGTCTTGCTTAATTCTATCATCTGTGGATTTAAGTGAGTATGGGTATTATGCATCGAGAGATGGTTTTATCCGCTTTAGTGTTCTTGATTAACAATTCATGATAGAGAATAATTGATGAGAAGTGTGTTAACTTAAATAAAGCAATAAGTGAAGTTGTGATCTTAAATCTCTGTAATCTTAATTTAACTAGTGGTAATTAGAATTAGTTTACTTATAAATTGAAATTCATTCGTTTAAATAAGATTGAGTTGGTTACGGGTTAATACTTGGTGATTTTCATTAAACAATTCCTCGTGAAAACGATACTCTACTTTTACTTTATTACTTGTTGACCACATATACTTGTGTGTTGTGCGTAATTAGATTTTACCCAACAAGTTTTTGGCGCCGTTGTCGGGGACTTTAGTATGGATTTTATTATTTTGCAATATCAGTTTAATTAGTCCAGTTTTACTTAAACACTTTTTGTTTTTGTTTTGTTCTTCTTATTTCAGGTTTTTGACGTTGGTTTATGCAAACTCGATCCAAAAATCCAGACTTGCTTCCTTTTGAGGACGACATTGAGAGAAGGTTTCAGAGGTTAAGTAAGTGGATCAAGGAAACAAGGGACGAATTCGAAAACTCTGACAAAGAAGAAATAATGGTTGCCGAAGACCAGAAAGTGTTGAGGGACTTTGCAACACCTAAGGTGACTGAGCTGCAGTCGAGTATCACCATGCCTGCTATAGCTGTGAATACATTCGAGATTAAGCCTGGGACTATTCAGATGATACAGAACTCGGTTCAGTTTGGGGGGGGCTCGCAAATGACGATCCTAACGAGCATTTGATCAGTTTTCTGGAAATCTGCGACACTTTCAAGTACAATGGGGTGTCAGATGAGGCAGTTAGACTCCGCTTGTTCCCATTCACTCTGCGGTACAAGGCAAAGAGTTGGTTGCACTCTCTACCAGCGGGTTCGATAACGACATGGGATGACCTGGCTCAGAAGTTTCTAGCAAAATTCTTCCCGCCAACGAAGACTGCAAAGATGAGGAATGAGATTACCATGTTTGATCAGCAACATGGGGAGTCATTGTACGAGGCATGGGAGAGATACAAAGAATTGCTCACAAAATACCCACATCACGGATTGCCTAAGTGGTTGCAGATGAATACATTTTACAATGGACTACATGGGAATCTCAGGACGAGTATTGATGCAGCGTCGGGGGTAGCTTTTATGGCAAAGAACTATGAGGAGGCATATCAGTTAATAGAGATGATGGCTGCTAACAACTATGAGTGGCCCACGGAAAAATGACACAACCTACAGTCGCTAGAGTGTTAGAGGTAGATGGAGTGACGGCAATAACAACACAAATTTCAGCACTCTCTAAGAAGTTTGACGTTTTTTGGCTATGGGTAGGACACTCATCGACGTACAAAAAGGTGAACTAACGATGAGGGTCCAAGATCAAGAAGTTAAGTTTAACGTTTTCAAAGCCATGAAATACTCTACGGATGAAGAAGAGTGTTTTAGGATGGATATCATTAATCAGATAATCAGTGATGACATGGGAAAGAGTTTGGTTAACGATCCATTGCAAACGACTTTATTGGGAGATGAAGAATCAGATGATCCAGAATTTATGGACTACTTGCATATGCTAGACTCCCTGCCACGAGTCAACAGATTTAGAGCACCATTTGAACCATTGCACACGGAGGAAAGATCAATAATCAAAATGAAACCGTCATTGGAGGAGCCACTGACTCTTGAACTTAAACCACTACCTAAACACCTCAGATATGCGTATTTAGGCAATTCAAATTCTTTTCATGTTATTATTTCTGCTGCACTTAACGATTTGCAAAAAGAAAAGTTGATGAGGGTGCTTAGGGAACACAAATCAGCTATAGGATGGACAATCGCAGATATCAAGGGAATCAGCCCATCCTTTTGCATGCACAAAATTCTGATGGAAGACGATGCAAAACTGACGGTGGAGCAACAACGACGACTCAACCCAATCATGAAGGAAGTTGTAAAGAAAGAAATTCTAAAATTATTGGATGCCGGAATCATCTACCCAATTTTCGACAGTAAGTGGGTTAGTCCAGTTCAGTGTGTGCCAAAAAAGGGAGGAATGACTGTGGTACAGAATGATGACAACGAGCTAATTCCGACAAGGATAGTGACTGGTTGGAGGGTTTACATGGACTACAGGAAGTTGAATAAGGTGATTCGCAAAGATCACTTTTCTTTTCCCTTTATCGATCACATGCTGGACAGATTAGCGGGACATGCGTACTACTGCTTATTGGATGGTTATTCAGGTTATAATTAGATCGGCGTTGCTCCTGAAGATTAAGAGAAGACTACTTTCACGTGTCCATACGACACATTTGCATTCAGGAGAATGTCGTTTGGTTTGTGTAATGCACCCGCTACCTTCCAACGGTGTATAATGGCAATTTTCTCAGACATGGTGGAGAAAACGTGGAAGTATTTATGGACGACTTTTTGGTCTATGGGGACAATTTTGATGCTTGCCTAGAGAATCTGGTGATGGTGTTACAAAGATGCAAAGACACGAATCTTGTACTTAATTGGGAAAAATGCCACTTCATGGTTGAGGAAGGCATAATTTTGGGTCACAAGGTCTCGGTTCAAGGATTAGAGGTTGATAAGGCGAAGCTGGAAACAATTGAAAAACTTCATCCACCAAGCTCAATTAAGGGAATTCAAAGTTTCTTGGGACATGTCGGGTTTTACAGAAGATTTATAAAGGACTTCTCTAAAATTACAAAACCTTTGTGCAGTCTTTTAGAGAAGGATTCGGTTTTCAAGTTTAACGAAGAGTGTAAATTGGCATTCGAGTTGTTGAAGAAGAAATTGACCACAACTCCCGTAATCGTTGCGCCGAATTGGTCAATGCCCTTCGAGTTAATGTGTGAAACAAGAGAATATGCTGTTGGGGTTGTTTTGGGTCAACGCTGAGAGAAGGTACTTCACGCCATATATTATGCAAGTAAGACACTCACGGAGGCTCAAATGAATTACACAACTACGAAAAAGGAATTTCTTGTAGTAGTGTATGCGTTCGACAAATTCCGGGCGTACTTGATCGGGACAAAGGTAGTAGTTTATACAGATCACTCAGCCATTCGGTACTTAATTTCAAAAAAAGATGTTAAACCACGCCTTATCCGATGGATTCTCTTTTTACAAGAGTTTGATTTAGAAATAAATGATAGAAAGGGGACGGAGAACCAAGTCGCCGATCATTTGTCTAGGCTGGAAAATCAGGGTAAACAGGAAGAGGACAAGTGTGTAATCAACGAGTCATTCCCGGATGAGCAACTGTTTGGGTTAAATGCAGAATTTCCATGGTACGCGGACTTCGCGAATTATCTAGTGAGCAACATGTTTCCCCCCGACTTTATACGACAACAGAAAAAGAAGTTTCTCCATGACGTCAAGTGGTAAATGTGGGATGAGCCTTATTTATTCAAACAGTGCGCCGACAAGATGATTAGAAGGTGTATCCCCTACAGTGAAGTGCATAACATACTGCAGGAATGCCACTCATCGGCATATGGGGGACACTATGGTAGCGAGAGAACAGCGGCAAAAGTGCTTCAAGCCGGGTTTTATTGGCCGACATTATTTAAAGATGGCTACCAATTTGTTAAAACTTGTGATAGATGTCAACGATTGGGAAACATATCGAAAAGGAATGAGATGCCACTACAAACAATTTTAGAAGTTGAAATTTTCGATGTATGGGGCATAGATTTCATGGGGCCATTCCCTTCCTCATTTACCAATCAATACATATTGCTTGCGGTAGATTATGTTTCAAGTGGGTTGAAGCTGTAGCACTCCCGACTAACGATGCCAAAGTGGTTCTCAAATTCTTACAAAAAAATATTTTTACGAGGTTTGGCACGCCGAGAGCTATTATAAGTGACGAAGGTAGTCACTTCTGCAAAAAATCGTTTACAGCTCTCTTGGCAAAGTATGGGGTCAACCACAAGGTCGCTACAGCATATCATCCCCAAACCAGTGGGCAAGCTGAGGTTTCGAACAGGGAAGTGAAAAGAATCTTGGAAAAAGTGGTAAACCCGAATCGAAAGGATTGGTCCCTCAAGTTGGACGATGCACTTTGGGCTTACCGGACTTGCATGTGGAGTTACATCACAAGGCCTACTGGGCTATTCAGAAATTGAACTTTGATCAAGCAGTTGTGGGGGAAAAGAGATTACTTCAGCTAAATGAGCTCGATGAATTTCGTCTTGAAGCTTACGAGAACTCGAAACTATACAAAGAAAAAGTCAACAAATGGCACGATAAGAAAATCATGCACCGAACGTTCGAGCCGGGGCAATCAGTACTAC
The DNA here is from genome assembly GCA_020205615.1 of Panax quinquefolius. Lineage (NCBI taxonomy): Eukaryota > Viridiplantae > Streptophyta > Magnoliopsida > Apiales > Araliaceae > Panax > Panax quinquefolius. The sequence goes on along the minus strand of CM035174.1, from coordinate 35,077,761 downwards.
TGTTCAACTCAAGGTTAAGGTTGTTCCCTGGGAAGCTTAAGTCAAGGTGGCCGGGACCATTCACCATCAAAACAGTTTTCCCATATGGTGCCATTAAACTATACAGTCGAAATCCATTGGAAACTTTCAAGGTCAACGGTCAACGATTGAAACATTATTGGGTGGCGAGTCCAATTGGGACATCATCGCAATCACATTATCGGACGTTCCATAAACAGGAAGTAGTCAGGCTGAACGACTTAAAACCAAGCGCTAATTGGGAGGCAACCCAATCATTTTTTTTTCATTTTTCATATTGTTATTCATGCTAGTTAGAATATAGTTTAGATTAATAATTAGGAAATAATAATTATAGTATATAAGTTATTTAGTTATATCGTTCTAGATAATCTCCCATATTTAATTTACATTAGATCTAATGATACTTATTGTGACGCCCCCAAAATAGGTATACAACACCCATTTTGAGTCGCCAAATACATGGTACAGAAAGCAAACTATAACTTCAATAATACAATTGTCGTGCAAAATACGACAACACATACTGTAAGTTTAAATACAAATATTGTCTTCTAGACAATATCCACACTCAAATAAGTCCTCATTATAATTATTCAAACACTATTTTACAGAAATAGTGAGGACTGCTAAAACATCTTTCTAGAACCATCACTCCGTACCTTGACTAGTTCCTGCTATGTTCTCACCTCCTGAGAAAAATGGAACAAAAAGGAAAAGGGTGAGCTCAACTAGCCCAGTAAAAAATATTATGACTAAGATAATATACAATAAATTATCGTTAGTCTTCAACAGGGAAAAATCTGATAAAATATAATAGCCAACAAGTTTTAGATCAACAACTGCAACGGAAACAACAATCCATTAGAAGAGTCAAGTAGAGAATGAGTTCTACTATCTTCTAAGATTTAAAAGTCAATCATTAATATTTTATCCCTGTAACAACAATCAATATACATCTTTAATCAAATATTCATCTTTGCACTACAGGCCAAAGATATTCATTTATATCACCAGTTGGTCATGTTCATCTCAACACCTGTTCATCTTTGTACTACGGGCCAAAGATATTCATTAGTTAATCATTTAGGACTGAGGATGATGAAAAATATTTTAAAGAAAATGAATCCAGTGAGATAACAGATCAAATATTAAGGATTCATATTATAGTTTATCCAAGTTCAATAATATTCTGAAATAACCAATTTTGAAGCAGAATTCAAAAATAATGATCAAAACATGGATACAATCAAAGATAGTAACCATAATTGACAACTTAGACAAAAAGAAGAAAATTTCATTTTTCGGTGAATAGTGCCGTATACGTGAATAGTAACCCCGACACAAAAAAATCTAAATTTGATAAAAAGTTCATACTAATATTTCGGCATAATGATATTGAAGAAAATATCATTTAAAAAGAAGATAATATCCCTTACCTCAAAATATCAGTACTTCTGATCGGAATATCGGTATAAGGCTGAAGGAAACTTGCACTGATGAATAGAAACTCACAAAGTATCTAAATACTCATAAAATACACTCAATAATCTAGAGAAAGAAAGAGAGAAAACTTGTTTCTGGTGTGATTTTCAATTCTAACTTAGCTCTCTATTTATAGGAAAATGTTAACAGACTTGACCTGCAACCTGATGGCTTTACCTGCTACTATTCCCACCCACTACATTTGAAATAAATTTCAGCACATTTCTTCACCAACCACAAGTGGGGCCCACTCAATTCTAGAATTTTCCACCAAAATCATTTATAAACCTAATTTCTGAATCAGTCACCTCTTAAAATTCATAACAAATCATACGTTCATTTTTAACCGTTCAAAATTTGTGGACATATACTCAACTTATATATGTATAACATATCCAAAAATTACAACGATCCAACGGTCGGATTAAAAATTATAACTCACACAATATATCTCAAAAACACTAGTTTAATTTTTAATACCTTCATTCCGATAAAAATACTGATAAAACACCTCAACATTAACTCCTTCATTTTTAACAACAATAAATATATCCAACATTTATATCCACATAAAATTAATATTTCCTTATCATATGAATCAATAATTAATTATTCACAAATAATATTACAGAATCACATTTATGACAACCGCACTAGTTTGTGAAAGAGGGGATTTCCAATAAGAATTTCTCCTTATTGGCGCGCAATTAGGTGACCAAATCTCTCCTTGACAGAACTTTCTAAACATTGCCAATAATGTTATCTAATAATATTATTCAAATAATATGAATTACTGATCTGATAATGGGAAATCTTGTTGATGACAATTATTGAAACAACAATAATATAAAATATCAACACAAACAATTATTGAATCAATAAAATAAAATATTGAGCAATAACTCATCGTAACAATTATTGAGTAGTGCCTTCTTACATAAGGATCAATAATTTATCAATATCACATGCATTCACGCGTAGACATCGTATTTTAACCAAGGGTATTCCAACAAAGTGTTAATTGGTAATAACTCTGCCAAGTTATTTATAAAAACTCAAACTTGTCGTTTTCTTCATCCAAATGAGCTTATTACATTATGGGGCCCATACAAATGAGCTGCTGGCCGTCGTATGAATATTCCCCGACAACAAGAATATTCCACGACCAAACGAATATTCCCAACAACAATGATTATTTTATAACCACTTGCATATTTTGCAAAATTTTCACATTTCACCCATAACCAAAGAATTATATCAAATTAATACCTTATTATTCACAATAATAATTAGATGAAATTCGATTTTATTTATAATAAGTTGGGGTCTTACAACCTCCCCTCCTTATGAAATTTCGTCGTCGAAATTGACATACGTACCTGGTGTTTCGAAAAGGTGAGGATACCTCGCTTTCATTTCTGATTCCAACTCCCAGGTCATTTCTTCAATAGCATGGTTTCTCCATAAAACCTTAACTTGTGGTATAACCTTGGTGCGTAGGACATGCTCTTTCCTATCCAAGATCTTAACAGGTACTTCTTCGTACGTTAAATCTTGACTATCTCATCCGGTTCTAACGATAATAATATGGTTGGTCTTTCACATATTTATGAAGCATGGATATGTGAAAAACATTATGAACACGAGACATACTTGGAGGTAATGCGAGTCTATAGGCCACATTTCCTATTCGGTCAAGAATCTCAAATGGACCAACAAATCGTGGATTGAGCTTTCCTCTCTTCCCAAATCTTGTAACTCCCTTCCATGGTGCAACACGTAACAATACATGATCCCCAATATTAAATTCCACGTCTTTTCGATGAAGATCGGCATAACTCTTTTGTCGATCTTGTGCCGTTTGTATACGTTGTCGAATCATTTGGATCTTTTTTATAGTCATGCGTACTAATTCTGGTCCCAACAACGTTGCTTCTCCCACCTCGCCCCAAAGATTTGGAGAATGACACTTTCGTCCATACAACGCCTTGAATGGAGCCATACTATACTTGCTTGACAAGCTGTTGTTGTAGGAGAATTCCACCAATTGGCAAGTACTTATCCCAACTTCCTTTAAAATCTAGGACACAAAGTCTTAATAGATCTTCAAGGGTTTGAATAGTCCTCTCGATTATTCGTCCGTTTGAGGATGGTATGCCGAATCAGAATCAGAATCCGTGCCCATAGCTTTCTGCAAGCTAACCCAAAATCGTGAAGTGAATCTTGGGTCACGATCCGAAACTATGGATACTGGCATGCCATGAAATCGCATAATCTCATTCACGTACATACGAGCAAAATGTTCAAGGGAATAAGTCTCACGTATAGGCAAGAAATGGGCAGACTTGGTTAATCAATCAACAATAACCCAAATCGCATCTATGCCTTGAGAAACCTTGGGAAGACCCGTAACGAAATCCATAGTAATGTGTTCCCACTTCCATTTTGGAATCTCAAGTGGTTGTAATGGACCCTTTGGCACTTGATGCTTTGCCTTTACACGTTGACAAGTTAAACACCTCGAGATAAACTCCGCGATCTCTCTCTTCATATTGTTCCACTAAAATGTATGTCGAATATCATGATACATTTTGGTACTCCCAGGATGGATTGCAAACGGTGTGTTGTGTGCCTCCATCATGATTCTATGCTTCAAGTCAAAATCGTTAGGAATACAAAGTCTGGAGTTGATTCTAAGTATTCCTTCTTCATCGATTCTTGCTTCTGGAATAGCACCTTCTTGCACTTTCTTCTTCATATGATCGCTCCATATCTCGTAGCTTGAGCAAACTTTAACTTTATCGATTAAAGTCGGTTCTACTCGTATATTAAATCATCATCATGTGTGTCCACGAGTCTTTAATTATACCTCCATCCTTTGTAAGTCATACAGAATGGGCCTTTGCATTGAGAATATCGCTTTTCGTGCATCGCGATATGATCTTCTACTCAATGCGTCTACCTCTACATTCGCTTTTCAGGATCATATTGAATGGTATGATCATAATCTTTCAACAGCTCGAGCCAACGTCGTTGCCGCATGTTGAGTTCTTTTTGGGTGAAGAAATATTTGAGGCTTTTATGATCTGTATAGATCTCCACTTTCTCCCCATACAGGTAGTGTCTCCAAATCTTCAACGCGAAAACGACTGTTGCCAACTCCAAATCATGAGTAGGATAATTCCAATCATATTCTTTGAGTTGTCGTGAGGCATAGGCTATGACTTTCCCATGTTGCATGAGAATGCATCTTAACCCTTTGCCTGAAGCATCGCTGTATATAACAAATCCATCCGTACCAGATGGTATTGCCAGAACAGGTGCCGAAATGAGTCTCCTCTTGATTTCTTCGAAGCTCTTCCCACATTCCTTGCTCCATTCGAATTTTGTATCTCTACGATTCAGCTGCGTTAATGGAATAGCGATTCGAGAATATCCTTCAACGAATCTCCGATAATAACCAACTAAGCCTAGAAAGCTACATATTTTGATTACCGACTTAGATTGCTCTCAACTGTGACTCATATCCCAACCTTGGATGGCACGTCACAATGACACCTATCAGTTTACTATCGCACGAATATGGCATCCCCTACGGAGAATCTGTGCTCGGTGTATTCCATAAAAGAAGTCACCAGATAGAGGCTCGGTTATCAACTTCTATAGTTGGATTTTTAACTCCTGAAGTTCAATAGGAGCCATTCGATATGAGATTTTAGAAATGGGTTTTGTCTTAGGGTTCAAAGTCGATACAAAATTCAATATCACGCCTCGGGAGTAGGCGGAAATTTTTCAGAAATACGTTAGGAAATTTACTAACAATGTAAATATCATTCAAATCTGACGTATTTTTGTTCAAGTCCATAACATGGCTAAGAAAGCTTGACATCCATTTTTCAATAAACGAATGACTTTACGGCTTGATATGAAAGAGTTTGACTTCAATGGTTTGGTTGCTTAAATTCGAATAACAGGTTACTTAGGAATATAAAAACTAACAACCTTACAAAAGCAATCAATTTGGCATGATGAGTAGTTAACCAATCAATCCCTAAAATCACATCAAAAGCAAATATCTTTAAATAGATAAGATCAACAAGTAATGTGATGATGCCAACTTGAATCAAACAAGATTTATAAACAGTGGATGTAACAAAAGTTTCTCCTAACGGAGTTTCCACAGATAAATCAAAGTCTAATTTCTCCGGAGTCAAGTTTAAACGTTGAGCACAAGCAGGAGAAATAAATGAATGGGTAGCACCGGTATCTAGTAAGGTATAAACTTCGTATGAATTTATGATTAGCTTACCCGTGCTAACTTCGTTCGGGTTCCTCGCATTCTGACCAGTCACAAAAAACGCTCTTCCAGGAATCGTTGACTTTGACTTATCCGGGACAGCCCTTGGAGTCACCATCCCCGTTGAACTTGGTTTTTCTACAGAACAATCTCGAGCGATATGTCCTTCCTTTCCACAATTATAACATACCTTAAACTGTTGTGGGCAGTTTGGGCTGATATGTCCTTCTTTTCCGAACTTATAGCATATGACCGGTGGTCGTTCTCCTCCCATGGAACCAGTTGCTGCTGGTGCTAACGTCTTCGTATTGTCATTGTTTAATCTCCTCTTTTTAAAATATCCTCCTGACTCGCTTCTTCTATTCTCATGGCCACGATTACCACCAGAGTGGTTACCGCTTTTGTCCGAATGCTTTCCTTCCCTCTGGTTGTCATTGCTCCGATGATCGCTGCCACCGGTATAACCCTGGTTGTGTTCCCTCGGTTGAACATACTCATTATCTCGCTCTAATAATTGAGCCCTGTTTACAACATCTGAATATAAAGAAAATTTATGAGATATAAGATATTCTTCAATCTAAGGCTTTAGACCTCTCGAAACATCCTCGTCATTCGTTCCTCATTTTCGACCAAATGAGGTGCAAACACTGGATAACTCGCAAACTTCGCCTCGATTGGGACACCATCATGTTGTTTTGTTCCATCGATAAACTCCACCTCCTTCATATATAGCGAATACTTTTCGGAAAGTACTTGTCATTGAATAGTTTCAAATGTTTCCCAAGACATGTTGAGTGCGGTTGGTTGGTGGTACGCTTCATGAGACTCCCACGGTGAGTCCGCCTCACCGCGGAACATAAAGGTGGCGAATGGAACCTTCTGTTCCTCCGTGCATCCCAAGACATCGAATATCTTGGTAATTTGCTTGACACACGTTTCCGCCATGATCGGATCCGGCTTTCCCTTAAATAATGGTGGTCCCAACTCCTTGAACTGCTTGGCTGTGACAAGCCGCGCATTGCTATCATTTCCACTCGTATTTTGTGCACGAGTCTCCCTCGTCTGGTTTTGCATGAACTGCAAAAAGCTCCTAAACATTCCATCATTCATCGTTTGCTCGGTAGTGTTGTTTACAGGAGGAATATTGCCTGCCTATTGCACGTTCTCCTGGTTTGTAACTAAAGGTTGTTCCACAGTCTCATACACTCCATTGTTAACGTTCTCAGCGGCTATTCTTAAATACTGCCATAAAACAAGGGTTAATTAAACAAATTAACATATCACATAATATCCCTATATTATGACTGACCAACAAATAAGCTTAGATAAGACACACTAGCAAAGGATTTACTCATCTCTCCCCTCCTAGTTCTATTCCCCGATCTCCGCCAGAGACCATATCCCTAAGCTCTGATACTTATTGTGACGCCCCCAAAATAGGTATACAACACCCATTCTGAGTCGCCAAATACATGGTACAGAAAGCAAACTACAACTTCAATAATACAATTGTTGTGCAAAATACGACAACACATACTGTGAGTTTAAATACAAATATTGTCTTCTAGACAATATCCACACTCAAAAAAGTCCTCGTTATAATTATTCAAACACTATTTTACAGAAATATTAAGGACTGCTAAAACATCTTTCTAGAACCATCACTCCGTACCCCGACTAGTTCCTGTTATGTTCTCACCTCCTGAGAAAAATGGAACAAAAAGGAAAAGGGTGAGCTCAACTAGCCCAGTAAAGAATATTATGACTAAGATAATATACAACAAATTATCGTTAGTCTTCAACAGGAAAAATCGATAAAATATAATAGCCAACAAGTTTTAGATCAACAATCGCAATGAAACAACAATCCATTAGAAGAGTCAAGTAGAGAATGAGTTCTACTATCTTCTAAGATTTAAAAGTTCATCATCAATATTTTATCCTCAGTAACAACAATCAATATACATCTTTAATCAAATATTCATCTTTGCACTATGTGCCAAAGATATTCATTTCAGTATCACCGGTTGGTCGTATTCATCTCAACACTGTTAAATTCATCTTTGCACTACGGGCCAAAGATATTCATTAATTAATCATTTAGGACTGAGGATGATGAAAAATATGTTAAAGAAAACGAATCCAGTGAGATAACAGATCAAATATTAAGGATTCATATTACAGTTTATCCAAGTTCAATAATATTCCGAAATAACCAATTTTGAAGCAGAATTCAAAAATAATGATCAAAACATGGATACAATCAAAGATAGTAACCATAATAGACAACTTGGACAAAAAGAAGAAAATTTCATTTTTCGATGAATAGTGCCGTATACGTGAATAGTAACCCCGACACAAAAAGTTCCAAATTTGATAAAAAGTTCATACTAATATTTCGGCATAATGATATTGAAGAAAATATCATTTAAGAAGAAGATAATATCCCTTACCTCAAAATATCAGTACTTCTGATCGGAATATCGGTATAAGGCTGAAGGAAACTTGCACTGATGAATAGAAACTCACAAAGTATCTAAATACTCACAAAATACACTCAATAATCTAGAGAGAGAAAACTTGTTTCTGGTGTGATTTTCAATTCTAACTTAGCCCTCTATTTATAGGAAAATGTTAGCAGACTTGACCTGCAACCTGATGGCTTTACCTGCTACTATTCCCACCCACTACATTTGAAATAAATTTCAGCACATTTCTTCACCAACCACAAGTGGGGCCCACTCAATTCTAGAATTTTCCACCAAAATCATTTATAAACCTAATTTCTGAATCAGTCACCTCTTAAAATTCATAACAAATCATACGTTCATTTTTAACCGTTCAAAATTTGTGGACATATACTCAACTTATATATGTATAACATATCCAAAAATTATAACGATCCAACGGTCGGATTAAAAATTATAACTCACACAATATATCTCAAAAACACTAGTTTAATTTTTAATACCTTCATTCCGACAAAAATACTGATAAAACACCTCAACTTAACTCCTTCATTTTTAACCACAATAAATATATCCAACATTTAAATCCACATAAAATAAATATTTCCTTATCATATGAATCAATAATTAATTATTCACAAATAATATTACAGTAATCACATTTATGACAACCAAAGTAGTTCCTCGTAAAAAGAGGGCTTTCAATAAGAATTTCTCCTTATTGGCGCCGCAATTAGGTGACCAAATCTCTCCTCGATGAAATTTCTAGACATTGCAATAATGCTATCTAATAATATTATTCAAATAATATGAATTATTGATCGATAATGGGAAAATCTTGTGCGATGACAATTATTGAAACAACAATAATATAAAATATCAACGCAAAGCAATTATTGAATCAATAAAATAAAATATTGAGCAAGAACTCATCGTAACAATTATTGAGTAGTGCCTTCTTACATAAGGATCAATAATTCATCAATATTGTGCATCCACGCGTATTACTTTATTTTAACCACCCGGGTATTCAAGCGGTGTTAATAAAAAGAATAACTACGCCGTTATTTATAAAAACTCAAACTTATCGTTTTCTTCATTAAAGCGATTTTGATACGTTATGGGGCCCTGAAACGACCGTCTTGGTCGCACGAATATTCCACGACAACAAGAATATTCCACGACCAAACGAATATTCCCAAACAACAATGATTATTTTATAACCACTTGCATATTTTGCAAAATTTGCACATTTCACCCATAACCAGAGAATTATATCAAATTAATACCTTATTATTCACAATAATAATTAGAGGAAATTCGATTTTATTTATAATAAGTTAGGGTCTTACACTTATGTTACATAATGTGCAGGTAATGAAGATACTAATAGAGGAGTTAAGAAGCAAGGAGTAGCATCATGATAGGAACATTCAGCAAAAATAGAGGCCAACTAACGGAAGAAGGTAGCCACGAGGAAATGCTTATTTACCTTTAGACTTTTCACGTAGGAAGTGGGTCCTGGATTTCAAGGGATTTGGATTTGGCGATTACATTACTACCATCTCCTTCTCCAATTCAAATACCACTTCCCCACTACTTCATCCCATTACTTCTCTTCCCTCTTCCAATACAACCTCAACTCGTATCCATTTTACATTCCTTACACACGTTCTAGCAACTTTAACTCCATCACCCTCCTCCATTACAAATCCACTAACCCATTACCCCTATCATCACTCTTATTCACCATCTCTATATAAACACAACCTCACAACCCAAGTTTGGCACCTACACTGAATTTGAAATTAGACAGCCACGAATTTAGGTTCCTATTGGGAGAATTCAGCTTGCACCTGAGAGTGAGTGAACAATACTACAAATTCTTCATCTTCTACTTCCATATTCACCACAAAAATCGACAAGTTTGGGGGAAGAAACCTCTGTGCACACCAAGTGTTTGATAATTTGTGTGAACCAAATTTGGGGAGAGAATAGTGGGTTAACGCATCCAGAATTCAATGGCATCTCAACCTACATCCAAACAACAACGCGGAGAGAGTTCAAGGCCAACACCACCATCACGAACCTTCGACCGATGCAAGTTCAAAAGTGCCACCGCCGCCGACCGGTACGACTACATGGTCACAAAGGCTCTTACACCGGAGCGAGGGTTGGCACCGGATGCTCACGATGGTGAAATGATGTAACAAATTTATCAGAAAGGGTGGATCAAGTTCATAGAGGAGCTCGAGGCCGCCGCTGTTAACGTGGTCAAAGAGTTCTATGCTAACGCCGAGGACAAGGCACCTTTCAATGCATTTGTGCAGGGTCGAATAGTCCCGTTCAGTGCCGATGCCATCAACACGTATTATCAGTTGCGGGTGCCTCAACAGTGCCAATATGCTCACTTGAGGGATTTCAATCCTGACTTTGAGGTGGTTCTTAAAGAAATGACTAAGCTGGGAACAACGTGGATCCAGGGTCGGAAAAAAGGTACAGTTTTTCATAGCAAAGATCTCAGCCAGTATGGGAAGATTTGGTACGCCTTCTTATGTGCGAAATTTTTTCCATCTACACACACCTCAGACGTCACCAAAGAGAAGGCACTACTTCTATATGCAATTGTGTAAGACTTTATCATCGACGTCGGGGCCATAATCTATTTTTCTATTCGTCGATGCTTGCGAGGTAATTTTTCGGGCGGCCTGCCACACCCATCACTCATTTGTGGGCTGTGTCGCCAAGCAGGTGTTCGATGGTCAGATGATGAGCCCACTCAGATGCCGCTGCAGCTACTAGACAACAGAATGATAGCGCGGTATTCGGTGTGGGCCAGAGGTGAATCACATCTTCGAGGTTTAGGTTTCGTATTTCCATCGGCTCTGGAGGACGAAGCTGACGCTGAAGACACCTCGGATGATGAGGACGAGACTATGGGAGAGCAAGGGACTGAGGTGGAACCATCTTCTGACGCCATATCTAACCCTCAGTTTCTTACATTTCAACAACACATGGAGGAGCACAACAAGGCAGCACAAAGGGAGATGAGGCGTCTCGCAGCGAGACAAGACCATATGTTTGATGCAATGAACATGTCGTTCGCATCTTTGAACACGAAGCTTCAATGCTTCAATCCTACTTCTTAATTTCTATACCATCAACCGGGTCCAATGCCACGCTTCCCACCAAGTGATTCGGAGGAAGAAGAAGAGCACAACACACCACCACCCCATGCTTAAAGTGATTATAAGGAAGTCCTCAGATTTTTATTGCTATATCTATACAATGAGGGCATTGTAATTGTTAAGTTTGGGGGAGTAGATTAATTTTTTGCATTTCATGTTGCATGCATAATGTCTTTAGTTATATCATGTTTAGTTTAGAATTTTTACATATTGCCACGTAATTGCATAGTAGTGTAGATGCATAATAGTTAAGTATAGTTTTGTTATTTCTGCATATTTTGTTATGTTATGTTTGACATCTAAAATATATATATAATAATTTTTTTTTAACTATTGTGTTCATTTTGCATATGTCCAGCAGTTATTATAGTTCATTTTATTGTGGCCAATGATGAGATTGAGATTAAGTAGACGAATACAGTACTGATTGTTAGAACTGTGATGTAGTTTTGAATCATGACTCGGATCTTGTGCTTGTTTGAAACTGGTATAAAAAGGTTAGCATGTTAGTAACATATGTGTTGACTAATTAGTTTAAACAGTTTCTAAAGGATATTGCTAGTGTAAATGAGAGAATGACGATAATAAGCAGTGAAAACGACAAATTAGGCAAGAACCTAAGTTTGGGGGAAAGAGTAAGGTATATAAGCTTCAGAAAAAGAAAAGGCTAGTTGAGTCTTGTGGTGGGTTGAGGAGAAATACTCTCCATAAACATAAGCGTGAGATGGAGCGTAAAACGCACTCACCAACCATCTATGAAAAAAAAATAAGAAAAAAAAAAAGAAAAGAAAACGGGAAATAAAGACAAAGAGTCCTCGTAATTGGAAAAAGAAAGCATGAATACCTTCTACGGACCCCTAATTTTCGTAATTGTTTGATCTTAGTTCGAACTTGTTTGTTTTTGAAATTTTTGAGTTTATTCTGTATGAATCCTAATAAGAGATTGGTTATGTGTTGAATTTGAATTTAAATCAGTTAGCATGGATGTTGATCACACACACACTATATTAGTGATGACAGACTAAGATTCGAGGATTGATAAGAAGTTATTGATGGGTTTTATTATGAAGTGTTGTAGTGTTTGCTTGGTTGTTCTGAGGCTGAAGGAATAAATTTGATTCCATAATACTGTTGGATTCGTAGACAGACAATTAGATAAAGTACATTTCATTGCATTGTAGTGCATAACATGTAGTTTGTTTTGTGCTCGAGGACTAGCACGATTTAAGCTTGGGGGATTTTGATAAGTGGATTTTATATCCGCGAATCGATGTCCATTTTAAGCATAATCGTTGTTAATTCTTTGCATTCATGTTCATTCTTACTTGTTTCTTGTTATTTCATGTGTAGGGTGGTTGGTGTGGCGAATGATGAGAAAAGGAGGCATTTGGAGCATAGTTGGAGCAAGTATAGAAATTGGCCAAAGTCAGTTAATAGAAGGGTAGCCCGTCGGGGTGGGCCTATTTTGCCTATATGCCCCCGTCGGGGCGGGGGGTCCCGATTTATGGCACTCCTGGCCTGATTCGAACTCTGCTGGGACTTGGGAATTAGACTTTGCATGGCATATGGACTCTAATATACATGGGATTTCGCCCAAGACTTAATGTGGGATATATATTGCTCAACAAACAACGAATTAAGGATCATGCAAAGCAACTAACGAAGATTGAGAGCAAAATTTCATAGCGAGCAACGGAGTAGAGATTTTGAAGAACGATCGTATTGATTGTAGATTGAGACTAAAGTGAAGGGTGTTCTGCGTTATTCTTCTACTTTAGTTTATTTTTGTAATTGAGAAGATGATATCTTTGATTTATTCAGTTTTTATTTCGTTTATTATGAACTAATACCTTTTTAAGCTTAAGACGGATAATTAAGTGGAACGATGGTTATGTAATCTTTGATTTCAGTTTAATAAGCTATTATCCGGTTTATCTATATTAATTTGAGCTTGAATTTATGAATTGCCTGATCAACGATTCTTTGTGGACTTGTATGAACTCGAGAGATGAAATACAGGTCTAGACTTAGTTAATATAGAATGTGTTTTTGATTTATGTGAATGAACAGAATCTTGATGAATGTTAGGGTAGAGATATGATTGACATCGCATGTAATCAGAAAAAGAACTTGAACTTCAACCTTCTTTAATTGTAATTCACATAGAGTTATAGTGAGTTAGTTAATTAAGGTGTTTAACTGAATTCAATCTTAATTGTGGATTTGGGTTAATACGGTATTAGTGCATCGAGAGGTGGCTAGTTCTACATACGTGTTCTTGATTAATAGACTGGGATAGTGAGTTAAACTGGAATAAGGGTGTAATAATCTGAGTAATGCTTAGAGTGAAGTCAAAAGCCTAATTCTCCATTATTTGTTTGAAAATTCAGTTTCAGCGTTTATTGATTGTATGGTGATTTTAATAATCTTTATACTTAGTTACCAACTGAAAATTGATTAGTTTTATAAAATTAGGATTAATAGGAAATTGGTAATTGTGAGGTTTAAATTCTTACTAAGTCTCTGAGGGAACGATACTTTACTTACTATTATATTACTTGTTGACCACGTATACTTGCGTGATGTGCGTAACTAGATTTTACCTAATACCTCTCCCATGAAAACCCCAATTGCTCCCGCAACCAAGCTTGACAAAGATGAAAAGGGTAAAAGTATTGACATAACTCAATACAGAGGTATGATAGGCTCTCTTATATATCTAACTGCCAGTAGACCAGGCATAATGTTTGTAACATGCATATGTGCTAGATTTCAAGCTAATCCTAAGGAATCACACTTAACTGATGTAAAAAGGATTTTCAGGTACCTCAAGGACACACCTCACTTGGGGCTTTGGTATCCCAAGGAGTCCTCATTTGAACTAACAGGATATACAGATGTTGACTTTCCAGGTTGCAAAATAGACAAAAAAAGTACTAGTGGCACCTGTAAGTTGCTAGGAAATAGACTTGTGTCCTGGTTTAGCAAAAAGCAAAACTCAGTATCTACTACAATTGCAGAAACTGAATACATTGTTGCTGGCAGCTGTTGTGCTCAAATCCAATGAATGAAAAATCAGCTAGCAGACTATGGGTTTGAATTCAAATCTATACATGTTCGCTATGATAACACAAGTGTCATAGCAATAACTCATAATCATGTCATGCATTCTAGGACTAAGTATATAGAAATAAGGTATCATTTCATTAGGGATCATGTGCAAAATGGAACCATATCTTTACAATATATCCCTACTAAAAATCAACTTGTTGATGTCTTTACAAAGCCTCTAGATGAATCCAGGTTTAACAAATTAATAAGTGAGCTAGGCATGCTTAATTTACAACCATGAAATCTATGCTCTAGTTTGTGCTAACCATGCATATATAAAGGCTATATTCGAAATCGTAGACATGATCAAAGGAAGTCCACGATCGTAGAGCTGTAGTGACATGAAAGACAACAATCACAATGCAGACTCAACGATCGTAGTGCAAACTCAATGATGGCAGAGCTTCATCAACAAAACAAAGGAGCATCATGTGATGATAAAGTTCAACAAAACAAAGCAACCTCTTTGATAACCGCCTCAGGAACAAACCTAACCCATGATTCACTCTACGAGGTTGGCCCTTCCTGAGCTACATTAAGCCGAGAAGAATGCTGAGTCAAAAGTTCATCACAAGGACCCGGGCAGACTCAACGATCGCAGTTCAGACTCGACAAATGCAGAGCAGACTCGACGATGGCAGAGCAGCCACGACGATTGTAGAGAAGACTTGACAAGCATAAATACTACCTCAACGATCGTAGTCATCCCAAAGGATACTTTAGCTTAGAAAGAGCTAAGGGAAAATCAGTACATTCCTCATCAGTCAAACTCGTAGAGCCAAGCAAAATTTGACACATGCCCCACTAAGCAAATGGAGAGAGGGAAGTTACAAATATAGTTTGAAAATACCTTTTTGAAATCAGAAGTTCAAAAAGCTCATCTCTATCTCTATCTCTCTACAAGCAGAAACCCTAACCTTCCGAAAAGCTCAAACAATCATACACAGTACAAAGAAATCAATGGCAAATTCAAATGTCATCTCTGGTTACAGACTCTATTTTGAAGAGTTCAAGACAGCTCACCCCAAGTTTCTCAAAACTCTGTCTCTGATAAAGAAAGCTGGTCTTGAAGAGGCCCTGGGTACGAGCACATGGATCTACCCTAAGCTGATAAAG
Organism: Panax quinquefolius; assembly: GCA_020205615.1. Lineage (NCBI taxonomy): Eukaryota > Viridiplantae > Streptophyta > Magnoliopsida > Apiales > Araliaceae > Panax > Panax quinquefolius. The sequence goes on along the minus strand of CM035174.1, from coordinate 35,062,078 downwards.
GAATTCTACAGAAATGGTGTGTTCGAGAACGACGTCATCACTACGAGGGTCAGGGACATAGAAATCAAGCTCAAGGCTGAGGACATAAATCTAGCCCTAGGTTTCAAATCAAAAGGGTTTTCGTTCATAGAGGGCATCGATTTCCATGAAGGACTTAAGAGAATGCACCATGAGAAGTTCCCCACTGTCAAAGGATACAAGAAGAAAGAGTTCACCCAGAGATATGAATTCTTAGCAGACATTGTTAGAAAATGCATATGTTGCAAGAGCTCCGGCCATGACTCTGTAAACGAAGTGCAGCTCAAGCTCATGACAACCATCAGTTGTGGGATATAGCTTAACTATGGAGCCCTACTACTTGAATGGATTGGGAAGTGGATTCTTAGCTCGAAGAAGTTAAAGAGCTCTGGAAAGATGCTCTACGGGCGATTCATAAGTATCATCCTACAATCTGCTTTGGGTGATAAGATTGGGGATGATGAAGGAGAGTCCATCAATCCGAACAGAGGAATGACTCAGCAACTGTTTGAGAACTGGAAAAGGAATCCAGCAGAGAATGTACAAATGATGTCTGAGTCCAGTGGTAGGACTAGTGATGCAAAGGAGTTAGGGATTCCGAGGAACATGTCTGTTGTTAAGGAGACTGAAGAAGATGAAGAAGAAATCAATAAGGAAGAACCCATTGCCTTAGTCAGAAAAAGCAAGGGCAAAAGAAAGCTGAAGGCTCAAATGGCAGAAGAACCCCAGGGGTCAACCACTGATATACCTCAAGAGCTTTTTGACATTGAAACTATGAGGATCTTGAGAATGAAAGAATAACAGGCTGAGGCAGATGAAGACAGATCTACCATCTCTCAGCTGCTGAAGAAGAATAAAAATAGTCACAAGTCCAAGAGGCCATCTGTCTCCTCGGTCGTAGAGTCTCTACCGATCGTAGAAGCCAGACTGAACGCCTCTCCCAAAGAAGTTGTTACAACAGATACTCTGGCTGATCAACGGTTCAGAGTTGAAGCTGAAGAAAGTCCTAAGGCTGTGGCTCAGCCTAGGAAACCTAGAAGAAAGTTGGTCAAAAAGTACATCCTTGTCAATGAAGGAATACTTAAAGAAGAAGACAAAAAGATAGCTGTAACGTCCCCAAAATAGGTATACATCACCCATTCTGAGTCGCCAAATACATGGTACAGAATACAAATACAAACTTAAATATACAACATGAGCTGTGAGTATTAATACAAATATTGTCTTTTAGACAGTATTCAAACTCAAAATAAATCCTCAATACATTTATTATCACACTATTTCACAGAATAGTGAGGACTACTAATGCAACCATCCGGACCGCTAATCCATTCCCGACTAGTCCCAAATTTATATTCTCATTTCAAGAGAACATTGAAAAAAAAGGGTGAGCTCAACTAGCCCAAGAAGAAATATTATGACTAAGATAATGCAGAATAAATTATCATTAGCGTTCAACAGTATAACAACTGATAGAATATAATAGACAAGTTTTAGATCAACAACTGCAGCGGAATAAGCAATCCATTAGAATAGTCAAGTAGAGCATAAAATCTACTATCTTCTATGATTTAAAAAGTTTATCATAAATTTTATCGCTGAGACTCAGCTTAATAAATAATTCATATCATTAAAACATCCCTGCACTACAGGCCAATGATATTCTTTAGTATCACGACCATGAATTATCCATGCACTACGGGCCAAAGATAATCATGTTTTCATCAACGGTCCTGATCATGCCATAAAGCAATTCATCTTTGCACCCTTGGTCAAGAGAATCCATAGCCATAATCATACCAAAAAATCCCATCAATGCACTACACGCCAATGAGGACTTTTTCCACATCATTTGTAACATTACGGCCATGATTATACTTAAGAATAATCCTCGGTCATAATCATACCAAGTCCATCATACTACTGACCCGTAGATGACTTTCAACATAATATAATCATGAGGATGATGACAATTCAATAAAACAAGTTCAAGAATAAATTTTAAAGATTTATAAGTTAATTTATCACGAACTCAATAACGCCCAAATTTTCAAATGACATCGCTTTGTGGAGTAAAATTCAAGAATGCTCGGAAGAATATTTCCATGAAAAGATATCGGATGAAGCGCTTAAATATCCAGGATATTCTACTAATTTCATGGAGTATAAAACCAAAACTTTAACCAACCGAGTATAATATAATATATGAAAGCGCAAATGGATTTTTCGCCATGCGGTAATCCACGTAGATAGATTATTCCAAATGAATAATAAAGAATGGAATAATGAGAAGAATTCACCAAGCATCGTAATCCGCATGCATAAAAGTTATTCCCACGTAATAATAAAGAATGGAACCGAAGTCATGCAGAACCCCACGTATATGATATTCCAATAGAATAATAAAGAATGGAATAACAACAGAATTCACCGGGCATGCGATGATCAGCAGACAAAGTTATTCCAATGTAATAATAAAGAATGGAATAACATAAGAATTTCACCATGTATGCGGTACTTCGCATAGACAAGTTATTCCAATATAATAATAAAGAATGGAATAACAACCCTTACGAGTATTGAAAGAAAATAACTCTCTTCATGAATACAAAAGAATAATACCCCTGACGACTACAACAAATAATATCCCTTACCTTAGAAAAACTGAATACTGGAGTAGTGAAGTAACAGAATACTTTTCTTCTTTATCTCTATAGTTTCTCTCTCTAGAGTTTTAGTGAATTCGTAAGAAATAATGAAGGAATGAGCTTCTATTTATAGAAGAACTGAAAGTAGCTCTTGGTCTTAACGAAGGGTCAAAATGACTCCTGGTAATATTGAAGAGACAACTACTATTTGCGAAGGGGCATATAACTCTTGGAACACCGAAGAGACAAATAACTCTTAGAAAACCGAAGGGACAAATAACTCTTAGAAAACCGAAGGGACAAGTTACTATTAAAACTTTAAAACAACGATCCATATTGATTACTATTATAATTTCAACCAACTATCTGAAAAATTATCACATCTTCTCATGGAATAATATTGTACTCAAAAATGATTTGGACCGAAAAAAAATATAATTTTCGGGTGAATAGTTCCCTGTGAATAGTATTTCGGGATTAGTACCCCATGAATAGTACCCCGACACGAAAAGTGTCCTAAATACCTGAGTGAACAATACTAGAGTGAATAGTAACTGGGTGAATAGTAACCCGTGAATAGTACTCCGACACGAAAAGTGTCTCAAATACCCGATTGGTCAATATAACCTCCAGACATCAATTATTATCGAAATAAATATTGATTTCTACTAACACTAATAATTCTCACACAATGGAACTATCAATTTCATCTTTAATCAACACGAACTTATTCATCATTAATATTATAATTCACAATATTTAACAATCAGGTCGTTCCTAGAAAAGAGGGGGCTTTCCGATAAGGATTTCTCCTTATTGGCGCGCAATTAGGTCACCAAACCTCTCCTTGACAGAACTTCTAGACATTGTCAATATTGCAAATAATAATATGAATAACTTTGCCATCTCAATTATTGATTTAATAATAATAAAATATCGACAATAATTGAATCAAATAACGTGAGATACTATGCAATAATTACTGTAGCAAAAATTGAACAAAACTGAGTGACTTCTCACGTAAGCATCAATAATCAATATCGTGTGCTACTATGCAACCACGCCAGACATCAGCGTATTCTTTGTACTTTTACTACCGAGTAGTTCAACAGCTTTAATTCAGTAAAACTTCCGCCGTTATTTTCATAAAAATATTTTTGTCATTTTCTCAATCAAACAATAATTTCGTTGTGGGGTCCACTAATGATTGTCTTGTCGCATCGGATATTTCCGACAAAAAAGAATATTCCCCGACCAATCGAATATTATACAACAACTTGCATACTTTTCAAAATGTATAAATATTACCCACAACTATAACATTATCTCAAATCCACACCATAATTTTGAAAAAAATATTTCGAGAAAATTAAATCTTTATTAATAAAATTTGCGATTTTACAATCTCCCCTCCTTATGAAATTTCGCCCTCAAAATTTACGTACGTACCTGGTATGCCGAACAAATGAGGACACTTCGCTAGATTCTAACTCTTGAGGTATAACCTTTGAGTGTTGAATACGATCCCTCTTATCCAAGATTTTAACATGTATCTCCTCATACGTTAAATCTTATGCTATCTCGTCTAGTTCTAATTTAATAACGTGGTTCGGGTCATCCACATATTTACGCAACATCGATACGAAAAAAAATGTTATGAACACGCGACATACTTGGCGGTAAAACGAGTCTATAGTCCACAGTTCCTACTCGATCGAGGATTTCAAATGGGCCAATTAAATCGAGGGTTGAGATTTCCTCTCTTCAGTAACTCTTGCTTTTAAAATAACCCCCTCTTGAACTTTTTTCTTCGTATTCATCAGCTCTGGGTCTGTAGCTTTAGCAGCTTTAACATTATCGACTAAAGTTGGTTGTAATCATATATTCGTTATCTTCACGTAGGTTCATATATTCGCACTCGTAAACGCATACGATCTTCTACTTTACGTGTCAGCTACCACGTTCGCTTTTCCATGATGGTATTGAATGGTATTATCATAATCTTTCAACAGCTCGAGCCAACGTCTTTGGCACATTACACGTTCGTTTTGGGTGAAGAAAATATTTGAGGGTTTTAGAAATGGGTTTTGTACTGGGGTCAATACAAAATTCGATTTCACGCTCTAGGGGTAGGCTAATAAGTCTTCAAGAATACGTCAGGAAATTTATTAACAATAGAAATATCATTCAAAACTGTGACTCTCATCCAAGACTTGGATAGCACGTCACATTGATACCTATCAACTTGACATCATCATTCACGACGTCGCCTACAGAAAGTCTGGCTTAATTGCATTCCACACAAGGAAGTCACCAGCGAAAGGCTCGAGGCTCTTTACTTATGGCTTTATATAACAGTGATTGACTTTAGTGGTTTGGTTGCTTGAATTCGTATAATAGGTTGGTTAGGAATATAAAAGCTAACCACCTTACGAAAATAATCAATTTTAGCACGATGAGTAGTTAACCAGTCGATTTCTAAAATCACGTCAAAGGCAAGTATTTTTAAAGAGATAAGATCGACAGGTAACGTGAAAGTGTTGATTTGAATCAAACAAGATTTATAAATAGTGGATGTAACGAAGGTTTCTCCAAACGGAGTTTCAATAGATAAGTCAAAGTCTAATTTCTCCGGAGTCAAATTTAAATGTTAAGCGCAAACAAAAGAGATAAAAGAATGGGTAGAACCGGAATCTAATAAGGTATAGACTTCGCAAGAATTTATAATTAACTAACACATGCTAACTTCATTTGGGTTACTCGCTTTTTGAGAAATCACAAAAAACGCTCATCCTGAAACCACCGATTTTGTTTTGTCCGTATTCGCCTTTGGTACCACCGTCCCAGCTGGACTTGACTTTGGTGCACGACAAAATCGGGCTAGGTGACCTTCTTTTCCATAATTGTAACATGCTTTGGACTGCATCACACAGTTTGGACTGATGTGTCCCTCCCCTCCACATTTGTAACATACGACCGGCGGTCGTTCTCCTTCCTTAACAACAGGTGTTGGTGCTGATGTCTTTCCATTATTATTGAATCTCCTCTTCTTGAAATTTCCACTCCTATTATATTGGCCATGATTACCACCAAAGTGGTTACCATTCTTGGCATGATAATTTCCCCCACGATGGTTATCATTGTTTCGATGGCCGTTGCAACCGGTACGATTATTATCGTGTTGTTGTTTACCTGAGGATTATTGTCTTCCTATTGCACATTATCCTAGGTATTGATCGTTGGTGACTCAACGGTCTCATGTGCTTCATTGCTGATCTCAACATTTTCAGATGCCATTCTCAAACACTGTCACAAAATAAGGGTTAATTGACATATCACATATTATCCCTATACTCTGACCGACCAATTAAATACCAAATAAACTTAGGTAGGTCATACTAGTGAAAGAATTCCCCGTCTCTCCCCTCCTAGTTCTAGTCTCACATCTTAGCCAGGGATCATATCCCTAAGATTTGATACCAACTGTGACGCCCCCAAAATAGGTATACATCACCCATTCTAAGTCGCCAAATATATGGTACAGAATACAAATACAAACTTAAATATACAACATGAGCTGTGAGTTTTAATACAAATATTGTCTTAGATAAAGATTCAAACTCAAAATAAGTCCTCAATACATTTATTATCACACTACTTCACAGAATAGTGAGGACTACTAATGCAACCATCTGGACCGTCAATCCATTCCCCGACTAGTCCCAGCTATATTCTCATTTCCTGAAGAGAACATTGAAAAAAAGGGTGAGCTCAACTAGCCCAGTAAGAAATATTATTACTAAGATAATGCAGAATAAATTATCCTTAGCCTTCAACAGTATAACAACTGATAGAATATAATAGACAACAAGTTTTAGATCAACAACTGCAGCAAAATAAGCAATCCATTAGAAGAGTCAAGTAGAGCATAAAATCTACTATCTTCTATGATTTAAAAAGTTTATCATAAATTTTATCGTTGAGACTCAGCTTAATAAATAATCCACATCATTAAATCATTCATGCACTATAGGCCAATGATATTCTTTAGTATCACTACCACAAATTATCCATGCACTATTGGCCAAAGATAATCGTTTTTTCATCAACGGTCTTGATCATGCCATAAAATAATTCATCTTTGCACCCTTGGCCGAAGAGAATCCATAGCCATAATCATACCAAAAACTGTCCATCAATGTACTACAGGCCAATGAGGACTTTTTTCACATCATTTGTAACATTACAGTCATGATTATACCGAATAATCCCTAGTCATAATCATACCAAGTCCATCTATGCACTACAGGCCACAGATGACTTTCAACATAATAAAATTATGAGGATGATGACAATTCAATAAAACAAGTTCAAGAATAAATTTTAAAGATTTATAAGTTAATTTATCTTGAACTCAATAACGTCCAAATTGTCAACATGATACTGCTTTGTGGAGTAAAATTCAAGAATGCTCAGAAGAATATTTCCATGAAAAGATACTGGATGAAGCACAAATATCTAGGATATTCTACTAATTTCATGGAGTATAGAAACCAAAACTTTAACCAACTGAGTATAATAGAATATATGAAACTACAAATGGATTTTTCGCGCCATGCAATAATCCACGTGAGATGATTATTCCAATGAATAATAAAGAATGGAATAATAGAAGAATTCACCGAGCATGCGTAATCGCATGCAGACGAGTTATTCCAATGAGAATAATAAAGAATGGAACCGTGTCACGCGTAATCCGCATGCATGTGAGGATATTCCAACAGAATAATAAAGAATGGAATAACAACAGAATTCACCAGGCATGCGATAGACCACACAGACAGGTTATTCCAACAGAATAATAAAGAATGTAATAACAGAAGAATTTCATTATGTATGCGGTACTTCGCATAGACAGGTTATTCTAACATAATAATAAAGAATGGAATAACAACCCTTACGAGTATTGAAAAAAAATAACTCTCTTCATAAATACGAAAGAATAATACCCCTTACGAGTACAACAAATAATATCCATTACCTTAGAAAAACTGAATACTGGAGTAGTTAAGTAGCAGAATACTTTTCTTCTTTCTCTCTATAGTTTCTCTCTCTAGAGTTTCAGTTAATTCGTAAGAAATAATGAAGGAATGAACTTTTATTTATAGAAGAACTGAAAGTAGCTCTTGGTCTTAATGAATGGTCAAAATGACTCCTGATAATATTGAAGAGACAACTATTATTTGCGAAGGGGCAATTAACTCTTGGAACACCAAAGAGACAAATAACTCTTGGAAAACCGAAGGGACAAATAACTCTTGGAAAACTGAAGGGACAAGTTACTATTAAAACTTTAAACCAACGATCCATATTGATTTACTATTATAATTTTAACCAACTGTCTGAAAAATTATCACATCTTCTCATGGAATAATATTGTACTCAAAAATAATTTGGACCGAAAAAAAATATATTTTTCGGGTGAATAGTTCCCCGTGAATAGTATTTTGGGAATAGTACCCCATAAATAGTATCCCGACACGAAAAGTATCCCAAATACCCGAGTGAACAATACTAGAGTGAATAGTAACCAGATGAATAGTAACTCATGAATAGTAACCCGTGAATAGTACTCCGACACGAAAAGTGTTCCAAATACCCGATTGGTCAATATAACCTCCAGACATCAATTATTATCGAAATAAATATCGATTTCTACTAACACTAATAATTCCCACACAATGGAACTATCAATTTCATCTTTAATCAACACGAACTTATTCATCATTAATATTATAATTCACAATATTTAACAATCAGGTCGTTTCCAGGAAAGAGGGGGCTTTCCGATAAGGATTTCTCCTTATTGGCTCGCAATTAGGTGACCAAACCTCTCCTTGACAGAACTTCTAAACATTGTCAATATTGCAAATAATAATATGAATAACTTTCCCGTCTCAATTATTGATTTAATAATAATAAAATATCGACAATAATTGAATCAAATAACGTGAGATACTATGCAATAATTACTGTAGCAATAATTGAACAAAACTAAGTGACTTCTCACGTAAGCATCAATAATCAATACCGTGTGCTACTATGCAACCATGCGTATTACTGTACTTTTACTACCGAGTAGTTCAACAGTTTTAACGGTAAAACTTCCGCCGTTATTTTCATAAAAATATTTTTGTCGTTTTCTCAATTCGATAATAATTTCGTTGTGGGGTCCACCAATGATTGTACCGTCGTACGGATATTTCCCGACAAAAAGAATATTCCCCGACCAATCAAATATTAAACAACAACTTGCATACTTTTCAAAATTTATAAATATTACTCACAACTATAACATTATCTCAAATCCACACCATAATTTTGAAAAAATATTTTGAGAAAATTAAATTTTTATTCATACAATTTGGGATTTTACAATAGCCACTGAAAAGGGGCTATCCAAAGCAAGACAAGAGAACACTGCTCAAGCTGAGGGGGAGCTACCTAAAGTTCTCACTCTTGAGAATGCTCCAGCTGAGGGGGAGCTACATGAATTTCTCACTCTAGAGAATGTTCCAGCTGAGGGGGAGCTATTTGAAATACAGATAGATGATCATGTTGAGGGGGAGCCTCATGATATCCTTATGTCAGAAGAGGCTGCTCCTAAAGAAAATGAGAGAGCACCAGAGCAAGAAAGTCACAAGGAGATAATTGATGTAGTGGAATCCTCAAAAGAAGACAAAGAAGAAGAAGAAGATGATGAGTTCAAGATCATAGATGTGGGCTATGATGGGTATAGGAGAGCTAACTACAATCAGTTGTTCTCCTATCTACCCATGATGCTCTTTCATAGAGCTCAAATTCTCAACTCCTGGAATCACATGTTCTGGAGCTTCAAAGCATATCTAGCAATCTCAGTGTTAGCTCATGGATTTCCAGGCAACTTCAACTTTGCCAAACAGCTAATCACAAATGGCCCCTCTTCAAAGAATGAGCATGAGGTACTATTTATCCAAATCTTTTTCAGGGTTAATCACTATCCATCATCATTTTTCAGCCAATTCTATGAATTCCCAAGCTGGTTGGAAGTGGTCCTTAATCCACTAAATCAATTCCCAGTTGCAGAATCCCAACATTTTGTAGCTGATGAACCAAATATGCCCAACTTCATTTTGATCCCATCTCCTCTCATTTCTACGATTACTGACTCGAGCCCAATTGTAGAGTCACATGCTCAAATCGTAGAGCCACCTACTCAAGAAGCCCAAACACAAGCCCCTCCATCATATATTCTGTAAGACCCCAACTTTTATGAATAAAGATGAATTTTCTATAAATATCATTTTTGAATATTATGGAATTAATTTGATATAATGTTATAGTTGTGGGTAATATTTATAAATTTTGCAAAGTACACAAATTGTTATATAATATTCAATTGGTCGGGGAATATTCGTTTTAACAGGGAATATTCGTACAATGGCACAATCATTGGTGGATTCCACAACGGAATTATTGTCGAATTGAGAAAACGACAAAAATACTTTATGAAAATAACGACGGAAGTTTTACCGTTAACTGTTGAAACACCACGTGTTAAAAGTATAAAGAATGTCTGGCGTAGTTAAAGAGTAGATACAGTATTGATTATTGATGCTTACGTGAGAAGTCACTCGTTTTGTTCAATTATTGTTACGATAATTCACGCATAATATCTCACGTTATTTGATTCAATTATTGTCAATATTTTATATATTATTAAATCAATAATTGAGACGACAAAGTTATTAATATTATTATTTGCAATATTAACGATGTCTAGAAGTTACACAAGGAGAGGTTTGGTCACCAATAATTACGGCCAATAGGGAAAAATCCTTATTGGAAAGCCCCCTCTTTCCTGGGAACGACCTGGTCGATTAATATTGTGAATTATAATAAAGGTGATTTTTATGAAGTTTTGCTTATTTTATGGACCCCCATTTACCCATTTTTCAAAATAATTGGTAGAAATTTTTAAAAGTGGGGCTCACATGTGGGGCCCATATGTGTTGAAAAATTGATTTTAGAAATGGGGGTGGGAGGAAGTTATGTATAGGGGAGGGAAATTATATATATAAGTGTGAGATGTGTGTGTGTATATATATATATATATATATATATATATATATATATATATATATATGAATGTGATATAGGTGAGAGTGATGTGTGTGAGAGTGACTTGTTGGTGGAATTTAGTGTGTGAGTGTGTGTGTGTGGTGGGTATTATATGTATAGATTATGTGTGGGGAGATTATAGAAGATATATATATATATATATAATATTGTAAGTGGGAAATGGTGGGAGAGTATATATATTATTTATATATAATGAAAGTTGACAAAATGGGGGGAATCTTACAAAAATTATTACGGTGGGAGATGTTATTTTTTCAAAGCACCATGTGCTAATATGTATATATATATATATATATATTATATTTTGTTTTACTTGAGATATAATATCCGTAATTGCTTCATCAATCAGTGCACACGAATCAAACAGTACCCCTTCAATTCTGCTATAAATAGAAGCTCATTCCTTCATTATTTCTTACGAATTCACTGAAACTCTAGAGAGAGAAATTATAGAGAAACTATAGAAAAGTATTCTGCTACTTCCCTACTCTTATATCCAGTTTTTTTTACGGTAAGGGGTATTATTTCTTTTGTATTCATGAAGATAACTTTTGTTATTCCGTTATTTATTATTCTATTGGAATATCCTGTCTGTGCATTTTACGGTGGACCTATTTCCGTCTTTATTATTCTGTTGGAATATCCCGTCTGTACGCTTTACGCCGGACCTGTTTTCGTCTTTATTATTACATTGGAATGAATATCATGTCCTGCGTTTTACTTGGGACTGCTTCCATCTTTATTATTCTATTGGAATATCCTATACATGCGTTTCACGCCGGACACATTTCCGCTTTTTATTATTACATTTGGAATATCACATGCATGCGTTTTACTGTTGGACCTGAGTTCATTATTTATTATTATGTTGGAATAACTTTTGCTCATGCGGTCTATCGCATGCTGGTGATTTCTTTTGTTATTCCATTCTTTATTATACTCGGTTGGTTAAAGTTTTGACTTCTATACTCCATGAAATTAGTGGAATATCCTTGATATTTGCGCTTCATCCAGTATCTTTTCATGGAAATATTCTTCTAAGCATTCTTGAATTTTACTCCACAAAGCAGTATCATGTTGACAATTTGGACGTTAATAGTTCCTGGATAAATTAATTCTTGAACTTGTTTTATTAAATTCTTATATCATTGTCATCATCCTCATGTTTATAATATGTTGAAAGTCATCTGTGGCTTGTAGTGCATAGATAGACTTGGTATGATTATGACCAGGGATTAATCGGTGTAATCATGACTGTAATGTTACAAATGATGTGGAAAAAGTCCTCATTGGCCCGTAGTGCATTGATGAATAGTTGTTGGCATGATCATAACCATTGATGAATACACGAATATCCTTGGCCAGTAGTGCATGGATAATTTGTGGTCGTGATACTAATGAATATCCTTGGCCGTAGTGAAGGGATGATGTGGATTATTTATTAAGCTGAGTCTCAGCGACAACAGTCATGAAAAACCTTTTAAATCATAGACGGTAGTATATTTTAATCCCTACTTGACTCTTCTAATGGATTGCTTGTTCCGCTGCAGTTAAACTTGATGTTTGTTATATTTTATCAGTTTAACACTGTTGAAGGCTAATGATAATTTATTTTGCATTATCTTAGTCATAATATTTTTTACTGGGCTAGTTGAGCTCACCCTTTTTGCTTTCATTATTCTCTTCAGGAAATGAGAACATAGCAGGGACTAGTCGGGGAACGGAGTGACGGTCCAGATGATATCATTAGTAGTCCTCACTATTCTATGAAATAGTGTGATAATAAATGTATTGAGGACTTATTTTGAGTTTTAATACTGTCTAGAAGACAATATTTGTATTAAAACTCACAGTTCATGTTGTATAATTAAAGTTGTATTTGTATTCTATACCATGTATTTGGCGACTCAGGATAGGTGATGTATACCTATTTTGGGGGCGTCACAGTTGGTATCAAAGCTTGGGGATATGATCCCTGGCTAAGATGTGAAACTAGAACTAGGAGGGGAGAGACGGGGAATTCCTTCGCTAGTATGACCTACTTAAATTTATTTGGTATTTAATTGGTTGATCAGAGTATAGAGATAATATGTTACATGTCAACTAACCCTTGTTTTGTGGCAGTATCTGAAAATGACATCCGAGAATGTTGAGAATAGCAATGGAGCACAGGAGACCGTTGAGTCTCCATATATCAATAATCAGGATAATGTGCATCAAGAAGGTAACAATCCTCATGCAAACAACAACACTGACCAAATGATGAATGATGGAATGTTTAGAGGCTTTATGCAATTCACGCAACATCAGGCGAGAGCGGCTCCTGTCCAAAATGTAGGTGGAAACATCGAAACTCTTTGACGGCCACCGCTAAGCAGATTCAAGGAGCTGGGACCACCAGAGTTTATTGGAGAGCCAAAACCACTTAAGGAGGAAGCATGGATAAAGCAGATCACCAAGATATTTGATGTCTTGGGATGCTCCGAGGAGCAAAAGGTTCCCTTTGCCACCTTTATGTTACGAGGAGAGGCAGATTACTGGTGGGAATCGGTAAAGCGTACTCAACCTGCCGCACTGAAGATGACTTAGGAGAAGTTCCAAGAATTGTTCAACGACAAGTACTTTCCCAAAAGTATTCATCACAAGAAAGAAGTAGAATTCATCAAGCTGGAGCAAAATAACATGACCGTATCCCAGTACGAAGCCAAGTTTGCCGAGTTGTCACGGTTTGTGTCCCATTTGGTTGATAATGAGGAGAGAAGGACGCGAATATTTTTAAGAGGTTTGAAACCGGAGATACGTCAATATCTTATTTTCATAAAAGCGTGTTTGTATTCAGGATGTTGTAAATAGGGCTCGATTATTGGAGCGCGATAACGAGTCAATGCAATTAAAAAGCGAGCAACCTAAGAAATGATAATACCGGTGAAGCGATCATCGAAGTGGTGACAACAAGCGTGTGAGGAATCAACGGGCGAAATGGTAATCACTTCGGTGGTAATTAGGGCCAAAACAATAAGAATGGACATTTCAAGAAGAGGAGATTCAACAATGATGGAAAGACGTCAGTACCAACACCCATTGTTAAGGACGGAGAACGACCACCTATCATATGCTTCAAATACGGAGGGGAGGGACACATCAGTCCATACTGCGCGATGCCGTCCAAAACATGTTATAATTATGGAAGAGAAGGTCACCTAGCCCGATTTTGTCATTCACTGAAGACAAGTTCAGCTAGGATGGAGGCACCAAAGGCCATCCCAGAAAAGTCAAAGCCGGTGGTGCAAGGGAGAGAGTTTGTAGTGACCTCCCAGAAAGTAAGGAACCCGAACGAAGTCATCACGGGTAAGCTTATCATATACTCTAGAGAAGTCTATACCATATTTGATACCGGTTCTACCCATTCTTTCATTTCTCCTAATTGCGCTCAACGATTAAATTTGACTCCGGAGAAATTAGACTTTGACTTATCTGTGGAAACTCCATTGGGAGAAACCTTCATTACATCCACTATTTATAAGTCTTGTTTGGTTCAAATTGGTACCCTCACATTACCTGTCGATCTTATTTCATTAAAAATACTTGCATTTGATGTGATTCTAGGGACTGATTGGTTAACTACTCATCATGCAAAAATTGATTGTTTTCATAAGGTTGTTAGCTTTCATATTCCTAACCAACCTATTATGTTAATTCACGCAACTAAACCATTAAAATCAATCACTGACATTTCAAGCCATAAAGCTATTCGTTTATTGAAAAATGGATGTCAAGCTTTTTTAGCTCATGTCACGGATCTAAACAAAAATATGTCAGTTTTTGAATGATATTTCTATTGTTAATAAATTCCCTGACGTATTCCCTGAAGAACTTCCTGGCCTACCCCCAGAGCGTGAAATTGAATTTTGTATCGACCTTGAACCCGGAACAAAACCCATTTCCAAAGCCCCATATCGAATGGCTCCTATTGAACTTCAGGAGTTAAAGACCCAACTGCATGAATTGTTAGACATTGGCTTTATTCGTCCTAGTACTTCTCCTTGGGGTGCTCCTGTTCAATTCGTGAAGAAGAAAGATAGGAGTATGCAACTTTGTATTGATTATCGGGAGTTGAATCATGTCACCATCAAAAATAGGTACCAATTGCCACGTATTGATGACTTGTTTGACCAGTTTGCAAGGAGCCAAATTCTTTTCAAAGATTGATCTTCGTTCGGATATCACCAATTAAAGATTAGAACCGATGACATTCCAAAGACGGCTTTCAGAACTCGGTACGGGCATTATGAATTCCTAGTCATGTCCTTTGGATTGACTAATACAATTGCTGCCTTCATGGATATGATGAACCAAGTATTCAAGAAATATTTAGATCACTTTGTGGTCGTCTTTATTGATGACAACCTTATTTATTCCAAAAGCCGTGAAGATCATGAGCAATACTTGAGGTCGATACTCAAAACCGTGAATATAAGCTTTATGCCAAGTTGAAGAAATGCGAGTTCTGGCTTGAGGAAGTAGCATTCCTTGGGCACGTGGTATCGAGTCTTGGAATATCTGTTGACCTGGCAAAGATTGAAGCTATTCAAAGCCGGGAACAACCTAAATCGATGATCAAGCACGTAGCTTTTCGCTTTAGTGGTTATTATTGTAGATTCGTAGAAGGGTTTTCTCGAATCGCTACTCCATTAACTCAGTTAACTCAAAAAGATACAAAGTTTGGTTGGAGCGAAGAATGTGAGAAGAGTTTTCAAGAACTCAAGAGGAGACTCATTTAAAGACTGTTACGACAATACCATCCGCTCGGAGGGATTTGTCGTCTACAGTGATGCTTCGGGCAAAAGGTTAGGATGTGTTCTCATGCAACATGGGAAAGTCATAGCCTATGCCTCACGACAACTCAAAGAATATGAGAGGAATTATCCTACTCATGATTTAGAGTTGATAGTTGTTGTCTTCGCACTAAAGATTTGGAGGCATTACTTGTATGGGAAAAAAGTGGAGATCTTTACGGATCATAAAAGCCTCAAATATTTCTTCACTCAAAAGGAACTCAACATGCGACAACGACGTTGGCTTGAACTGTTGAAAGATTATGATCATACCATTCAATACCATCCTGAAAAAGCGAACGTGGTAGCTAACGCATTGAGTAGAAGATCATATGCAAGTACGAGTACGATATTGTCAACGCAAAGGCCCATTTTGTGTGACTTGCAAAGGATGGAGATAGATTTAAAAACTCCAGGGACCCATATGATGATGGCGAATATACGAGTAGAACCGACGTTAATTGATAAAGTTAAAGCTGCTCAAGCTACAGACATGGAGCTGATGCGTATGAGGAAGAAAGTGCAAGAAGGTGATATGCCGGAAGCAAGAATCGATGAAGAAGGAATATTTCGAGTCAACTCCAGACTTTGTGTTCCTAACGACCCTAATTTAAAATATAAAATCATGATGGAGGCGCACAACACACCGTTTGCAATCCATCCTGGGAGTACCAAAATGTATTATGATCTTCACTATACATTTTGGTGGAGCAATATGAAGAGAGAAATAGCGTTGTTTATCTCAAGGTGTCTAACTTGTCAACGAGTTAAAGTGAAGCATCAAGTACCAAAAGGTCCATTACAACCACTTAAAATTCCAGAATGGAAGTGGGAACACATTACCATGGATTTCGTTACCGGTCTTCCTAAGGTTTCTCAAGGCATAAATGCGATTTGGATAATTATTGATAGATTGAATATGTCTGCTCATTTCTTACCGATACGAGAAACTTATACACTTGAACGTCTTGCTCGTATGTACATAAACGAGGTTATAAGATTGCATGGTGTGCCAGTATCTATAGTTTCTGATCGAGACCCAAGATTCACTTCAAGATTTTGGGTTAGTTTGCAAAAAGCTATGGGCACGGATTTACGATTTAGCTCGGCATATCATCCTCAGACGGATGGGCAATCGGAGAGAACGGTTCAAACTCTTGAAGATCTATTAAGACTCTGTGTCCTTGACTTCAAGGAAAGTTGGGATAAGTTTTTACCATTGGTGGAGTTTTTCTACAACAACAGTTATCAAGCAAGTATTGGCATGGCTCCATTTGAAGCGTTGTATGGAAGAAAGTGTCTTCTCCAGTATGCTGGGATGAGGTGGGTGAAGCAACATTGTTGGGACCGGAGTTGGTACTTATGACTACAGAAAAGATTCAAACGATCCGACAACGTATAAAAACATCATAAGATCGACAAAAGATGTAAAACACCAACTTTTTGAATAAAGATGAATTTTCTATAAATATTATTTTTGAATATTATGGAGTGAAATTGATATAATATTATAGTTGTGGGTAATATTTATAAATTTTACAAGTACGCAAGTTGTTATATAATATTTGATTAGTCGGGGAATATTCGTTTTAATAGGGAATATTCGTACAACGGCAAAATCATTGGTGGACCCCCACAACGGAATTATTGTCGGATTGAGAAAATGACAAAAATACTTTATGAAAATAACGGCGGAAGTTTTACCGTTAAGCTGTTGAAACACACCGTGTTAAAAAAGTCTGATGAATACGCGTGGTTGCATAGTAGCACACGGTATTGATTATTGATGCTTACGTGAGAAGTCACTCAGTTTTGTTCAATTATTGCTATAGTATTATAAATATTGGCGTATTATTCGGACCCCCGCTTACCCATTTTTTTTAAAATAATGTGAGATATGTATATGATATATATATATATGTTGAAAAGGACATGTTTTGGTGGGGGTGGGGGAATACCACGGGTGGTAAGACAAAGAAAGAAGGGAATTGAAATGGTAGGATTATATATATATATATATATGCTGAAAAGTCTTGGGTGGGGGGGGGAATGGATGAAATGGTCGAGAGGGAGTGTTGTTAGTATTATTATATATGTATATATAATAGGTAGCAGCTGTCAAGGAAAGAAAAAGGAATCACGGGTGTGTATTCTGTGAGCTAGCATGTGTGATATATATATATATATAATATTTTTTTTATTTAAAAGTTTTGTTTTATTATATAATTATAAATAGAATATATTATATTTTATTTAAAAGATTTTGCTTTAAATATGGACCGTCAGATTAAAGTAGATCAATCTGGACCGTTCATGAGTTAGTTCTTATATGATCCATTTTTCTATAAATAGAAGCTCATTCCTTCATTATTTTCTTACGAATTCACCGAAAAACTCAGAGAGATAAACTATAGAGAGAAAGAAGAAAGTATTCTCGCTACTTCACTACTTATATATCCAAAGACTCTTCTTCTTAAGGTAGGGAATATTATTTGTTGTACTCGTAAGGGTTATTATTTCTTTTGTATTCATGAAGAGAACTTCGTTATTCCATTCTTTATTATTCTCTTTGGAATAACCAAAGATCTGCGGACTACCCTATACTTGGTGACATTCTTCTATTATTCCATCTTTATTATTATTACATTGGAATATCACATTTATCGTTTTCTGTAGGACTGGTTAAAATCTTTTTATTATTATACATTGGAATATCCCGCTCATGCGTTTTACGCCGACATTCGGTTAAATCTCTTTATTATTATTCTGTTGGAATATCCTGTTTTGTGCGTTTTTATGGGACCGGTTCCGTCTCAGATTATTCTCGTTGGAACATCCAGCCGGTCAAGTGTAATTTACTTTGACTGGTTCTCACATTACTTATTATACATTTGAATAACTCGCCTATCTAAGTACCGCATGTATGGTGATTTCTTTTGTTATTCCATTCGTTATTATACTCAGTTGGTTAAAGTTTTGACTTCTATACTCCATGAAATTAGTGGAATATACTTGATATTTGCGCTTCATCCAGTATCTTTTCATGGAAATATTCTTCTAAGCATTCTTGAATTTTACTCTACAAATCAGTATCATGTTGACAATTTGGACGTTATTAGTTCCTGAATAACTTAATTCTTGAACTTGTTTTATTGAATTCTTATGTCGTTGTCATCATCCTCATGTTTATATTTTTTTAAAGTCATCGTATTGTGAAGTGCATAGATGGACTTGGTATGATTATGACCGAGGATTATTCGGTGTAATCATGACCGTAATGTTACAAATGATGTGGTAAAAGTCCTCATTGGCCTGTAGTGCATTGATGGACAGTTGTTGGCATGTTCATGACCATTAATGAATACACAAATATTCTTGGCTCGTAGTGGATGGATAGTTGTGGTTGTGATACTAAAGAATATCCTCGGCGTAGTAAGTGCGGGGTGATTCGATGATGTGGATTATTTATTGTCGAGTCCCAAGAATAAAAGTGATGAAAAACCTTTTAAATCATAGAAGATAGTAGATTTTATTCTCTACTTGACTCTTTTAATGGATTGCTTGTTCATTGCAGATTAAACTTGATGGTTGTTATATTGTATCGGTTTAACTTTGTTTTAAGGCTAATGATAATTTATTCTGCATTATCTTAGTCATAATATTTTTTACTAGGCTAGTTGAGCTCACCCTTTCTTTCACGGTTCTCTTCAGGAAATGAGAATATAGCTGGGACGAGTCGAGGAACGGAGTGATGGACCAGATGATAGTATTAGTAGTCCTCATTATTCTGTTAAATAGTGTGACAATAAATGTAATGAGGACCCCATTGAGTTTGTATACTCTCTAGTAGACAATATTTGTATTCAAACTCACAGTTTATGTTTTATCGTATTGTACATGACAGTTGTATTATTAAGTTGTATTTGAATTCTGTACCATGTATCTGGCGACTCAAGATGGGTGATGTATACCTAATTTTGGGGGCGTCACAGTTGGTATTAAAGCTTAGGGATATGATCCTTGGCTAAGATGTGAGAATAGTACTAGGAGGGGAGAGACAGGGAATTCCTTCGCTAGTATGACCTACCTAAGTTTATGTGGTATTTAATTGGTCGATCAGAATTTAGGGATAATATGTTACATGTCAATTAACTTTTGTTTTGTGGCGGTATCTGAAAATGACATCCGAGAATGTTGAGAATAGCAATGGAGCACAGGCGACCGTTGATTCACCACATATCAATAATCAAGGATATGTGGCATTGGAAGGCGACAATCCTCATGCAAACAACAACACCGACCAAATGATGAATGATCAATGTTCGAGAGGCTTTATGCGAATTCATGCAAGCAAGAGAGAGCGGCTCTGTCCAAAATGTGGGTGGAAACACTAAAACTCTCTTGACGGCCGATCCGCTAAATAAGATTCAAGGAGCTGGTGTAAGACCCCGACTTTTATAAATAAAGATGAATTTTTTATAAATATTATTTTTGAATATTATGGAATAAATTTGATATAATGTTATAGTTGTGGGTAATATTTATAAATTTTGCAAAAGTAAGCAAGTTGTTATAAAATATTCGTTTGGTCGGGGAATATTCTTTTTGTCGGGGAATATTGGTACGACGGCTCAATCATTGGTGGACCCCATAACGGAAGTATTGTCGTAGTTAGAAAACGACAAAATTATTTTTCTATAAAAATAACGGCAGGAGTGTTATTCAAAAAAGCTGTTGAACTACCCGGTAGTAAAAGTAAAGAATGTCTGGCGTAGTTGTATAGTAGCACACGATATTGATTATTGATGCTTACGTGAGAAGTCACTCACTATGCTCAATTATTACTACGAAGAATTTACGCATCATATCTCTTATATTATTGATTCAATTATTGTCACAAGATCATACGTATAATATGTTATAGTATTAAATTATTAATTGAGACGACAAGTTATAAATGATTAATAATTGTTGAAAGATTATATATGTGTTGATTAAAAATAAATGATTTGTGGTAATATTTATTCAATCCTTGATGTATATAAAGAGTTACATTATGAGACGTTTGTGGTAAGTTTGATTATTTTATGGGGGCCATATGTCATCATCTAAGAGTCCCTTCGTCAATAGTAATTACCTTTGTGAATAGTAATTACCTTCGTCAATAGTATTTACCTTCGTTAATAGTAATTACCTTTGTGAATAGTAATTACCTTTGTGAATAGTAATTACCTTCGTCAATAGTATTTACCTTCATCAATAGTATTTACCTTCGTCGATAGTAATTACCTTTGTGAATAGTAATTACCTTTGTGAATAGTAATTACCTTCAATCGATAGTATTTACCTTAAATCGATAGTAATTACCTTCTTCAATAGTAATTACCTTCATCAATAGTAATTACCTTCGTCGATAATAGTAATTACCCCTTCGCAAATAGTAGTTGTCCCTTCAATATTACAAGAGTTAAGCGCCTCTTGATTGTTCCAAGGGTTAATTACCCTTCATGAATAGTAGTTGTCTCTTTAATATTACCAAGAGTCATTTTGACTTTTCGTTAAGACCAAGAGCCACCCTCAGTTTTTCTATAAATAGAAAGCTCATTCCTTCATTATTTCTTACGAATTCACTAAAACTCTAGAGAGAGAAACTATAGAGAGAAAGAAGAAAAGTATTTTGCTACTTCACTTTTCCAATATTCAGCTCTTCTAAGGTAGGGAATATTATTTGTTGTACTCGTAAAGGTGTTGTTATTTTTTTTATTCATGAAGAGAACTTCTGTTATTCCATTCTTTATTATTCTGTTGGAATAACCTGTAAAAGTGGCATACCCTATACATGACCTGTATATGCGGAATACCCTATACTTGGTGAAATCCTTATATTATTCCATTCTTATTTATTCTGTTGGAATAACCTGTATACGCGGAATCCCCTATACTTGGTGACATTCTTCTATTATTTTATTATTCCGTTGGAACATCCTGTCTGTGCTTTACGCCGGACCTGGTTCCGTCTTTATTATTCTGTCTTTATTATTCTATTGGAATATCCTGTCTGTGTGTTTTACAGGACACGGTTTAAAATCTTTATTATTACATCTTTATTATTCTATTGGAATATCCTGTCTGTGTGTTTTACACCGGACCTGGTTCCGTCTTTATTATTCTGTATTTATTATTCTGTTGGAATAACCTAACTATACGAAGTACCGCATGCATGGTGATTTCTTTTGTTATTTCATTCGCTATTATACTCAATTGGTTAAAATTTTGACTTCTATACTCCGTGAATTTAGTGGAATATCCTTGATATTTGCGCTTCATCCAGTATTTTCTCATGAAAATATTTTTACGAGCATTCTTGAATTTTACTCTACAAAGCAAAGATCGTGTTGACAATTTGGACGTTATTAGTTCCTGAATAAATTAATTCGTGAACTTATTTTATTGAATTATTATGTCATTGTCATCATCCTCATGTTATATTATGTTATCTTTGGCTTACGTGCATAGATGAACTTAGTATGATTATGACCGAGGATCATTCGATTATAATCATTGCTTGATATAAATGATGTGACAAAAGTCCTCGGTGGCACTGTAATGCGATGATGGATAGTTTTTGGTATGATTATGACCGGGGGTGATTCGGTATAGTCATGACCATTGATAATTTGATGAAAATCCTTGGCCAGTAATGCTGTGGATGATTAGATATTGTGGTTTATTCATTAAAGCTGGGTCTTAGTGATAAAAATTGATGAAAACCTTTTAAAACCTAAAATATAGTAGACTTTATTTTCTACTTGACTCTTTTAATGGATCAGATATTCGGCTGCTGCAGTTAAAGCGGTTGTCTATTGTATTTTATCGGTTTAACATTGTTGAAGACTATTGATAATTTATTCTGCATTATCTTAGTTATAATATTTCTTACTGGGCTAGTTGAGCTCACCCTTTCTTTCACTGTTCTCTTCAGGAAATGAGAATATAGCTGGGACGAGTCGGGGAAAAGAGTGATGGTGTGAGACCCCAGATTTTATCAATAAAGATTTAAATTTTGTCGAAATAATTTTTTTATAGTATGGTGTGAATTTGAGATAATATTATAGTTGTGGGTAGTATTTACAAATTTTGCAAAGTATGCAAGTGGTTATATTATATTCGATTGGTGGGGAATATTCGGTTTAGCGAGGGAATATTCGTACAACTACTCAATCATTGGTGGACCCCACAATGTAATTATTGTCGGATTGAGAAAACGACAAAAATATTTTATTGAAATAACGGCGGAAGTTTTACTGGTTGACATCTTGTTGAACTACTCGGTAGTAAAAGTAAAAATACGATGTCGTGTCGACAAGAATAGTACCGGTATTGATTATTGATGCTTATGTGAGAAGTCACTCGGTTTGATTCTATTATTGTCGATTAATAATATGAATTATTATAGCGATAATGACGTTTTGTTTTATTCAGTATTATTAACGTAATAAAAGCGAAACATCTTTTATATAAAGCAGAATACTTTATTAAAGTTATTCTATAAATAGAATATATTATATTTTATTATGCATAGTGTTGCATAGTATTTTGCGTAGTGTTGCATAGTGTTTGCATAGTAAAATGTTTTTATATAAATAGAATATATGATATTTTATTTAAAAGATTTTACTTTAAATATGGACCGTCGATTAAAGTAAATCAATCTGGACCGTTCATGGATTAATTACTATGCATTCTATTTTCCTATAAATGAAGCTCATTCTTCATTATTTTCTTACGAATTCTTTGAAACTAGAGAGAGAAATTATAGAGAGAAAATCTATAGAGAAAAAGAAGAAGAGTAATACGGTACTTCACTACTTTGATATCCGGTGTCTTTTTTACGGTAAAGGGTATTATTTGTTGTACCGTAAGGGATATTATTCGTTTGTATTCATGAAGAGAACCTCTGTTATTCCATTCATTATTATTACATTGGAATAACTTTTGTAAAAAGTGGTATACCCTATACATAACTTTGTATATGCGGATACCCTATACTTGGTGAAATCCTTATGTTATTCCATCCTTATTTATTACATTGGAATAACTTTGATATCTATGAATCCCCTATATTTGGTGATCTTCTTACATTATTCCATTCTTTATTATTACATTGGAATATCACATGCATGTGTTTTACACAGGATTGGTTCCATTGTTTATTATTCGCATTTATTATTACATTTGGAATATCACGTCTGCGTGTGTTTTACAGGACTGGTTCCATTGTTTATTATTCAGCATTTATTATTACATTGGATCATCACTGTCGATTGTGAATTTCACGACCTGGTTCCGTTATTATTATACATTGGAATAACTTTGCCTGCATCTGCAATCGCATGCGTGGTGATTTCTTTTGTTATTCCATTCTTTATTATACCCGGTTAGTTAAAACTTTGACTTCTATACTCCATGAAATTAGTAGAATATCCTTGATATTTGCGTTTCATCGATATCTTTTCATGGAAATATTCTTACGATCATTCTTGAATTTTACTCTACAAAAGCAATTATCTTGTTGACAATTTGGACGTTCTTAATTCTGGATAAAATAATTCTTGAACTTGTTTTATTGAATTATTATGTCATTGTCATCATCCTCATGATATATTATGTTATCTTTGGCTTACGTGCATAGATGAACTTAGTATGATTATGACCGAGGATTATTCGGTATAATCATGGCTTGTTATAAATGATGTGACAAAAAGTCCTCGGTTGGCTGTAATGCGTTGATGGATAGTTTTTGGTATGATTATGACCAGGGGTGATTTGGTATAGTCATGACCATTGATAATTTGATGAAAATCCTTGACCGTGGTACAGGGATGATTAGATGATGTGGATTATTTATTAAAGTTGAGTCTCAGCTATAACAGTGATGAAAAACCTTTTAAATCATAAAAGATAGTAGATTTTATTCTCTACTTGACTCTTTTAATGGATTGTATATTCCGCTGCAGTTAAACTGGTTGTCTATTGTATTTTATCGGTTTAACTTTGTTGAAGGATAATGATAATTTATTACGCATTATCTTAGTCATAATATTTCTTCTTTGGGCTAGTTGAGCTCACCCTTTCTTTCATTTATTCTCTTTGAAATGAGAATATAATTTGGGACGAGTTGGGAAGCGGAGTAATGGTCGAGAGGATAGCATTAGTAGTCCTCACTATTACGTGAAATAGTGTGATAATAATTGTATTGAGGACTCCTTGAGTATGGATATTGTCTAAATGACAATATTCCTATTAGAACTCTCGGTTTATATATTGTCGTATATTTACTGACGGATGTATAATTAAGTTTGTATTTGAATTTATGTGTACCGTAAGTGGCGACCCAAGATGGGTGGCGTATACCTAATTTTGGGGCGTCGCGGTTGGTATCGAGCTTAGGGATATGATCCTGGCCGAGGTGTGAGATAAGAACTAAGAGGGAGAGCGGGAATTCCTTCGCTAGTATGACCTACCTAAATTTATTTGGTATTTAATTGGTCGGTCGAGTATAGGGATAATATGTGATATGTTAATTAACCCTTGTTTTGTGGCGGTGTTTGAGAATGACATCCGAAAATCTTTGAGATAAGCAATGAAGCACATGAGAGTGTTGATTCACTCAAACAAAAGGTAACGACCAACAACACGATAATAATCATCTTTGGTGGTGGCAATTTATCGAACAATGATAACCATCGGGGAAATTATCATGCTAAGAATGGTAACCACTTCGGTGGTAATCATGGCAAAGATAATAGAAGTGAAAATTGCAAGAAGAGAAGGTCATTTAGCTCAAATTTGTTGTGCACCAAAGTCAAGTCTAGCTGGGACGGTGGCACCAAAGGTGGATATGGACAAAACAAAGTCGTTGGTTTTAGGAAGTGCATTTTTCATGACTTCTCAAAAAGCGAGTAAACCGAACGAAGTTAGCACGGGTTAGTTAATTATAAATTGCAAAGTCTATACCTTATAAGATACCAGTTCTACCCACTCTTTTATTTCACCTAGTTGTGTTCAACGTTTGAATTTGACTCCGAAGAAGTTAAACTTTGATTTATTGGTTGAAACTTCGTTAGTAGGAGCCTTCGTTACCGCTACTATTTTTAAATCTTGTTTAAATCAAATAGACATTTTCATGTTACCTGTCGATCTTATCTTTTTGAAAATATTTGCCTTTGATGTGATTTTCGGAATCAATTGGTTAGCTACTCATCATTCTTTTCGTAAGGTTGTTAGCTTTTATATTCATAACCAACTTGTTGTGCGAATTCAAGTAACCAAACTACTAAAGTCAATTATTGTCATATCAAGCCATAAGTAAAGAGCCCCGAACCTTTCGTTGTTGACTTCCTTGTGTGGAATGCACCGAAGCCGGACTTTCTGTAGGAGACATCGTGAATGAAGATGGCAAGTTTATAGGTATCATTGTGAGGTGCTATCTAGGTTAAGGGATAGAAGTCACGGTTGGTATCAATGTGACGTCTTATCCAAGTCTTGGATGAGAGTCACGGTTTTGAATGATATTTCTATTATTAATAAATTTTTTGGCGTATTCATGAAGACTTCTTAGCCTACTTAGGCGTGAAATCGAATTTTGTATTGACCCAAAGACAAAACCCATTTCTTAAACCCTCAAATATTTCTTCAACTAAAAGGATGCATTTACGTGGATTATGATGAAAGTCATAATAAAAGCATTGGACTAATTAAAATCATGGGTATACGTGGTATTAGTAAGTGTTATAATGAGTTATGTTGGTTAGTATGTGAAAACATGAAAGTTTCTTAGAAATCACAAAGAGTTGAAAATCGATTTTGGTGAAAAGCGTAACATGAAATTCAATTGACCATATCTCCTATTATATTTTGAATTTTTGAATGTGGTCAAGTCCTAGAGTTAGATCTATGAGTTACCTAACTAATCCAAGTGGAATTACTGGAAAAGGTATTGTAGATTTTTGTGTGCACTGATTTTAGCAAAGGAGTGCAAAGCTGCAAAAAAGAAAAGCTGCTCACGCCATGATTTTAGAGGGTTTGTTTTGACCACTTAAATTATGAGAAAAATTCTGGCCTTTTGGGACATGAAAGTATATGGTATAAAGTACCTCTGTCCAAAAAAATGAGCTCATTTCGACTTAAATGAGCAAGTTATGACTATTTCAATATTTAGGTTTTTCCGATTTAAAAATGCTATAATAGGAGTTCTATAACTCTCAGATGACCATGAAATTTAAACTAGAAGCTCACGTTAACATGTGTAAGGTCCTGCCAAGATTTGGGAATTTTGGAGTTAAACTTGAGGTAGCTAATTTCTTAAGAAATTAATTAGAAATTGATTTTTGAAAAATAGTAAATGAATTTTAAAATTCGAGAAAAATATATTTTCATCATGGGACTATATTATGCTAAATCCCGTAAAAGAAATATTTTTGGGACTGATTTGGTATTTTTCATGAAAATAGTTTAGTTATGAACATATGAGTTAAATATGTTATGTGAAGTAACAAAGTTGAAAATAGGATTTTATGGCTAGAGAATCCTATATAGAGTATATGCATATTTTTTTGAGATTTGATAATTGGTGATGATATCTTATGAGTATGGCATTTTGAATGATTAAATGCATTATGTGGTAAAGTGTAAACAATTAAGATAAATTGTTTATAAATTTAAGAAGTGATTAAAATATTGTTATAATATTAATGATATTAGATTATGAGATTATTAAGTGATTGATAACATGGGGATATTCTTGAATCTGGATAAATTATATTATAAATGTTTAATATTTATCCTTTATCTCATTTGATTGATTCTTTATATCATTATCCTCATTGCTTATATTATGTTGAAAGTCATACGTGGGCTGTAGTGTGCATAGATGGACTTGGTATGATTATGATGAGGGATTGTTCGGTATAATCATAAGTAATTGAAAACACAATTATCTTTGGTAGTAGTGCATGGATATTTTGTGGTCGTGATACTAATGAATACACAATTATCTTTGTAGTAGTAGTCATGGATAATTTGTGGTCGTGATCTTAATGAATACACAATTATCTTTGGTAGTAGTGCATGGATAATTTGTGGTCGTGATCTTAATGAATACACAATTATCTTTGGTAGTAGTGCATGGATAATTTGTGGTCGTGATACTAATGAATACACGATTATCTTTGGTCGTAGTGCATGGATAATTCGTGGTCGTGATTGATCTTAATGAATACACGATTATCTTTGGTAGTAGTGCATGGATAATTTGTGGTCGTGATACTAATGAATACACGATTATCTTTGGTAGTAGTGCATGGATAATTCGTGGTCGTGATACTAATGAATACACGATTATCTTTGTACGTAGTGCATGAATAATTTGTGGTCGCATTGATCTTAATGAATACACGATTATCTTTGTACGTAGTGCATGGATAATTCGTGGTCGTGATATCTTAATGAATACACGATTATCTTTGGTAGTAGTGCATGGATAATTCGTGGTCGTGATACTAATGAATACACGATTATCTTTGCACGTAGTGCATGGATAATTTGTGGTCGTGATACTTAATGAATACACGATTATCTTTGGTAGTAGTGCATGGATAATTTGTGGTCGTGATCTTAATGAATATCCTTGGCACGTAGTGCGGGGATGATTCGATGATATGGATTAATTATTGAGCTGAGTCTCAGCAATGAAATATTAATTCATGGATGTGGTAAAAGTCATCTTTGGTCGTAGTGCATTGATAGACTTGGTATGATTATGACCAAGGATTATTCGGTATAATCATGACCGTAATTGAAAACACGAATATCCTTGGCCAGTAGTGCATGGATAATTCGTGGTCGTGATACTATTAAGCTGAGTCTCAGCATTATTGGTTTTACAGTTGTATATCTTTGGCCTGTAGTGCAAAGATGAATTGTTAATGAATATCTTTGGCCGGATTGCAAAGATGAAATTAATGTTTTCAACGATAAAGGTATTCAAGGTATCCTCACCTCTTATCATACCAGGTACGTACTCTAATTTCGAGGGCGAAATTCCATAAGGAGGGGAGATTGTGAGACCCCAGATTTTATCAATAAAGATTTAAATTTTGTCGAAATAATTTTTTTATAGTATGGTGTGAATTTGAGATAATATTATAGTTGTGGGTAGTATTTATAAATTTTTCAAAGTATGCAAGTGGTTATATTATATTCGATTGGTCGGGGAATATTCGGTTTAGCGGGAATATTAAATAACTGGCTCAATCATTGGTGGACCCCTATGAATTATTGTCGGATTGAAAGCGACAAAAATATTTTATTGAAATAACGGCGGAAGTTTTACTGGTTGATCTTGTTGAACTACTTTCGGTAGTAAAAGTACACGATGAATACGTGTGGTTGCATAGTATTACTACGGTATTGATTATTGATGCTTATGTGAGAAGTCACTCGGTTTGATTCCATTATTGTCGATTAATAATATAAATTATTATAGCGATAATGACGTTTTGTTTTATTCGTATTATTAACGTAATAAAAAGCGAAACATCTTTATATAAAAAGAATACTTTATTAAAGTTATTACTATAAATAGAATATATTATATTTTATTATGCGTAGTGTTGCATAGTGTTTTTGCATAGTGTTTTGCATAGTGTTGCATAGTGTTTGCATAGTAAAATGTTTTTATATAAATAGAATATATGATATTTTATTTAAAAGATTTTGCTTTAAATATGGATAGTCAGATTAAAGTAAATCAATCTGAGACCGTTCATGGATTAATTACTATGCATTCTATTTTCCTATAAATAGAAGCTCATTCCTTCATTATTTTCTTTAATTTTCTTTGAAACTCTAGAGAGAGAAATTATAGAGAGAAAATCTATAGAGAAAGAAGAAGAAGTATTCGGTACTTCACTACTTTGATATCCGGTGTCTTTTACGGTAAGGGGTATTATTTGTTGTGCCGTAAGGGATATTATTCGTTTGTATTCATGAAGAGAACTCTGTTATTCCATTCATTATTATTACATTGGAATAACTTTCAAAAAGTGGTATACCCTATATATAACTTTTGTATATGCGGCATACCCTATACTTGGTGAAATCCTTATGTTATTTCATCCTTATTTATTACATTGGAATAACACGTATATCGTGGAATCCCCTATACTTGGTGATCTTCTTACATTATTCCATTCTTTATTATTACATTGGAATATCCTGTACGTGTGTTTTACAGGACACGGTTCCATTGTTCATTATTCGCATTTATTATTACATTTGGAATATCACATGCGTGTGTTTTTACAGGACACGGTTCCATTGTTTATTATTCAAAGCATTTATTATTACATTGGATCATCACATCGCTTGTGAATTTCAATTGACACGTTTAGATTATTATTATTACATTTGGAATAACACATACATCTGATCAATACCGCATGCATGGTGATTTCTTTTGTTATTCCATTCTTTATTATACCCGGTTGGTTAAAACTTTGACTTCTATACTCCATGAAATTAGTAGAATATCCTTGATATTTGCGTTTCATCAAATATCTTTTCATGGAAATATTCTTACGATCATTCTTGAATTTTACTCTACAAAAGCGATATCTTGTTGACAATTTGGACGTTACTAATTCTCGGATAAAATAATTCTTGAACTTGTTTTATTGAATTATTATGTCATCATCATCATCCTCATGATATATTATGTTATCTTTGGCTTACGTGCATAGATGAACTTAGTATGATTATGACCAGGGATTATTCGGTATAATCATGGCTTGTTATAAATGATGTGACAAAAGTCCTCAGTGGCCTGTAATGCAGTGATGGATAGTTTTTGGTATGATTATGACCAGGGGTGATTTGGTATAGTCATGACCATTGATAATTTGATGAAAATCCTTGACCGTGGTACAGGGATGATTAGATGATGTGGATTATTTATTAAAGCTGAGTCTCAGCTATAACAGTGATGAAAAACCTTTTAAATCATAAAAGATAGTAGATTTTATTCTCTACTTGACTCTTTTAATGGATTGTATATTCGCCGCAGATTAAAGCGGTTGTCTATTGTATTTTATCGGTTTAAACTTTGTTGAAGGATAATGATAATTTATTACGCATTATCTTAGTCGTAATATTTCTTCTTTGGGCTAGTTGAGCTCACCCTTTCTTTCTTTGTTCTCTTTGAAATGAGAATATATTTGGGACGAGTTGGGGAAGCGGAGTAATGGTCGGAGGATAGCATTAGTAGTCCTCACTATTACGTGAAATAGTGTGATAATAATTGTATTGAGGACTCCTTGAGTATGGATATTATCTAAATGACAATATTCCTATTAGAACTCTCGGTTTATGTATTGTCGTATGTTACGACGGATGATATATAATTAAGTTTGTATTTGAATTTATGTACCATGTAAGTGGCGACCCAAGATGGGTGACGTATACCTAATTTTGGGGGCGTCACAGATGGTCCCGAAGATAGCATTAGTAGTCCTCACTATTCTGTTAAATAGTGTGACAATAAATGTAATGAAGACTCCTTGAGTATGGATATTGTCTAAATGACAATATTCCTATTAAAACTCTCAGTTTATGTATTGTCGTATGTTACCGACGGATGTATAATTAAGTTTGTATTTGAATTTATGTACCATGTAAGTGGCAACCCAAGATGGGTGGCGATACCTAATTTTTGGGGGCGTCGCGGTTGGTATCGTAGAGCTTAGGGATATGATCCTGGCTAAGATGCGAGATAAGAACTAGGAGGGAGAGATGGGGAATTCTTCGCTAGTATGACCTACCTAAGTTTATTTGTTATTTAATTGGTCGGTCGAGTATAGGGATAATATTTGATATATTAATTAACCCTTGTGTTGTGGCGGTGTTTGGAAATGGCGACTTAAAATATTCACAATGGAGTGAATGTGTAGTTGTGACACCTTTAATCACTAATCGAGTTAATGCGATTGTCGAGACGAGGAACAAATTAAAGATATCCACGTGGTGAATGAAGAACTAATTGTTGCACCCGAGCTAGTTGCAGAGGTAGCAGCTGAGAGTGAGGAAGAAGAGGAAGAAGAGGAACCTGAGGAGAATTGGTTAGAAGAAATTTATGATCAAAACTTAGAATTACAAAATCGTGTTCGTGAGCTAGAAGAACGAGGTTGAAGAAGCAAGCAAAAGCGGTCGTGGAACAAAGGGATACAATAATTCAAAATTGGGTTACCCGATATGTGATGCTCGAACAAAATCACGCTTTGGCGCGGTGTAAGATATTAAAGTTGGAATCGAGAATTTAAAAATCAAAGATCGGTGAAAGAAGAAACAAATGAACGAAGGAGAATAGGCGATGCATGGGTAAAAAGGCACAACGCGGCGTTGATAGTGTAGAAAAGGCGCCCAATCCAATAAAGCAAAATAGATGAAATGGACTTTGCTTTTGGAATGACAAAGATTGGGAGAATTTAACATCGAATTGAATTACCACATGCATAGCGGCACAACCCGAATTCGATATGGATCGGAGAATAATGATTCAAATCATGGATCGGGAATGTGAAGAAGCACTTAAGGGTTGAATGTACCTATAGTAAAGACAAACTTCGGTAATTTAAGCGAGGCGTTTCGAGAAAACCCGACGAAGTTATTACGGGTAAATTAATTATAAATTATTGAAGTCTATACTTTATTCAATACAAGTTCTACCCACTCTTTTATTCTACCTAGTTGTGTTCAATGTTTAAATTTGACTCGGAAAAATTAGACTTTGATTTATCTATTGAAACCTCGTTGGGAGAAACCTTCGTTACCTCCACATTTATTAATCTTGTTGTTTCAAATAAACACTTTCACGATCTTATCTCTTTGAAAATACTTGCCTTTGAGGTAATTTTTGAAAGCGATTGATTAACTACTTATTATTTTTTTTGTAAGGTTGTTAGCTTTCATATTCCTAACCAACTGTTATATCTGAATTCAAAGTAACCAAACCCTAAAGTTAATCTTTGTTATATCAAGCCATAAGTAAAGAGCCCCGATCCTTTCGTTGTTGACTTCCTTGTGTGGAATGCAAAAGCCGGACTTTTCAGTGGCGACGTCGTGAATGAGCGATGACAAGTTGATAGGTATCATTGTGAGGTCTTATCTAAGTTAAAGGATAGAAGTCACGATTGGTATCGATGTAACGTCTTATCCAAGTCTTGGATAAGAGTAGCGATTTTGAATGATATTTCTATCATTAATAAATTTCTTGACGTATTCTTGATGATTTCCTAGCCTACCTAGAGCGTGAAATCGAATTTTATATTGACCCCGAAGATAAAAACCCATTTCTTAAACCCTCGAATATTTCTTCAACTAAAAGGATCATTTACGAGGATTATGATGAAAGTCATAATAAAAGCATTGGACTAATGAAAATCATGGGTATATGAAGTATTAGTAAGAGTTATGATGAGTTATGTGGTTATTATGTGAAAACATGAAAGTTTCTTAGAAAACACAAAGGGTTGAAAAATCGATTTTGGTAAAAGCGTAACATGAAATTCAATTGACCATATCTCCTATTATATTTTGAATTTTTGAGTGTGGTCAAGTCCTAGAGTTAGATCTATGAGTTTTGTAGCTTATCCAAGTGGAATCTTTGAAAAAGGTCTTTGTAGATTTTTCGTGTGGTGAATTTAGCAAAAGAGTCCAAAGCTATAAATTACAAAAATGCTCTTGTTCGGAAACTTTAAGGGGCTGTTTGGCCACTAAATTTATGTGAAAAATTCTGGCCTTTTGGGACATGAAAATATATGTTATAAAGTACCTCTTGTCCAAAAATGAGCTCATTACGACTTAAAATGAACAAGTTATGACCATTTCAATATTTAGGTTTTTTGACGAAAAATGCTATAGCTGGAGTTCTATAACTCAGATGACCATGAAATTTAAATGGAGGCTCACATTAACATGTGTAAGGTCCTGCCAAGATTTGGGAATTTTGGAGTTAAACTTGAGGTAGCTAATTTCTTAAGGAATTAATTAGAAATTGATTTTTGAAAAATAGTAAATGAATTTTAAAAATTCAGAGAAAAATATATTTTCATCATGGGACTATATTATGCTAAATCCCAGAAAAGAAATATTTTTGGGACTGATTTGGTATTTTTCATGAAAATAGTTTAGTTAAGAACATATGAGTTAAATATGTTATGTGAAGTAACAAAGTTGAAAATAGGATTTTATGGCTAGAGAATCCTATATAGAGTATATGCATATTTTTTGATGAGGATTTGATAATTGGTGATGATATCTTATGAGTATGGCATTTTGAGTGATTAAATGCATTATATGGTAAAGCGTAAACAATTGAGATAAATTGTTTATAAATTTAAGAAGTGATTAAAATATTGTTATAATATTAATGATATTAGATTATGAGATTATTAAGTGATTGATAACATGGGGATATTCTTGAATCTGGATAAATTATGTTATAAATGTTTAATATTTATCCTTTATCTCATTTGATTGATTCTTTATATCATTATCCTCGTGCTTATATTGTGTTGAAAGTAAATACGTGGCTTACGTGAATATATAGATGGACTTGGTATGATTATGACCGAGGATTGTTCGGTATAATCATAACAGTAATCGAAAAACACGATTATCTTTGGTCAGTAGTGCATGGATAATTTGTGGTCGTGATATCTTAATGAATACACGATTATCTTTGGTAGTAGTGCATGGATAATTTGTGGTCGTGATACTAATGAATACACGATTATCTTTGGTAGTAGTGCATGGATAATTTGTGGTCGTGATACTTAATGAATACACGATTATCTTTGGTAGTAGTGCATGGATAATTCGTGGTCGTGATACTAATGAATATCCTTGGCACGTAGTGCGGGGATGATTCGATGATATGGATTAATTATTGAAGTGAGTCTCAAAGAATGAAATATTAATTCATGGATGTGGTAAAAGTCATCTTTGGTAGTAGTGCATTGATAGACTTGGTATAATTATGACCAAGGATTATTCGGTATAATCATGGCCGATCAGATTGAAAACACGAATATCCTTGGCCGATGAGTGCATGGATAATTCGTGGTCGTAATACTATTAAGCTGCGTCTTAGCATTATTAGTTTTACAGTTGTATATCTTTGGCCTGTAGTGCAAAGATGAATTGTTAATGAATATCTTTGGCTGGATTGCGAAGATGAATTTAATATTTTTAACGATAAAGGTATTCAAGGTATCCTCACCTCTTTATCATATCAGGTACGTACCCTAATTTCGAGGGCGAAATTTCATAAGAAGAGGAGGTTGTAAGACCCCAGCATTTATAAATAAAGATGAATTTTTTTTATAAATATTATTTTTGAATATTATGGAATAAATTTGATATAATGTTATAGTTGTGGGTAATATTTATAAATTTTTCAAAGTAAGCAAGTTGTTATAAAATATTCGTTTGGTCGGGGAATATTCTTTTTGTCGGGGAATATTAGATGCAATGACTCAATCATTAAGTGGACCCCTGGCGGAAGTATTGTAAGTAGTTAGAAAAGCGACAAAATTATTTTTCTATAAAAAATAACGGCAGAGGTGTTACCATTAAAAGCTGTTGAACTACCCGGTAGTAAAAGTAAAAGCGATGTCTGGCGTAGTTGTATAGTAGCACACACGATATTGATTATTGATGCTTTACGTGAGAAGTCAATCACCTATGCTCAATTATTGCTCTGATAATTCACGCATCATATCTCTTATATTATTGATTCAATTATTATCACGATTATCATCGTATAATATGTTATAGTATTAAATTATTAATTGAGACGACAAGTTATAAATGATTAGTAATTGTTGAAAGATTAAATATGTGTTGATTAAAAATAAATGATTTATGGTAATATTTATTCAATCCTTGATGTATATAAAAAGTACATTATGAGGGCGTTTGTGATAAGTTTGATTATTTTATGGGGGCCCATATGTCATCATCTAAGAGTCCCTTCGTCAATAGTAATTACCTTTGTGAATAGTAATTACCTTCGTCGATAGTATTTACCTTCGTTAATAGTAATTACCTTTGTGAATAGTAATTACCTTTGTGAATAGTAATTACCTTCGTCGATAGTATTTACCTTCGTCGATAGTAATTACCTTTGTGAATAGTAATTACCTTTGTGAATAGTAATTACCTTTCGTCGATAGTATTTACCTTCGTCAATAGTAATTACCTTCTTGATAGTAATTACCTTCATGATAGTAATTACCTTCGTCGATAGTAATTACCCCTTCGCAAATAGTAGTTGTCCCTTGATATTACCAAGAGTTAAGCGCCTCTTGATTGTTCCAAGGGTTAATTACCCTTTCATGAATAGTAGTTGTCTCTTGATATTACAAGAGTCATTTTGACTTTTCGTTAAGACCAAGAGCCACCCTCGGTTTTTCTATAAATAGAAAGCTCATTCCTTCATTATTTCTTACGAATTCACTTTGAAACTAGAGAGAGAAACTATAGAGAGAAAGAAGAAAAGTATTTTGCTACTTCACTTTTTCAATATTCAACTCTTCTAAGGTAGGGAATATTATTTGTTGTACTCGTAAAGGGTGTTATTTTTTTATTCATGAAGAGAACTTACATTATTCCATTCTTTATTATTACATTGGAATAACTTTGTAAAAGTGGCATACCCTATACATGACACTGTATATATGGAATACTCTATACTTGGTGAAATCCTTATATTATTCCATTCTTATTTATTTATTATTGGAATAACTTTGTATATCTGAAATCCCCTATACTTGGTGACATTCTTCTATTATTTTATTATTAGTTGGAACATCATATGCATGCTTTTACTTGGGACACGGTTAAGATTTTATTATTACGTCTTTATTATTCTATTGGAATATATCACATGCGTGTGTTTTACAGGACTGGTTAAAATCTTTATTATTACATCTTTATTATTCTATTGGAATATCACATGCATGTGTTTTATGGGACTGGTTCCATTTTTTATTATTACGTATTTATTATTCTATTGGAATAACTTTTGTCTATCTGAAGTACCGCATGCATGGTGATTTCTTTTGTTATTTCATTCATTTATTATACTCGGTTGGTTAAAATTTTGACTTTATACTCCATGAATTTAGTGGAATATCCTTGATATTTGCGCTTCATCCAAAGATTTTCTCATGAAAATATTTTTACGAGCATTCTTGAATTTTACTCTACAAAGCAAAGATATCATGTTGACAATTTGGGCGTTATTAGTTCCTTAATAAATTAATTCGTGAACTTGTTTTATTGAATTATTATGTCATTGTCATCA
Organism: Panax quinquefolius; assembly: GCA_020205615.1. NCBI lineage: Eukaryota > Viridiplantae > Streptophyta > Magnoliopsida > Apiales > Araliaceae > Panax > Panax quinquefolius. Next base: position 35,024,972 of record CM035174.1, on the reverse strand, counting down.
TCCTCATGTTATATTATGTTATCTTTGGCTTACGTGCATAGATGAACTTAGTATGATTATGACGAGGATCATTCGGTATAATCATGGCTTGATATAAATGATGTGACAAAAGTCCTCGATTGGCACTGTAATGCGTTGATGGATAGTTTTTGGTATGATTATGACCGGGGGTGATTCGGTATAGTCATGACCATTGATAATTTGATGAAAATACTTGGCCGTAGTGCGAGGATGATTAGATATTGTGGTTTATTCATTAAAGCGAGTCTTAGTGATAAAATTGATGAAAACCTTTTAAAACCTAAAAGATAGTAGACTTTATTTTCTACTTGACTCTTTTAATGGATTAGATATTCATTGCAGATTAAACTGGTTGTCTATTGTATTTTATCGGTTTAACATTGTTGAAGACTATTGATAATTTATTACGCATTATCTTAGTTATAATATTTCTTCTTTGGGATAGTTGAGCTCACCCTTTCTTTCTTTGTTCTCTTGGGAAATGAGAATATATTTGGGACGAGTCGGGGAAAAGAGTGATGGTCCCGAAGATAGCATTAGTAGTCCTCACTATTCTGTTAAATAGTGTGACAATAAATGTAATGAAGATTCCTTGAGTATGGATATTGTCTAAATGACAATATTCCTATTAGAACTCTCAGTTTATGTATTGTCGTATGTTACACGACAGATGTATAATTAAGTTTGTATTTGAATTTATGTACCATGTAAGTGGCGACCCAAGATGGGTGACGTATACCTAATTTTGGGGGCGTCACAGCTGGGACCACCGGAGTTTATTGGAGAGTCAAAACCACTTAAGGCGGAAGCATGGATAACGTAGATCACCAAGATATTTGATGTCTTGGGATGCTCCGAGAAGCAAAAGGTTCCCTTTGCCGCCTTTATGTCATGAGGGGAGGCGATTCTTGGTGGAAATCGAAGAAAGCGTACTCAAACCTACCGTGACTTGAAAATGTCTTGGGAGAAGTTCCAAGAACTATTCAACGACAAGTACTTTCCGAAAGTATTCGTCCACGCGTGAAGGAGGTGGAGTTCATCAAGTTGGAGCAGAATAATATACGAGTGTGTCGATGACGAATCAAAGTTTGCCGAGTTGTCGGTTTGCGTCCCACTTGGTGGATAATAAAGAAAGAATGAAGCGAATGTTTTTAAGAGGTTTGAAGCCGGAGATACGTCAACATCTTATTTCTCATAAACTGTGTTTGTATTCAGATGTTGTAAATAGGGCTCGATTAGTGGAGCGATAACGCAGTCAATATGACAAAAGAGAGGCGGCAAAATGATAATACCGGTGAGAAGCGATTATCGAGCGGTGACAACAAGCGTGGAGGAAATCAACGAGGCGAAGTGGTAACCACTTGATGGTAATCGAGGCCAAAACAATAAGAATGTGCATTTCAAGAAGAGGAGATTCAACAATGATGGAAAGGCGTCAAGACCAAAGACTGTCGTTATGGAAGGAGAACGACCACCTATCATATGCTTCAAATGCGGAGGGTGGCACATTAGTCCAAAGCGCGCACGATCTCAGTCAAAGCATGTTATAATTGTGGAAGAGAATGTCACTTAGCCCGATTTTGTCGTTCACCGAAGACAAGTTCAGCTAGGATGGAGGCACCAAAAGCCGTCCCAAAAAAGTCAAAGCCGGTAGTGCAAGGGGGAGCGTTTGTTGTGACCTCCCAGAAAGCAAGGAACCCGAATGAGGTCATCACAGGTAAGCTTATCATAAACTCTAGCGAAGTCTATACTTTATTTGATACCGGTTCTACCCATTCTTTTATTTCTCCTACTTGCGCTCAACGATTAAATTTGACTCCGGAGAAATTAGACGTTGACTTATCTGTGGAAACTCCGTTGGGAAAAACCTTTATTACATCCACTGTTTATAAGTCTTGTTTTGTTCAAATCGGTACCCTCACATTACCTGTCGATCTTATTTCATTAAAAATACTTGCATTTGACGTGATTCTAGGGATTGATTAGTTAACTACTCATCATGCAAAAATTGATTATTTTCGTAAGGTTGTTAGCTTTCATATTCCTAATCAACCTATTATGCGAATTCAAGCGACAAAACCATTAAAGTCAATCACGGTCATCTCTAGTCATAAAGCTATTCGTTTATTGAAAAATGGATGTCAAGCTTTCTTAGCTCATGTCACGGATCTAAACAAAAATACGTCAGTTTTGAATGATATTTCTATTGTTAATGAATTTCCTGATGTATTCCCTGAAGAACTTCCTGGCCTACCCCCAGAGCGTGAAATTGAATTTTGTATCGACCTTGAACCTGGTACAAAACCCATTTCCAAAGCCCCATATCGAATGGCTCCTATTGAACTCCAGGAGTTAAAGACCCAACTGCAGGAATTGTTAGACATTGGTTTCATTCGTCCTAGTACGTCTACTTGGGGTGCTCCTGTTCTATTCGTGAAGAAGAAAGATGGGAGTATGCGACTTTGTATTGATTATCGGGAGTTGAATCATGTCCCCATCAAAAATAGGTACCCATTGCCACGTATTGATGACCTGTTTGACCAGTTACAAGGAGCCAAATTCTTTTCAAAGATTGATCTTCGTTCCGGATATCACCAATTGAAGATTAGAACCGATGACATTCCAAAGACGACTTTGAGAACTTCGCAGACGGAATTATGAATTCCTAGTCATGTCCTTTGGATTGACTAATGCTCCCGCCGCCTTCATGGATATGATGAACCGAGTATTGAGGAATATTTGGATCACTTTGTGGTCGTCTTTATTGATGACATCCTTATTTATTCCAAAAGCCGTGAAGATCATGAGCAACACTTGAGGCTGACACTCCAAAAGCTTCGTGAATATAAGCTTTATGCCAAGTTGAAGAAATGCGAGTTTTGGCTCGAGGAAGTAGCATTCCTTGGGCACGTGGTATCAAGTCATGGAATATCTGTTGACCCAGCAAAGATTGAAGATATTCAAAGTTGGGAGCAACCTAAATCAGTGACCGAAGTTCGTAGCTTTCTCGGTTTAGCTGGTTATTATCGGAGATTCGTGGAAGGATTTTCTCGAATCGCTACTCCATTAACTCAGCTGACTCGGAAAGATACAAAGTTCGGTTGGAGGCGAAGAATGTGAAGAGTTTTCAAGAAAGGAGACTCATTTCAAAGCACTGCTCGAGCAATACCATCGGCTCGGAGGGATTTGTCATCTCTGATGATGCTTGAGCAAAAGGTTGGGATGTGTTCTCATGCAATATAGGAAAGTCATAGCCTATGCCTCAAGACAACTCAAAGAATATGAGAGGAATTATCCTACTCATGATCTAGAGTTGGCAGCTGTTGTCTTTGCACTTAAAATTTGGAGGCATTACTTGTATGGGGAAAAAGTGGAGATCTTTACGGATCATAAAAGCCTCAAATATTTCTTCACTCAAAAGGAACTCAACATGCGACAACGACGTTGGCTTGAACTGTTGAAAGATTATGATCATACCATCCAATACCATCCTGGAAAAGCGAACGTGGTAGCTGACGCATTGAGTAGAAGATCATATGCAAGTGCGAATGCAATATTGTCAACGCAAAGACCCATTTTGTGTGACTTGTAAAGGATGGAGATAGAGTTAAAGACTCCAGGGACCCATGTGATGATGGCGAATATACGAGTAGAACTGACTTTAATTGATAAAGTTAAAGTTGCTCAAGCTACAGACCTGGAACTGATGCGTATGAGGAAGAAAGTGCAAGAAGGTGCTATGCCGGAAGTAAGAATCGATAAAGAAGGAATACTTCGAGTCAACTCTAGACTTTGTGTTCCTAACGACCACGATTTAAAGTATAAAATCATGATGGAGGCGCCACAACACACCGATTTTGCAATCCATCTCTGGGAGTACCAAAATGTATCATGATATTCGTACATACATTTTGGTGGAGCAATATGAAGAGAGAGATAGCATTGTTTATCTCAAGGTGTCTAACTTGTCAACGAAGTTAAAGCGAGCATCAAGTACCAAAAGGTCCATTGCAACCACTTGAAATTCTAGAATGGAAGTGGGAGCACATTACCATGGATTTAGATTCACGGTCTTCCTAAGGTTTCTCAAGTCGTTGATGCGATTTGGGTCATTGTTGATAGATTGACCAAGTCTGCTCACTTCTTACCAATACGAGAAACTTATACACTTGAACGTCTTGCTCGTATGTACATAAACGAGATTGTAAGATTGCATGGTATGCCAGTATCCATAGTTTCTGATCGAGACCCAAGATTTACTTCACGATTTTGGGTTAGTTTGCAAAAAGCTATGGGCACGAATTTACGATTCAGTTCGGCATATCATCCTCAGACGGACGGACAATCAGAGAGGACTATTCAAACTCTTGAAGATTTATTAAGACTCTGTGTCCTTGATTTCAAGGGAAGTTGGGACAAGTTCTTACCGTTGGTGGAGTTTTCATACAACAATAGTTATCAAGCAAGTATTTGTGTGGCTCCATTCAAGACGTTGTATGGAAGAAAGTGTCGTTCTCTAGTATGCTGGGATGAGGTGGGTGAAGCAACGTTGTTGGGACTAGAGTTGGTACGTATGACTACGAAAAAGATTCAAACGATCCGACAACGTATAAAAACCTCACAAGATCGACAAAAGAGTTATGCTGATCTTCATCGAAAGGACGTGGAATTCGATATAGGAGATCATATGTTGTTACCTGTGGCTCCATGGAAAGGAGTTACAAGATTTGGAAAGAGAGGAAAGCTCAATCCTCGATTCATCGGCCCATTTTAATCCTCGATCGAGTAGGAGGCGTGGCCTATAGACTCGCCTTACCGCCAAGTATGTCTCGTGTTCATAATGTTTTTCACATATCTATGTTACGTAAATATGTGAAAGACCCGAACCACATTATTGAGTTAGAACCGGACGAAATAGCGGAAGATTTAACGTATGAAGAGTTACCTGTTAAAATCATGGATAAGAAGGATCATGTTCTACGCTCCAAGGTTATACCTCAACTCAAATTTTTGTGGAGAAACCACGATGTGGAGGAAATGACTTGGGAGTTAGAATCTGAGATGAAGTCAAGGTATCCTTATCACTTCGATATACCAGGTACGTACCCTAATTTCGAGGGCGAAATTTCATAAGAAGGGGAGATTGTAAAACCCCAACTTTTTGAATAAAGATGAATTTTTTATAAATATTATTTTTGAATATTATGGAGTGAAATTGATATAATGTTATAGTTGTGGGTAATATTTATAAATTTTGCAAGTACGCAAGTTGTTATATAATATTCGATTGGTGGGAATATTCGTTTTAACGAGAGAATATTAAATACAATAACCAACAAAATCATTGGTGGACCCCCCAGCGGAATTATTGTCGGATTGAAAACGCAGCAAAAATACTTTTATGAAAATAATAAATGAAAGTTTTACCGTTAACTGTTGAAACACCCGGTGTTAAAAGTACAGTAATACACGTGGTTGCATAGTAGTACACGGTATTGATTATTGATGCTTACGTGAGAAGTCACTCAGTTTTGTTCAATTATTGCTATAGTATTATAAATATTGGAGTATTATTCGGACCCCCGCTTACCCATTTTTTTCAAAATAATGTGAGATATGTATATGATATATATATATATATATATATGTTGAAAAGGACATGTTTTGGTGGGGGGTGGGGGAATACCACGGGTGGTAAGACAAAGAAAGAAGGGAATTGAAATGGTAGGATTAGATATATATATATATATATATATATATATATATATGTGTGTGTGTGTGTGTGTGTGTGTGTGATGAAAAGTCTTGGGTGGGGGAGGAATGGATGAAATGGTCGGGAGGGAGTGTTGTTAGTATTATTATATATGTATATATAATAGGTAGCAGTTGTCAAGGAAAGAAAAAGGAATCACGGGTGTGTATTCCGTGAGCTAGCGTGTGTGATATATATATATATATATAATATTTTTTTATTTAAAAGTTTTGTTTTATTATATAATTATAAATAGAATATATTATATTTTATTTAAAAGATTTTTGCTTTAAATACGGACCGTCGATTTAAAGTAGATCAATCTGGACCGTTCATGAGTTAGTTCTTATGCGATCCATTTTTCTATAAATAGAAGCTCATTCTTTCATTATTTTCTTACTTAATTCTTTAAAACTCTAGAGATAAACTATAGAGAGAAAGAAGAAAATATTCGCTACTTCACTACTTATATATCCGATTACTCTTCTTCTTAAGGTAGGGAATATTATTTGTTGTACTCGTAAGGGTTATTATTTCTTTTGTATTCATGAAGAGAACTTCTGTTATTCCATTCTTTATTATTCTGCTGGAATAACCAGTATACATGGACTACCCTATACTTGGTGACATTCTTCTATTATTCCATCTTTATTATTATTTTGTTGGGAATATCACATGCTCATGCGTTTCTGTGGGACACTGGTTCCGCCTTTATTATTATTCATTCACGGGACTGGTTAAAATACTCAGATATTCTGTTGGAACATACGATTGGTGTGTGAATTTCACCGACCGGTTCCGTTACTTATTATTATGTTGGAATAACATGTTTGTCTGCAATCCGCGCATACGTGGTGATTTCTTTTGTTATTCCATTCGTTATTATACTCGGTTGGTTAAAGTTTTGACTTCTATACTCCATGAAATTAGTGGAATATCCTTGATATTCAAGGCTTCATCCAAAGATATCTTTTCATGAAAATATTCTTCTGAGCATTCTTGAATTTTACTCTACAAAGCAGTATCATGTTGACAATTTGGATGTTATTAGTTCCTGAATAACTTAATTCTTGAACTTGTTTTATTGAATTCTTATGTCGTTGTCATCATCCTCATCATTATATTTTTTTAAAGTCATCTGTGGCCTGTAGTGCATAGATGGACTTGGTATGATTATGACCAGGGATTATTCGGTGTAATCATGACCGTAATGTTACAAATGATGTGGTAAAAGTCCTCATTGGCCTATAGTGTATTGATGGACAGTTGTTGGCATGATCATGACCATTAATGAATACACAAATATTCTTGGCTCGTAGTGGATGGATAGTTATGGTTGTGATACTAAAGAATATCCTTGGCCGTAGTGCAGGGGTAATTCGATGATGTGGATTATTTATTAAGCTGAGTCCCAGCGATAAAAGTGATGAAAAACCTTTTTAAATCATAGAAGATAGTAGATTTTATTCTCTACTTAACTTTTTTAATGGATTGCTTGTTCCGCTGTAGTTAAACTTGATGGTTATTATATTATATCAGTTTAACACTGTTTAAGGCTAATGATAATTTATTCTGCATTATCTTAGTCATAATATTTTTTCTTGGGCTAGTTGAGCTCACCCTTTCTTTCACCGTTTCTCTTGGAAAATGAGAATATAGTTTGGGACGAGTCGGGGAAGCGGAGTGATGGACCGATGATAGTATTAGTAGTCCTTACTATTCTGTTAAATAGTGTGACAATAAATGTAATGAGGACCCCATTGAGTTTGTATACTCTACAGTAGACAATATTTGTATTCAAACTCACGGATTTATGTTTTGTCGTATTATATACCACGTGATTTGTATTATTAAGTTGTATTTGAATTTTGTACCATGTATCTGGTGACTCAAAATGGGTGATGTATACCTAATTTTGGGGGCGTCACAAAAGAGTTATGCTGATCTTCATCGAAAGGACGTGGAATTCGATATAGGAGATCATGTGTTGTTACGTGTTGCTCCATGGAAAAGAGTTACGAGATTTGGAAAGAGAGGAAAGCTCAATCCTCGATTCATTGGCCCATTTTTAATCCTCGATCGAGTAGGAACTGTGGCCTATAGACTCGCTTTACCGCCAAGTATGTCTCGTGTTCATAACGTTTTTCACATATCCATGTTACGTAAATATGTGGAAGACCCGAACCACATTATTGAGTTAGAACCGGACGAAATATCGGAAGATTTGACGTATGAAGAGGTTCCTGTTCAAATCTTGGATAAGAAGGAACATATTCTACGCTCCAAGGTTATACCTCAAGTCAAAGTTTTGTGGAGAAACCACGATGTTGAGGAAATGACTTGGGAGTTAGAATTTGAAATGAAATCAAGGTATCCTTACCTCTTGACATACCAGTACATACCCTAATTTCGAGGGGAGAAATTTCATAAGAAGGGAGGTTGTAAGACCCCAACTTTTATGAATAAAGATGAATTTTCTATAAATATCATTTTGAATATTATGGAATTAATTTGATATAATGTTATAGTTGTAGGTAATATTTATAAATTTTGCAAAAGTACGCAAGTTGTTATATAATATTCGATTGGTGGGAGAATATTCATTTTAACAGGGAATATTAAAAATAACTGGCACAATCATCAGTGGACCCCATTAACGGAATTATTGTTCGGATTGAGAAAACGACAAAAATACTTTATGAAAATAACGACGTAAGTTTTACCGTTAAGCTCGTTGAAACACCACGTGTTAAAAAATACGAGAATACATATAGTTGCACGAGAGCTTTACGGTATTGATTATTGATGTTTACGTGAGAAGTCACTCGGTTTTGTTCAATTATTATTCTGATGAATTCACGCATAATATCTCACGTTATTTGATTCAATTATTGTCAATATTTTATTTATTATTAAATCAATAATTGAGACGACAAAGTTATTAATATTATTATTTGCAATATTAACGATGTCTAGAAGTTCTGTCAATGAGAGGTTTGGTCACCTAATTGCGCGCCAATAGGGAAAAATCCTTATTGGAAAGCCCCCTCTTTCGTGGGAACGATCTGGTCGATTAATATTGTGAATTATAATAAAGGTGATTTTTATGAAGTTTTGCTTATTTTATGGACCCCCATTTACCCATTTTTCATAATAATCGGCATAAATTTTTAAAGGTGGGACCCACATATGGGGGCCACATGTGGGGCCCATATGTGTTGAAAAACTGATTTTAGAAATGGGGGTGGGAGGAAGTTACGTATAGGGGAGGGAAATTATATATATAAGTGTGAGATGTGTGTGTGTGTATATATATATATATATATATACATAAATGAATGTGATATGGGTGAGAGTGATCTGTGTGAGAGTGACTTGTTGGTGGAATTTAGTGTGTGAGTGTGTGTGTGTGGTGGGTATTATATGTATAGATTATGTGTGGGGAGATTATATAAGATATATATATATATATATATATATAATATTGAAAGTGGGAAATGGTGGGAGAGTATATATATTATTTATATATAATGAAAGTTGACAAAATGGTAAGGGAGGAATCTTACAAAAATTATCACGGTGGGAGATGTTTTTTTTTCAAAGCACCATGTGCTAATATGTATATATATATATTATATTTTGTTTTACTTGAGATATAATATCCATAATTGCTTCATCACTCAGTGCACACGAATCAAACAGTACCCCTTCAATTCTCCTATAAATAAAAGCTCATTCCTTCATTATTTCTTACGAATTCACTGAAACTCTAGAGAGAGAAATTATAAAGAAACTATAGAAAAGTATTCTGCTACTTCCCTACTCTTATATCCAGTTTCTGTTACAGTAAGGGGTATTATTTCTTTTGTATTCAAGAAGATAACTTTTGTTATTCTGTTATTTATTATTACATTGGAATATCACATGCATGCGTTTTTACAGGACTGTTTAAAAGTCTTTATTATTACATTGGAAATATCACATGCATGCGTTTCTGGGATTGGGACTGCTTCGATTTTATTATTTTGTTGGAATATCCGTCATGCATGCGTTTCTGTGGGACCAATTAAGATTATTTATTATTACATTGGAATAACTTTGCTGTGCGATCTCTATCGACGCCTCGGTGATTTCTTTTGTTATTCCATTCTTTATTATACTCGGTTGGTTAAAGTTTTGACTTTCTATACTACATGAAATTAGTGGAATATCCTTGATATTTGCGCTTCATCCAGTATCTTTTCATGAAAATATTCTTCTAAGCATTCTTGAATTTTACTCCACAAAGCAGTATCATGTTGACAATTTGGACGTTATTAGTTCCTGGATAAATTAATTCTTGAACTTGTTTTATTGAATTCTTATATCATTTTCATCATCCTCATGTTTATAATATGTTGAAAGTCATCTGTGGTATGTAGTGCATAGATGGACTTGGTATGATTATGACCAGGAATTATTCGGTGTAATCATGACCGTAATGTTACAAATGATGTGGAAAAAGTCCTCATTGGCCCGTAGTGCATTGATGAATAGTTGTTGGCATGATCATGACCATTGATGAATACACGAATATCCTTGGCCCGTAGTGCAAGGATAATTTATGGTCGTGATACTAATGAATATCATTGGTAGTAGTCTTGAGGATGATGTGGATTATTTATTAAGTCGAGTCTCGCCGATAACAATGATCGTGAAAAACCTTTTAAATCATAGACGATAGTAGATTTTAATCCCTAATTGACTCTTCTAATGGATTGCTTGTTCCGCTGCAGTTAAACTTGATGTTTGTTATATTTTATCAGTTTAACACTGTTGAAGGCTAATGATAAATTATTTTGCATTATCTTAGTCATAATATTTCTTACTGGGCTAGTTGAGCTCACCCTTTTTGCTTTCATTATTCTCTTCAGGAAATGAGAACATAGCAGGGACTAGTCGGGGAACGGAGTGACGGTCCAGATGATATCATTAGTAGTCCTCACTATTCTATGAAATAGTGTGATAATAAATGTATTGAGGACTTATTTTGAGTTTGAATACTGTCTAGAAGACAATATTTGTATTAAAACTCACAGTTCATGTTGTATATTTAAAGTTGTATTTGTATTCTGTACCATGTATTTGGCGACTCAGAATAGGTGATGTATACCTATTTTGGGGGCATCACATATTCCCTCCTCGTCCTCAAATGAATATTTCAATCTTGATCTTGCTCTCTACACCCTGCAAGATCAATACACGAGAACCCCACCTCCAAACAATCCACAACTCTGTGAACTCCTTTCAAATCTTCCCACCAAAACTGAGTTGTTAGAAGCGTCCAAGAAAGTGACCAAGGACATAGACGACAGTCTCGAAGCTCACACTGAACTCGTTCAAATGAGACTGCCTAAAATGATCAATGCTGCAAATGCTCTCCCAAGCACCCTAAGCTCTGAGCTCACAAAGAAGCTTAGGGAGATCATCAAAGAGATGCTTATGAGCATAAATAACAGGGATCAGATCCACTTTCAAGCTGCTAAGAGACACATGGATGATGTTCTTATCTTACAGACGACTCAAGAGTCCCAGAACAAACTTATGTTGGATAGCATCACAAATCTGCAAACTGCCGTAAAAGAATTCCAAGAATTTTTCATGAGCCTAGAGAAGCAGACTAACAATGTCCTGGACATCCTCCAACGAAGGGAAGCTCAATCTGATGCTCTAATCAAAGAGAATCGAGAGGACATTGCTCAAACCCAAAGTCAGCTCAATGAGCTTGCCCAAGGAATGACTCGCCTCTCAGAAGACATTCGAACCCTTGATGCTGACATAAAGGGGGAGAATAAAGGGAAAGAAGATCAAGGCAAGGGAAGAGGCACATTCTTAGCTCAATCATCACAGAATCCTCCTCCAAAGCAGTCTCACCGTCAGACTCCACGATCTGGCCATCATACTCAACGATCTGATGGTGAGCCAATTATCATGGCTCAACCATTAAGGAGTCTAGGGCCAACTCCCAGCTCACACGAAGTGACCACCATAGGCCTAAGAATGCCAATTGGAGATCCTGCATTCATGAATAAGCATGATCACAATCCAAGACTAAGTTAAAGCAAGCTGGAAGATCTTGCCAGGAGAGATGAAGCAAGCAAAAAAAGAAGAGCTGAGGAGTATGCCAATCCTCCACGAGGCAAAAGGCCGAAGAAATAGAGATAAGTTGAAATTTAATTCTTATTGATGTAGCCAAACTTAAATGTAATATCTATCTTCAAACATCAATAAATTCATGCTCATTCTATAGAAATTTCAGCTGCTCACTGAAATATTAAAGTCATATTTACTTTGCTGCAACTGCATCTAGAAATTGATAATCATGACAACAACTCTCCTTGGTTATGTCAACATCAAATAGGGGAAAATTGTTGGGAGAGTGCATATTTTGATTTGATGTTTAAAGTAAATGCTCATGATTATATGTAAAGTCCTTCAAGGAATATATGTACAAGGACTTAGTAATAGATCAAAATTGTTAGGTTGATCTAAGCTTTTAATGTTTATCATTCTGTAAATGAATGTATAGATAAAGAGATCAAAGATGTTAGGTTGATCTATGTATTGAAATGTAATAGATAGGCTTCGACAAAATCGTAGTCTATTGAGCTGATCAAGAGTTTGCAGAAGCTAAGGAAAAATCGTAGAGCATCGAGGATCGTAGTATGTCTACCTTGAAGGGCCTCTCCGAAAATCTTAGAGTGGTCCAGACGTTTGCCGAAGCCATCTCAGAGATCATAGTGTGCTCTCAGAAATGTAGAGTCTGCAAGACAAGAAAGTGAAGATCGTAGTGTGCCAGTCCTTAAGAGAAATCGTAGTCTTCTCGTTTGATAGCAATGTGGCAAGACACCACGATCTGAATCGTAGAGTATCATCTGCATGTGTCAGAAGCATCGAGCCTTACCCTTTTGTTTAAAGATAAATTTCAACAAATGTGGAATGAGTTAAAAATGTTGAAGTCCTCACCAGTCCCAATGGCACAAAAGATATCCTTAGTATACAACAAAGGAAACGTATTGAAGAAGCTAAGGAAAGTACTTTTGGGTCAGAAGAAAACACCTTTTCAGGTGTTAGGTGAGAAAGCAGTCTGCTGTGTCAGTGGGCCAGAATGCAATTCAGAAGATGTGCAGAAAAGCCTTCATCAAAGTTCAGAAATGTCAAACGCATTTAATGCTTCAATGGATGTCCTCAACGGATAGATTTCAAGGATCACATATATGCAAAACATCTGCAGATGATTCAACTAAGCAAGCATTGTACAAAACGCTGAAAAACACTCAACGCTCAACTCTACGATCTGAAAAAGAGAAAGCTTGCTCAGCTACTGAGTTCTTTCGAACAAGAGATTAACGACAACTGAGTAGCACCAATCAAGAACTCATCAACTACCAATCAAGTGAAGTAAGAAGTTCCAAGCCAGAAGGAATTAAAGAGTTCTAAAGTGAACTATGAAGAACCAAATTTGATGGACTTGAAGAGTTCAAGAGTGAACTAAGAAGTTCCTAGACTGTTGGTCTAGAAGGAATCTGTGAGATTCAGAAAGTGTAAAAGATATTCTTAGTGGATTTCCTACTCAAAGAGTAGAAGAGTGGACTATGAGCTTTAAGTGCTATGAACACTTAAAACTGCGGTGTCTATTGCATTCTTACTATAACTGTTATAACTGCCTCACTTTCATTAACTCACTATATCTAAAAAGGGAAATCAAACAAATCTTAATTTCGCTGTTTCATTATCAAAACTAACAAAGTAAAACGAAAATAATTTTAAATATGTATTCAACTCCCTTCTAGAAATAACTATTGTGCCTCCGTCGTGAACTAACATATTTTATTTCATTTGATTTGATTACAATTTTTAACTAATATACCAAACACATAAATGAAGTATCAATTTCCAATCTATTATTATGATCCGATTCTATTTCCGATTCCGTCCAACCAAACTGGCCGCTAGTGTTTTAAGAAAAGCAAAAAACGACAGCGACTTGACTGTTCAATAGCTGGATTATATATTTCAATCAAATTCAAATTGGGTGAAGACAGAAACTAGGGTTTCAGCAATGGAAGGAGAAGACATGAAGATTTGGAACTCATCATTATCGGAGTCGAATTCGATGGTTTCAGCAACAATGGGTCGAGTGATGAGCACTCTCCTCAGTGCTCGTCCCAAGAAGCTCAACGACGCCATTTCTCGGCTCGATTCTGCTCCCGAAACCTCTCCTCTTGCGGGTCAGTTTTACACTCTTAAATTTGTCTATCTCTATACAGAGCTGTACAATTAGGCTACGTTTATTAGCAAAAAGGACGAATGGGATACTTACTTCGGATTATTTTATCCATAATTAGTTCGTTATTTAATTCATAAATTATTTTAATCATTTTTTGTACCTCAAAAATATTATATAATACTAGACCTTGTCAACGTATATTAACTATAACCAATTGGCTTGGTTAATGAAGGATTAATATGATGACATATTTACACAAAAAAGAAAAATTAATTATGTACCTCTGAAGCGTTATATAACTTTTGGTGCGGAAAGCTTTCTGCAATTGATCAAATCCACGATTCGTAACAGTTAGGTTTAAATCTGTATCGGAGAGGTTACTGATATCTTTTTTAGGGTTTTGGGCCAACCCAACTCAAATAATCGCGTATAAACTGAGTAGAGGAGACGTGAGTCTTATAGACAAAAGTAGTTGAACCACTTCCCTACAAATCTCTCCAACTCTCTAACTCTCCAACTCTCACTTACGTTAATCATTTAGTCAATATCATAAATTGACTAATAAACCAAATGGGTCGGAAGGCACCCCATTTGGATACCCAAAATCCAACATCTCCCACTCATCCATATGGTAGGGACGACCTGTGTTACTCGGACTCGCCTGTTTCTGATGGAATACCCGTGTCGACACGATCTGACACGGGTGCGGATGCGAGATTTGTGTCGGGTGCGGCACTTTCAATCCGGATATGTAATAAAAAATCAGTATGACGATGAAGAAGGATCGACAGAAGAAGAAGAGGAAGAAGGATCGACTGAAGAAGAAGGATCCACAGAAGAAGAAGAATCGACGAAAAAGAAAAAGAAGAAGAAGAATCGACTGAAAAAAAAGAAAAAGAGAAGAATCGTCGTCTGAGTATTTGAGAGAAGAATGGTCGGCTGAGTAATTGAGAGATCAGATGTGAGAAATAAATATATCTGGAAAATTACAGTTAGGTACCTCATAGTTTTTATAGTTTTTTAAATTAGTCCCCCAAGTTTTCTAAAAGTTTAAAATAGCCCCTGACAAATTAAATATCAGTCCCTGTAGTTTTGTTTTCTTTCATTTTAGCCCCTGAAATTTCAGTAGTTTCAGTTCTGTCCCTGTTTCTTTATATTTTTGCACTTCAACCTTTAAAGTTTCATGATAAATGCATGTCTATATGAATTTGGACATCATAAACATTATTTTTAAAAAATCATAACATACCGTATCTCCGCACCCGTGTCTAAATTCGGATTCATATCCGCGTATCCTCTATTTTTTGACTTCACGTGTTTGACACTTAGATTTGTATCCGAATCCGACACCTGCACCCGAGTCCGAGTAACACAGGGGACGACGTAATCCTCATATTTGGTTTTGCTCAAACCAAAATATGTAAACCTCTAATTGCCGAACCATCTGAGTTCACTTGTAATGCGAGATATTTATATCAAACTCATTAGGGCCAACATAGAGACATCTACCATTTTAAAGAAAAACAATGCAGGAGCTCTCACGCCAAACTCAATTAGTTCGCGTAACCCATAAATTCAGAGTATCCCAAACATTTAAATTTTCACTAGGTTAAGTTATCTCTAATCCCTCAGAGTCTTACTTAACCACCTTTGGGCCCAAGTCCATTTCGTATCTCACTTGGTACTATATCGCTATCAAAGCGCTATAGTTGTCGACAATAAGTTCAGAACGAGGTGAAATCAAATTGTCTTCCCTTCGCCCTAATACTACTCAGAAATGAATCAACTGCTTTCCCAGAATCGGTCCTTATAGTCTCATCAATCCCGACCTTAGGAATCGAAACCAAAGCAACATTAATCCCATGTCTTTGTAGTATAATCAAAGATAACAAAGAGTACTCGATGTAGTATCAAAAATCTTGTCCTACAGAATTCACAGTGAAGAAGCATGGATTCATTCTCTCACCTCTTTTATATGGTCGCTAAGCACATGAAACCCTCTCACAACATACTATTCTATAGTCTTGTTGTGCGGACCTTGGTACAGTCACTCCCAAAGTGCTTAACTCGAACATTTCAAATTGCTTGCTTATCAAAGCGCCACATTTGAAATTTCGCATCCGGTTATCATGTCACATATGTCCTATGGTCATGTCGTACGGATCTTAGTTCAGTCGCTTCATAAGCGCTTAACTCAAATTTCTAGATTGCTCGCTTTCCCAAATGTCAATCCCGAAACTTCGCATCCGACTATTAGTACAGGTTAATATAGATGGTGGGGCATACTATATTTGGGCATACTATATTTGGTTAATCTAAGTTAACCTCATCTTAGCTCATGCCAAGACGACATCATGTTCATTTTGCTCGCCATTAAGCGCCAATCGATTGCTATCTAAAGCATCAACAGCTCGTTACTCAAATCGCCAATAAATGAACTGTCTCAACCTTGCTCGCTTTCCAAAGCGCTAAGGGTGATTGCTCGTGTGAGTGAGCCAATCAACTTATTGACATATATTTAGTTTGTGTATATCCAACATGCATAATAACTGTGTGAACTACTAATATTTATCATATGCGCTAAAAAAACACAATCATAAGTGGGAACAAATGAATCTTGCATAAATGATAAGCTTCTCAAAAACAAGCCAAAGTGATATCCAAGAAAAAAGAAAGTACATCAAACCTACGAAGTAAGGCTGTAAAAATGAGCAAACAGTTCGGACTCGATTCGTACTCGCTCGACTAAAAGTTTGATTCGAGCTTGAATCGAAATATAAATGAGTTAAATATGAGCAAATTTTAAAGTTTGATAAATTACTCGAACCTCCTCAAATTATAATTTTCTATTAATACTCGGATCATATTCGTTCGAAAAGTTCAAACTGCTCGGGCTCGATTCGGAATCGGGCTCGACTCGATAGCTAAATGATCCTCAATCAAACCTTATATTATACTCGATAAATTTTGTGAACCAAATCTGAGCAACTCAATACTCGGATCGACTCGATTCGTTTACACCCTTACTACGAAGTCCTAACAAATTAACATGCCTACAAAAGGCATCTTTAGGAATCGACTTCGTCAAGAGATCATCTACCATAAGTCCAGTGGGTATGTACTTCAATATATCCTCGTTTTTTGCAATGTTCTCTAATGAAGTTCATCCTCAAGTCAACGTGCTTTGTCTTGCCATGATACTTGGGGTTCTTGATGTAATCTAGGGCCGTTGTGCTATCACAAAAAACAGTCACATGATTCGAAGCATGAAAGACGACTCCAAGATCCTCTAAGAATCTCCTCAACCACATGGCTTCCTGAACAACTGACTACATGCTACAAACTCCTACTCCATCGTTGAAAGAGCAACACAAGTCTGTTTCTTGCTACACCAAGTGATGGCACCACTATATAACAAGAATGTGTATCCTGAGGTCGACTTGCGCATCCCCTGGTTACCTCCCCAACTGGCATCAGAGTAACCAATCAAACGCAGGTCTGGGCCTCCATAGCACAACATGTAGTCCAAAGTACCTTTCAAATACTGCAAGATCCTCTTAATTGACCTCCAATGAGCAATCCCAGGGTTTGACTGATAACGACCAAGATAACCGACAGCATATAGGCCGAGTACACACAACTATATACATTAGCTTTCCTATAGCATTGACATACGGGTAATGAGACATTTTCTCAATTTCCTCGTGAGAAGTAGGGCATTGCTCAGGTCCAATGGTGTCGCCTTTAGCGATAGGAGTGTTATGGGTTTGCAGTTGCTCATCTGGAATTGCTCAAGAACCTTCTTAAGGTAAGTCTCTTGAGACAAACCAGGAAGCTTCGTTAAGTGATCTGTATAGATCTTAACTCCATGAATATAAGCTGCTTCTCCCATGTCCTTCATCTCAAAGTTAGAGGACAACCACCCTTTGGTGGTGACAATCATCTTCTTATCGTTCCCAGCCAGTAGGATGTCATCGACATACAAAATTTATCTTTGGACCGTTTAATATACACACAATGGTCTTCCTCGATCATCTTAAACCCATCACTAATGACGGATTAATGGAATCTCAGATACCATTGCCTGGACGCCTGTTTCAAACCATAGATAGAACGTTTGAGCTTGCATACTTTGCGCTCTTGTTCTTCTATGATGAAACCCTCTTACTGATTCATGTATATTTCCTCAGCTAAATGTCTATTGAGAAAAGCTGTCTTAACGTCCATTTGATATAACTCCAGATCCAAATGCGCGACAATCGCTAGGATGAGGCGAATTGAGGCAAACCTCACAACTGGTGAGAAGGTTTCCTCGTAATCAATTTCCTCTTGCTGGGTGTAGCCCTTGGCTACATGATGAGCTTTGTACCTTTTAATGGAACCATCCACCTTGCGTTTAACTTTAAGAACCCATTTGCTCTCAATAGCCTTTCGCTTTGGTGGAAGGTCATCCAAGTCCCAAACTTTGATTAGTCCTCATGGACTCCATCTCTTCTTCCATTGCAATCATCCACTCATCACTTGTAGCAGATGATAGAGCATCTCGATAAGATTGAGGTTCCTCATCATCCTGCGCATCAGCAATAAAGGCATTCCTCTCAATCTCAAAAAAACGGCGTTGAATGTTACCTCTTTGACTTCTACGCATTTGAGGAACAGGAGACTCCGCATGCGATGGAAGAGAACTGCTTGAAGGCATGTCATTCTCACTATCTATAGGAGCCTGAAGAATAGCTTCTTCGGTCTCTACTGTACGATTTGGGGTGTCCAAATCTTCCTCCATCTCATAAAAGTTCATCTCCTTGCTCACACCACTTCTATTAGGAAAATCTATCTCAAGGAAATTCGCATCTCGTGACTATCTCGGATACAGTCCCACCAGGCTGCTCTCCAACGAACACATAGCTCCAACGAACACATAGCCTTTGGAGTGTTCAGAATATCTTATAAAGATACACTTCTTACCCCTCGGACCGAACTTCCTATATTTATGTGAAGTGTTGTGCACATAAACTGCTGATCCCCAAGTTTGCATATCGCCCAATTCGGGCTTTTTGCCGATCCACATTTCATATATGAACTGAACCGATTTCGAAGGCACACGATTAAGGGGGTGTTTGTTTAGAGCTGAATGGAGTTGAATCTGAATGGCTGAATCGGTCAGTGCGTTTGTTTTGGTCTGAATGGCTGAATCGGTAAGATGGACGAGCTGAATGGCTAAGTCGGATTTTTGTAGCTGAATGACTGAATGAGCAGTTGAATGAAGTAAATTTTTTTTTTTTTTTTTTAACAATTATATCAAGTAATATTAAATAATTTTACAACAATTTTAAATTTTTTCAGAGGGGTAAAATAATAAAGTTTTGTCATTTAGATGTTTCAGACATGTTAATTATCAAACAACTTTTTTTATTCAGATTCAAATTCAACTCATTCAGATTCAGATTCATTCAGGTTTTATCAAACACCCCCTAAGTATATACATCACAGTCAATAATGCATCACCCCAATAGGAGATGGGCAAATTTACCCGTGCCATCATAGACCTAACCATGTCTATTAATGTCCGGTTCCTCCTCTGCCACAGTTTTGTTGCATAGTTTTAGGGATTGTCAGTTGACTGATTATCTCCTTTTCCTCACAGAGTTCTTTAAACTGATCGGACAGATACTCGCGGTCTCGGTCAGTTCGAAGTGCCTTAACACTTTTATCTAACTGTTTCTCAACCTTAATCAAATAACGTCTAAAGCAATTTAGTGCCTCAAGCTTATGAGAGATCAAGAAAGTGTACCCGAAACGCGTATAATCATATCATTGTGAGAAAATAGGAACGCTCATGCCTTTCTTTCATATTTAAAGGGCCACAAATGTCTGAGTGAATTGAGTTGCAAGGGTGTTTCTACCCTAGGGGCTTTACCAAATGATTTTCTAGTTGATTTCCTTGCTAAACAATGTTCACAAGTGGGTAGATTGACCTTAACGAGTGGGCCTACAAGACCTGCTCGAGCTAACCTAGCCATTCTATCTTGTCCAATATTACCTAATCTAGCATGCATTTAATTGAACTATCATGATCATTTTCAACAAGCAAGGAATAAGAATCATTACTATTAACGCTAAAATCAATAGTATCTAAAACCATTAGAAATAAAACCATATCCATAAATTTCTGTCTCGCGAGAAATTACAACACCATTATTCTCAAAACGAATAGAGTAGCCTAAACTAAGTACTGCAAGAACAAAAAATAAATTCTGTCGGACATTTGGTGCATAGAGTACATCGTGAAGAATCAATGCAGAGCATCCTCGCATCTCCAATTTGTAAGTGCCAATTCCTAGCACATCAACACTGGAGTCATTTCCCATTAGTACTTTTCTACAAGTTGGAACTCGACGATACTCCACGAACCTGGTCCGATCACATGCTATGTGGTCCGTTGCTCCGGAATCTACAATCCACACATGGAGAGAATGATCGACGAAAACAGTGGAAGACACTAAACACAGCTTGATCAAGACAAGTGAGAACCTTATTCGACTCGGTGCAATCACGAAGCGAAGTGTCCCGCTGGGCCACAGTTGTAACAAATCAACTTAGCATTGCCCTTCTCACCAGCCTCTGCAACCTCCTGAGGCGCATTAGCATTAGCAATCTCTATTTGTTGAGCCTTTAGGCGTTCATTTTTAGTCGTTTAGTCCTTAAACGCTCAACCTCCAGCTGCTCAGCTTCTAAGCGCTCAAGGTGATGAAAATTATCTTTTAAAGATTTAATGTTTTCATTTTGAGCTATGTTAACCTTGAGATTGTTCCAATTGTCGGGAAATAAGCGTATCACTGCCCAAATTTGCTGTTCATCTGACAAAAGGTTGGTTGCAACTCTTAACGTTTCAATCATATCCGACATGGCCTGAAGATGTTCTCTAAAGGTGTGCTCAACTTTCTTTATATAACTGTCGAATTTGGTAGTTAAGAGATGCTACCTAGCCATGTCCATTTTCTTTTGGGAAAAGAAAAGGGAGAGAATCTTATTAGAGATATTCGATTAGTTCACCACAATATATAATTCATCTTTGCTACATGATCTAAATTAATATATAAATAATGAGACAAATACGAAAGGGAGACTTCACCAGGCTTTGGAATCACAATTTGTATGAATGCCTAATTATTTAAATTTAATTTTTCAATGCATAAGATGTGTAGTTTAGGGAATAACTTAATTAAATTACTACCACCTAAATTACTCCCACTAGGAAGAAGGGTATATGTGTAATTATAGCATGTTAATTTAATTCCAACAACCAATAATTAATATTTTGAAATATAAACAAAGGAATTAAACAATAGGCAATATTATTCAATTAATATACCAAGTATGCTATAAATACATTAACATGCTTCCAAAAAATTATCAACAGTATCTTATCATCTTAAAAGGTTACTTATTTTTACGATAATTATGCTAATAATTACAATTAATTAATCATTGCACAATTAATTAGAAATTAAGCAAAATACCCAAATATATCAATATCTTCCCAAACAATTTACAACAGTAGATTAACATCATAAAAAGATTACTGTAATTTTCTGGAATTTTCTTCACACATTTTGTTAGTTATTACAATTAATTAACAAATGCATAAATAATTGGAAATCAACCAAAAATACCCAAACATATTAATTTCTGTCGAAAACTTTACAACAATATCTTAATTTTGTAAAAAGAGTACTGTAATTTTCTTGGAATTTTTCTGATAAGTTAGCTAATTTTCACAATAAATAAACCATTGCTTAATATATTGGAAATTAACCAAAAATTATCCAAATATATGAATATTTTAAAATTCGAGTAGAAACATTAAATATATGCTAATAATTAATTTGTGTAAAATTTTCAGAATTTAATAATCAATGTAACTATTTTAAATTAATTTCCATGAATTTATTAATTATTATAACAATTTTTGGAATTAAAATATAGAAAGAATAAAAAAAATTTAAGTCTGCCGGACTGGGTCGAGACAACGAGTCAAAGGCCGGATCAGTCAACAGATTAGTAGTGGGTCGGATTGGGCGGGCCAAGCCAGCGGGTCAAACTAGCCAGGCACGTGAGCCACATGCGCGCTACATAAGCAGCAGCCGCGCATGGCGCGCGCACATGGGTTGCGTAGCGCTCCGGCGCGTGAGCCTCACGCGCCGCCTTCCTGGCGGTTTTTTGAGGCAGTGCTTTCACAGTTCTTATCGACTCTTTTTTCTGAGTCCAATGGTATGCTCAAACTCTATTTTAGGAGCTTCCATAAGGGAGGTGTAGTGCACATATTTCTATCCGAGACTGAAAAATATCTCAGTCCGTATAACTCCGATTTAAGCGTATAATATATCGTTGGAAAGCTTACAACGCGTACGCGTACTACGCATATATATCAATATCACAAAAAACATATAATCACATAAAAAGTTATGGCTGGTTAAAGTAGGCGGTTTGATTATGTTTTCAAGCTTTTAAAACATTCATCAATGGAGTTTTGTGTAAAACTTCATACATGACGTACATAAGATTGATAATAAACCAAGCTCTGATACCGATGAAGGAATACTATGATCCATGGTATGACATATTAAAACAGAAAGGAAAAATTAATTACGTACCTCTGAAGCATGATATAACTTTTGGTGCGGAAAGCTTTTTGCAATTGATTGTTCTCTGCAACCCAATGTCGTCTCCAAACTACGATTTAAGAATGGAGCTCAAATCCACGATTCGTACTAGTTAGGTTTAGATCTGTATTGGGAGGTTACTGATATATGTTTTTTAGGGTTTTGGGCCAACTCAAATAATCGCGTATAAACTGTGGAGAGGAGACGTGAGTCTTATAGGCAGAAGTAGTACAAATCTCTCCAACTCTCTAACTCTCAGTTACTTAAATCATTTGGTCAATATCATAAATTGATTAATAAACCAAATTGGTCGGACCATCCATGGGCGTTCCATTTGGATATCCAAAATCCAATAGTTATCTACTTTAAATTCTTTGGCTTGGTTAAAGTTTGAACCCATATTTTAAAAAGAAAAACAGGCCAAACCAGTCAACTAATTGTTAAAAGTTAAAATTAAATGACTAACACGTAAATAACTTGCATATGAATCTGTTAGTATCCACGAAGCAGAAGCGGTTGAACTGGAATGCCAAATCTACAAGCAACACTACGAACACAGCTACTATGATCCTTCATATAAATACTTTTCGTCAATATAAAGTTGTTACACCCAAGCCTATTGATAGAAGCGTGAAAATACTAGAGTATTTAGAGAGAAAACTGTCCGAGAAAAATAATACGTTATTTTTCCTTAGCTCTACACTCTGTAGGAATCAGTATTTAACGATGAATCCTAATTAATATGGGATAAGTCTACAATTAACTAAATCATGAGATAAAGTATTATGTAAAATACTTCCAAGTGATATGGGACTCTTTCAATCCCAATTGAGTTATCCAATATCCATACTCAAGTGGATGTCCATGATCTACTGGTCCAACCCAGATTACTTACTAACACTATTTTGACCCATTTTTATTTTTTTCAGTTCCTACTTGGATATTAGGCCACCCGGCTCTCACTTCATCTTTTCCTACTTCTTCCAGCCACCAAATTTTCATTAACGTGTACTATTACTAATTATGAGAAATTAATTAATGCTCTGATTAATTTTTGTTGGGACGAGTCATTAATTATAAAGTACTCCTTCCAGCTTTAAATATCGGATACTTTTTTATTTTCTGAAATTAATTGGGAATATTTATTTTTAAATTCAAAATTGATTATATGTGTTTATAAAGTTTATTTTTTAAAAATCAATTATAAACTATTTAAAAAGTACTACTAATTACAATTTTTTTTTTCAAAATTTGAATGTATCGCAATAAATTTGATTAAAAAATATCTCATATCGACTTATTAGAATTTTGTTTAAAAAAATTAAACTTGATCTTCTTTGGAGCGAAGAGCATAGTCGTCATGGCGTCGCTTAAGCGACGACTAAGCGTCCTTGTAATATTCCAGATTTTTAAATGTAAATTATAAATATTTATTGATTTATATAAATATTTATTGGATGTGTTTATTATTGAATAAATAATTGTTCAATTTGATGGAGTTGATTTAGTTAATTATTTATTTATTAAATAATTAATGTGATTAGTTAATTATTTATTTGTTAAATAATTAATGTGTTATGTGAATTGAGTTATGTGATTAAGTGATTTATTTAATAAATTGTTATTAAATAAAGCGACAAATTACTATGTGATAAAGAGTTATTAAAATAAATTAAAGTAATTTTAATTTAGTTTTTGCCAAACAAGGTTTAAGTATTAATCCTTTAATTTTAAATGGTTTGCCAAACAAAGCCTTATGGCTTTTGGATTTCTTTTGAATTTAAATTATTAAATAAATAAATAAAATATATATAATATATATTATTTTGGGTAACTGCTAAATTAATACGATCATTAGTTGAGCGTCAGTTTTTATTGAATTGAAAAGGCGAGCGTTGTTTTTTTTTTAGTATACGTATATTGCCATTTGGCTTACCTTAGAGTTGTCTGCTAAAAAGAAAGAAAGGAGAGAGTTCTCAGAGAGTTGAGATAGAAAAAAAATGAGAGTTCTTCAAGCTTTTCTAAGGGTTTAACAAGTATTCTTATCAACAAAAGGTAGGTGTTTATAACCTTAAATTATGTTTATGTAATCATATATGCTTTTACGCCATATATTTCTTTGTGAATTTGATAGTCGTGTTCTTCTACTTCATCGTGTATAAGTTTTACAAAATTCTTTGTAAACTATGTTTTGGTAATTGTTATACTAGCATATATTGATAGGTGATTGTATGTTTAACATGTATATAAGATTTCATTCTAATTGCATGTTAAAGAAAGAGGAACTTTGTTTTACAGTGAAAAACATGTATGAACGTATGTTTGCAAAATAACAAAAGTGGTATGTGATTATATAAATTGTGAACTAATACGCGAATTTAACTTTGTATATGTAAATTGGAATATATGTTTGTATCATAGTATTTCAAAAGTATTAAGTTGGTTATAATTCTTGAATTACGTTCACTGCATTTTAGATATCAAGATATCAACAATGGAGTTTTAAAAGATTGGTTTTAAAGGAAAACAGGGTTTTCAAAGAATTAGTTCTCTGATATTATTGTTTAGTGTGTAAAATTTGTACACAAATGCTTCATAACTTTTATGTGTAATTTTCGTGAAATTATACATGTTATTGGATGTCGATGGTCATTTAAAAGTTAGACAAGTAGCTTTTGCTCTGTTCTTACGGTTTGGTTCTGTGAGTTTGGTAGCTTGTACAAAATTCACGCGCTCAAAATAAGTTTCAAGGCTTTAGCGCTAAAAGTCGCATACTTAGCTAGATTTGGCCTTGCAAGAAATAAGTCGGTATACGAGGGCCGGACCTCATGCGCCATGTGTACGAGTCCCTATGTAAATCTCATGGCGGAGGCGCCACTTGGCCTTGTATGCGCCCATTGATTAAATCAGTAGCCATGGCGCCACTCAACAGAAAGTTCAGAAACGACTTTTGTCTTGCACAAAAGTCTGATATTTTAAAGGAATGATATATGATAAATATTGATTATGTATTTTGGTATGTTAATACTATGAGTGAACATGGAATTACTAATTAACAAATATTGTTATTAGTTTTAATGGATAGAATTTGATTATACAATTTATAATCAAAGCGTACGTGATGTAGAGATATAGTATGTTGTTACTGACTAATTATGTCATGTTAACATATGTATATAGGATAATTGTGATTTGGATTATAACGGTTTAATCTACGCGCAAGGCAAGTTCTCTAACTCCACACTCTCGTTGAGTTAGTTGTGTTTATACAAGTTGTCTAATCCTAAAGCTTCATTATGCAAATTTCATATGCTATACTTTATTGAGTAAAGTATTTTCATTAAGCAACTTAATTGTATCCAGTTATTCATGATGATACAAGCTTCCCATCTCCACACTTTCGTTGAGATAGTTATTATGATAATGCAAGTTTTTCCTAACTCTAAACTTGTTATATTAGCATGCAAGTATCGTTATTCTGTTGAATCAGTTTATTGTTCAAGTTATTATTTGTTGTGCATGCTTGATAATAAATTTTAAGATATAACCTTTGCTTAATATTGTTCAAAGCAAGGTATGATAGATTATTCAATTGTTATGTTGTTAGAATTATTCCTAAAGCATGAACTCGTAAGCGAAATGTTTATTCAATGTAATTATTCAATAACATAGTGTTATTATCTTTTATTCAACTAATCCTTAGTTGATGTCCGTTAATTCAAATTACCTTGAAGTATATCCAAACCAAACTATCTTTGGGGCGGACTTGTACTCAAAATATCGAGATGAACAACCCTATTTATAGGGGTTACGCTTAGTTTTGTACTTTCTTATTTGAAATGTTTGTATACAATACATGTACGAAGGGTTGATCCCCTTAAGTACCACTGAAGTCATTATAATCGTATTTACTATAAAAGTTAAAGTTGAAAGATTACTTATAAGCGTGGACAAGGTTCGTGGTCATTAGACCCTCGGTTGAATGTTTAAGATGTTAATAGAATTTATTGTTGATTCTATTGAGCCTCGAATGGGCAAGGAATGTTTCAGTTCTTTTAAGCCTCCGAATAGGCAAGAGAACGATGAGAAGTTAATAGAACTTATTGTTCAGTTCTATTGAGCCCCTGAATGGGCAAAGAATGTGAAAGTTTTATTCATTGATATTTTAAGTGAGCCTTGTTTGCTCACTCTTGCCTGTAAAATCTTTACAGCTAAAGATGGAAAGGGTGATGTACCTAGCACCAGTAAAGGAAAGGGAAAGATGAACAAGTACTGAAGACTTGTAATAGTTTTGATAGTTTTATTATCAGACTTTGGTTTAAAGATTGTAATGGAGTTTATTTTAAAATTTCCGCATGAATGTTTGTTAAGGTTAGATAACCTGAGAGATTTTATTTTATGAAATTCCTGTATGGGCATGTTTATTATTCAATTTTATTTATGATTGGGTAGTTATAAATGAATGTTTTGATTACGTGAACACCAAATCTTGAGGTAATGAAGTACCGGGATTTGGGAGTGTCACAATCCTGGCGTTGGAGAAGGGCAAGGCAACGCCCTAGCCGCATAGCCGCCTAGCCGCCTAGCCGCCAAGGCTTACGCATTGGTAGCAAACCCAAGTTAAGTGAATAAGTCATTTTTTACCATGACTCATCATAACCCATGGTTTTTTTCCAATTATCCAAGTAACTCAACCCATGACCTTAACCTAACCTATGACCCTACTCCTTTGAATGAGAGTAATGCCCGTTAGGGAGACGAAAATGACTTCACAGTTGATAATTTTGTTTGAGCTATGACTAGAAACAGAGTAGAGAGTAGAGACTTTTTCATAGTGTTAATTATTATGTTTTGGGTTTTAGTATATATAAAATTTTATTGTGCAATATACTTTTGAAATAAAATAAATAATGTATAAATTGCACATTGTTAACCACTTGTCGCCATACGGACGCCATGGCGGGTGCCTTATCGCCTAGGCGTCCTGACGGTCAACTACCGTCGCGTCCCGCCTTGGCGCCGTGACAACTATGGCGAAGAGTACATGTATGTATTGCTGCTCTTGAAATAATTGTCTAATCATATCATAACTAAAATTAGAGATACTTTTTGACTTTTTTTGAGTCAATTCGCGAAATCTTAAAATTTAAAATTGATACGAAGTTATTTAGTTTTAATACAAACAAATATAACAATTATAAACTACCTATAAAGTACTACTAATTATCATCTTTGTTGTTTCCAAAACTTGAACAAAATTATATCAATTTGGAGTTTAGGATTTCGCGAATTAATTTTAAAAAGTAAGACAATACTTTTTTTTGAAAAAAAAAATACCAATTGGACTCTTTTTAAGAGTACAAAGGTAGAGTGCAATTATAAAAATGCTTATACATAATATTTGGAAATTAAAGAAAAGAAAAAAGAAAAGAAAATGTTATTTTGTGACGAAGGGACTTTTCTAAATAAATGTGCATTTTAAGTATGTTTCGTACATATGTTAAAACTAATGCTAGGCCACTTATTCTCTTCTACATTAATCTCTTAGTTATTTTTCTTCTAATTGACGTCGATGAATTTATGAATTTGGGTTAATTAATTCTCAGGTTTAATTGGTGCATGAGTTTGAGAAAAGGTTAATTTTGTTCAACAGAAAACTTAGAAGCACAATAAGTGAATTTTTTTAGAGCGTATAAAATTTTTAGAGAGAGAAGTTAAAAGGAAGATAAAAAAAATCAATATATTAAGTAATTCATTTTTATTGGGTCATAACAATAGTAAACTTAAGTTCTGAAAAATGGGTTGACCTATATTGGACCCGTAACTATTTGGTTCTAATCCATGTAACCCATATTTTATTGCGCATTTGATTCGCTGTTTTTTTCCATATTTGCGCATTCAAGAAATATATTGAGCTAGTTTTTAAGTCGTATCTAAGTTTATTTATATTTTGTACTCTTAATATAATGTTCCTGTCACATATCTTTAAAAGTTTAGAGGGAGCATAAAAAAATTGAGAGGGAGTGTATAAAAAATTAAGAGGGAGAGAAATTATTTAAAAATTTGAGAGAGAGTATAAGATTTTTAGAGAGAGAAAGAAATAAAAAGTATATAAAAAAAATTGAGCGTAGAAGAATTTTTGGAGAAAACAAAGAATCAAAATTTTAGAGGGAGAAAATCTAAAAATTTTAGAGTGTGTATAAATTTTTTAAAGAAAGGAAGAATGTATAAAACATTAGAGATAGAAAATGAAGAAATATGAAATTAAATATCATAAATAATTTATTTAATTAGACCATAATAATGGTAAGTTTGAAATTTGAAATATGGGTTGACCTATATTTGACCCATAACTATATGGTTCTAATCCACACAACCCATTTTAAAAATGGATAATGTGATTTTAGTTCTTAAATAGAACTATAACCAAAATTTGTAAACCAAAACCAACTCATAACTATATTTTGCCAGACCTATATAATACCACATTTCTACTCGGAGTTATAATCCATCATCAATTAACCGAAAGTTGATGGATTAAATAATTGACTAATCATGGGATAGTCTGAAGTGATAATAAATTAGTTCAAATAGTCTTTTTCCACCCACAATTCTTTCAAACAAACGTAGCCTTAATTTAGCTCTGTTATTTTTTAATTTGTTCTGTTAGTGAATTCTATGTAGTTCCAAAACTTGAAAGTCATCATAATATATATATATATATATATATATATTTGCAGTTCCTTTGGAGGACATGTTGCGGATTCTTCACAAGTATGTCAGAGACTCAGCTGAAAAGGAGTCAACCTTGGACCATGTTCTCGTTCCCATGATTGAACATGTATGACCATTTGTTGAAATATTATAATTTTTATTTCTATTTCTATTTCCTGTTCAAGTTTATTTTAGTTGATTAATCTGGAAATTTGAAGCGAATTCATTTCATATGCATGAAATGAGATAGTATATGTTTATAATTCTAGGGTAGTTTCGTTCGATATTTATTACAGTGTGCCTGTACACAAACCTTTTAATTTATATAATTTTCTTATCAAGCTAGGAATGTTGATATTTTAGGGAGCAAGATGTCCTTAATTTTTTTTTGACACTTCAAGTGGATATCCAGTACAATGATTTAGCACCTTTGGTCCTTCTCCTTGAAACATAAAGTAGGATTGAACTGATAATTACCTACCGTTATGCTCCTTCCGGTGCAACTTAGTCCTCTTGTCCTGCCGCTAGCTCCCTCCCTGGACAAATTGCAAACAAGTCAGTCACATCCTCTTAACTCCCAAGTTAGAAAGTCACGTCTAAAGAGCAACTACCAAATCCCCTCCACTCCAAGCGTTAATCAGCAATACTGGCCATCAGCTCTCTCCCAGTCCCTGGTGATCAGTCATTTTCCTCTTTTAATCCTCTTTTCTTTTCGGTACTTTCTTCTAGGGATAGAGTTTGGAGACTCGTAGTTATTGGTCAACAACTCTCTCCCTGGTGATCAATTCCAGAAATGCATCTAGAGACCAGAAACCAGAGGCAATTTTACCTTTCCTATGAAAAACTTGCATAAAGAAGGAAATGATGATTTTTGAACACACAGAAAAAGCGCATTTAAGATGCCTGTTCTGTCTGCACCTTAAGTCTAACTGCCTATTGTGAACTGGCATTTTAAAGATTCTACTCCTGACAAATATTCTGTTATCTTTTATTATTTAGTTTACATTTAGCTGTATTTCCTTGAAAACTTCCTTAAGGTTTATCGTTCAAATTATATAATATCTCTTTTTCCTTTCCTTTTGTTTTTTATAGTCACTGAAATGCAAAGATTCAAAACGCAGCAACCAGACAATGATACTTCTTAATTGGCTATTCCAAGATGATGATGTTTTCCAATCTTTGGTAACGAACTTTGCTAGTATACTGTTGAGAAAAGATGATCATTACATTTCCTTGGGTTGGTGTATCCTTTCTCGTGATCTTGTTGAAGATGAGATCACTAAGGAACAGCTTCAGACAAGTGGTAAACTAATACTCTTAGTAGTATTCCATTATGTGTATCTATCTTTAGCTTGTATTTATTTACTTTTTGCCATAACTGTAATCATTTGGGAATTGGGATTAACTCCTATAAGGCTATAACTGTTAATTTTGAGCCATCTTTCAAGTTCAAGCTCCAATTTCAAGCAATAGTTTCTATCTATCTGTTACAAAGCAATACAAAAGTTTATGAAAGGATTATTAATTGATTATCTTATATTAAGCATTAGAGATATACCTATCGTAGATAGTTATTATATTTTTATTATATTAGGTTGATTATTCTTGAAGTTATAATTAAAGTATTAGAATATTGTTAGGAATTGTTTCCTTTTTAAATTAGGTTTTCACCTGTCTTCCACTTCGCAGGTCTACTGTATAGTTGATGTACTCTTTATCATTTTATTGAGTTGAATTATTATTGGTCGGAGTTAAAAGATATGTGCTTTTATAATGTGCTTTTCTACCCATTTTATACCCATTACTTTCCGATTAGATGGTTATTCTTTCATAATAACTAAACTGAATGCATTTTGGTGGGTCTTCCTCCATCGACCCTGCTTAAAATTGTAACTAGAAGAAACATACACATGCCTGATCGAGTGGGCTACTTGGTCTTTTGTGGTAATATTAACAGAACATGGAACTCAATGTGTGCAGGTGGAATTAGGGGAGAGGGGAGGAGTAGAGGTGATGCAATGATGCTTCTAGGTTTTTATGCCCTACTGATGTGGGGGGCAGTTAAAGACTTACAATAGAGCATTCTGTGAAGTTGTTAAATGACATAGTTTGCTAAGCTGTACCATCAAAAAAAAAAACAAATGAATTTTTACTGCTCTGGTTCCACTTTTGATCCCATATGAGAAAACAGGATTTTTGGAGCTATTCTCTAATAGGGGAGGGGATGCAAGTTTGCCTCTCCGTTCTTTTCTATTTACCTTCTCCTTTCCCGGCCCTCCTTAACTATAAGCAACATGCTAAGACCTTTGTCTCAACTGTAACTAAACTATGTGTTGTAGACTCCTAATTGGTTTGATGTGATTTGATGTTTAGTTCAGTATGCATTTTCCTTCCCTCTATTTACCTTATTTTACCCCCCCCCCCTTTTCACTATAAGCAACGTGCTAAGACCTTTGTCTCAAATGTGACTATGCCATGTTTTGTAGACTCCTAATTGGTTTATTTGCTTTGATGTTTTATTTGGTATGCATTTTCGAAATTTGACTAAAAATTTGTATAGGAGAACCTTGAGTTATAGAACTCTCAAGTACTGTTTGTTTCTCACTTTTTGAATGTTTTGATCAGAACTGTGGTTTTCTGGGAGCACATGAAATGCCGTAGTTCAAAAAAGTTCCTCATCTTGCAGTTTGTAGCATTAATTCTAAAATCTCAAAATAAAATAGAACTACTATTTGTCCAAGTCCTTTTGGATTTTGAAGTGTAGTTTTTAATTTTACATAAATCCCTTGATCTCATAATGTGAACCCTGAACCTCCTAATGAGGTTGGGGCTAATGTGAGGCATTGACACAATACCCGAGTGATGAAGAGCAACTGAATGTAAATGTTCTCTCCTTGTGCAGGAACA
This sequence comes from Panax quinquefolius, assembly GCA_020205615.1. Lineage (NCBI taxonomy): Eukaryota > Viridiplantae > Streptophyta > Magnoliopsida > Apiales > Araliaceae > Panax > Panax quinquefolius. The sequence continues at coordinate 34,992,646 of CM035174.1, read as the reverse complement.
AGGGAGAAGTATGATACATTGTTAAAGATTCTATCTTCATGTGTGAAACATCTTTTATTGATTGCGTGCAATGGAAGGTACATGTTTTACCTATTTTTTGGCCCTTTTTTATTTGTAGGTCTGCATTTAGCTACAAATCAGACATTGTTTAATTCATATATATATATACACACACACGCATATATATTGGAAGCAAATTTTGCTTTTAATTTAGGTGGTTTTTATCAGTCATCCTCGCATGCGTCGGACTAATTGGTCTGTTTTTATTGCATGGTGTGCCGAATGAATCCTGATACTGAAACCTTTGGCGTTCAGTATTTATTTAAATTCATTTATTCCTTGCAGTTGATCATTTATTTTTTCAAATTTTTTCCTCCTGGTAAATGTGATTCTGAAGCTGTCAATGCGTTGGTGATGTAGCATTAATCTAATATTTTTTGATAAGTAGCATTATTTTAAGTTATTGCTACCAATAGGAGAAGTCTAACAGATATTCTTTGTTCTGGTTGAGGTTTGCATTAGAGAGCAGTTGACCCTCACTTGAAAATCAGGGCGAGGGGGGAAAGAGGGAATCAGAGTACCTTCCCCGCAAAGAATCGGTAGAGAAACACACACAAAGCTTTACTCATATCAATTCATATTAAATTATCTTCAAATAAGTAATGATTACAACGCTTTAACGACCAAGTAAAAACCCTAATTTAAAAAAATGAACCAACTCCTAAATAATTATCTACATGACTAGCCATCTTTGGATCCTCAAGTTGTATTTGCCTTGGCAGGCAACTACATAATTTCTTGAGTTTCTTTGTATTCATATAAATTGGTTCTGCTATCTATTTAATGCTGTTTCCCCAATTGTCTTATGTTGTTCTTGCTAACCTAATTTCTTGTTACTTGTCGCTTTAGCACTTTTCAGGGTGGGTTTGAGTTACCAACTCGCTTATCAGTGGCTGCTGCGGATTGTGTTATAGCTCTTACTATAGCAGTGACAAGAAAGGATATGGTTTCTGACATTTTCGATAACAGGAGAAAACCATCTAAACCCAATGCACCAAATCATTCAATTACCTTGGAACGACCTGGTGCTAGTAATGTGAAGAAAGTGATACCAATCAGTATAACACCTGAACTATCTAGCAATATGGAGATGCGATTGCTGCTTTGGAATCTTTTAGGTGAAGTCATCATTCTAGTGCAGAGACTCATTGCTGTATGTCCTCAACTCATCTTCTTTTACTCTTACATATGGGATTCTTTTTCAGTCTACCCCAACTACTATGGGACAAAAAAAGTTGTTGTTATTTTGACTTATCTGTGCAGTTATTATGAGATTTTTGGAGGTTACTAGTCATCCCCTCTTTCAGTATACTGATTTTTTTTCCTTTTAATTTTATAAATTAGTTCTGTGATTTTTTTTTTTAAGAAATTAGTTCTTCTGTGAAACTTAATGTGTGAAAACAATTTAACTGAAGGAACAAGGAAACATGAAAATGTAGCTGTGAGATGCAGTCCAACCATGCCACTGCTTGTCTTGTGAAATATATAGCAGTGTTCTAAAAATCCCCGCCTAGGCGCTAGGCCCCCCCTGGCGCCTCACCTAGGCCCAATGCGGCAAAAAAATTCCTCCAGGAAATTAGGCGAGGCCTAGGCGGAGAGTTTTTTTTAATTTTAATAACTACCCAAACCAGATCTTGATATATTTATTTTTCTAATGATTTACCATATTCATAATATAGGTTGTAATATATCAAATCACAACAAGAAATGAACAATATCAAGTCAAAATTGATAATTTTATTATAGTTGTAATTTTTTGAACTTGTACTAACTTCAAATTATATAAATGATGATACATTTGTAATATTTAGTTTAATTCAATATAATTCTTAAATTTATGTTTAGTTTCTTAAGTTTTAATATTGAATTAAATTTTTGAAAATTTAAATTTTATTATTTAATAGCTATCTTATTTATGAATAAAACTAATACGTTAAAAATATGTTTGAACTTTGAACAATTGCATGTTTGTGTTTAACTTTTGACATTAGCAATATGTATATGTGTTTGAACTTTAAGTAAATGTCTTTATTATAGATTGTTTTGCTTTATATTATTGTTTTGTTTGGATAAATGTAAGATAAAATATTAAATTTGGTTTAAAATAAAAAATCCCGCCTAGGCCCCCTAGGCGCTAGGCCCCCCTCGGACGCCCGCCTCCCGCCTAGAGCCTTTTAGAACATTGATATATAGTAAGATTTAAAATAATTTTTTTTTATTCATGATTGTGAATATTTTCTGCAACAGGTTGTGTTTTTTATTCTTATTTTTATTTATTTATTTATAAATTTACAAGTATAGGTAACATACATTTTTCTTATTTTCATTCTGTCTTTTTAATTCATGCATCAAGTAATTATTTTGTTTCCAGCGAAGCAGTTATTCTCATTTACAAATGTATGGTGCCATAGTTAACTTATAGCTAGAAGAAGTTTAAACCAAGTAACCTATTCAATTTTTTTGCCATGTGATCAGGCAATTAACTCTTAAATGCGTCTGTACATTGCAGTGGAGCAGGAAAAGCCGACCTTTGCATGCAATAGGATTGGAGAAAGTATTGAAGTGGTTGCAAAAGACGAAACATCATTATGGTTGCTTCCAATCCGAGTCAGGTGTTATTCCCATTTCCCGCTTTAAGCATTTTATAAGTTGTGTTTTCTGTAATTTTTATGATCGTCATTTATTTTATCTTACATTATAAATGGAAGGTAGGTCTGCAAATGGTGAACACTGGTGCATTGCTTCTCTCTTCTTGTTGGAAACATTGCAGTGTCCTCTTGCACTTGGAAGATCACAAATTTTCTCAATGCTACAGAGAATTATTGAACCAGTACTTGTCTGGCATTCAGGTTAATTTACCCAAAGTATTGCTTTGTGTAGCTTAATCTGCCAATGATTATGAGTTGATTACTGAGACGAGTAGGATGTGTAAGTTTGATACTTGATAATATGTACTGCTCATTTCTATGTTCCTAAAATGGAAAAGAATAAGAAGTTGGGTTTCAGAATTTAGCGATAAGATTGGAAGATTTTACTTTAGAGACAAATCTTGGGGATTTTCTAGAAAAAAATGGATATGACCCAGGTTACAACGGCTGTGTTGGATAGTTGAAACAATGATCTTCAAATGATAAAGTAGATCTGATCAGGCATATTTCGGAGTTGCTTTCGTTCTCAAAATCTGCACACTACCACTATATATGATAAATCCAGTAAACATTATTAAATATTTTTTCATGCATGGAATTGGGAACATGGATGAGGTTAAACTGTTGCGGAAAGGAAAGAGGTCACTTCCCTTGATCAACATATCCCAGATATTCTATGATTCCCCCAAATCCGTGTACTATACAACAGATCTGGTACTCACTATTCATCATCATCTACAACATCCAACTAATAACATAATCTAAAACACATAAAATAATTACAAATATGTCTTACAATCCTCCCATGTTCTAAACCATACTAAAAATTACAAACTGATTCAAAAATGTTACGTCATTAATAATATAATTCTAATACATCAATACATTTATTATTCCTTAGTTTTCCCTTTTCCTTTATCTTTGTCTGACCCTTCAGGTCCTGCTTTAGCTGAAAAATATTAGATTTGCAAGAGTGAGCAACTACTTTGCTCAACAAGTACAAAGAATACAATGAAAAGATATTTATATCTTATATTCATTTGAATAACACCACTGATGAATGAACAATTTAGAGTAAGAAAATAACATTTTCACAAGATAATAAATTTGTAATCTCGGAGGCTTAACATGATTCAATTTTTTTTCAAAGACAACTGATTGGTCAAAGAGACCATGAACTATTTAAAAATTGTTCATCAGTCGGGGACTGAGAACTCTCCAAAATTGTTCAACAGTCACAAAGACTGCGAACTCTCCATAGAGTTTCATTAGGGGATCAACTCAACAACACCCCATGTTACGTGTAACATCATCTCCATACTTATTTTTGACAGCGTATGTTGGTCTCCATACTATTTCTTGGGTTATTTTACTTAGTTATAACATCAGAGTCCGCACCAAAGCAATTTGGTTTTGATAACATTAACTATCTCCAAGGAACATTCAATAATTTAAATAATCATATCAACAGAGTTTTGCTGAAACAAATAGTATAAACTCATTTCTTAAAACAGTTCATGAATAAAAAAACTTTCCAGAATAAAATATAGACATAAATGCGAGAACTTATCTGTATTGAGTGTGCTTCCCTCGTTTAAGTTACTCACTTCCTCCGAATGGTAACCTACATCATTCATGAGGATTTATATAATTAGCTTAGCTATTATTATTAATAGTTACCGTAGAAAACTTTTCACAAAGCCGTTTCGGTATTTTCATGTAAACTCGTTCCCGAGCATACTCTTATTCCATTTTTATAACCTCACTCTTATAACGTCCATTTAACACTCACATAAGCTTATATGTTCCATTTTAACATATTAATTGATAGAATTATTTTACACATTTTCTGTTTTACTTTAATTAATTTTTCTTATTTTTCTCAACTCTATTTTCTCTATTAGACCTCTTTAACTATTTATTATTTTTTCTTCGGGATAAGGTCCAAAAATGCCCCCGACATTTTATCCAATGTCTATCGAGCACCCTATACTTTTTTTTTGTCCAAAAATACCCCTAACGTTACGTTTTTTGGGTCGATTGTGCCCCTGCCGTTGACAGACATGCCACATAGACTAATGGAATTGACAGTTGGACAAATTTTGCTTACGTGGCAGCCACATGGACGAATTAAATACTAATATGTAAAATACTAAAATACTAATAATAATAATAATAATAATAATAATAATAATAATAATAATAATAATAATAATAATAACAATAACATGTTAATAACAATAATAATAATAATAAATAAAATAAAACAGTAATAAAAATAAAAATAAAATAAATAAAATAAAATAGTATTTTAGTATTTAAAAAATATATAATACTAATATTTAGTAAAATAATTAAATAAAAATATTTATATATTTACATATTACATTGTAAATATGTAAAATACTAATTTCATTGCTTACACTAATTAAAAAAGGAGCAGCAGCCATGGCCCCCAATTCGTTCCTCCGTCCACTCCGATCAAAAGGAGCAGCAGCAGTAGTCATGGCCACAACTACTCTCTCTCTTAGATCTCAGTTCTTCCTACCTCACATTTCATCTCAGATCTAAACCCTTACAGCTACTCTCTCTCTCCAGTCGTTGATCAACACCCTTTCCTCTCTCTAAGGCATAGTAGCAGTATCAGATCTATTTTTTCTCTCTAAGATGAAGAAGATGAACATAGTAGCAGCAACCATGGCCACCGATCATATCAGATAAGTTTTCTCTATCTAAACCCGTTGGTGCCGCCGGTCTCAAAGCGGCTGTCGGCGTCGATCCAGACCCCAACAGTGGCGGTGCGGGAAGCGAGGTTGGACTCGGTGGCGACTAGGAGGCCGTTGGGGGGAGGCGTACCGGAGGATGGGTTTATATGTTTGCTAAGCTTCTTTTTTCTCAGATCTTGACTTGATTTCGCCGGAATCGGGGTTTATTTTTATATTTGTTTCGGTTGATTAATGTTTTAATTTTCTATCAACTGATGCTTTTTTGTTCATTGATTTTATGTTGGTTCGGATGGTTTTTAGACAAAAGTGTTTTCCTTTAATTTTGTTGGTGGATGGTTCATTAATTATGTTGGTTCATTAAGTTATGATGTTTTTTTGTTCATTGATTTTATGTTCTGATGTGTTGATGTTAGTGGTGGTGGTGGTAGTGGACTGGTGGTGGACTGGTGGTGGTGGTGGTGGACTGGTGGTGGACTGGTGTCAAATAATTAATAATATTTATTAATATTATTAATAAATAAAACTTATTAATAAAATACACATAATAAATAAATTATCAAATATATATAAAATATTATTTTTATACACATCAGATGGTACAGTGGTATTTTTTGTTTTAATTATTTGACACATCAGCAAAATATGTCCAACTGTCAATTCCGTTAGTCTATGTGGCATGTCTGTCAACGGCAGGGGCACAATCGACCCAAAAAACGTAACCTTAGGGGTATTTTTGGACAAAAAAAAAGTATAGGGTGCTCGGTAGACATTGGGGAAAATGTCAGGGGCATTTTTGGACCTTATCCCTTTTTTCTTCTTCTGTCCAGACTTAGATAATTACATTTTAGATGATTTATGTTTTTAAAGATTTATTTACTATTTATTTAAAGGTCATTTCTGTCCAAACTTGCAATATTCCTTATAATTCTAAATTAATTCCAAAATTCATGAATTTTGGTCAGTAAGTTCTATACATCAGTGGGTATCTCCACCTAAAATTTTATCCCAAAATGAGTTACAGAACTCAAGTTATACCCGATTTAATTTTCCAAATTCCAAATTTGTTTGGGTCATAACGTCCTCTCTACGAGTCCATTTGATTTCATCTTTGGACAATACACTCCTTATACCACCAGGTAGTACACGTAAAATGTTCAGAATATTTCACCCAACTTAACTGTCCAAAACATAGCCCAGAAAATTTTTAGGCAGGGGGTTTTCGACACTGTCCAGTCTTGGTTCAAAAATCCCCATAAATAATTTACAAGGAATTTGAGTCTCAAATTCTTACAGAACTTAGGTAACTCAATGAGGTACCTCACACAACAAGCCTCATGTCAAAATTCATTATACATTAAGAGTTCTATATTTTACAATTTAAGGCTCTGTTTTAGAGTTTTTAACTAAGCTAGTTTCAAGCCTTCTTGTTTTCTTTGTGATTGCGATATTTTCTCCATGATCCAAGGTTGTACAACATAGATCTCTTAAGTTTTAGTTCTAAACATGCATGGTACTTGGTTATTCTCATAGAAGAAATAACTTTTATAAGAAAATTAGATTTTAGATGGATTAGGTTTTACCTAGTTGTGTTCTTGCTTTTCTTTAGGTTTTACCTAGTTGTGTTCTTACTTTTCTTTCTTCTTGAACTTCTTGTTTTTGCTTCTAGCTTGGATTTTCCTCTCCTTCTCCTTCTTCTCCTTCTCCTTCTCCTTCTATAGCTGCCGTGCTTCTTCCTTCTCTCTCTCTCTCTCTCTCTCAGCTTTATATTTTTAGGAGAGTAAAATGAAGTATACTTGCTTTCTCCTATATATATAGATATTGAACCCAAGCTACATTAGTTGGATTTGCAAATTACCCCTATCATTTTGATTTTGTTGTTATAAAGTGAGCCACATTTTTTTTTGCTAGTTTGTGAGCCACATTTTTCTTCCAACCAATTTTGTTTCATTAGTTGGATTTACAATTTACTTCTATTAATTTGGTTTTTGTGGTTATAAAGTGATTCACATTGCTTAACTTCATTAGTTGTATTTGCAACTAACTTCTATCATTTAAGGATATTCATTCTACTATCACATTAGAATTTTCACTCTACTATTCCATCAGATTTCCACTCTAAGATTCGTCCAGGTTTTCACTCTACGATTTCATCAGATTTTCCATTCTAAGATTCATCAGGTTTTGACTCTACGATTTCATCAGATTTCCACTCTTAAGATTTGTCAGGTTTTCACTCTACTATTTCATCTGATTTCTACTCTAAGATTCGTCAGGTTTTCACTCTATGATTTCATCCAAAATTATGAATTTACTTCTCATTAAAATTTACATTTACAGTTACATACATATAAGGTTTGGATTATTACATATTCACATTTGCCAATGTTCTAAAAGGCGCTAAAGGGAGGCAAAGTGGTGACGAGGCCTAGGCTACTGGTAAGTGAGAGGGCGAGATTTTTATTTTAAGCCAATTTTAATATTTTATCTTACATTTATCCAAACAAAACAATAATATAAAGCAAAATAATTTATAATAAAGATAATAAATGTATTTGCTTAAAGTTCAAACACATCCATATTGCTAATGTCAAAGTTCAAACACAAACATGCAATTGTTCAAAATTCAAACATATTTTTAACGTATTAGTTTTATTCATACATAAGATTGTTATTAAATAATAAAATTTAAAATTTCAAGAATTTAATTCAATATTAAAACTTAAGAAACTAAACATAAATTTAAGAATTATATTGAATTAAACTAAATATTACAAATGTATCATCATTTATATAATTTGAAGTTGGTACAAGTTCAAAAAATTACAACTATAATAAAATTATTCATTTTGACTTGATATTGTTCACTTCTTGTTGTGATTTGATATGCTACAACATGTATTATGAATATGGTAAATCATTAGAAAAATAAATATATTAAGATCTGGTTTGGATAGTTATTAAAATAAAAAAAACTTCTCCGCCTAGACCCCACCTAGGCCCCGCCTAATTTCCTGGAGGGATTTTTTTGCCACCTTGAGCCTAGGTGAGGCGCTAAGGGGGCCTAGCGTCTAGGCGGGGTGCCAAGGGAGGGCCTAGACGGACCTAGGCGGGGATTTTTATAACATTGACATTTGCTAATTTTATTACTTTAAAAGGCAAAATTTGTGGCATTACCTCAGAAAATTGTTTGCAGTTTCCCAGCTTTACTTTGAAGCTCCAACTGTTATCATATTTACCACAACTATTTACATAAAAATTATGTACTTTGGTGATGTTGGCCTCTCACATTCCTCATAAAACAACTTTTTTCTCATTCCTAAGTATTCGTTCTATATTTAATTAATCCTACTCTTTAGTTGTTACATACATAGGTGTATCCAGAAAGAGAGGTGTGGGAGACAGGTATATATATCTAATTCCCACCAAAAAGTGACGGAGAAACAGAGGAAAATTGGAAAGCATGAACCTAGTACAAATTATTAATGCATTGTTTCAAACTTGATATGTGCTATTAATTATAATTCACATATTAGCCATGTTATATACTTATATATATATATATATATATATTTTGCTAATTTAAGACATAATTTTAACTCACACAACTACTTCCTCATCCTTAAAATCGTCATGTACTAGTTGGGTCTGTTCTCTAACAACTTGACCTTTCAAATATTTGATAATATGACATGGTGTCTAATCCTAGTTCTCAGGCTCTTCATTTCAGTCTTCCCATTCGACTTAGTTTTTTCATTATGGTATCTTAGTTGCACTTCCTGTCTTTGTTCTATTTATCATTTGATGTACCCTATTTTGTCTATGCATGTGCAAGCAGCTGTTGCACGTGAGAGGTCATGTTAAAGCACAATGTGCCGTTTCTCTTACAACTTAGGCTTTTAGAGAAATTAGTGATTTGTCAATCGTTTCTACTTTCTAAAGAATCCCTTAACATTGGTTTTCTGATGAAGAATTGAATGTTTGTAGTGTTTAACAGAGAGAAAGGTTTTTAAAGCTTTTAGGTGGAATAATCAAATGTTTAGCGAACTTCCTGAAGGCATTTGCAGAATGTATTGGAGCCAAGTTAATTACAAAATTACAGATAAACAACTGCAGTTTGTTAATTTCTAATAGAATGCTAGTTCACTTGTTTGAGTTGGGGAATTTATTGTAACATAAATCTTCTTGATTGTCCACGGTTGTTTCGTTTACTTTACTTTCTTTATGATTGGTCTATGTATTTGTCATGTGTTATCAGTCATCAGCTACCGTATACCCCAGGATAGGTGTTAAGTTGATTTGTATGATCACTTTTATATTCACATTGATTTTTTCCCAATAAAGTTTAGCTTTTGACAAAATACGTTTGCAGTTTTATGCAGATAACTATGTTGAAGAGCTTGCAGAGGACAAAGACAGTGGAATAGAAACCATAAATTTTTTCCTAAATTGCCTGTTACTTCTCTTGGGGCGTTGTAATGGCAAGCAGTTTGAAAGTGCTATGTCAGAGTATGGGCTGCAGATGTCTCATATTCTAATATCACAGGTAGAAGGTAGCTAACAGTTTTAGGTTTATAAAAAGATTTACTGCAATTATCTCCTTCAGAGCACACTGGAAAATGATAAAAGGGGAGAATAGAGAAATGCATTTATTTACTTACCAAAAAAAGGAGATAATTTTTTGTTACAATAGCAAAAAACATTTTATGTTCTCACAAACATCAAAATCTTTGGAACAAACTTAGACTGGGTCTAGATCCAGTCAGTTGAATATATGCTTAAAGCGTGTGATTTTCTGTCAAACTTAATACAACTTTTAGTATTAGAAATTGAATAATCCTTTTTACTTTAATTACAATAATTAATTAATATCTTGTTGATTATTGTGATCTTGGTTGTATGCCATATTGCTTTCTCTGGTTGAGCTACGAATAGAGAACAGTAACACTTTTGTTTAAAGATACATTGTTACACACACACGCCACACACCTAATCTCAAAAGAAAATCCTGAATAAAGCAAATCTATAACTTATCTGACACTTCACACTACAATACAAAGGCAACTTGACATTCTGCAAACGTACTGACCCACCGTTTTGGCATGGCCTGCTCAATTATGTGCACACACACTGCACCCTCAACATGTCCCATACACCATGAGGGTCATGGGGCTTGAGACCATTTAGCACGGTTCACAGTTGCGGCCACCTAGGTTTCAAAAGTTTTTTTTTTGACTCGGTAAAATGGGTATCGGGTGATACGAACTGTTTCGCTAGTTAGGAGCTTCAAATTTTTTAAATAAAATTATGAAAAAATTCTAAATAATAAGATCAACAAGATGGATCAATTAGATAAGCAAAAAAAAACATCAAGTATACATAGCTATTAGTATTGTCCAAGTGATAATATAAGCATCTCACATACTATATTGCATAATAATTGAACATAGGTTTTTAAGATACTAAGATACCCTTAATAGTAGAAAAAACATAATAATTGAACATAAGTTTTTAAGATACTAAGATACCCTTAAAAGTAGAAAAAACAATAAAAGAGTTCAAATAGTTATTAACCAATCCTTCACCTACTCCTGCTTTATATTATCATCCTATTCTTGTTCCTCATAATCATAGTTGTTAAGGCGCTAAGTCGAGGCGAGTCGGTGGCTGACCGCTTAAGCGACTAGTCAACTAAGCGCCCGACTAGTCGTCCATAAAGCGATAGATTATTTACAACGTGAATTTTATACATAAAATATACACACACATATATATATATATACATGTATATATTTCAAATTCACAGATACACTAATGACTAAACATAAAAAAATTAGTCAAGCAAGTATATACAATTAATATTATAGAACAAGTTATAACCTCAAACATATACTAAAACAAAAATACGCAGTAGATCAATAGACAAATTTAACTTCAATAGTAAAATAAAAATGTTAAATTACTTATTAAAATATTAAAATTATAAGTTAAAATTATTATTGATTATATTAAATAATATTAATTTCATGAATAATAAATTAAATATATTTTAATATAAGTAAGATGTTATATTATACTAATATAATAAAACAAAATACATAATAAAAAAAATATAATACTAATTTATTATGCTACTTAACTGAAGTACTGAACTACTGATATAATATTAATATTAATTTATCATGTATATAATATACTATTAATATAAATTATATGTTGTAATTTACTGTATACATAATTTATTATACTTACTACCATTTAGTAGTAAACAACTAGTTTGGTAGTGGGTTACAACAAGTAAACCCATTCAGATTTATCACTCTTCCTCTTAAACTACCACCGTTAGTGTCGCAGCGATCATCTTCTCGGAAGAGGAGAACCAAATAAAGTCGAGCAATCGCTCTCTGTATATCGTCAAATCAGACGAGAAGAACCGAAGAAGACGAGAAGAAGAGAAACATACATGTATATCGTCAAGTCGTCCCTGTCGAAGTCGTCGGAGTCTCGTTGTTGGGCTTGATTTTTTGATCAATCGATTAGCAGGCTTCGTTTCTCCCTCTCTCGTTTCGTACTTTTGTTTCTCCCTCTATTCTATTTTGAAGTTGGGATCGATAGATTAAGTTCAGTACTTTAGTCGAACTTTAGTCTTTTTTTTTACCCTTTTAAGCTTTGGGTCGGACCACACCTGCTATGACTAAGTTGACCGCTTGGCCAAATAGTCGCCCAAGTTGTTCGAAAGTCGTCCTAGTCGTCCAACACGCTGTCTGGGCGCTCGCCTTTGGCCTCTCCCACCAAGTCGCCCAGACGACTTACTATTTCGTACCGACTTGACGACTAGTCGTCGACTTGATAACCTTGCTCATAATAATAATAATAATTTTTTGATAGTTAGAATGTGCATATACATATTTATTTAGTAATATTTATTATTATTATTATTTGATAAGTTAGTATATATACATATTTTATTTATTATTATTACAACACCCTCTCTCCAAAAAGTCTCCCATTTTTTGATAATTTATTAGTCACTCCGTCCCATGATAAAAGTTCTCCATTGACTTTTGTGGTCAAATTGACCATTTTTCAAATTAGTGTATCTTGTAATTCTTTTATATATATATATATATATATATATATATATATATATATGCAAAAAGCCTATAAACATCGCAAACTACATACACTTTAGAACTAATCTCATTGTTTGCCTTTTCAAAAATCTAAATATATGTCTAATCATTAATTTTAAAAAATGGTCAATTTGACTACAAAAGTCAGTGGAAGAATTTTATCCTGGGACGGAGGGAGTATTATTATTATTACTGCCTTTGTTACACAGTTGTTTCGTCTTTATTTCTGCGTTGCACCATTATTTCTCCCGCTATGCCGTTATTTCTTCTCGCTACGCTGTTATTTCTCCCCGTTACGGCAAAATTTCGACTACACACGGAACTTACATTGATAATATTTGTAATTACAATTCATGTATCGTTATCAGAGCAGTGACTACAGAAACCAAACTGATACACCGCTATTTCGGCAATGCGACCGCTTCTTTGAACCACTAGTCATGACCATCCCCTTAATCCAAATAAAGGAGACTCAATGTGTAGGGACCCATTTTGGACTCTTCACAGCATGACATAGATGATTTTGTCAATCTACAATGATAAAGATAATTGACAATTTAGATTGAAAGGCATTGTCAATTTGTCATACCCACACATATTAAACTTGGTCTCAGCTGCACCAGTAGAATGAAAACAAGGAGGAGAATGAGTTGATACCGCCAATAGTTTTAGGCCTAACATAAGTCTATGCCTTTTTGCTTCTAGAATCTGATATTAGAAATGCTTGATTGTATACTTTTATTGGATGCTATTAGACTAATGCCTTAAATTTTGAAGCTCCACTCTTCTGATGAGGATGTGATTGACGGCGCTGTGTGCATCATTAAAGCAGCCATGTTTAGAACAAATTCTTCGTTGGCTGCAAGCAGTCGTACTGACACAAGACAAATGGATACTGTAGTTCCACTACTATTACATCTTTTAGATGGGAGGGATGGCGCGGCAAGAGCCGCTGTTATGCTTGTTGCAGAATACTGCATAATGTATGCCTTAATCTTTTAATATATTTGTAAATGCATTTAGTTTTATGCTTTACCTTTGGTGACAGATCTGACTGCTAATGTGATTTACCAGAAGCTCATACAGCCAATGCCTTGAAGAAGTTTTGGAGCGCCTTGCTGCTGGAAATGTTTCACAAAGGAGGAATGCTGTTGATGTTGTATCAGAACTCATCCATATGTCATTAGATTCAGTAGCTGACTTGTCACATTTACTGTGGTTTGAAACTGTCTTTTAACGGTTATAAGCTTATTTGATTTTCTAGATTTTACGCTTCCATTCTTCTATTGAACTCTTCTAATGAATCTTGCAGGCAAGATATATCAAATCACTTGCTAGAGCGCCTTGGCGATGAAGAATTGGTAATTAGCACACAAGCATCCAAGTTACTTCCAATGATCGGTTAGTTTTAGAATTCACAGTTTCTGATGCAACTTTCAGCTTAGATGCTTGTGATATTTGTTTATCTATAATTTATTTGAGAATTTTAAAATAGTTAAAGTAGATAGAGACCAAATAAAAGTATTTTCTGCGGACCATATTGATTGCTTTAGCTGTTCAAGGTGCTTGATCTCAGCCCTAGAATTTGGAAATTTCTCGGCTGTAAGCTATGTCTATCACTAATGGTGCTCCACTCTTATTTATCAAATAAAATAAAATCCAATGCAAACTAATAGTTTTGATAGGTTGCTCTTGCGGTTAAATCCTACTTTTTCTTCAGAGCTGCCGGTTATGCAGGTGCATGGTTCCTGAACATTTCTTTTTCTCTCTGTCTCTGTCTCTCTCTCTATATATATATATATAGGGAAAAAGTAATCTAAGGCAAAGGCTACTTAATAAAACCTAAGGGTTAAGTTTTCAATTTTTGTGTTTTATATGAAAAAATCTTTAATTATAATTTTTATACGAAACTACGTTGTTTTACTAAGTAGCCTTATGTCACGGCCTTAGATCTAAGTCCCACCGTGCGGCCTTAGTCAACAATCTCCCTCGAGAGTTGCTAAGTAAGTGTTTCGCCAAGTAAACATTACAAGAACTAGTAAGGAACAAGAAAACACTTAAAAGAAAGAATGTTTTTATTGCACACAAGAAAGCTTATACAAGAGAACTTGGAGAATGCTTTTGGTAGGATGATATAGGATTAGATGGTTTGGCCAAATGAGGTCACCTCCTATTTATAGCCATCCCACCTCTTCAATGGAGGATTCTAGATCCTACTATTATAAGTAAGTTCCTAGAAAGTTCTATGTACAAACTTCTAGTTAGTAGTTACTTACATGTTCTACACTTCGCTACTACACTCTAGAGCCTTCTAGTATAGTAAGGAATATACAAGAAAAATATGGAATATTCTAGAGGTTCCTAGACCTATTCTAGAACCATTCTAAAATATTCTATTAGTTACAAGTATGTTGAGTATTCTAGGACATTCCTACAATCCTCCACACTCTTCTTCCTTCTTCTAGATTGTTTCACAACCACGTGGAGCTAGGTAGAGTTTTCTACCACATTGGAGATCGTTCTAGAGACTTGTCTACATCTTTGCCCAAGTACGCCTCCAATAAGCGCTCGTGTGCCCCTCCGCGTGGGATCCACGGGACGTGACATTCTCCCCCACCTGATTTCGTGACGCCCTCGTCACGAGCTTCAATGTCGAACCTCGTACTGTGTTTGGCATTTGTTGATAACTTCGGCGTATGCCCGTGGTCCAATAATTTTCTTGCCCGGTGTTAGCTTTAACCCTTTGATGAACTCAATTGCACCAAGCAACTTGTTAGTGCCTTCTCCCAGTTGCACTAAAGGTACTTCGCGTAAGGCACATCTATTATTCCCAGAGATCTCCAACACTCCCCGATATGGTATTAGTGCCGAATTATGCTTCTCCATGAAGTCCATTACAAGGACGACTTTATGATCATCCATGTTGATGACAATTAAGTCAGCCTTTCCTGTCCATGCTCCCATATGTAGTTCAACCCCTTTAATATATCATGGGTTTGCTGTTCTTTAGAATTGACGGACTTCACCCATCCTTCGTCCTTAGTTGGTTTGAGCCCTAACGCTCAAACCAACAAAGTTTGCATAACGCTTGCATAACTTTTCCTCCAACCTCCATGTAGACATATCGAAGGCCCTTCCTTCGTGTCGTCTTGCTCTTGTTGGATCTAGATTTAACTTTGGCATCCCGCTCCACGATCATCTTTGGCATCTGCAATGCTCCCTTAGGTTGCTTACCCACGTCGTTTAACGATATCATTCCAAGGAAAGCCTTTTACTGCGAGCAATCCCGATAAAGTGATTCCCACCACCACACTAATAACATCCAGAGAAGGATTTTGCACCTACTTTTGCACGATCCTTCCTTGGTGATTTTTGCCCCTCATTGTCACGAAAGTCTCCTTTCGGTCTCCTATCACCCGCCCGGTGAGGAATGGGCTTGACCTGCAATAAGTTAAGGAGTTGAAGAGCTACCATTGTAGCTAGCTTCCTCCTCATGTTCCCCCTTTTGAATTAACGCATTGAGGGTTTAGCTTGGCGCCTAGGACACTCTTGCCCAATGAGGGCCATTGCATATGAAGCAATTTTCTTGCGGCTTCTTGTTTTTGTCAAAACTTCGACCTCCCTCGTCTTGGTTGTGGACGGCTCTGCCCCATTCCCCTTGAGGTTAGTAGATGTCGTCCCCTTTTCATTAACTTGTTCCGATTGGTAGGGTTGCCCTTTGGTTTTGAGAGTTCTTTCACTCGAACGGTACTTCACCGAAGTTTTCGCAACTGTCATGGCGGTAGACACATCCTTCACACTATGGCGCTTGAGTTCTTGGGCGGCCCATAGATTTAACCCGTTCATGAAGTTGAAGAAGAGATCATCCTCGCTCTTTTTTGAAATTTAGAGCATGAGATTAGAGAGCTCCTTCATTCTCTTTCGGGCGTCATGGCCATTCTCGGATGTTACCCGAGTTCCGCCTTTAAGAGATCTTAAGTATTGATGGTGCATGGCATTTTTCCATCTTGACACACTTCCTGCGTCACCAAACCATGACAATATCACTGAAGTAGAGGGAAGCAATATTTACCTTTACTTTATCTTCCAAGTTTAGCGCCGCAAAGTAACGCTCCATATGCCACAAGAAATTTTGCATCACTGTGGCATCCCTCTTGCCATCATACTCCTTGGGTTTAACACGTCCTTGAACCTTGGAGTCTCCCTCACTTGGTGGTGTGGTGTGTCAACCCCATTCGACATTACACTTGCAAGGAGTATCCTACACATCTTTGTCTTAACAACTTTTTGGCTTGCATCACCGTCAGACAACTTGCTTGTCGAGGTGACTTGCTGCCATAGAACACAACCTTTGACGGAGTCATAAGGTTAACACACTTTCTTTGGCAATCAATTACTGCTCCGTAATTAAATAACCAATCCATTCCCAGTATTAGATCAAATTCACTAAGTCTAATTGGTATCAAATCTACCATCATCTCGTGATCTTTTATAACCACTCTACAATTCCTATATACAAATCTAACAGGAATCACTTTTCTATTCGCAATCTCTATACTCAAAGGATAATCTAATTCTTCCCGAGGCAAATCTAAGTTTTGAGCAAATTCATCGGATATAAATGAACAAGTAGCACCCGAATCAAATAGTACATAAGCATTAATACCATTAATCGGAATGATACGACACCACATCCTTGGATGAAGCAGCATCCTGCTGCGGTCGTATTGAAAGTTCTCGCGATGAGTCGGCTTGACCGAAATTTGGTCGATGATAGCCAATGCACCACCACCGTTGTTGTTTCCTTTCCTCCACTTGCACTCCCATTTGGCTTTTTAGGACAATCACGAGCCGTATGATCCTTTGAATGCAGATAAAACATGCTCCTTTCTTCGGACTAAAAGCAGTTCAAGGCAATGTGTCCCTCCCGACCACGGTTGAAACACACCCTCTTTCCCTTCAAACATACCCCAAGATGGTTCTTTCCACTTGTCACGCTAAGCTTCAAACTTTTTCTTCTCTGCGACTTCCTTTGTCCTCCGTAGTAGTAATTCTATTCCACTTCCTCTTCCGATTGTTACTTCAACATTACTCCCACCTGACTTTATTCTCGTTATCATTCTTTCTCTTCTTCGTTTCTTGGTTGTATTTGGTGAGGCATTGCTTCCACCTTCCGCGATGATTGCCTTTTCCAAGGTCTGTTAGTAAATATATTTAATCGAATATTGAAACCTTGCTATACTGACGTTTGAACTTGTTCGAACCTTCTCGCTTTACGCCATCCAGTATTGACTTGATAAGTGGCTAACCTTGCCAACTCGTTAAACTTCGCGAAGATATTCATGCATCATCATTCTTCGCTTAACTCAAGAAATTGCACTTCCGGTGATTAGAGAACTCATTTGGAAAGTACATTCGAAAAACATTTCTTGAATCTCTCCCTTTGTCACTCCTTGTCCTCCACGAACCTTATTTACTTGCCACCACCAAGAGCTAGCCGGATTTCGCATTTAACGTTGCGAACGCGATCTTCCGATCTTCATTAACTCTAGCAACGTCGAACACCTTCTCCATTTCCATGATCCGTGGTTTGGGCTTCCATTTGGATTCATGTAGACCCTTGAAACTCTGGCGGTCCAACCGCTTTGAATTCCTTGAAAGTCGTGACTTGAGCTTGCGGTTGATTCGCAAGTGCACCAGTCAATAGAGCTACCAACTGCTGAACCGCATTAGCGTTGGTCTCATTGTTATTATTAGTAGACCTCTCAGGAGGTGCTTGTTGATGTGGTTGTCTTATTCTAGGAGGCATTTTCTGTTAAAATATACGCTTATTAGTTCATTACTCAACTTCTTGGGTATTTGAAGTTTAACTTGATCATTCCAAGATTAAAGCTATAACACATAACATTTCAAATAAACTCTAATATTTTATTCATTCATAATGTTTTAAACATACTAAAGATAGCATATCTGCTATAAACATCCACTTTCCTGAACTAAACCAGTTTCAGGATTACATACTCATACTATCCCTTTATTTATCTCAAAATAAGGGATTCACAACTTATTTATTCACATAATTAACCTCATATTATTATCACTCTTATTTTATCTAGGCATATTAAGACGTCGTAAGGCCTCTCGACGCTCTTCCTCCATGATACGGTACGCCGTCCTACGATCCATCACGAACCACAGCGAGTCTTCAAACTGAGGTGGGTAATAATGGACTCGATCATGGGCCCTATCAATCGCAGAATTAAAAACATAATCCATCTCCTTCATCTTGGCTTTCTTCACTTGAACTTTAGCCTCAGCACGGTTTGCATGTTGAGTCGCCTTCATCCAAGCATCCTCTGCTCTCGCACGCTTAGCTGACTCCTCTTTGAAGTCATCTTTCAATTTCTCCATGTCAGTCTTCATCTTCTCGTTCACTGCCAACAGGTCTTCATGCTGACCCTCGGTATGAACTAGATCCCATTCTGTGTTTCCGAGTTTTGAATCAAGTTCCTGAATCTTCACATCCTTCTGTTCCAATGCAACGTGATGCATCTCAACCATCTCCTTCAGCTCCTCAACATTATCCTGTAATGTTACAGTCATACAGAGCGTCATACATCTCAGTCGATACAGAGTTTTGTGGAAACTCCTCAGGATCCTCCTCATCATCATCCTTCTCTATCTCCTCAGGACTATCCTCCTCGGGATGGCCATGCGAGCTCATCCACTGGATCAATCATTTGTTCAAGACTACGTGAATATCCGGGGTTCGCCATCTATGTGTACACGAGGTATCACCTCCTAAATTGGATGGACCTCCTTCGTTAGACATCCCATCGACAAAATATTTTAAGTTTTACTTAACATTATCGATACTCGCGAGCACATAAGTTATTAACATATAGCACATAATATCTTTTATTATTTAGTTTAAATGGATGCCTTAATCCATTCCTTAAAACCCGATAAGAGTTAAACACCTCTATGTTTTCTGTCTCCTTAAAGGCTACTTCCTAAGGTTTTCCCCACCTAAGGTTCATAACCTAAAGCTCGATACTAACACATGACACCCCAAATCCGGTACTTCATTCCCACAGGATTTGGTGCTCACTTATCAAAACTATTACATTTAACTACCCATAATCAAAGGATAAAGACATAATTTAAATAACTTAAACAATAATCTTTCCCATTAAAGGGTTACATCATCATCTCAAAACAATCCCAGGTAATCTAACCTTAAAATTATTACATCAGTTTGCGGAATACATTATAAAATAAAACAAGTCTTATAACTTCAAGCATTTAAATAAACTTTAACTAATTCTTCATCACTTAGATATCTTGCCCTTTCCCTTGCTAGTAGATGGATCATCACCTCTTTCGACTTTAGCTGCATTGTTTAATTGCAAGAGTGAGCAAACAATTGCTCACTGACATAAAGATAGTATAATAACAACATGAGAGTGAACAACGAATACTGAATAATAAAGAACTTGTTCTACGAATCAAGATGGAAAACATATTCATTCTTAAATACCCTAAGTCTTGGTTTCCTATAAATAGAACCCTCATTCTTAATAAATCCTCACATTCACAAGTACTTCAAGAGCAAAAGAGGCTAGAGTAATCATAAGAGAGTTATATTGGTAATTGAGAGAAGGAAGGAAAGCTAAGTCTTGCGTTTTCAAGTATGGAAAAGCTAGCACTTCAAGAGGTTGATCGAGAGACGCAAAATTAGAGTAAATGGTAAAGGCGAAAAGACAAGTCTTCTGTTATAAACCTATGTGCTAGATGTGAAGATGATATGTAAAAGTGTTATGCGATATTAAGAAACATGTGCTAAGTATTGATTAAATGTTAAGTGTTAATTGAAATGTAATGCTACATATGATTACGTACCATTGTTGAGTAAGAGTTAACGTAATCGTTAATTGAAAAATATGTTAAATCAAACATGTTAAAGTGTATATGAAAACATAAACTGCTTATGTGTTATTAGCAAGACTTGATGAGCCGTAGTGCTCATTCTTGCGAATAAAACTTTATTTGTAGTTAAAGAAGAATGATAAGAAGATCATGAACGTAAAGAAGAAGGGTAGATTAGGTTTCATGTTTTATTTACTTGTATTTGTATTGAGTCATAATGACTTCTGTAATATGAACAAGCAAACAATGTAATCGAAAATTATATTACTAATATCATGTTATTATCATCATAATGGTGTTATGTCTTTAATTTGATATAACTTAAAATTGTTAAAGATCTATTAATCTGAGTGAGAGTATTGATAATATGGACTGATCATGTTATGCCGATACTTTGAACTTCAGATAGATAGTAAAACATTAATACAATGTTGATAAAGAACTATATATCTGGATGAGGATATTGAATAACATTATGAGTGCTATTCTTTTTTTGTGGAATTTTTTTTTAAAATTTTAAATTTTAAATTGCTGGTGAGAATTGAGATCAATAAGATTTTTTTTATTATTTTTCATAATACATTTCAAAACAATTGAATAAAAATAATAAAATGAAGTTATCGTGGATTTTGACTTTGACTATGAGAAAGAAAAATATTATATGAGAATTAGATTTGTTTATTGATGCGGTGTAGTCTTGTACACTCTTTATATTTAAAAATATCGAACTTACTAAAAAAGATTTATATTAGAATTGTTTTCTAATGAATTGAAGTTGTAGACTTTTTAGTTATTTAAAATAGTGGACTCTTTCTTGTTTTTATTAGTGGGTCCTTTTGAATAATTTAATTAGTGTTTTGAAGTATTTTTTAGTAGTTTATATATATATTGATTCCCCTGATATTTTTACTTTGTATTAACAATGTTCCTTGTTTCTTCATGTAGACCCTTCATTAGTTTTGCCCACATTAGTTCGGCTTGTTTACTCGGCAGATGAAAGAGTACAGCCTTTCGCTTGTAATACATTCATTGCAGTGCTCAAAAAGCACAATAAAAGACCTGATGTTATATGCTTGCTGCTTGACTGCCTCAGGTACTTTGATAGTTCATATTTTGCTCTTTGTTGCATTTATTTTTGAACCCCCCTCAGTCCCTCATATTAAACTTTATAAGGTTGTTAACTTCAAAGGTATTGTTTTTTATTTGTTTTTAAAACATTGGACAATAGTCGCTATATACTTGTATACGTGCATCAAAATTATCTATATTGTTTTCTTACCTTTCTTTCATTTTTATGTAAACTTCTTTTTCTTTCTTTGGGGATAGGTAAGTAATTCATAAGAAGATAACAGAAAGTACAAGTAAAAATAACAAACGCCCTGTACATCATGAAAATGTTGGGAACCAAAGAAACTGTCAGGACTCTTGGGCTGGTCCTGAGATACCTGAAATCAACACAGAATATGCAGAGAATGGAAACAGTCCAGGGTTAGAATTTAAAAGAAAACTTGGAGAAGAGAGTGGTGTATGTTAGGAGTATTTACATTTTTCAGCATGTGATAGCTATATAAAATATATATTTGTAGAGGGAAGAGTAATCCCCAAGTTTGATATTATGCATTTTATGAATGAATTAAGGAGTAAAGCTTTCAGATACTCCATTGCTATCTCTCTCTCTCTTTGTATCTCACGATCACAGTGAGTATTCATTGTGTTCTTCTCCTTCTTCCTCCCTTATTCTCTCTTATAGCTATCTGTATCTCTGTTTCTCTCTTAAATTCTAGTAAGGCCACAGCTAGGGCCTGGCAGTTTCTGTCATGATCCTCTTCAATGTTTCAAATGCAGTAGTTGCTTCTTCATTCCATTTGAACCATAACTTTATACAAATTTTGAATTTTCTGTAGTAACCTGTGAGTCCAAGGAATCCTCTTAGACCTTTGACTGTTGTAGGAATGGGCCATGGAAGCATGTTCTCAACTTTGCTAGGATCTATCGCTACTCCTTCATTAGATATGATGTGCCCCAAATAAGTCACTTTGGTTGAAGCAAACTCACATTTTGCTCATTTTAGCATAGAGCTCCTGCTTCCTCGTGATCGCAAAAATTTGTTGTAGATGTTCTAAATGTTCATTCATGCTTTTAGAGTACGTTAAGATGTCATCAAAGAATACCAAAGTAAATTTTCTGAGATGAGGAGAAAACACCTGTTTCATTAAATTTTGAAAGGTGGCAGGGGCATTGGTGAGGCCAAAGGGCATCACAGTGAACTCATAATGCCCCATATGAGTCCTGAAGGCAGTGTTATGGAGGTCTTTTTGGCTCATTCTGACTTGATGGTAGCCAGCACTTAGGTCTAGTTTTGAAAAATATTTTGCCCCATGGAGTTCATCTAGTAGCTCTTCTATTAGAGGAATTGGAAATTTGTTTTTGATTGTCATAGAGTTTAGCTTCCTGTAATCTACGCGAAACCTCGAGGAACCATCCTTCTTTTTGATCAACAAGATAGGTGAAGCAAAAGGAGAACTGGTAGGTCTTATAATACCTGACTCAAGCATTTCTTCAACCAGTTTTTCGATCTCATTCTTTTGGTCATAGGAGTACCTGTAAGGTCTCAAGGAAAATGGTTGTGCTCCTTCTTTTAATTCTATGTTGTGCTTCATTGATCTTTTGGGAGGCATTGAGCTTGGGGATGTGAATATGTCTGAGTACTCCTCTAAGAACAACTTTCTGTTTGGAGCTTGTTCTGCCCTCCCAATGGTGCCTTCTTTCTTCTGGGGTGTCCCTTGATCAGATGAAGTGGGGTACACTCCGTGTAGAAGGACCATCATCCCATGTTCTTGATGCTGAAAATCTTTGGCCAAAGAGTCTCCCGTTATCATTTTTAGGGTTGGCTTGTTGGGGTGGGATTACCAAAAAGGTTTATTTTCTTTCCCTTGTAGACAAACTGCATTTGTAGTTTTTGGTAACAAAGATGATAGGTCCCAAAAGCCCTAACAAGTCCACTCCAAGGACTACATCATAGCTTCCTAGGGGAAGTACTCAGTTGAGCAATGAACCCCTCTGAACTCATTTTCCACTTGAAATCGGGGCACACAAATCTGGTGACTAGTTGGTTCCCATTGGCTACAATGACACTCATTGGAGTAGTTTCTTGTAGTAAACAACCCAGTCTTTTAGCTGTATTTGGGTCAATGAAACTATGTGTGCTGCCCCCATCTATTAGAATAGATAAAGTCCTATGACCTACCTTTCCAGTCATCACAATAGTCCTTGGGTTGTGCCCTCCCTCGATGGCATTGATAGATATCTCCATGGTTCCCTCTGCTACAATTCTGTTGGTTTCTTGTGTTGTGTCTTGGGTGTCTTCATCAAATTTTGGGGGTCCTTCATACTCCATTATTTGCGGGTTCACTGATTATCATGTAGGCCTTGGGATTGTACATTGATGCCCAGCTGTAAATTTATCATCACAGTAGTAACCAAGTCCCTTGGTCCTTCTTTCCTCCCTTTGAGCCATGGTGATTCCTTTAGGCTTAAAATATTCACGAGATGGTGCTGATTTTGGGCAAGTTAACAAGGGTGTTTTGTGGGTAGGACCATAGAAGTTATAATAGGGTCTTTTTTGTGACTGGTAGAAGATATAGCAGGAGTAGAAGGCTTTAAATAGCTGTTGTTTGGCTTAGGAATTGGGGTTTCAAAAGACTTGGACTGTTTATATGCTTGCTCATAGGTTTGAGGGTCTAAGAGCTTATCTATCTTCTTAGTATCTTCATTCAAGCCTCCAATGAAATTTCCATGGAATTTTCTCCATGAGTCTGCCCTTAAATTTCTTAAACTCATCCTAATATGAGTTCACATCTTTGGACTGCTTGAGGCTTTTGAACTGCTCAAATAGGTTGTCAAGCCCTGCTTCCGTAAACCTCAGTATGAATGCATCAGAAAACTGTCTCCACGTTACCTCGGTTTTTCCAACCATAAAAGATTTGTACCATGACTTAGGTACATTATAGAGATGCATAGCAGCTATAGGAACTTTTCTCATCTGCTTGACCTGGTAGATTGCAAAAAATTCCTTAGTTTTTGACCCAACTTCTAGCATCCTCTCCTTCTGTATAAGAAGGGAATGTGAGTTTATGATGCTTAAGGTCTTGATCATCCTCCTCCCTATGGTTTCTTTGGACCCACTGCAGTTCATCAACTTCCTCATCTTCTATTCTAGCCCTTGCTGCTTGAGTAGGGTTTCTAAAGAGTTCCTTGTCTCCTCTGTGACTTATGTGAATTGGACTCTTGCCTTTGGTCCTGCCATTCTCTTAGTAATGGAGTGTATGAGCTGGAGTGAGTTTTGTATAGTGTTTGAGTAAAGAAAATGGAGTAGAGAAGTTTATATCTAGAGAGAATGGACTGGAGATTAAGAGGAGAAGACTGAGATTGAGATTTTGAGAAGGAAAGAGGAGCGTTTTCACTGAAACAATTCAACACACACTTGGTGTGCAGTTCATAGATTTAGGAATAAGTAAGAAACTGAAGAAGATAAGAAAAATGGGACAAAGAAGGGTAGAGGAAGCTTGCCAGGAAAGTTGCTCTGACACCAGATTGTCACGACCCTTTGGCTGGTCCTGAGATACCTGAAATCAACACAGAATATGCAGAGAATAGACACAGTCCAGGGTTAGAATTTAGAAGAAAACTTGGAGAAGAAGCCGAGGTTGGATAAGAATGGGAGGGGGAAATAAAGGTGACTCTCTAGAGAGCTCACACAATTCAGATTTCATTCATATCATCAAGCTTAGGGTTTCTATTACATCGCTAGATATTTATAGTCTACTAATATGCTCATAAAAGACAAAGTTGCCCCTCTTGACTAACCATATTTTCTGTGCTCACTAATAACATGTTATGCTCTATTTAACTACCCTCACAATATTATAATATTACTACTAGTGCCCTTCTTCACCAATATCAGTTCTGACAGAAACAAGTACAGAGACTATCCTTGTAAATGTTGAAAGGATGGTCAGATTCACCAGAACAAAGTAGAACCTAAGCACGAATGCAAATATGCTCCAGAAAATATTGTGATGGACAGGATAACATGTGATAAACTGCACTCATTCAGTCATTTATTATATTTACTGAATATTTTATTATTATTGTCATTCTTTTCTTTTGCAGCAATATGTGCGAAGGCCTAGATCTTCCTGATAGTGCAAGCAGTAGAAAAGGTGCGTCTCTCACTGTGTGTAGTTAGAATTGTGATATGACATGATACCACATCCATTCTACTCGTCTTACTAACTAATTCAAGGGTTAAGTATCACAAAATTAAAAAAAAATCAACTTTTATACCCAATAAAAAATAGAGCAATGAGAACTGCAACATTTCTTTTCAACTCCCATCTTCCTTGGCTACCTTGCAACATTGAAAATATGCTTTGTCCTATGCATTTTTTTTATAATGGTCGCCGGTGTCTTATTCTACGGTCTGATTCACCATGAATATATTCTCCGATATTTGCATTTATTTTGGGCTGGCAAATGAAATGGATTGAATGACTGCCTAGTTTTATTCACACTTATAATGTGCTGTACCCTTATATCCTCCCCCACCCCCAATCCAAGCCCTAACAAGATAGTTCTGTTTTCCTTGTATTTTTTATTTGATTGCGAACAAACAGACCTAACTAAATGAAAGTTTATAATCTTATAATGAAAGTTAATGCAGCCCAAATGGTTGCGAAGTTGTTATATCTGAAGTTAGTTTTGTTTCCCATCTTCCATAGAGAGCACTGTATGTTTTTGTGGTGATATGACTTTATCTTTTATCTTTTCCAAATTTTGTTTATTTTGTTACACTACAGCAGGATTCAAGCTGGACACTGAAAGAGTGCTCAAGATGATCCCAGAGTGGTCAAAATCGGTAAGCTTAAGCTACTTAAACGTTTCTTGATATTTATTTGAAATGTCTTAGCTATGAAGCTGTTTACATACTCCTTGCATGCCACATTGCAGAGCGGAGTTCTTGGCACTACTTAAATCTGTAGCCAGTTGTGCTACTGTCTTTGATTTCATCCTCATTTTTTTAAAACACTAAAGTGTTGATGCCACTATCCAATGTGCTATTTATTTGCCCTAGATATGTAATGAGTAAACATGATCTTTTACTTGTCTCACAAATTGTGGCTTGACAATTTCATGATTTCTGCCTTTTATCAATCTAGTGAGTTATGTATGTTTTTGTGTGTTTTGTGCAAGTAGAATTATTATCAATTATTTGTATGTAGACATATTGATGTTAGGACAAGTTGGAGTACCTATCTCCATAGAGAATCTGTAGAGAAACTCACTGCACAAAGCTTATATAGGACATCATAAACACTAATTTTTGGATACCAAATAAAATCCTAATTAAAAAGGAAACAAATCCTAATGAAAAGCTTTAGAATATTCTACTTTCTTATGATAATCTATTATTATAATTAAATACTACTATAACTATATAAATAATTACAATAATTTACATCTAAACAATAATAGAATGATAAGCCACAAATGAAGAGATATCCTCCAACAACTCGTGAGAATCCTGTTGCCTAATTTTCTTACTAGATTTTTAACAGGTAAGTAAACGTGTTGAATCGTAATATTGAGCAATCAAGGATATCGTTCCCACGAGGAAATAGATTAATCTTTATCAATTACCAATTTCAATTCAATTAATCCAATTTTAAACTACAAAATATTGTTTGTGATTTGGAAAATTAAAAGTACTAAATACTAAGATCAAAGTTCACAAGATTAATGCAGATTTAACACGTTAAGATTACAACTTCCCTTGGTAATTCATTTAAATCAATTTACTTCCCATTTAAATCATTTAATTAATACGAATCATTATCCAAGAATGCTTATTAGAATTCACGTACTTCTCTCGAAAGACACGTGAACAAATCCTCCTGAATCCGTTCTTACGAAATAGAATTACGAGGAAAACCCTAGTTAATCAACTCACTATATTCCTATGTGAATCAAGTTAATTAGGGTTTTACGCACATTCTTTCAATGGATACAAAAAACACATAGGTATATTTCTATCCTACATGCTAATCATATTAATCCTATTCAGATTATATGAACAAATGTTATTATATCCAGATCTAAATATATACTCCATTTTCCAATTTTATATAGATTATCACAGTAATTGTTGACTAAACAATTAATCAATAAATGCAAGATATAATAAATAATTCAATAAAAAGTAACTTTCATTCAATGGGAAGAATTAAATTAAACTACATACCAAGTTCCGTTGCAATCTTAATAAAAATTTAGTTCATAATGATGAAGGAAAACATAATCCAAGTTAATAATCCAAACATCCCAGATAATTACAAAGAATAAAAACTAAAGAAGAGAAGAAGAAACTCTGAATTTGCTCTTAGACTCTCTCTTTGATCTTCGAGCTTTGCAATCCCCCTTTGTGCTTTTCTTCGTTGTTCTCTCTGCAATTCTCTTGAAAAATTGAGTGATCCGTCTTTTCTAAAGTTTCTCCTATTTGTAATAGTCAAAACACTCATTCAGGTTCCTGTTTGGCTTCAAAAATCCACAAAACAACAAAACAAATTAACTTTTGGGCATGAGCGCCTAGGCGCTCAACCTAGTGCATTTCCAAGCGCCTAGGCGCTTAACTGGGACCACAGATTTACAAAAATTCCATCCAATTTGAATTTTGATTATTTTCTCCTCCAAAATGATCAATTTGACTCTCCATCTCCATCCTACAAGAAATAAACACAAAAACAAATAAAATGATACTAAAAACACTTAAGGGTAGCAATACTTAAGCTCAACAATACCTTATTCGTAGGTATAAAACTCACTCATCAAATACTCCCAAACTTAATCAATTGCTTGTCCCCAAGCAGTGCAATAATGCAAATGCAAGCTAACTAAATGCCTACGAATCCAGCCATTAGTCTGTATGAAATCAAACAAATACGCTTCAGAGGTATCAACAGTCAACAATAGATTCAAACAATACATCCAAATAAGACAATTCAAAAACTCATACCAATTTGAAAATGCCTATTATTATTGATCCAGTGTGTGTATTTAGCAACCATTAAAATCAAATACAATTCAATTACATTGCATAATATGCTTCTTAGAAGGCAAAACACAGCTCTAACTCAAGAAATTCTGTAAACCAGTTAAGCTCCGGCTAAAACTACACAATCACCAAGTTTAGAGTTGATACATAATTTATTTCTTCTTCTTTTTCGCTCACATGGCATTTTGGCTCTTTCTCGTGACTGTGCAATGTCTAGTCCTCTTAGGCTTTTCAATGGGTAATTCAATGTTACCCATGTAGCGAGCTTTCGACCAACGACTCCCAAACCAGACGGCTTTAGGGCGCTAGTGTAGAGACATCCCCTATGACTTACTTACTCGAGTAACAAAGACCACAAAACTAAACTAGTCAATGTGTGAAATTTAGTTTATGTATGAAAACTTGTTATTTTTTTATACCAACTTCTAATTGTTTAAAAAAATTTGTGCAATTGATAGATTAAAAATTTGTTGAGTTTTCCTCTTCTTTCAAAAAAAGAAGAAAATATAACTAATGAATAAATTTTTTGATATAATATTTATTTTTTACTTGTATTATAATATATTTATTATTATTCATGAAAATTAAATATTTAATATACAAAATAATAATTTTAATTTTTGATTTTTAATATTTTTATAAGTAATTTAATTCGTTTTTACTTTGTTATTAAAGTTAAATTGCTTATCCATCTACTTGGTATTTTTGTTTTAATATATGTTAGAGTCTATGAATTGTAATGTATTATTAATTGTATATACTTGTTTGTGAGTAATATTTTATGTTTATTGTATCTGTGAATTGAAATAATATATATACATATATATATATATTATGTATGAAATGCATATTGTAAATAATTTATCGTTTTATGGACGACTAGTCGGACGCCTAATCTACTAGTCGACTAAGCGGTTGGCCAGCGATTCGCCTTCTCAAATCAATTTATGTTCAATAATCTAAAAAATAATGAAGAGTACATCAACTTATATAGGAAATAGAAACCCTAATTCTTCGATACCAAGTAAAATCTTACTTGAAAATGAAACCAATCCTAATGATTAAAAACTCTAGAATGTTTTGCTTTCTTATAATAATCTACTACTATAATTAAATACTACTACAATTATATAAATAATTACATGAATTTATATTTAAACAATAATATATAACAATTTATTAATTGTCCTTAAAGTCCCAGATACTGCTCTGTGCCACACGTATGTATACCCCTTACGCGTGTTGAGTTTTATGAGTCACCAATCTCAGCCTTAAACTTCTCGAAGTAGTTAATGTCACCATATAATGATCCTGATTCTTCACTTTTAAGTACATATACACACACAAATAGTTGATAGTAAAATTATAGTAGCGAAAAACACACCTTGATCTCTGTTTAGATGTTCAATAATTTCTGTCCTTGTATCTTTTTAAAGTGTACTTGTCACCTGTTGTACATGTCCATTGCAGCTCTTACAGCCATCTGAAATATCCATATTGTCAGGACTAATCCGAGTCCTGGGTAAGATTTGAAACCAAGAAGTTAAAATAACTAAGGAAGGGGGTTATAAAATTTAGTTGATGAAGGGTAGGTTGAAAATGATGACCAATTAGAACAGTAATATATTCAGCAGCTTGTAGAGGATTTATGAATGGACTTTAGTAGGGAACTTGTAGAGAAATTGATAGGAATTGGAGGGAGAAAGGATAGAGATAGAAATATGGAGAAGATGTAGGTAGATTGATAGATATGGCAAAGCCATTCTTCAGTTCATTTTATAGTTGAGATCACACTAACATGTTTTTCTGTTTATACCAGGACAAACTCCCCAACCCTTCGCACAGGCAACATGGATTATGATTTATTATGAACTTAACAAATAAAAAAAAAGTTTACTAAAAAAATTAGATGATGATTAAGTGGGAGCAATGGCAGAAAATTTAAATGATTGGTTGTGGTTTAAAAAAAAGGATCTTTTTCCCTATTCCTATTAGAGATGTGAAGTTTCTTATAGTGTTAGAAAAAATGAAAAACAAAGTTTGTAATAAACTTGGTAGAATTAAAAATAAAACTTCTTAGTTACTTTCCTATTAGATATATGAAGTTTTTGATTAATTGTGGTTTAAATTTGAGCTACATCCTCATGTTGTTAATTTTACCAATAAAACAAAATTATTTCTTTTTGCTAATTTGACAATAAAACTATTAATCTACTATATAATATACTTAATAGATTGTTTAATAAACCCCTTGTTAATATAACTATATCCATTTAGTTAATTTTACAAATAAAACTTAAAAAGTTAATAAATCTGCAATATAGTGTACTTAATTAAATTTGGATGGTAATATAAATTTGGGTATAATTTAATTATTATAAATAAAACATAAAAAGTTATTCATAATACTTGGATAGTATTATAAATTGTTATAAATTTGGATAGTACTTGTACTAATCTAGATAGGGAAGAAAAAAGTTGAACTTAAAATTTCTATTTGTTATAGATTTGGATAGTATTTGTACTAATTACAGAGTATGAAGAAAAAGGCTGAACCAAAAGTTTGTGAAACCAAGTTTATGCTTTTAATTGTATAATTGATGAGGACCTAAGCTAACATGCACCACTAACATATGGTATGCCAGTGCACCTAAAATTCTCTAAACCATGTGACTCTATCCTACTAGAATATTCTTAACTAACTACTAGGTCTAGCCTTCATTTTAATCTATTAATGATTCATGGACTAGCACATATAGGTAAATAAATTGGGTGAATTCTTGTTGAATAAACTTATTGCAGTCATCTTTTTCATTGCGTCTGTTGGTCCATAAATTAGTTCTGCTTCATCTTTTAGCGTGGTACTGCACTTGGTGGTGTTATTTATCTATTTTCTGGTTCTAGTGTATGTTTTAGTTACTGTACTAGGGGCATTTTGGTTACTAAATTTTTTTTTTGTTACAAAGACATTATTAACTCAAAAAAATATTACAAACTACTCATTACTTAACATTCTGTACAAAAAATTGACGGAAGTGCTAAACCGTGCATATCACGTGAGCGAAAAAAGTTGATCTGTTAGTTATTGATGATGTGGTACATCTTGTCATGTGTAATATCAAGTGTATTTTCGTAAGCGTAGAAGAAACGAACTAGATATTCATGGCAAAGAATAATAGCAACAATAATCGTAGCTAAAGCTCTAATTTTTTTCCCTTTTCTAATTTATGTAGCAATATCATGTGCTACATCACCAAGAACTAACTTACACGTTAGTTAAGTAATGTTCAGTAATAATTAGTTTGTAATATTTTTGTGTATAGTAATGTCTTTGTAACACAAAAATTCAGTAACCAAAAATAAAAATCAACCCCTAATACAGTAACAAAAATATCAGTTACCTCCATATGACATGGATCAACCTACTACATATTCAAATGCCCCACATGACAATTGTCGTTAGTCTATTCAACACTTCTGTAAATTTTTTGGATATAATGTTAAGTAATGACTAGTTTGTAACATTTTTTGAGGGTTGAATGACACTTTTGTCCCACCAAGTTGTCACCCACTTTTAGAATTGTTCCTAAACTTCATTTTTCGCCAATTAGGTCCTTAAAGTGATATTTTTTGGCGTTTTCATTCCTTTTACCTGATTTGACCCAACCCGAACCCAATTTTAAAAATTATTTTTTTTTAAAAAAAGCAAAAAAGTTTTAAAATAGTAATTATTTTTAAAAAAATTTATTTTTGATATTTTAAAATAAAATAGTGTTTATAAAATAATTTTATAATAATAATTATTTTTAATATTTTAAAATAAATTATTATTTTTAAAACGAATTATTTTAATATTTAAAATAAAATGTTTTTTAAAAAATAATAATTATTTTAAAATAAAATATTAATTTTCAAATTATTTGTTTTAATATTTTAAAACAAAATATTATTTTTAAAACAAAATATTATTTTTAATATTTTTAAATAAAATATTATTTGTAAAATAATTTCACAATTTTTTAATATTTTAAATATATTATTATTATTATTATTATTATTAATATTATAAAATAAAATATTTATTTTAAATTATTTGTTTTTAATATTTTAAAATAAAATATTAATTTTAAATATTTTAAAATAAAATATTTTATAAAAAGTTTTAAACATAATTATTATTTTCAGGAAAAATATTAGAAACTTTTTGTTTTTAAAAAAATGGGTAATGTTTCATAAAATATAGATTCAAAAAATTAAAGTTTAAAATATCTAATATTAAGAATACATATAATAATGGCAAAAACAAATTGTTTTTCTAAAATTAAGTTTTACATAAAAATGAAAAAATCTACTTTTGTTTATTTTGAAAATAGAATTTTATTTTCTTATTTAATTTTTTGAATCTATATCTTATGAAACTTTACTCATTTATGAAAAAATAAAAGTTTCTAATATTTTACCTAAAATAATAATTATTTTAAAAAATATTTAAAATAATACTCCCTCAGTCTCAAGATAAAAGTCCTTATTACTATTTTAGGTAGTCCCATGTTAAATGTCCACTTTCCTTTAATAACTAAACTTTTACACATTTTTTCCTATTATGCCCGTAACATTAAATATCTCATACTTTTCTTATTCTAATTCTCTCCATATTTAATGACATTATTATGAGCAATTTTGTCATTTTATTCCTCTTCTTAATATGCGTGAAAAGTCCACCAGGATTTTTATCTTGGGACGTAGGGAGTAATTATTTTAATATTTTAAAATAAAATATTTTTTTTAAAAACTTTTTTGTTTTTTTATTTAAAATAATTGGTGAATTGGGGTCGGGTCAAACTTGGTTGGGTTGGATCAAAATTTTGTTAAAATGGGTTGGGTTTTGGTCAAATCAGGTAAAAGGCACAGAAATGCTATTGTTGGGACAATATTGCCATTCAACCTTCTTTTTTTTTTTAGTATAACTTTTGCAACAAAAGAAATTCAGAAACCATAATGAAAATCAACTCCTAGTAGACTAACCAAAACATTAATTAACCCAAGTTTGTTTGTGTTTTTTTTCTTGTCCAAATATTATAGGTTGAAGAGTGGAACATTCTGATTGGACCATTGGTTGACAAGATGCTATTAGAGCCATCAAATGTAATTATCATAAGATTTCTCAGTTGTATAAGTGAAAACTTAGCTGATGCTGCAGATTCAGTCTTCCAACGTCTTCTGTTGCACACAAGTGGGATGAGAGAGTGAGTACTTTGGTTATTCCCTTCAAACTAACTTTAGTACTTGATCTCTTCTTGTCTGTCGGTCCTAATTTCTCAATTAAAAACCGTTCGAGTTGGGCAGCCATTTCTTTTCTATGTTTAATGGTAAGCAATTCAAATACAATTACGAGCCGTATGGTTGGACGGAATCATTTTAGAACATAATGGAATGATGGTTGGAATTGGAATTGGAATTGGAATTGGAATTGGAATTAGATAATAATGCAATTGAAATCCAACACTTTATATGTTTGGTACATTACTTAAACGTTATATTGAAATGGAACGAAATAGAATTTAATGACCAAAATATCCTTAACTAACTAACTATATATATATATATATTATATGGAGTATATAAATATATTAAATTATACTTATATATCAATATGTATATATATAATCATGTTGTTCTAAGTTCGGGGGGTTTGCTTTAGGCCATACAAAGCCTTTCAAAGCCTATACACTTTGTCTTCTTTCCCTTCTAATTGGAAACCTTGAGGTTGCTCAACATAGACCTCTTCCTCCAGCTCACCATTTAAAAAAGCAGATTTTACATCAAGTTGAAACACTTTCAACTCCAATTGAGCAACCAAATCAAGAACAGTTCTTATTGTTTCCTTCCGAGCTACCGGTGCAAATGTTTCGGTGAAATCTATGCCAGGTTGTTGTGAGTAGCCTTTCGCGACCAATCTGGCCTTGTGCTTTTGATCTGGCCTTGTGCTTTTGAATTGAGCCATCTTCATTGTACTTTTGTCTTATAAACCCATTTTAATCCAATGACATCCTTCCCTTTTGGTAGATCCATAAGCTTCCAAGTTTTGTTCTTTTCAATCATAGAGATTTCTTCTTTCATGGCTTTAATCCATATATTATCAATTGTTGCTGCTTCAAAAGTGTTAGGTTCACATGAAAAAAGAGCAAATTCACATGATTCATAGACATCTTGTAATGATCGTACCTTTCTTGGAGGTGATTCCGAACCGGAATGATCATGAATTGCTGATGTAATTCTAGAGGAACTTGTTACTTCATGCTGCAGGTTACTTTCTTGATTTGCATCTTCTTGAAAGGATGATGATTCTGCAAATTCGTATGACTTTTGAGCTTGAGAAGAACCATCCTTCCTCTCCCAAGCTGCCATTTCATCAAAAATGACATCTCTAGATACCACAAGCTGATTTGTCTTGGGATTGAGCAGTCTAAACCCCTTAGACTCGTCACTATAGCCAATAAACACGTATTTTTCACCTTTCTTGTCAAACTTGTCCCTGTTTTGTGATGTGTTCATGCCATAAGCAATGCATCCAAAAACTTTGAAATGATCAACAAGTGGCTTCCTGTTATTCCATGCCTCAAATGGAATTTTGTTTCGAACCGCCTTCGTAGGGGATCGATTAAGAATATAGATGGAAGTATGAACAACTTCAGCGCATAGATTGTTTGGAAGCTTTTTTCTTGCAACATACTACGAGCCATCTCTACGATAGTGCGATTCTTTCTTTCCGCCACATCGTCTTCTACTAACAATGAGCTGCCTTTGAATTCCATTTTCCTTGCAGTAATTCATGAACAGTGTGTATATAAATTCCCCACCGCGATCTGTCCGTAAAGTTTTCATTTGACAACCACTTTGCTTTTTTGCTAGAGCTTTCAATTGAAGAAAAATTGAGAACGCTTTTGATTTTTCATTTAAGAAGTACAATCACATCATTCTTGTATAGTCATCAACAAAGAGAATGAAATATCTCTTATTGTTGAGAGATAGAGTCCTCATAGGACCACATATGTCAGAATGCACCAATTCTAAAGGGGCTTTAACTCTTCCATTATTCTCTATAGCAGGCAATCCAACCACCATGTTTTTTTCTTTCAAGAATTTCACACCCCTGTAAATTAAATGCCCATATCTCAAGTGCCACAAGTAGGATATATCTAGACTTTCACTTCTTAAAGCAAGGTTTTCCTCTATTGGTATTACAAGAGGAAACACCTTATTTTTTAGACATTCCAACTTTTGTTACTGTCAAGTTATTTTTCTTGTCAACAATTTCGCATTTGCAATCATCAAAGATAACCGAATAGCCTTTCTTTAACAATTGACCGACACTCGAGAAATTTTCAGATAAATTTGGCACATAAAGAACATCAGAAATTAATCTTTTATTACCTCCTTTGGTGTGGACAGCAATAACACCTTTTCCGAGAGCTTTTTGTAACTTTCTGTCTCCAAGCTTTACTTGAGAAGTGAAGCTGTGATCAAGTTCTATGAAGAAGTCTTTATTTCCCGTCATATGACTACTGCTACCGCTGTCCAAATACCATAAATTCTGCGACTCACTTTCAGTAAGCAAACAAGAGTAAAATAGGTGTTCATTATCACTTTCCTTTGTGAACTTAGCATCATTTTGCTCCTTGTGTTGAAACCAGCTATCCCTTTGAGAATGATTAGGCACTCGACATCTTGTACATTTAAATCTGCAATCTCGGGATTCATGGTTAGATCTTTTGCAGATGATACACTTAGAATTTGAATTATTGAAACTTTGTTGTGAGCTTCCACTTCTTTCTTTCTTTGAGTTGTGACTTTAAGTTTTCTCTCTTCTTCCTCTTCCCAGCTGTTGATTCATTCTTGAAAAAGAATTTTGATTTTTTTTCATGATCTGGCCAGTTGGCCTTCTTTTCTGAAATTCTCAGTTTGGACTAAAAAACTTGCTCCACGGGCTAATGTGAGGACCTATTAATCCTCTATTCATGAGATTGGAGTGAACATGTTAACTCATGTATTGACATTTTGAATAGATCTTTGGATTCTTCTATGATTGCGACAACATGATCAAATTTGGGAGGAAGATTCCTCAAAACTTTCGCAATCACTTCCTTGTCTTCAATGGTGTCACCACAACCCTTTATTTGATTTACTATTTCAGCAATTCTTGAAGAGAATTCTCGAATGCTTTCACTTTCTTTCATTGACAGATTATCAAAATCTCTCCATAATGTCTGAAGTTTTAAAGTGATGGCCTTGGCAGATCCTTGAAATTCTTTTTGCAAAATCTCCCATACAGTTTTAGCTTTCTTGACTCCAAAAATTCGAGAAAAAATTGATTTGCTTACCCCATGCTGTATAAATCAAAGTGTTGTGCGCATCTCTCTTTTTGTTCTCCTTGTACAACCTTTGTTGTGCTTGTGACCAATCTCTATTTCTAGGTGGTTCTTCATAACCAGACTCGATAATATCCCAAAGGTCTTGAGATATGTAGACAGTTTCCATTTGATTGCTCCAGTACTCATAGGGTTCCTCTTCAAATATAGGGATTTGACTTGGAGAGTATGCAAACAAGGTAGGGACTGAAGTTGAACTCATGATAGTAGGATGTGATTTAAAAAAGCTCTGACACCAAATTTATTGGGGCAAACGAAAGCACAATGAGCGATAACAGATAACAGGAATTTATCAGGGAAATTGATTAAAGTAGATTTTTATTAGAAAGAAGATAAGTACACTAGGTTTTGCAGAGCTGCTGCTCCTGCAGAAAAAAATCTTTTTATTATTGACTGCTAGACTTCTTTTCTTCCTACCATCATGGGATACATCAATCCCCTATTTAATCTAGGAGTGGAGTTCTCTAGAATAAGACTTAAAGACTCTTTGAGAATACAAAAGACACTTATAGAATTTAGCAAGCTCAACAACCATATTTAATACTGCTTCTAGGAATATGAGATTACATAATTACATTCTAACAGGAACTGCTTTTTTATGGGTCTTTTTGCCTTTGATCTAGGACTTTAATGTTAGACAATTGGTTATTTTCTTTTTGGTTAATTGATTTTAGTTAGCCTGATAATTTATAGCTAGGGTTAACTATGCTATAAATCGGAAGTTATACTGTTATCTGTTAAGTTTTTGATATTTGATAAAATACAACTATAACACAAGTTAAACTATATATCAGTTAAACTAACATGCATCTATCCCGCATTCATAAATATGCAAGAAAGTTAAACACTAGAAACAAACAGTTAAGTAAGAATTTGGATATAATTGA
Organism: Panax quinquefolius; assembly: GCA_020205615.1. Lineage (NCBI taxonomy): Eukaryota > Viridiplantae > Streptophyta > Magnoliopsida > Apiales > Araliaceae > Panax > Panax quinquefolius. The sequence continues at coordinate 34,954,727 of CM035174.1, read as the reverse complement.
TGAAGATATGTTGCCAAAACAATTGGACTAAACATGCAACTAAGTTCAAAAGGACGTAACAAGCTGCAAATCCACGAATCGAATACACAACCAAGTCCAATTGGACATAATAAGTAGTGGGTCCAATATAACTATACTAAAACAACAATAACTAAGCTGAAGATTGGCGTAACAAACTTATAGGTGATCCTAAAGCTAGAAAAGCTATAAGAACTGAAAAAAAATCAAGTGTTCTAGAATAGGTGTTACCCAATTGCGCCAAAGACTAACTATGAAAAAGAAGTATGTCCCAAACGTCGATGCCATTGATGAAGAGAGGTCAGGCTAGAGTCAGAAGTAGAGTAAAGAGCCTGAGTAGAGAACATGTTAGACGATGGAGCATTTAAATAATAGAGACCACCGACTGCACTATTACTGCCAAATTTCTGCCCCGTCACCAAATCTTGAAAAACACAATGAGTTGGGAAAAAGTTACTGAACAGTGTAGAGATTCAGAAAGACGTTGGACATATAATAAATTTGTAGTAAATGAAGGAGTATGAAGAGCAAATGATATTGTTAATGAAGGTGTACAAATTACAGAACCACTCCAGAAAGAAAAAAGGGAACCATCAGCTACTCGAACCTTGTCTTTTCCAGAGCAAGGCGTGTATGAAGGAAAGAGGTTGGAGGACCCGGCCATATGCTCGGAAACATCTAAGTCTATGATCCAACTAGGACAAGTTGATGAAACATGAAAAGCACAAGAATGTATACCTGACTGGGCATAATGAGAAGTAGATTTGGAACAAAATTTTCGAAAAGCTGAGATTTCCTTAAGAGTGAGTGCAGTAGTAGTTTCTGAAGTATTGGATGCATCAACAAGAAGTGGTGTAGTAAACATAGGCCTGGGATCCACGTCCACGACCACGACCGGACCGACCTCCACGCCCTTTAGGACGACCATGAAGCTTAAAGCAGCGATCCCTGTATGATTCTTTCCCCCACAGTAGTCGCATTCGCGGGACTCCTCAACATGCGACTGAATGGAGAAGCTAGGCTTAGGATATGAAGCAATTATGGCTGATCCGTCAATAAGATTTTAATTTAGAACCATCACCTGACGTCTACCTTCCTCTTGCTGGACTCTAGAAGTGATGAAAAAGGCGTCTGACCAATCTGTGCTCGAACTTGATCATACTCTATGTTCAAACAAACCTAGAAATCAACAACTCGATATTCACTAACAAATAACAAACTTTTGATAAGCTGCATCTTCCGTACATTTGGCCGAAAAAATCCGCTAATTATGATACTCTTGCCAAAGAGCATTAATCTTCGCCAAATATTGTGCCACAGTCTTCTCCCCTTGACCCAGCTCACGAATTCTGTTACGAATGTCATATGCCTTAGAGATATCACTAGAAACAGAAATTGTTTGAGAGATAGCCTCTCAAAGCTCATAGGCAGTGAAAAACACGTAACTACTCCGCATAGTCGGTTCCATTGAATTAAAAATCTTTGTTTTCACCATTGAGTTATCAGATTTTCATTCTTCTTGGGCCATACTTGCTTTTTCAGGTATAGTAGTTGTTCCATTGATGAAGTGTTACATACGATTAGCCTCAATTGACATACAACACGTTTGTGACCATGCCAAATAGTTGGTTCTATCCAATTTGAAGGGGCAGAGAACCAATGTTGAACTACTGTTATGAACCCCACTACCAGCACTATTTTGTTGGGCCATATAATAGGTAGATACAATATATACCATGGAGAATAAACTTTGCAAAGGATATCAACTAATTGTACTACACTTTAGAACCATAATTTATGCCAAAGAAGCGGTGGGAATCTCAGTACTAATAACAGTGTCGATGAACAATGTTTTTTTGAAAAATAAGGACCAAGCTCTGATACCATGTAGAAAGGAATACTCAGAGTTTAGGTTTATAATTCCTTAATTTCATCTGAATTACATTGGTTTATATACACAAGTATATTTATGGTAATCTCTAATTAAAGCTATGTATGTATACACAATAATTATGGGATATGACTAACTATAATTATGGAAACCATATCATATCTTCTAACATTAACTGACATCAGTACTTTGCTAAAATTCACTTAACCCAATTTCAAAAATTGAGATTTGGGTGTAAACATTTCCCCCCAAATATCTTGTCTTTAAGGCTAGAAAGATAAGATATTTGAAATTCCAATCTCATCTCAAGAAGTCCAACCGTTGCACGCTTTTCTGTCAGCCGTCATTCACATAACCGATGCATGTCTTTTAAAATTTAAAAGCCTTATTCATTATCCCTAATCTCTAAGCTAAGCCTTTAAAATCCCTAAACCCTCGTCAGCTCGGTTCACCGCCTTAAATTATCTCTGATCTTCATCTCCTTCCTTGCTTACCTGCAAATTACAAATCTTCCACGGCCAAAACAACCAAATCTCTTAAATAAATCTCCCAGTTGATTCAATCGCCAAACAAAACCACTCTTTTATTGAGCCGATTAACTCTGCTAATGGGTTACATCGCGATACCTTCATCCCTCGAGCCTCTGTCGGCCATCCACACCGCTATGGGCTTGGACCTTCCTTCGTTGACCACTACGCAGAGGAATTAGAGTCCTACTTCCCCCGTTCGCCCGATGAAACCATGTTACTGGAAAAAGCTAGCCAGGTCTAACTACAGAATGACCACATCTTTGCGCAACTGGCACTTGGTTTCTGCTGACTATGCTGCTTGGGTTGATCGAGTTGCTGCTGGTAAGGGCCAAGTGTGGCGCGAAATAGGCATCTATGACGCCATCCTCCTCTCCAAGCACCATTTTTATATCGACACAGTCTTCTCTATGTTGCGGCTAACTTCTGGTCAACTTCGATCAACATCTTCCATCTACCTTGTGGACCCATGGCCCCAACTGTCCAGGATATCAGCTTCCTAACCTGACTTTGCCCTCACGGTAAGGAAGTTACTTCGCTGATGCTACTTAACTATGAGGACAAGTTTCATCCTCCCACCATGGCCGAAGGCGAACTCAGCAAACGGCGAAGTAACCTTTCTCCTCCAAAGTCCAGTAAATCGAGGAACTCCGGGGTTCAAAACAAGAAGAAGCCATCGATGTGGAATTTGCTCCGTCTGAGACAGGAAAGCGAGTCGAAGTTGTTTCCTACCAACACTACATCACCACCTGCCGAGGTACTTCTAAGGTTAGCGACCAAGAACACATCTTTTTTCTTATCTTTTGGTTGAACAAATGATTGTTTTGGGGTTAAATGCTTTTTTGATCACTACTTTATATCAACTAACAAATGAGTCGCTACTTTTTTTTCTTACAATCAACTCACTGAACTTTTGTTTACTTACAAAACGTTAGAAAATCCGTTTCTGTTGACTTTTAACGAAAATGTCAACATCAGCTGCATACGTGTAAAAAAATTCTTATCTAGCACAAATCATCCCATGTGGCTTTCTTACGTGGAAATTGAGGAAATAATTTATGGAGAGAATGAAAGATTTATTCTAAATAAAACAACATATATCAAAATAAATTAGAAAAGTTAGCCAAAAAAATCAAGAAATAAATGAAAAATATATTTAATTATTTTTGTAATTAATACCCAATACATTTTTATTTAATTCTTTACAAATAATAATATAAATTAGAAAAGTTTGTCAAAAAATAAGAAAATAAATGAAATATATATTTAAATATTCTTGTAATTAATATCAAATGAATTTTTATTTAATTATTTACAAATATAATAATATAAATTAGAAAAGTTAGCCAAAAAACAAAAAAATAAATGAAAAATATATTCAATTATTTATTATTTATTATCAAATGATTTTTTTAATTATAATGAAAAATATATTTTTATTATTTTTGTTTAATTATTTACAAATATAATAATTAATATTAAATGATATAACAAGGATGTTGGAAGGGAAGGCTTTGATAGAGGACACAAATATGCCACTAAAGATGCAGATCCAAGCCATGGCCTCTGCTTCTCAAGCTCTTGATCTATATGATGTTCTTGACTGCAAATCCATTGCTGCCCACATCAAAAAGGTATTATATATATGGCTATGCCATCCAATCTCTCTCTCTCTCTCTCTCTCTCTCTCTCTCAAAAAGGTATCCATTTTCTAATTCTCGAAAAGTTTGATTGGCAGGAGTTCGATAAGAGATATGGGAATGGATGGCAGTGCGTTGTGGGATCAAATTTTGGGTGTTTCTTCACTCATACTACAGGAACTTTCATCTATTTCACTTGATACTCTCAACTTCCTCATCTTCAAAGGGGCTGCTTCTTCACCCCCATCCTCTCCGTGATGAGCAGTCAAGAAAGGGAAAAATGCCTATGAAAACGTTCGGCATCTCGGATCTGAATTCTTATCTCACATCAAAATACTTAAAACCTCCTCCTAACTCAATCTCTAGGGCTCCGACTTAATATACCATTATGAATAGAAATACAGATAGACAGAGAGATGAATTCACTTGGAAGATTCAAAATGCGGTGTTTGTTTCTCTCTAGAATGCTTTTTAAATCTGAATCGTCGTCGTGTCTAAGATTTTGGGTTTCTCTCCGGAAATGTGGGTTTACAGAGGAGAGAGAAAGAGGGGAATGTGGGTTTACATTTGTAAAATTCATTTGATAATAATTAAAAAATAATTATATATATTTGTTATTTATTTTCTTGTTTTTTGGTTAACTTTTTTAATTTATATAAATTATTATATTTGTAAATAATTAAATAAAAATTCATTTGATATTAATTACAAAAATAATTAAATATATTTTTCATTTATTTTCTTATTTTTGACAAACTTTTCTAATTTATATTATTATTTGTAAATAATTAAATAAAAATTATTTGGTATTAATTACAAAAATAATTAAATATATTTTTCATTTATTTTCTTGTTTTTTTTGGCTTACTTTTCTAATTTAGTTTGACATATGTTGTTTTATTTAGAATAAATCTTTCATTTTGTCCATAAATTATTTCCTCAATTTTCATGTAAGAAAGTCGCATGGGATGATTTGTGCCATATAAGAAATTTTTTTACACGTATGCAGCTGATGTGGACATTTCCATTAAAAGTCAACAGACTTAACGGATTTCTAACGTTTTGTAAGTAAACAAAAGTTCAGTGAGTTGACTATAAGAAAAAAAAGTTTAGTGACTCATTTGTAAGTTGACATAAAGTAGAGTGATCAAAAAAATATTTAACCCGATTGTTTTGTAATGTGTCGGTTAAGATCACCAAAGAATTTAATATCATAGCTGTCCAGTTAGCCGAAGGCCAGAAGCTAGCCTTGGCCCCCTTAGTATTAGCCCACTTATATCACAGTCTGTTTGAGTTTAGCGTTTCGAGTTATCAGCGCCACTGTGGTCCTCTCTGGATCGCTCAACTGTGGCTTTATTTCTATTTCCCTGAGTTAGCTCCAACTCAAGTTAAGTCTTCTTATTTTTCCGTTTATGCTGAACGATTTATTCCCAACACCACATCTAACTCCTATACTTTCAGTGAGTGCTTAACTTTCTTTTATTCCACTTGCACCTCACCGCACTCTTGCACAATTTATGCCCTTTACCCGCTTCGTTGGTCCTCAATGGCTAAGGCATAACCCTGGTGTGGTGGAGGCCATCGGGTTAACTAACTTTATTGTTGTTTCACTGTGATCAGATAACTCTACCTTTTCCTTTGGTGTGGTGGAGGCCATCGGGTTAACCGAAAACATATTGATGTTGACCTCCTCCAGAGAGAACATATTCACGGTTGGGTCTTCAAAAGGGTGAGTATCAATCACCATGGCCTCCTGCTTATCAGCAAAAGTTAACTTGCCTTTGTTAATGTTTTCCTGGATCAAATTTTGAAAAACAACACAATAAGCAACATATATATACACACACGAGAGAATCGAGAAGTTCATACGACTAAGGACGTACAATAAGCAACGAATGTAAATTGTTCAGAACAAAACTTGAAATTAAAAAAAATTATACTCCCTCCGTTCCTAAAAGATTGTCGTTTTAGAAGAAAAAATTTGTTCCAAAATGTTTGTCGTTTACAACTTTCGAGGAGAATAAATTATTTACTTTCCTATATTACCCCTACCTTCTCTCATTGTCCTAAGAAATTCTCTCTCTTGTATTAATAGTTTTCAACTTCCCATAAAGGGATAGTGATGAAATTTCAAACAAATTTTACTTGGTAAATGATGCTTTTTTAATCTGTGTGCAAAAATTTTAAACGACAATCTTTTAGGAATGGAGGTAGTAATAAATACTAGACCTAAAATTTACATACAAATTTAAGTGAGTGATGTTATTCATATACTAATACTTTCATTGTTTCTTTTTTCTTTCATTGCTTAATCGACTCGTGCGATTCTAAGTATCACAAGAGAGGAAAGAAGGAAGGCGGAGGGTAATTATTTGACAAGATCTTATAGGATATTTATATGCATGTATGTATATATATTATTTTATTTAGACATGATAAAAGAAAATTAAAAAGAAACAAGCTAATCAAAATCAGGATGGAGTTTAGTTGGTGTAGAAGATTTTAGGATTTATAACTAACTAGTTTTATTCAAATACTAGTACTTAACTAGTTTTAGTAATATAATTTAGTAAATTATATTACTAAAAAGTCTAGACTTTTTAGTAATATGATATGATAATAGAAATTCTGAAAATAATTTTTTTTCCTTGTGGGAGAAAACCGTAGATCCTAATTTTTATGTGTAAATAATTTTCTCACTTATTTCCTAACAATTTTCTAATTATTATTCATATTATTACTATCATAAAATTAAATAAATAAAAGTTGTCTTCAATTGAGTAACGCTACTAATCAAATAAAGTTAAGCAACTAGATGTTTAGTTATTTATCAAATGGGGGTAATTTGGACATAAGACCAAAATCCTATAGTTAGTTTACTGTACAAAAGGTTGGTTTAGTTAAAAATGGAACCCACTTATGGAAATATCAAATTAGCTTGTGGAAATATTAATTTCCTATAATATAATATAAAACTATATATGTATATATATATATTAATATGTATTATTAAATTTTGAAAAAACAAAAATCTCTTTTGAAAAATAATATTATATATTATCTTTATATACATAATTATATTATAGGGTTAAGTTCAGATGACCACCTGTGGTTTGAGCGGTTTTCCACTTAACCACCTATAGTCAGTAAAGCTACCTTTAGACACCCGACTTTTTGAGTTGAAGTGAAAACGTCATTTCTGTCATAACTCTGTTATTTAAGTTGGATAAAGACTTAATTACCCTCCTTATACATAAAGGACAGATTTGAGAACAGAGAAAACCATTCACAGAATGTATATCCCCAAACTAAAATTTAAGAACAACTGCTAAACTTATCAGAGAATTAGAACACGAAATCAAAACCTCATTTATCAAAACACCATCACAAAATCCAAAATCAACAACAATTACACACAGAATCACAAAAAGACTTGAAATTACAAATGATATTTAATTAACAGAGCTGAACAACAATAGAAAAGCACAACAAATATAAAGCAGGTTAAGTTCATCTCTCTCTCTCTGTTTTTCTAACAAACAACAAGAGCTCGTATAAATTATAAAATCCTTTACTTGAGCATCTCAAATTTATCACTCTCAAAGTGAACTAAAAACAGAGTAAATACCTTAATCTGACAATTCTGTAGGACAAAACCTCCCAAGTGTACTGCTCATTATACTTTGGGTTTAAGCTCTCAATAATTGTTCGTGTCCGGATCCATTTGTGACCATACTTTGCTACACAATATGTATCTGATGTGCCCCTTCCATCTCTCGTTTTCATTGGGTGGAGATCATCAACATTCAAAATGCCAAGTTCCAGGAAGCCAATCGATGGCTTCCAGAGCTGTTTTGCTGTTGGTCGGAGATCACTGTTGTAGTGAGTTGACTCGTCAAACACATGCTACCCTCAACAGAGGTCAGTGGTATAGTGACCCTTCCAAAAATTTCATCTTTGTTAAGACCAACACGATCTTCAACTGAAAGGAATAGATGATCTTCAAAGGGTTCAGCAGCAACAAACATCATTACCCACTAAACACAAGATCCTCATTTTCAACTTCATTCATAAGCTTGAAAAACTCTAAAATAAAATTGAGGTATTTTTAGTGTCTTTAAGGAATTTGAGCACCAATTCAACAATATGTGCAGTATATCCAAGTCCTCTGTTTGTGACGAATTGCTGAATGTTGGACTGAAAATGCACCCATACGATACCATAGTGAAAACACAAATAATTATTGCTTCACGGATTCAAGTTGTGGAAAGGCTGTGACTTGAAATTTGTGTGTGTTTTTTGTTCTTTTATACTTCCAAATCGTACTCATGCTGTATAAAAAGTACCTACAAGTGAAACAAGGTATAAATTATTCTTTATAAAATAAGTTGCAGAGAAGCCCCAAAAAGAATGGAGAAAATCAGAGCAGCTTCTGGTTACAAAATAGCTCACGCAAAGATAAAGTTTGACCGAGAAGAGTAACAGAACTACATACAACAATCTAATTGAGAGAAAATATAAAAAAAAAAATCAAACAATTGATCAAACAATTGAAGTTATATAATAAAAATATGGAGCTCAATAAAGGAGATAGAAAGAGAGGGAAAAATGATGGTATCTGTAACCATATAAGGTGCAGCCAGTAAAGGGCTTCAGTTCCAAACATCTAAAAGCAATTAAGCTTAAAAGACCATTGTAGCAGAAAATAAGAGATAGAAAAGATGTTAGGGTTTTGGAAATCTGACTTGAGAATTTCTTGTGTTATGAAAGTGACCCAGTTCAAAAAAACTAAAACCCAAATCCCAAATTTCTCTGATTCAACTCCATGGCTCTAAAAAAAATTAAATGTAAACCCACCAAAAAATTTGAGAAGATGTCCGCTGTAATAATCCCCTGCGATAATCCGAAAAAGGCTTTGATCGATCAATAATCGTCATGATGAAGATGCCCTCATGGCGATGAAGATGTCCACGCAACTTTTTCTCTACTCTATGGGATAAGGAGATCAGAGCCATGGAGCCACTAAAAATACCTCAATTCTTAAGACAGAGGGATGGGTGGGGCACAGGGATCAGATCCATGAAGGTTGAAGGGAGAATAAGAGGAGAAGAGAGGAAGAAGAAAGGGGCATTTCAGACATTTACTAGAGTTTTTTTTACCCTTGTAGTCCTTTCTCACGCGTTTTTGGCGTTTGACATACACGCCCGGTTAAGTTGGACGGAAAAAGTGACGTTTTCACTTCAACTCAAAAAGTCGGGTGTCTAAATGTAGCTTTACTGACTATAGGTGGTTAAGTGGGAAACCGCCCAAACCCCAGGTGGTCATCTGAACTTAACCCTATATTATATTATCTTTATATGTGATATATATTATATGATATATATATATATATATATATATATATATATATATATATATATAAATAGTGCTTATTTATATGGGTGAGAGCATTTTTGTCCTAACATTTTTTTTATGCCTTTACTCATTGGAATCTTCATTCCTTATAGCCCTCCCTCCCCACCCTAAGGATGCCCATTCCGGTGTATAAAAGAATGGGCATTCCCACCAAAATTAACATAACAAACATAGGAATGGAATGATTGGACAGAATGGGCATTCCTTTCCACCCTCTATTCTCTCCAACCAAACGGCATCTTATTGATTTGTTTTGCATATGTTGTGTATACATGGGTTCTCCCCCTCCAAAGGTTTGTTAATATACTTTCCAGTACTTGTAGTTTTGAAGAAAGAAACTAATTTGATTATATGAACTTTTGTGAATATCAGACTACAAATAAATTGTTTATATCATGATCTCTTGCTGGTGAGTTGGTGATGTAACTATATTGTAGCTAATAGCAACAAAAGCTAGGTCACTTACTCTACTTGTGCAGTTCACTGATTATGGTTATTGGGTAGTGTATGAAATGCCGGTTGAATATGCTTCAGTGAAGAGTCCAAGGCTCAAATTTGTGTTTTTTGTTGTGTTGGTTAAGAAATTCAAAATGTATCTTTGAATTTATTATGTTTCCTTGTCATTTTTTTTTAAAATATTTCCAACACCATTTTAACAGATATAAAGCAATTAGTTATCATAAATTTGATTTTGAAATCATAGTTGTTACAGTATATACTATGAAAGTCATAGCAGATGATGATCATGGACGCCACATGGCGTCCGTAGAAGGCGACATTTAGTCGTTTACAATGTGTAATTTATATATTATTTATTTTACTTAACAAGTATATTGACAATAAAATTTTTTATACATTAAAACTCAAAACATAACACTATGGAATAGCATTAAAGGCATAATTATGTAAATACTTATCAATAACAATCCAAAAACAACACACTTGATATTAAAAATTAGTAAAAGAAATGAAGAATTCAACAAACACCACATAGAAAATAAAGTTGCAACCAACCATCACAAATATGTAGTCTAATAACTAATAAAACACCACCATAGCAAGCAAAATAATGTTTAGACTCTCTACACTAGTCTAGAAACATCATTCAATCAAAATCATCATAGAAAAGGCCATCTCCATCTCTTCCACGAGAACTACTCTCATTCAAAGGCGTTGGTGGTGGTCTTTCTCCAAAATCACCCTCCACAACTTCATCATCATTTGGAATTCTCTCTGCTTCATCAACTTCTTTATCGGAGTCGGAATCTATCAACCTTGATTCCCTTGAAGTTGAACCACCACCACGTCGAGAGTATGTCATTAGATTATTACTAGTATTAAGACGCAGCACTCCTTGAAAGATTGTGACCTCAAGTGTGATGGATGCACCGATTGCTTTCGATCTACATCATTCCATGTAAGATCTCCGGGATGAACAACATCAAGATCATTATCGATCCATTCATTACCCCATTCAAAGTCATCAATGACTAATGGATCAAAATTATTGCCAAGTTCACGCCTCTTTTGGAACCTCGAGTCGATCTTTCGATCAGATTCGACATACACCAAGTCACTCAATCGTTTGTGTTCCAATCTATTACTCTTCGTATGAATCTAAAATAAATAGAACAAAAAATAATAATATTAATGATAAAATTTTAAAAATAGTGAATGATTTATTCCTTTTGAAATTTGAACTAATAATAGAAAGTATTTACAAACTCAAATGTACTCCAATTGCGCTCGAAACCATAAGAAGAAGAACAGAGGCCTAGAATTCTTTTTGCAAATGAGGATAGCTCAATAGCTCGCGCTCCAAAAACATTCCACCAATCAACTAGCAAACATTTAAAAGAAATATAAATATTTTTAAATGGAGGAAATGAAGAATGTATATAAATTATAATCATAATATATCTTTATATATATTTTAATATACGTACGAGGATTCTTTATTTTCCGTTGCCTAATCACCATTTCTCTTGCAAAAGTATCACGAGAAGTATCATAGTTGTCGGCTAGATTGCTTATCTTGTCTAGCAAATCTAACTCGGACACCATCTTTGCAAGAACGTCTTTGAAGTCATCTCGTAGAAAGCAATATCAAACAACCGACGCTCCTCTTTGATATCAAAGTACTTTTCGAATCGAGAGAAACAACGCAACCCATATATAATTTTTGCTCCATTTGATTTTCCCATCACCGCCAACAATTTCAATCACCTTCTTATACGCCTTTATTTGTTATCAAATGCATCTTTGATTTTTTTCTTCGTGCATTCCATCGCAAAGAATAACTTGTGCATAAGCAGCTTCTCATCACTATCAACAATCCTCAAGACTATAAGAAGTGGTCGCGACGCCCTAATGCAATCCTCAACAAAGATGCCAAAATGTTGTTGAAATAATAAAGATTATATACTTTCTTCCCCGCTCAAAGAGTCAACAACTTTGATTTTGATCAATCCTCACCGATGAACAAATGCCTCGATGCATCTTTATTCTTGACAAACTCGCAAGGTGAGGAAAGTCAGAGTAAATCTAGTAATCGCGGGTCTCACAAGATCCCTCCCATTCGCTTTTCTCCCATCGAATGAATATTGTAATTCTCCTCAGATTTGTGATTGTGGGCTGAAATTGCTTTAACTTGCATATGTCTTCTAACATAAGGTCAAGGCAAATGAAAGCGGCACAAGGTGTCCAAAACAAGCATGTAGGTCTCCGTCCATTAGTATACGCCTCACGCCGCCTTGTAATTAGATGCATTATCCATGACCACCGAACAACATACTCGGGGCCAATTTCTCGATCTTGCTATCAAGTAGATTTGCCAACATGTGGCATCTTGAGACCCGACTAGAAGCATCAATGTAACCCATGAATTAAGTCCCCTCCGGACTATTAACAAGGAAATTCAACAAGTGTCTTCCCTCTTATTTGTCAACCATCCGGATATGAGTGAGCGGTAGTATTCCTTCCAAGCAACTTCATGTTTCTTCTTTAAGTCATCGTTTTTTCTTTGCCTTCTCAAGTAAAGGAACCTCAACTCGTGATACGTTGGAGGCTTGAAACCCTACCATATCGCCATATGGACTCAACCATTATTTCAAATCTCCTTGAATTTGCAAAGATTGAATGGTATGCCACATTCGTAAAAAAGTTTCAAGAACGTGCATTTGGACTCTCTCCTTTTCCTCCGGTGTCCTCAAACGACTTTCAATACTCGTTTGGCTCAAACGCTTGTTATGCCTCTCCTCTACAACTTCTTCGGGAGTCTTCCTTAGAAGTGCTTCAACCGTCTTAGCTTTTGGTTGTGGATTTTAGAATTGAAATACAACATTCTTCCTTTTAGAAGCCGTCCCCGAACTTGGGATAGTGTTAGAAGAAGTATTGGAATCCATAGTTGGACGAGCAGTTGATTGTTCTTCTTGCACTTCTACTACATCATCATCATCATTTAGCTCAAGTGGTTTGTTCCTCTTTCTACTATTTAAAGCCGCTTGCATCTCCCTCATAATTTCTGTTGTTTTGGGACACTTAACTGTGTCTCCATAATTTCCGGCTAGATGTTTGAGCCTTTTGATGCCCGAATGACATTTCTTCCCACAAAGTATACATTGCACGACATTTTTATTACTTAAATCCGGCCAATATTCATATTTCCAACCCAAATCATTCGATTTAGCTCTTCTTTTAGGGTCCATCGTTATATCATAATTATCGGCCCCCGAACTTTTCGCCATTTTACTGTCTACACAATACAATCAAATAAAAAATATAAGACAAACATATAATATAATATTTATATAGAATTCACAATCACATAATGCACCCACAAATATCGCTGATCTGATGCTGACATTATTAATACTATATAATATATATATAAAGTGATATCAAATAACTAATAATAGTTCATATTATTTAGTCCAAATGATGAGTTAACCATAAAGTTAAGGTCAAAATAATAACTAACAGTCATGCATTATAATTAATAGTAGTACTAATTTACATATAATTAAAAAATTCACAATCATTATTTTTCATGTTTGATAAATTTCTTTCTTTCAGTGAAATATGTACTTGCAAAAAAAGAAAAGAAAAGGATATGATATAATTAATAGAAATGAATGATATGGAAAAAAAATAAAGCCAAACAGGAAACATAACAAGTTAAGAACCAGTCTAGTATGCCTTAGCCAGTGGGTACTCGTATATATATAAAAAGTTATAAACCCAACAGAAAAAAAACATGCTTCAGCTGTAGCTAACCAAAAAATAAAAATAAAAATAAAAGCCAACAGTGATTGAAGTCACTGAACATGCTTTAGCAGGCTCGGTATAAAGAAAAAAAAAGCACGATCAAGCCAGTAGCCAAGCTCGAAGAAGAAAAGGGAAGAAAAAATACACGCCGAATCGCTCGTCGACGTCGACTCGAACGATTCGATTCACGCCGATCGCCGATCGACTCTCTTCGTCGGTCGCGACTCGTCAGTAGCCTTCGAAGTCCCGTCTACCGTCGCGACTCTCTTCTCTCGTCTCGATCTAATCGTCATTGTCTCTCTCTCGCTTTCTCGAGTTCGACTCGATCGATCTATTCATCATCACCGATCCGCTCGACTAGTTTGGTTTTTTTTCCGTAACGCCATTTTTTTAACCCAGATCGTTTTGGGTCGATCCATACCCGTCGAAACCAAGTCAATTCGATTTCCAGTTAGTCGTAAGTCGTCGTTGCCGCCATGGCGGCGTCCCAAAGACGATTTTTTTTTTTCGGGTCGTCTTTTTTCCGCCATCGACCAAGCTCATTGCTCGCCTTGATTGAAACTTACCGCCTGGACGACTTGGCGTCGCCTAGGCGACTCCTTAACAACTATGTTTGAAATATGATGGATCAGTTTTCTCACAATATCTCCTCTTTTTCTTTTTTTTTTCTACCATTTTCTTTTTTGGACATAGATTCTAGTCAAACAATTGAAGTAGGCAAAAAACACTTTTATCCCACTGTGGTTGTAGTGTTTTAAGCAATTAGCCACTGTGCTTTTAAAATATTAAATTTGCCCACTGTACTTTTCAGTGTTCTAAAAATCCCCGCCTAGGTCCGCCTAGGCCCCGCCTAGGTGCTAGGCCCCTCCTTGGCGCCTCGCCTAGGTGTTAGGCCCCCCTGACACCTCACCTAGGCCCAAAGCGGCAAAAAAATCTCTCTAGGAAATTAGGCAGAGTTTTTTATTTTATTTTAATAACTATCCAAACCAGATCTTGATATATTTATTTTTCTAATGATTTATCATATCATAATACAGATTGTAGCATATCAAATCACAACAAGAAATGAACAATATTAAGTCAAAATGGATAATTTTATTATAGTTATAATTTTTTGAACTTGTACCAACTTTAAATTATATAAATGATGATACATTTGTAATATTTAATTTAATTCAATATAATTCTTAAATTTATGTTTAGTTTCTTAAGTTTTAATATTGAATTAAATTCTTGAAATTTTAAATTTTATTATTTAATAACAATCTTGTTTATGAATAAAGCTAATACGTTAAAAATATATTTGAACTTTGAACATGCTTGTGTTTGAACTTTGACATTAACAATATGAATGTGTTTGAACTTCAAGCAAATGCCTTTATTATCTTTATTATAGGTTGTTTTGCTTTATATTATTGTTTTGTTTGGATAAATGTTAGATAAAATATTAAAATTGGCTTAGAATAAAAAATCTCGCATAGGCCCCGCCTAGGCCCCTAGGCCCCCTAGGCGCTAGGCCTCCTCTGGCCGCCCGCCTCCCGCCTAGCGCCTTTTAGAACATTGATACTTTTTAAAAATGTTCAATCAAGCCATTCCGTCCAATTTGACTAACAAACGTTAAAAAACTAGACTAATTTTCCTACGTGGATTTTGAAAAAAATAAATAAATAAAGTTATCTCCTACGTGACAAGCCAGTCAGTCAAATTCCTAATACTATTGAGTCATTGCACTTTAAAAAAATGCAATTGACCCACTGTGGTTTTAAAAATATTTTTATGTTTTATTTTAAAAATAAAAATACTTATGTTTTAAAATACTTATAAAAATATTTTATGTTTTATTTTCTTTCTTTTTCTTTACCTAAATATTTATAATTTATATAAATACAAATAGAAAACCCAAATTAAAAAAAAAAAAAAATCCAAGGCAGTCTTATGTGGCAACAAAATAATTTTTAATGGATTTTCTTCATAATTTTTTCTTCTCAAACAAAAAATAAAATAATAAAATCATTATGTGGTAAAAATAATAATTAAATTAAAATAAATATTTTAATTCATTTTTTCTTTTCCTTTATCTTTTCCTTTCATTTAATAATTATTTTTATTTTAAAAATTAATTCCAAATAATACAAATAATATATCAAAATTTTTGTATCAATGAGATCTATTACAATATTACATTAATTTCAACAAAAAAATAAAAATAAAAAAATCATTAATTAAAACTTCTTTTTCCCCAATTTCCCTCTCTTATCACATTCTTTTTTCCTACTGCTTCAATGCCCACTTGAAAAACCTAGCAACACCCAAACGAAAACTCAGATTTTTCTTGCTTATTCTCCCCGATTTTCTATAGAAAATGAAGAATTCCCATTTGGGTTCTCGTATTCGGCTCCGTACACTTATTTCTCTCTATGTTCTCTGTTTTTCTCTTTGGTTCACTCTCAGTCCGATGATGCTTCAGTAATGCAGGCTTTGAAAGAAGCCATTAACCCACCGACTTCACTCGGTTAGACAGACTCGAACCCCTGTAAATGGGAACACGTTCAGTGCTCCCCAAACAATCGGATTATTAGGATCCAAATCGGGAATCAAAAGCTTTTTCTGTTTAGTTTCTTCGGCCTAGGTCGGAAGGGAAGGGCTAGGCCCCTTTCTCTTCTTGCCCACCTCCTCTCTCCTCCGACTTCTTCTCATATCTCTCTCTAACCTTTGCGAAGATCCGGTTCCCATTCTATGTTTACAGGCTTGATTTTGGCCGGAAAAATGGGGGATGATTGAATCCCTGGTGAATATTTTGATTATTTGTATTATTTAGAATTAAAAGAAAGGAAAAGAGATAAAGGAAAAGAATATAAATTAAAAAAATGAATTAAAATATTTATTTTAATTTTATTATTATTTTAATTATTTTTTGCCACATAATCAATGATTTTATTTTATTATTTTTTTTGTGTTGCCACATCAGAAAATAATGATTTTTTGATTTTTTTTTTTTCAATGCCACGTGTGTAATTATTTGACGTCCGTCCAAGAAATTGGACGAAATGGCTTTATTGAACATTTTTAAAAAGTACAGTGAGCTAATTGAATATTTTAAAAGCATACACTACAACCACAGTGGGGTAAAAGTGTTTTTTGCCAATTGAAGTAGAAGCATGTTGTCACTATTCTATTGTTCCTCAAGCCAGTACCATCCTTGAGAACCAGTTCATTTTTTTTATTTGGGTTGCTGTGGCGTTACCTGTTACAAACTTGAAGTCTTGAACCATGCCATGGCATAGTTTGATTGTGCCATTCAGAGAGTTAGATTCTCTCACGAAAGCGCTTGTTAGTTTTTTTTCTGCCATGTTACTTTCAAGGATTTTATTTGAATAATCTTATTAGTTTAGTAGGTATGCATTGTGGTTCTTTGATGAATGTGTTCTTTAAACTTAAGCATCTTTAGGTATCCTTCCAGTTGGTTCTTCTTTAGCTGTTTGTCCCTTAACAACATGAACAGAATCTCGACTCTTGTTTTGTACAAAATGCCAGTGCTCTGTCTTGTATACCTACATATTTGACCATAGATAATTCATTCTGCCGTCAAAGTTTATATATTTGGTGTAAACCATCCTGTCCCTGTTTTTATTTACCAGAACTGATGAAAGCTTCTTTTTGGAATTGGAGAACAGGATCCATACAAAGGAGGATTCTGTGGAACTTCAGCATTCTCTCTTTGACCGCCTTTGTCCTTTGCTTATTATCAGACTCCTTCCTCTTAGAGTTTTTGATGACCTCAAATCTTCGCTCGTGTATGGTGAATTTCTTGAAGAGCACATGATGCATGGTATCTTAGTTTGCCTTTTGTTCTTTGTTGGGTTTTTGTTTTGTGCTTTTGTTGTTTTGTTCATCCTGATGGATATTTTGTTGTGAGCAAAGTCCCATATCGAGCAATCAAGCCTTGAGACTCTATATAACCCTGGGAGCTTACTCTACTCATTGCCAATTTGTTTTGAGTTGGATGCCTTCAGCATGCTATCAAAGTTGACTATATAATTCATGTGTTAGGCTTAATGGCCCACATGCTACACGTCACCCAATATAAATTATCAACTTGCTTGACTCAAAATTATGGCACCCATGAGGGGCCTGTTGAGATACAAAGGTCCAAATGAGGCAATCTACGCCACAAGACTTGCTATGTAATCCTGAGAAGTGAGAGGTTACTCCACTCATTGGCAATTAGTTTTAGGTTTGATACTTGCACTTATATAATTAACAATGTAAAGAACATCATCCTTCTATGCTATTTTCTCTTCTTTTTTTGCATTTCTTTCTTTCTGTCTATGTGAATAGTTGACCACTGGGTTTGGCTTCCCTCTAGCCACAGGGAATTATCACCCTCCAGCCCTTTTGTTGGGCTTGTTTACATTTGAACAGGGGTTTACTTGGCTTGGCCTTCTTGTCAAATGTCTTCAGCCTTTACCTTTATGTTTCTGTTTATAAGCAACTTTGTATGTTCTTGTATTTCCATTTAACTTGAAGAGACTAATTGTCATTGGGTGACAATGGAGAATGCAAAATTTGTTACATGTCTGCATCTTACTTTTCATTTTGCATGTGGCAATTCCAGATTATAGATATTTCAACAGCAGAGATAAGGAGTGTGTTGCTGCACTCCTTCTGAACAGGTTGGTTGACAAGAATCGTTTGGATCAGGCTTCCATTTCTGGAATCAGAATCAAATGTTTTTCTCTCTTTCAGGGCATTCAACAAGTTTGAATTTGAAGATGTTCGGAAACTTGCGGCTGAGCTCTGTGGGCGTATTCATCCGCATGTAAGCAGTAACTTTTATAGAACTTATTCAACGCTTAGGGACCCCTCTCATCCTCTATTGGGGGGAGGTGCAGGGATCAAATCTCTTTAGGGACTCAATGGAGAACATATTATCTTCAACAAGATATCTCCAATAGCTATGGTTCAAAGTCGCGGTAGCATTCTAGGTTTTAGAATCATTTTTTTTACTCAATATCAGTTTCGGTTTGGTATCGGGTAATATGCACATTATGCTAGTTAGGAGGTTCAATTTTTTATTTTTTTTTCCAAAAGAATTATGAAAAATTCTAAATAATAAGAACAAGATGGATCAATTAGATAAGCACAAAAACACCATCTAGTTATTGCATAATAATTTTTTTAAGGCATAAAAAGTATTGTCCAAATGATAATAGAGGTAGACTTGTCTAATTCTATATTGCACAATAATTTTTTAAGACACTATAAAAAGTACATAAACACAATAAATAAATCAACCCTCATCCTAATTCTCCTCTACATCATCTCCTTGTTATTCGTTAATAGTTATTATTACCTTTCATGGTCGCCTTCTTGTTATTCAGTAATAGTTATTATTACCTTTTGATAAGTTAGTATGTACATATGCTTATTAATTTATTAATATTTATTATCATTACTATTTGATAAGTTAATGTGTAAATATTTATATTTTATTTATTATTTATTCTTATATTACCCCCATTATGCCATTATTTCTCCTCGTTACAACGAAATTCCGCCTGTACACAAAAATTACATTGATAATGCTTGAAACTACGATTCTTCTCTTGTTAGTGGAGCCGTGAGTAACGAAAACAAACCAAGTCGATATTTCGACTCTTAAATCATGCCAATAACCTGAATTGACCTACGTTTACGGATATATATATATATATATATATATATATATATATGGGATTAATGGAGCTTCACAACTATGCACTCCCAAATGTACACAGTGTACGGTCGTAGAGTTGAGTCACTATACGATCGTAGAGTTGTCACTATACGATCGTAGAGTTAAGTCACTCTACGATTTGAGAATTCACTCTACGTATCTACGGTAGTAAAGTGACTACTCTACTATCAGTTAGTGACTACTCTATAATCGTAAACTGTGTGCATTTGGAACTTTCACAGTTGTGCAACTCTATTTTTCCATATATATATATATATATATATATATATATATATTTATATGGGTCTCCATCCGTAACAACCTGTTGCTGGAAGTACTTTTTCAGCACCAACATCTAACACCGTTCATCATGATATCCAAGGGTTGTAATTAAATAGGATTTCGACCCAGCCGCTAGGAGTAACGACAAACCTATTCTTTTATGGCGTCTCGAGAAATTATTGCAGTGCCCTCCAATTAAAAATTCATTGTCGCTAGACAAAACATTATCTTTTTGCCATACCGCTAGACCCTCTAGCGGCAGGTTGGTTAAATACCCTAAAAGAGCGGAACCCCATGAATACGTAACACAATCTTCTAGGTTGGTCTCAAAATGCATATACTTAGGGTGGATAGTATTTTTGGACCTAGTAGGGAATAATATTGCCCCGGACAACCAAAGAATTTAGGCCTTTGTGTATCGACCTACAACTTCCTTACCAAATTTCTGAAGGGCAATCAAAATGTTCGATGCAAATGTAATCGGACAAAGTGAAATAGAACCTCTTTTTTTGGATTCCTGATATTCAACAGCTAGTTCAGGCCCAAACAATCCCTAAAATGAGACACTGTGGTGTCAGATAGGGAGTTAAGTTAACCACCATCGACAACCCAAAAATGAAATGGACATCCTCTAGGGCTATTGTTATTTCCCCAATTTAGGTGAAAACTATTGGTCTCCAACAGTCATCTCTCCACCAGGGCGAACACGAGACCAAGATCAGTTTGGTGTACAACTGCCGCGTGTTTAAACTTTAAAAACCCCAAAACCACACTTATCTAGAAGAATTTTTTAGATTTTTGTTAAGTTCAATTTTTCGTATATTTATTCAATTAATTGGGATAATGTTAGATTTTCCCTATCTTTACCCTTATATACATCCTCGGACACATGATTTATTTGGTCATACAAAACACTTTGATCAATTGACCCAAGATTCCACCTGTCCATCTTTGACCTAAAGAAAAACAACGTAAAACCATTTTGTACCAATTTAATAACTATGTAAAACAATTATATCCCAATTTTACACGGCCGTTTAACAATAATTTAAAATACAATTTACGAAGTTTATATAGTCACTATTATTACCAATAAATCATCACATGCATATATTGACCCCAAAACATAATTCACTAATTTAACAACAATAAAACACAAATATATCTTAATTATTATCGACAACCATTTAACAAAAAACAATTTACAAATTTTATATAGTCAATATTTCAAGAAAAAATAACATGCATATATTTACCCAAAAACATAAATCATTAATTTCTGACAAAATTCACATGCATATATGTATACAAAGACATGGTTGCTAATTTTCTGTAAAAGTTCACATGAATATATTTGTCTATAAGAAAATTTTCAAAATAGATCACAATATTTATTTTTTAAAAAAATATTGTAGAAATAATCCTACAACAATTTTACGTGGTTGCACCGTTAAGAATTTGAAAAATCCTTGCACTTTGTTGAAGTAGCGGCAGGAAGATGCTCTCTTCCCTCTTCTTTCTCTCTTCATCTCTTCCTCTCGGCAACCAAAGAAAACAAAGTCTACCACCAACCGGTTGCTACACGACTATCAGATCTGATTTAACCTACCGCTAGAGGGTATAGCGGAATGGAAAACGACAATGTTTTGTCTAGTGGCAATGAATTTTTAATTAGAGGGCACTGTCGGGCCACCGGAAAGAATAGGCTTGCCGCTACTCCTAGCGGCAGGGTCGAAGTCCTATTTAATCACAGCCCTTGGATATCATGATAAACGGTGTTAGATGTGGTTGCTGGAATAGTATTTCTAGCAAACGGTTGCTAAGGATAAATACCCATAAATACCCTATATATATTTTTGTACATACATATATAGGATAGTGATCCATAGCAAACATTTGTTATTGACACTATTCCAAAGATACGATGATCTTAATCGTTAATTAATTAGATCCAACAAATTTCAAAGAGGATTTTTTTATCGTCGCTACTCTTAAGAGTCATTGATTTTATTTTTTTTGCTAGCCACTACTCTTGGTAGCAGCTATTTATATTTTTTTGCTGGCCTCTACTAAGATTAGAGGCCAAGAGAAATGTTTAAAATACCTCCATCTTAGTTAGATTAAATAGTTTCAATTTATAAAATATTTGTATAAATAATTTCTATTTATTTTTATAAATAATTTCTTAAGTAATAAATTTTAAAATTGTCAATTATATTCAATGTATTTTGTATGAATAATTTTTAAGTAATAAAATTTAACATTGTCAACTATATTTAATGTTTTTTTTTTATAAATAATTTTTTATGTAATATAATTTAACGTTGTCAATTATTGTCAAAATTTGATTATTTAAAATTTAAACTCCATATTGTAATACAACTTGGAATTAACTTACAAATCAATACATTGCAACTATTTAAATCTAACTAAGGTGCTGTTTGTTTACCTCTTAAGAGGTTTTAATAGACCACATCTTATTCGCTAAGAGGATAAATGTTGTTTTTTTTAACCTCTGAATGCCTCTAAATGGTTGAGATAGAAAATCAAATCTAAATTATTCAGACATGCCTTTTAATGACTTTGTTATTTTTTATACACAAATACCCTCTTCAATATTATCAATTTTCAATATTACCATACCACCACCACCAGATCAAATCTTCAATATCACCATACAACCAGATCAGATCTGCCGGGAGGGGAGGGGAGGGGAGGGGGGGGAGGGGAGGGGGGAGGAGGGGCAGCGGGAGGAAGGAGGAGGTGGGTTGGGGGGGTAGGGGAGGGGTAGGGGAGGGGGAGGAGGCCTGGTGGGGCGGGGAGGAAGGAGGGGGTGGGTGAGTGAGAGGGAGGAGGGAGGAGGAGGAGGGGAGGAGGAGGAGGAGGGAGGGAGGGAGGAGGGCCAGAATGGGGGAGGGGGGAGGGGGGAGAAGGGTTAAAATAGTAAAAATATGTTATTCAGACATTTAAAAAAAATAATTATCAAACAATATTTTTTCATTCAGATACAATTCTATTCAGATACTCTCTATTATTCAGATGTCTAAACTATTCAGATTTTAACAACTAATTTTATCAAACAACCTAAGATGGGTTGTTTAAGACATTTCTCCTGACCTCTACTCTTAGAGGCTAGCAAAAAAAAAAATTCTCTAGCCGTTACTAAGAGTTGCGGCCAACAAAAATAGACATTCTCTAACTACTACTAATAGTAGCGGTTAGTAAAAAAAAAATTCTTTTTGGGCCGTTGGATCTCTTTATTAACGGCGTAAGATCTGTTTTCCTGGAATAGTGTCCATAGCAACCGTTTGCTATACTATAGATCACTACCCATATATATATATATATATATATATATATATACGGTAAGGATCAAGAGCATTCTCCTTAAATAACATTCTTCCTTAAATAGCATTCTTTTATTAAAACTCATCGTTTTTTGGAGGAACGCTGTGGCATTTTTGTAAATACAATGCCACCGCCATTTACAAAAAAATGCCACCGTGTCCCTCCAAAACGACGTAGTTTTAATAAAAGAATGCTATTTAAGGAGGAATGCTATTTAAGGAAAATGCTCTTGATCCTGACCATATATATATATAACAGCTACGATTATTGATGAAGTTTCACCTGGTGTAACATCTGTGGTAATAAGTGTAATGATTCTATCACTGCTTAAAATAATTTGTGTTGCATATGGTGTGATGATACCTGCAGTTGAGCACTAATGAACCGTGTCCTATCACACATTGTAATGTAGAAGTATATTATTTACAGATTTTACGTAAAACTTGATTGGTAACGAAAGCTTCTTCTAGGATAAAAGTACACGAATCAGGATGTTTTCAAAAATTTCATGTCATTAGGCTTTGACGCGTGCCCGTCTAATTTTAAGTACACCAATACTGATGCTTAATTGCTTTCCTTTGTTTTTTAGTTTGTTTTGTTCTCTATCTCTCTATTCTCTTCTTTTTTCCTTGGACTGTTTTCAAGGGTTTAGACGTGTATCTTAAATACAACAAAGACCAAGATTTAAGTGTTAGTTTTAAGCTTGCTTGATACAAGTATCTATTTTGATGGGGCCTGGAAATGGAAGTTGCAATCTGAGAAGGTGTTGCCCTAATTCAGTAAAGAAACACTTCTCCATCACAAGCATTTACTTTCTAACAGATCATACACCTACCACTTATTTATATCTGCCTGAGGTGAAACTCAAAGGTCACGTCTCCCTACGCCAATTCCCCTCTTTTAGAAGGGTACTTACTCTGTTTTTGTTGTCTTGTCTAGTTGGCTTCAGGTAATGCCATCAACTCTTGCTATATTTTCTTGAACTCCTGGAAATCTTACATCTAATGCTAACAGTACTATTGTACCATGGCAATTTATTGCATTGTATGGTGTCATAATGGAACTCTTTGGACCGACTCTACCTTCACTTAACTTGTGGATTATTCTCATGCGGCTCTTCAGTTATATTATCAATGTTGCTTTTTAGTTCGTTTCTGCTGTGCTGGTATATTTTGTGATGAAGAATAACAATTGACCTCCTCAATTTTGTGTCAACTCTTCTGATATGCCTGCCTTGTGATTCTACAGGTACTCTGTCCAATAATTTCCTCTAAATTGCAAAATGCTGCGAGCTCTCATGATGTTTCGACTATAAAAGCCTGTCTGTTTGCAATTTGCACATCACTTATGGTAAAAATAAAATACAATTAATCTATAAAATTTTTGTATTCATATGTTCCAAGATTTCAGTTCATGCTATCTTTTATTATGATAGAAAATAGCTAATCTATAATTCTTTTGGTGTTCATATGGTCCATATATTCGGTTCATGTGATCTTTTACTATCATAGTCATATCCTCGGCAGTTAATCTTTGATTGTTTCCTAATGCGATTTAGGCTAGGGGCAATATTTTAGTTTGGCATCCTGCCATACTGAAAATTAGAGAAGTACTAGAAACTGTTCTTTCGTGGCCTTCAACTGGTGGAGATGAAGGTTAGTGGTGTTTCTCTATATTTAGCTTACTACTCTCACTGATACTAATGTCATCTAATTGCGGCAAGATTACCTCTCACAGTTTCAAAAGCGCAACATGGTTGCATTGATTGTCTAGCATATATGGTATGTACTGAACTGCAAGCTCCAGATTCATTTGGAGAATCAAGCTTGGATGAAACTCACGTTACTGGAAATAACAGTTATTCAGGTTGTATTTTATTCTGCATTTATGAAACGTATAGTGTAGTTATTGGAGCTCAGCTGACCTTAATGATACAGATAAAGGGAATACTGCCACTAGAAGTACAGTTCACACTTATGTGATCCGTCAATTAACATGCGATCAGAATGAATACATTTCCTCCTCAAAAATGATTGTGAAAAGCCATATGTTTGAGGCAACACTGGCTAGCTCATTTCGCTTGTGCATGGCTAATGTCCTCATCAGTGCTTGTCAGAAGATCTCAGACTTTGGAAGAAAACCTTTTGCTCAGAAAACTCTACCACAAATAATTCGTTCTGTTGGGGTATGTTGATTACGATGCCTTTATTAGGATATAGTCTTGCGGAGATACTAAGATTAGGGCAAAACTCCTCCATGCTGCCTGGTTACTTCTTGAAGAATTACTTTTCACTAATCTTTAACGGTGTATGCAGGTGATGAATGATTCAGAGATCAGAGCCGCATGCATCCAGATTCTCTTCTCAGCCGTGTACCATTTGAAGTCTGTTATTATTCCGTACTCTTCTGATCTTCTCAAAGTTTCTGTTAAATCTCTTAAAGAAGGGTCAGAAAAGGTATCAAGTTAATAGACCCCATACGATCTAAAACATAACTATGCAATTTATTTTCAGTCTCTTGAGATAAACCACCAAAAAAAATAATAAAAAAATAGAAAAAAAGAAGCACCAAGTAGATTAGGATAGCGGATAGCCTGCACATATGTACTTATTTGGTACATTTGAAATTTTTATATGAATTTCAGGTTGTTTTTAAGGCTGTCCTAAAAGATTTGTATTTTAGATAAATAATTTCCAGGACTATGCCTTTTTTCTTCCCTTGGACCTTTCCAGTTCAAGAGTATATTTCATATACTGCTGGTAACAGGGCCTAATGGACTTCATGATCGCATTGCTTAATCTCAAATCTACGTTCCTGTTAGGATTTACTTCGATTCTCCTCCTTCATCCGTTTTTCCTTTTTCAGGAACTATGTTGCTACTTAATGCTTATGTCACAATGAAGTTATGAATATTAAAATGGTAGCTAGATTGTTATACATGCAGCACTCAAATCATGAATGCTTGCGACAGGGTTCTTAGTATCAAATTTCATGTTGTTTGCTTTGCAAAATTCTACATGTTAAACTTATTTTTGCAAATGACTTGCTATCTCTTGGCAGGAAAAGATGGCTGGTGCAAAGTTAATGGCATCTCTTATGGCAAGTGATGACTTGGTTGTCGAAAGTATTTCTATGGGGTTATTAGAAGCAAGAAAATTACTTTCAAGTATTTCATCATCAACGGATACTTCACCAGACTTGCGGCTAGTATGCCAAAAATTGCTTCTATGTTCGACTTCTCTGTAAATTGATGTCTTTATAATTTTCCTCTCTCGGTACAGTCCTATTGTTTTTGTAATTGTATAGCTAATATCTTCAATGTAAGTATGGGGTATAATATAACAAACTACAGCAGCTGGTAGCGTTTGCTCGTTACAGCTTGAAACATCCTAATTATTAACCAGTTTTTCCTTGGTGTGATTAAACTTTTCCTTGCCTAATTACCCTGTAAGTAGGCTTTTCAATGGAAATTAGTTTAAATGCTTTTTGATCCACACTTTTGTAGTATAGAACAACTTGTAAGTTTGTCAAAATCAATAAGTTGGTCAAAACCAATTTATAAGTAGCTTTTTTTTTTCTTATTTTATCATTTGAGTGACCGTGTGCGACTTATTTTTTAAACTTATAAATAGATTTTTAATTTTTTTTTTTTGAGACGATGTTTTTTTACCTCTCAAAAAATATTTAAGTCGTCGTAAATTAGTAGGTTTGACCAAATATTAAATTAGTAGGATTGACCAAATATAAGACTTTTTTTGCCCTCTTTTTAGTAATCTTTACAATTTATTTTAACTTTTAAGTCATTTCAAATTAACACTTTAATAACTTTTTATTTAATTTAATTTTGACTTATAAGTTAAATTCGTGAAAATGCTTTTATTTGTAATACCCAGTTAAAACGATGTACAAGTCGCATTTTAAAACGACTTATACTTGCTATTATTGGTGAATTTTGTCTCTATCACGAGTATATGGGTAGGATGAAGAATAGAATGGGCCTCGGTGGGACAAGGCTGCTGTAGATGACTCTCGGTGGTTGGGTTGATAAATAAAGTCAGAATCTCAAATCATCCCATCGGCTGATTTGGGGAAATTTTAGAAGATTTTTAGTCTATTCTATTATTATGCTGGCAAGATTGAGAGTTATTTGTTGCCTTTATTATTCGTTATTTATGTATGCTAAGATTTTTGTAAATGTAATGAAATGATAATTGTATAGCTCAATATCATTATTCTCGGTTCATTATTAACCACTCGGATTGGAGAGTGGGTGTTAATATTTTAAATTGACGTGTTTTAGTTAAAACTGTGTCAGTTTGTTAGATTGTCGGCAGAAAAATAGTAGTTTCAGACTATGAATCAATTCGAATTTGAATCGTGACATGTCAGTGGTTTTTAACTGTAGACATTTTGCAAGTAAGTTGGTGGGCTCATCAAGAATTAGGTTGAAATCTACTTCTACTAAATTCTTATACTTCTAATCGGAAAAGACTAAACACAAGTCAAATATGCAATGACATCTCAAGGGAACATGTTGGAATAATAAGGCCTATTCTTTTTTGCCCCTTTTTTTTATATCTATTAAAACTTTTTGACCCCTGAATTTGGAATATGTTACTTTCAAGCAATTCATAGCGTTCTTTTGTAGTAATGGTCCTTATATGTGGTATTAATAGTCAATATATATATATATATAGTCCTGTTCATTTAGCGGTCTTAAGAATGGACTTTAAAAAAAAATGATCTCGCCAACTCTGAAGTCTCTTTATTCCCACTTACAAAACCTTCTCTCTCCTCGGACTTCCTTATTCAATTTTAGGCACTTCCTTCTCCAAATTTTAGAGCGAACGAAGCCCTAGAGCGAAAAACAAATCAAATCTTCACAAATCGGAAGCCCTAGAATCTTCACATCTAATTCTCCACAGCAATAACAGTCGAAGTTGCTAGCTCTAGCATTAAAGAATCAAGCAGAGGCAAAACCACCAGAAACGCAATCAATGCCGCAATTGGAGCCGGAATCGAAACAAAAACCCAGAGCCCAACCGCAGGTGGAGCTGCGACGGCAGCCGAAGCAGGTGGTGCCCATAGTGCCGCGTGTGGCGCGTCCAATGCAGACGCATCCTCATCGGGCAACATTGCAAGTGATGTAAGCTTTTTAAAATGAGTAATTTGGGTGTTGATTGAAGCTTAAACATTTTTTTTTCTTTGTCTGAACTCATGCAATTGTAGTTTTCTTTGGTAATATGCTAAAAGAACGTGGTGATTAATTTGATTAGTAAAAATAAATAAATGAGGTGAAAATTGAGTTACGGATTTTGGAGGAGAATGCCAATGTGGTGGCATAGAATCTCTTTTATGTTTTGAACATTGGAAAAAGTGATTTTTTTAGTTTATGAAATTACTTGGATGAACTCCAAACATCTTTAAAATCTGTATACTAGTCATGAATTAAATTATAGTATATGTGCAAATCTAGTAAATTTCTTGATGAATGATCAGTTTGCTTTATTGTCATCTATTAGTTACACTTTTCTCCTTTTCATATAAATTTTAGCAAGTACAAGTGAAGTGAATATATTATATATAGGTCAAGAACAAATCATAACTAATACCTTACATTATAAATCAAACGGTAATGCACTAATGCTCCTGTAACTTAAGTAGTCAAGTGGTAATGAAAATTGAATTCTTTATGCTTTTGTGGTATATTTGAGATTAACTCACATTTGTGTTTGGTATAGTTGAGCTTAATATCTGTTGGAACTTTAGTACTTTAAAGATATTATTTTACTTTGTTGGGTTAATGTCACGTTTGAACTTTGAAAACTGAAAAGTATTGGTATTGAATAATTGCAACATGCTAATGTTGAAATATTGAAATTTCAAGAGCTATAAAATAGGTTGGTAATGAAAATATGTTAAATCAAATGGTGTTTACGTGTTTGGATTTATTGTTATATACATGCATGTGGTGTTAGTTAAGATTCTTCTCTTCTTTTCATTCATTTGGGACATTTTGTGATTCTTGTGAATATTTACCTTACCTTTTACATCTTAGTTAGCCAGAAGACCCTGATGGCTATAATTTTAGTTGTTTACCCTTTCACACACTTTGGAGAGGCGATGCATATGTTTTCAATATGGACTAGAGCTAATGTATGCCTTTGGCTAGCTTCACTTTCCCTCTTTTCACTTTTACATTTAACAAATATATATGTTTGAGATGATGTTTTAAATCTTTTTTCCTTTTCCAGGTTTCGAGATCTATTGGTGACGTATATCTGAAGAAACTCGAATTCAATAGAGATCCAATTTTTCGGCAATTTTGAAACCATGTTCCCTTGAAACGAGCTATATTTTCTGCAGTCATCAATCATATCCAGAAAGCCTAAATGATTTAACATTTAGGCTATCTATGTGCTGTATTTTCTTTGACACCATCTCTGTGCAAGAAAATGCCTAAATAGGAATGAATTGTAATTAGAATTTGGGAGATGGAATAGTTAGGATAAAAACTCAAACTTTCACGTCTCTGTAAATTCTAATGACCAAGTAAGCTGGTTGAGGGATCATTTTAGTTTATTTACATGTTTCAGTTACTTGTTTTATATATTAATTGTTCTATCTAATTGTGTATATATCAAGTTTCAATCATTAATATGTGAGGCCATCGTCAACTAATAATCAAACTTCGATGGAAAATTACTCAATGCGAGTGCAGGGCAATATCAAGATTACATTGTAAGTGGCAATCAAATAGGCATGCCTCTTATATACAAGTAACCACATTGTAAGTGGCAATCAAATAGGCTTGCCTCTTATATACAAGTGAAAAAAAAAAAAAAAAAAAAAAAAAAAAAAAAAAAAAAAAAAAAAAAAAAAAAAAAAAAAAAAAAAAAAAAAAAAAAAAAAAAAAAACTGTATATACAAGTAACCACATTGCAAGTGGCAATCAAATAGGCTTGCCTCTTATATACAAGTGAAAAACTGTATATACAAGTAACCACATTGCAAGTGGCAATCAAATAGGCTTTCCTCTTGTAAAAACCTGTTTTATACCACAACTAGCTTGTATACATCAGAAAATTAACAAACAGAAAAAATAAAGCTAGCTGGTATACATCAGAAACTTAGTTTAAACTAAAATTCCATTGGATTCACAAGCATCTGGTTCAAAATTTAACAAGCAGAAAGAATAGCTATCAGAAACTTAGTTTAAACTAAAATTCCATTGGATTCACAAGCATCTGGTTCAAAGGATAAATATACAATAGTGTGTTTAGTAACCATGACCCAAAAATACAATCTAAAGTGAGCCAAGTATCTTAACATAAAGTTCATAGTAATTCAATGTGATTCAGAATGACGGTTAAGCCAAGTACTAAATGAAAATAAGAACTGAAAATATGAGAATAATATGCCATCCAAAAGGTCAATCCATCATCCCCTTCAAGTTCCTCTCGGTTACTTCAGTTGGAGTAATGCAACAAACCAAACAAAGATATTGTCAATCCATCTGGAATTGTTTTTTTCAACACAGAAGAAGAATGCAAATTACTAAGCAAAAGAGTAACCTCAAGGCAAAATAATATCAAAACAACGTACTATACAATCCCCTCAAGGCACAACTCAAACTTAAAAAACGTTTTCTTAATTTAACTACAAAATTAACAGAACAGATCTGGAAACAGGGCCTTTTCTTTCTTTTGTTGGTTCTTGTTTCACTATTTCTTTATTTTTCATTTAATAAATATTATTGACTTTTTCCTACAGCTTGTTCTTGCTCGAATGAGTCCTTCAATTAACCCAATTAAAGCTACTATTGTGACAAGCAAGCAAACCGTGCTAAAAGTTTGAATTTATAAAAATAAATCAAAGTAATCTCCACAATCACCTACCAAAACCTGTAAGCTATCCTTTAAATATCAAAGGTTACCTAAATGGTGAACTTAGAGAATAGAGATCAGGGCATATGCTCAACCAGTCTAAATTGGGCATAATTAGATAGGTACTTGGTTCTGTTTCTACAAATTTCTTTTGCTTCTCATGCTACCTTCTCAATCATATCTTCCACATCGCAAGTTTAAAGAACTTAAAACTTGTTAACATTGCTAGGCCACACTACATGGTACCAATTACACCAAGGTTGGGTCTTTATAAACATTTTTATGGTATAAAAGGAAGAGCTCGAAAATCTACGTTTAACAAAATTTTTAGTTTTCACTAGTTTGTAAGAAATTAGTCATAATTGTCACAAAGCTACTATTGTGACAAGCAAGCAAACCGTGCTAAAAGTTTGAGAGAGAGGGAATTTGGGGAGAGAATCGGTAGAATTTGGGGGAGAGAGAGAGAGGAATAAATAACTCTCAATTGCTTGTATACACTCATAACGCACAAAGGAATGGTAAAAAAAATGCGTCTTGTCGACGTCGGGATTTTTAGATGTCCCTTTCCGTTACTTGTTCTTTGGTGTTCTCATTTTAGGTGAGATTTGTTTGAAAAAACAAGTGAAAAAGGTCCGACATGTATAATGTCGACGATGGGCTGTTAAGAGTCGCTAGTTGGTTTTTTAAATGGTTGTACCAACACAACAGAGAAAAGGTTTGCACATTGACCTAGTGATGTGACACTGCTAAACGGGTCGGTGAAACCGAGATTCATTAGGGTCTGGGGACTTGGTTATGCGGAGAGAAGGTGTTAGGCACCCCCCGACATCCGTGTTACCACGGTGACCGCCTCTTTTCAAGAAACTATTATCTGAATATGTGTGTGTGTGGGTCAATGTCTTTGTTATTTGGAAGTAGTGCGAGGCCTCGTTCGCACCTATATATCTGTGGTTTGAATTTATGTAAAAATTCAATTTTAAGCAAGATATGGCGGTGATGTTTTATAAAAAGAGGTTTTCAAACTCGATGCTCAATAGTAATTGAGACCTTTTACACTCCCATTTTATTAAGTGTTCTATTGATTGATTTTATTTTACAGATGTGAGGCATCCATACTAAAATAATGTACAAAATAATGCCGATTTCTCGTGGTATGAGAACCATCTCGAGGAAATTGAATAATCGCAGAATAATTTATAAGTCGCCATAAATTGAAAATGTCTATCACGGAACCGAATCTAGATCCAATTGGTTGAATCTGTGATCACATGATTCCTAAGCGCATTATGATACCGCAATTTGTATGAAAGCGATAGAAGGTATATATATAAAAGTCAGTAAATATATATATACGTATATGATCACCAACCACGAAGCACTTCCATGGGGATCGAAATATAAATAAAGTTGTAAAGCTATCAACCGCCACAGAGGAAACTCCAAGCGACGAAACGTAAATAAAGCTATATAATACGGCCAACCACCACGTAAGGAGACTCCAAAGGGACAAAATGTAAAGAAAGTTGTATAAAGCGATCAAGCGCCACTTAAGTAAACTCGTGCATAACGTAAACGTAAAGAAAGTCAGTAAAAGCGATCAACCACCACTTAAGTGAACTCCTGTGTGGGATTTATATATATATATATATATATATATATATATATATATATATATATATATATATATATATATATATATATATAGCGATAAACGCATTAGGATGTAAAATCTGTGCTCATCGAATGTAGTTTAAACACAATTATATATATGTAAATATATATATATATATATATATATAAGTGAATAAACGCACTGTATGTAAAATCAAGCTCATCGTAAGCAGTAGTCCGAATAGTAGTTCATATATATAAATATATATATAAGCAAGTAAATGCTCTTAAATAAAATTCAGCTCATCAATGTAGAGTCCGAGACACGCTTAATATATATAAGTATATATATATTAAAGCAAGTAAACGCTCCAGGATGTAAAATCCGTGCTCATCTAATGTAGTAGTCCACACACGTTAATATATACAAGTATATATATATATATCTATATATATATATATATATTAAAGCAAGTAAACGCTTCCGGATGTAAAATCCAGCTCATCGAACGTAGTTCGGCATTACGTTAATATATATAAGTATATATATATTAAAGAAAATAAACGCTCCGGGCATCAAGTTCAGGCTCATGAGTTGACTCTACTACGGAGGAGTATGCACGATCGACGATGTCGCCATTAGATGCAGACCTTGCGTGGTATATGGCTTTGGGAGACACGAGTGAGATTCGGTTCATGACTCTCATTGGATTGCGGCGCAGAGTAAGGCAGATGATGAAATGACGTCGCCACACGTGATATCCGGCGTTTGCTCGTATGATGATTTGGTTGTGAGGATAACTATTCACAACATTCCGGATTTCACCGCGACCGGAGGATCATTGGCGTCATTGTGGTTGATGTATCGTTATATAATCATCGTCAGATGTCTATATGCCACTAAGTACATGGATGAGATGTATATAGGTGTCATCATGGCCGTGGAGAGCTCTTAGGAGGGTCGCACCATTATACCTATGATCAGAGAGAGACCTGCAACAAGATCCCATCTTTGCACTTATCCGACAAGAGTGTTCACAGGTAGTTCGGTCATGCTATATGTGTGGTTTATGTCACACTTGAGACCGATTGACACTCTTAGACAGCATGGGTATTGGTTCTTCCATGATGTAGCCATGTCATACTTATTTCAGCCATCGGAGTGTATAGATGCTCTGTCTTGGTCCACATTTTTGGCAGATATCAGAGATCCATTCAGCATATTGCCGTGTTCGGGGCTTAGCTCACCATACAGCTTCATTACTCATGCTCCGGGCATGGACTATCTCTTTCTGGCTGGTTTGAGGGGCATGACTACTTACCACCCACTGGCCGTGATGTCGCAGTTTGACCGGTTTTAGGATTTTCATCCTTTCGAGGGGGCGATAGGTCAGCGTTCAGCTTCTCAATATCTCTCTCAGTAGAGGACCGATCCCGTGTGTATGCTTGTTGGGATCAGCGGGAGATATCAACTTTTTATGTGAGCCATCCGGGTTGTTCTGCAGAGTATTCCGCATGGATGAAGTCAAAGATTTTATCGGCTGCAACAATATCTACAGTACCGGATAGCGAGTCAGATGATGTAGAGCCCATGGAGGACATCAATTCCTACATCGAGGAGGAGCTCGCTTCTAGGTTGCCAGCATTTCCTCCGGATTCTCTCAGTACCAGTACTGTTGTGATTCAGCACTTAGCACAGTACTTTGAACAGAGTCTTCATCTGATGACCTTTGAGAGAGATCAGGCTTGATCTATGATGTTGACTGCCCTTGATGGGAGAGACGCAGCTCTATTAGAGAGAGACGAGGCATTAGCTCGCAGAGATGTCGCTGTTGTTGAGCGGGATGAGGCTAGATCAGCCAGAGACGCAGTGATAGTTGAGCGGGATAGTGCCATATCTGCCCGGGATGTAGCCATCACAGATAGTACTGCAGTGAGGTCCCTTACCACTGGCATGATTGCAGAGATAAGCACATATATTGATGATCATATGATCACCATGCAGATGGGTGCAGATCTGTTGGGTCGCATGGATATTCTCGTATAGGAGACCACAGCTTCGCCTCCTTCTTCTAAGAGGGACGCCATGTTGGGCTTGTTAGCTCGCATATACCCTGACTTGTAGATGAGTTTGTATTTACCTACACAAACTAGCTTAGCCATTTTGTCATGTATAGTTTACATTGTATATATCAAACAACATTATATATATGACATGGAAATATATTTTTGGATCACTTCCCTTTTAGATATGCTTTGCTACTTGCTTGATATTTTGCCTGCTGCTTCAGGGCTTGTGATCCTGATGTATTCTGAATTCCTCCTGGGTGGATGGACATTTAGTTGTCTCTGGATAGTTCAGAATGGATCATCGATCTGTATGTATCCCTACCATCTTTAGTATCTTGGGACTGGTTTCTGTATGGAAATGTAGAGAGGAGTGTGGCTTTCCTCTATGAGATTGACCGCACTACGATGGTCGCTTGAAGATTTCTATTTAGAGAAGTTTAGTTAATTCCATCTCTTATGGATTGGTGTTGCTCTTCAAGGTATGACCGCAGCTTAGATGGTCGCCGAATCTCCTATTTGGGAGGAGTTCAGGTAATTCCATCCCTTTGGTCTGAAGCCGAATGAAACGTAGTGGTTTGAAGGATGATCCCAGTACCAGTTGACAATGGTTTGTGTTTTGGTAGGGATGAGACCGCACCATGAATGGCTGCATATGTACTCCTATTGAAGAGGAGATTAGGCCTGCGTAGTTCGAACCTGGTGTAAGAGGTTCAACGCTGTATATGGCAGAAATGGTGTAGGAATGTTTTTGTTTTTGTAAGGAGAAGAGGGTAGAAATGTTTTTGTTGTTTTTGTTTTATTGCGACCAGGCCATATGATATGGTTGCCTATATACTCCTATTGAAGAGGAGATCATGTCGACGTAGTTCGCCCCTCAGGGCGAGTGGAAAAGCGTGATCCCATGTACAGGTCAGAGTGAGGGGAGGAGAAAGTTTAATCCTAGGTTGAGGATAAACTGCAGGTACGAGAAGTTTGATCCCAGGTATGGGTAGCCAAACTGCAAGCGCGAGAGGTTCAATCCATAGTGGGATGACCTAAGTCGTAGGAACGCAAAAGGAGCCAGGCCGCTGGCTTGAAAAGTATGTTTTCCTGAGGGGCAAAGTGTAGAAGAGTTGTATGTGGTAAAAGGTTAAAGAACCGGAATGACTAGTGATCAGATGGTCCACACCAGGGTGTTTACTTGATGGCAACTTCAGACATAGTACCATTTTACGGTGTTCGAGTTGATGAGTTGTGGAAATTCATCGCCGTCCATTTCTTGCAATCTGAGAGCGCCTCCTATCAATATTTCCTTGACAACAAACGGGCCTTCCCAATTAGGAGCGAATTTTCCCTTAGATCGATCTTGGTTGTCAAGAATCTTCTTCAAAACCAAGTCATGCTATTTAAACTGCCTTAACTGGACTTTTTTGTTGTAAGATCTGGCGATCCTTTGTTGATATAACTGACCATGGAAGATAGCCGCGGTTCACCTTTCGTTTATTACAGACAATTGGTGATACCTGCCTTGTACCCATTGGTCTTCATCCAGCTGAGCGTCTATCAACACTCTGAGGGATTCCATTTCAACTTCTATGGGGAGCACTGCTTCCATCCCATAGGTTAAAGCGTAGGGGGTTGCCCCAGTGGAAGTGCGCATTGAGGTTCTGTAGGCTAACAGAGTAAGAGGCAATAATTCAGGCCAATCTTTGTGGTTGGCAGACATCTTTTGCATAATCTTCTTGATGTTTTTGTTAGTCACTTCAACAGAACCATTCATCTTCGGACGATAGATGACAGAGTTAAGATGTTTGATGTGGAATTTACTGAATAATT
The DNA here is from genome assembly GCA_020205615.1 of Panax quinquefolius. Taxonomy (NCBI): domain Eukaryota; kingdom Viridiplantae; phylum Streptophyta; class Magnoliopsida; order Apiales; family Araliaceae; genus Panax; species Panax quinquefolius. The sequence goes on along the minus strand of CM035174.1, from coordinate 34,918,242 downwards.
CCTCCATCATTTTGTTGTTGAGGTTCTTAGCAGTGTCTGACACAATCACCTCTGGTTGTCCATATCGACAAAGGACATTGTTTCTGATGAAAACAATGATGACTTCTTTAGTAACCTTGGGGAAGGAGGCTGCCTCTACCCACTTGGTGAAGTAGTCGATCATGGTGAAGATAAATCGATGTCCATCACTGACTTTAGGCTCAATGGGCCCGATAACGTCTATTCCCCACATTGAGAAGGGCCAAGGTGAACTCATGTTGTGGAGTTCCCTTGGAGGGGCGTGTATATCATTCCCATCAATCTGGCACTGATAGTATCTCTTGACGTGGTCATTGCAATCAGCTTTGAGAGATAGCCAGTAATGTCATGTCCTGAGGACTTTCTTGACAAGGAGGGGGCCACTCATGTGGGGGCCACAGACTCCACCATGGATTTCATCCATAAGTCTTTGGGCTCGATCTTTGTCTAAACATCTGAAGAGACCTAGTCCTGCATCTTTTTTGTAAAGTGCATCTCCACTCAGCAAGTCGATGGATCCACCTTTTCTCAGTCGGGCTCACTTCCGCGGGTGTAGATCCATCTCGTAGATATTCCTTGATATGCTGATACCAAGGATGTTGGATGGGAGGTAGCTCATCCGATATTTCTCCAACATAATTCCCATAGGTTGGGGTCTTGTGCTAGAAAATTGTGACGTTTGGCAAATGTTCCTTGTCTAATATGCGAATCAAGGAGGCCAAAGTTGCCAACGCGTCTGCAAAGTCATTCCTATTACGAGGAATGTGTAGAAAGGAGATTTCTTCGAACTCCAAAATCATCCGTAAAACTTGCCGATGGTAGGGCAGCAAATGTAGTTCCTTGGTTTGATAGATTCCGGTGGATTGTCTGATTACCAACTCTGAATCTCCAAAGACAGTTAACCACTTGATGCCCATTGATCAGGCAAGTTTTAGCCCCATGAGACAGCCTTCATACTTAGCTGTGTTATTGGTGCTGATAAAGCGTAATTTTGACGGTGTGACGGATACCGCTTCCCGCATGCGAGATACTTGAACTCGCTTCGGCTCCGTAACCTTCCAGATTAACAGCTCCATCAAAATACATCTTCCATGATTGGCGCGTATCGTACTGATGGTGTTGTTGAACTGTCATTACTCCTTCATCGGAGAAATATGTTTCAAGGGTTTGAAATCCCTCGAGAAGTGCGGTGGCCATTGATCCGCAATTCCTTGACCTTTGATGGACTTTTGAGTCACATATACGATGTCAAATTGTTGTAGGATCAACTGTCATCTGGACAACCGACAATTTAATATGGGTTTGTTGAACACGTACTTAAGAGGATCCACGCGGGATATGAGATAGGTTGTGTGACCATGGAGGTAATGTCAGAACCTCATGGAAGCCCATGCTAAAGCACAACACGCGTCTTTTCGATCGAGTGTACTTGTGTTCACCGTCATTCTTTAATCTTTTTACGAGGTAATAGATAGCTTAAAGCGATCAATCGCCACGTAAGTAAACTCCAGGCGGGATGAAACGTAAAGAAAGTCAGTAAAGTTTATCAACCACCACGTAAGTGAACTCTGTGGGATGAATATATATATATATATATATATATATATATATAAGAGATAAATGCACCGGATGTAAAATCTGTGCTCATCGAATGTAGTTCGACAACAGATTATATATATATGTAAAATATATATATATAAAAGCTTAATAAACGCACTTGGATGTAAAATTCAGCTCATCGATGTAGTCCCACAACAAGTTATATATGTAAATATATATATATATATATATATATATATATATATATATATATATATATATATATATATATAAAAGCAAGTAAATGCTAGGATGTAAAATCCGGGCTCATCGTAATGTAGTCTCACACAGTTAATATATATATATATATATATATATATATATATATATATATATATATATATATATATATTAAAGCAAGTAAACGCTCCGGATGTAAAATCCAGGCTCATCGAGCAGAGTCCGTCACATAGTTAATATATATAAGTATATATATATTAAAGCAAGTAAATGCTTCGGATGTAAAATCCAGGCTCATCAAACAGAGTCCGACACACAGTTAATATATATAAGTATATATATATTAAAGCAAATAAACACTCCAAACCGAAGTCTAGGCTCATCGAACAAAGTTCGACACACAGTTCATATATATATATATAAGCAAATAAACGCTCCAAACCGAAGTCTAGGCTCAATCGAGGCATAACTCGATAATGTTAGTCCATATATATATATATATATATATATATATATATATATATATATATATATAAATCGAAATAAAACCACAGATCAAGTCAAAGGCAAATCTGTGTATAACACGACTCTCAACGTGAAGAAATGTGTGTGCAGAGATGAAGAGAAAGGCTTTAAAGTGTGTGAGAAGGCTTACAATTGACTGCCAAAGAAGACTTATATATCTTTAAAGTGGGTAAACATTGGCTTTTGTAGGTACAAAAGTAGCTATATATGAGCTCACATGTGTCTAATGAGAAAGTACACTGTATGGGGTGAGTGCAGAGCAGATTGGGCAGGGCTTCCTCGCCGTTTTCTCTTGCAAAATGGCCACCCCAAGCCCTCTATTTATAGAGGATGGAGCCGCAGGTGTACCAGAAGCAACCCGGGTGGGCCCGGGTTTCTCGGGTCGGGTCGTCTCATAGTACGTGCACTCAGGCACGGTAATATCCACTCAAACTTTTAAAAGTGCAATCCTGGCATCCGATTGAGGTATACAGGACCTATTTTGGACCGCCGTTGTCGAGAGTTGTACAATGGCATAAGATTAGAGTTTGTACGAAGTCATTGAAGATGGGACGATGGCCTCCGGTCTTCAAGCTTCAAATTCTATCCGTTACCCCGCACAATAGTCACTCGGGATTGATTATCATTGATTCTTGTGGGACATCGTTGCGTAGAGATGTGTATGAAATGTTGAGACGACATGGCGTGGCATCGTGTTGGCGAGATGAAGATGTTGTCCCTCAACGATGTTATCGCCGGTTTGGGCTGATAAAGCAGACGTTGCTCATTGCTTCGCTGAGATTGGACTGCTGCAACTGTTGAAGGTCCTTAATGTCATCTTTGAGGTGTGCCTGTCCTCCCGGTGTTATCTTCGGGTTGGTACAGAGTATCTCGTTGTGAGCGCCGAGATTGAAGCTGGTCGCATTTGAAACAAGCATTTCCGGGGTTATCGCCGAAACTGCCTTCCTTGGGATTATCACCAAGGTTGGTGGCTATTCCCATGGTTGGGACTGAGACTGGATACCTCGGGGTTATCTCCGAGATTAATCGGTCTTCTCGGTGTGTGTTCCAGATTGATCTCGCACGCCTCGGGGTTATATCCGAGGTTGGAATTGTTACTCCCAAAGTGTGCTCCGGTTGATCTTTGAACTTCCTAGTAGTATCCCAGATGGATATGGATTGTCTTTTCGTGGTTCCTATTATTAAAGCCCGAATCTATCCTCCTGCAATGTTAGTGACAGTAGTATAGAAAATTTCGAGTGTCTACACGTCCTTTTAAATATAAAAATCATACAACGAAAGAATAAATTGAGCTAAGAATGTGAGTTCAGAAACAACAATTAAAGGAACATGAACATTCTTGTGAATAAAGGAAGGAACAAAGTAGAGGCACATAATTACGCAACTTAAACAGAAATGGGTGTGGGTGTGGGTGTGGGTGTGGGTGTGGGTGGGGGGAAGAAATCAAACCCACATAAATTTTAAGCCTAAAATTGCTAATTACAGACTAATAGCAGTACCACCATACATCAAAATACAAGCTTGCACATAATCATTCATTATATGCACAAATGTATAATATGAATGAAAGTGAAAGAAAGTAAACAAAATACTACCTTTCGGGAGAAATTGAAAAGCCCTAGATCCCACGGAGGAACGGGGAAAGCTATTATTCCGACTCGCCTTCAGGCTCGCTTTGAGAGAGAGGGAATTTGGGGAGAGAATCGGCAGAATTTGGGGGGAGAGAGAGGGAACAAACCAGAACGATTTGCTTAAAAAGAATTTGTTTTCCCCCTTTTTTTTGTGACCCGCGAGTTTTGTTTCTTCCTTTTTTATGACCCGTGTGCTTTTTTCTTTTGGTTCGTTGCTAGTCCGTCCTTATGGTCCATCTAAGATCCTCGCCTCTCTCTCTCTCTCTCTATATATATATATATATATATATAGAGATCATCGTCATACCCTTATCTTATTCACCGTGCTCACCCCCCCTTTTAGTGGCGGTTTTGATTACAATACAATCGCCGCTCATACTTTTAGCGACGGACAACATATAGCGTTGCTAAAAGTATAGACGACGTTGTATTAATCAAAACGCCGCCTAAAGGGGGTGAGCACGGTGAGTAAGATAATGGTATGCACTTGATCCGACCATATATATATATATCCAGGATCTTAACCTTACCCCTTATCCAACATACCTTGCATATCCCCCCTTTAGCGACGGACCGGGCGACGGTTCGATCCGTCGCTATATATAGAACCGTCATCTTAACTTTTAGCGACAGACAACATATAGCGATGGACAACATATAGCGACAGACCGAACCTATAACGACGGACCGAATTATCGCCCGATCCGTCGCTAAAGGGGGGTATGCAAGGTATATTGAATAAAGGGTATGATCTTGATCCTTTATATATATATATATATATATATATTTCTATGCATATGAATTCCGTTGAACCCATAAATGATACATTAATTAGAAGAATGCGTTGGTCTTCCAATATGTTCTTCGAGCTTCTCCCTTTCTCCTCTCACCGTTCTAAACAGGTTGTATAGAGTATAATGAAGTGGTAAGGCATCGATTTTTGGTACCAGCATTCATAGATCAAATCCTAGAAAGATAGGCCGATTGTTGAGCCTACTCTGGGTCACTGATGGGTACACGAAAGTGATAAAATTGTTTTGACTATAGAACCATGCCTACCTGTTAGAGCGAATTAGATGATCGGACTGAGAATTTCCCCCTCATTTCCTCGGTCTCCTTTCCATAATATGAACCTTTAATCATCAAAGCCTTTGTGTAATTCTATTTCCTTATTTACGCCCCCTTATTCTATTAACGTATGATAAAAATGCCCCCTACTTTATCTCTCTCTCCTCTAGTGTACTCTCAAGCTTTGAGAAAGGATCTTAGCAAGTGTTAACTGACTTCACGAGACCATTTTGATCAACACATTGCTAGGTACTTTGGTATGATCAAACTGTCTAACATCGAAGAAAAAGTTCGAATTATCTTTCTGCCTGTAACATACCTCTCATGCAAAGGTCTTAAATTCATTGTAAGGGTAACATATTATTCAATAAAAACATTCTTGGTTACTTTATTATTTCCAGATGGTTTCCAGATTATTATCCCTGGTGGATTCTGGGTTTTAATCAATGGATTGATGTGTTCAAGGGATTGATGTGTCCAACTAATGTAATGATGCAAACAACCTTTGAGAAATTAATAGCATATATTAGTCAGGTTGTATTTAAGTGTGTTAACGCCAGGATCTTCTGCCACGTCCCAATCACGTAAAACGCCCTGATCCTGCACAGTAAACACGATAAACACCACAAGCTTGACGGCGGTTCCGTCGGGGGATAGCTCAGGCGTGAGAGTCAGTATACGTGTTCACAAGGTTAAACAATGGAGGAATATAATGTCTAGTGTATTGAGAGAGAAAAATAATTCTCTGTGTATATGTGATTATGAATGAAGACGTGTATGAGAACGTACCTCTTTGTGAAGACTTCCTTGCTAAGTTATACTCTCTTTGCTCGGATTATCGTACACCCACTACTACCGACACACCCCTTGATCCGATGGGTTCTCGGCCGATCGCATGTAGTTTATCCACCGCTTTTGGTCTTTATTACTACTACCATTGGGTAAGTTATGATCCCATCCACATTAATGCATGGCGATTCTCTAGTCAATCGTCATGCTTTTTCATCATTACAAGTCAAAGATGTAGATATTTAAATATATGATGGGTCGAATTCCACCGATTGGGTCCGATATAGAAGGACTTAATAAAGATAATAAAGTGACTAGATCCAATAATGTCAACACCGATAGTGAAGACCCAATGGACTAATCAATATGTAGGCCCAATCCATTCTACTTAATAGGAGAAATATCACGACTCAACATTGCCCCTAGTTTTTTTATTAAACAGAGGTTTAATAAGAAACTATAAATGGCATCTGTTCAGACAAAAGGAATTAATATAAGACCAATGAAGGCCCAAAATACGACCATCAAGCCCATGGGTGAACATTAAATGGCAACATAAATTAAGATTGAAGTCCATTTAAAGAGCCCGCCCAAATTTAACATACAACAACAAATATTTCACCGTCTCTCGAACAACCCAAACCTTCGCCACAAAAACCATTCTCTTCTGAATCTAGGCCCGAAGCTGTGGCGACACCAATGATCATCGGTTCGGCAATAATTCCATCATGGAACTGATGGGTGAAGGAGTGAAATACCAGACTAAAGGAACTTGGGATTTTGACCATCAATCGGAACTGATCGATTAATATTGGTCATCTGCAAGTAAACACTGTCTTCGGGTACCTCTGTCCCAAATACAAAGAAGCCGAAAAGGATACCGAAGATAACGCCGAAGAGAATACCGAAGAGAATGCCGAAGAGAGAAAGCCATTCTGAAGCCTGTGTTGGCAAAAGAAAGAAACAACCTTGACATTGTTCTCCTCAATAATGAATGCCTCCGGAAGGATATCGACAAGGTCAAAGAGGAACTGAAAACGACCAAGGCCACTCATCGGGTCATCACTGATATAAATGTTGATCTGTCAAGCTAAAGGATCAAAGCATCTGGTACATCGTCAGAAGCTTGAAGAAGAGCTCAAAGATCTTCGGGCCCTTAAGAATTTGAATCCGCCACTGACCGAAGACCTTCATAAAAAATCCAAGTAGCATACAGAAAATCCGCCGATCTGGACGATGAGATCGACCATATGCAATGCCGAAGGATATGAAATCTGCCGAAGTAAAGACAAGAAAAAGCTCGGGCCAAGGTAGATCCATCTCTTCTAGACTCTTTAGATGGTAACGATGACAAGGAAGAAGCCTAAAGATGACCTCTCCTTATCTTTAGCTGTAGAACTTTCTGTAAAAATTCTAACTTGTTGTGAACAGTTAATATTAAAATATCAACTTCATGCCTTATTACTTCTAAATGAACATTTCTTGTCAATAATTCAGTATCAATTAGTCTGTATGAACTTAACTTAGGACATGAACTAGATAGGGCGTATAACAATTAATTTATGAAATGAAGTGAACTGAATTTAATGAACAGTATTGAATGAACTGAACTCAACACTTGAACAAAATAAAGTAATGTATACTTATCGTTTTCGAAGTGTGAGATCGGTCATGTGTGAGGTGAATTTGGCCGATCCTCCTTGCACCATCAAAATCTTGCTTACCACTCGGGGTAGAACAAGCATATAAGGACCAAGATATAAGGATCAATTGTGACCATTGATTTACCACCCTGGTAAAATCAATATAGAATCATAAGGACCTTTATGGGCTGCCATCGAATGGCCAGCGAGTCCTACCATACCTCCTTACACCATTGTGACCTTAGGACAAATAGGACCAGGATCAATAGTGTCCATTGATTTATCACCCAGGTAAAATCAATATAGGATCATAAGGGCCTTTATGGGCTGCCATCGAATGGCCAGCGAGTCCTACCATACCTCCTTACACCATTGTGACCTTAGGACAAATAGGACCAGGATCAGTAGTGACCATTGATTTACCACCCTGGTAAAATCAATATAGGATCATAAGGACCTTTATGGGCTGCCATCGAATGGCCAGCGAGTCCTACCATACCTCCTTACACCATTGTGACCTTAAGACAAATAGGACCAGGATCAGTAGTGCAAAAGTGAATGTGGATGAGCCACCGAAATCTGTCTGTGCTGACTCCCTGGTTCTTTCATGAATATCCCTGCCGAAGTGCTTTATAGGTCAACAACTTCGGGTCAAATGATCGCCATAGATGTCTTTGTGAATTTCCCGAAGAACATACTCTGCTTCGGATGAAACCAAATGTTTGAGTAATGATGACGAAAAAGGTCCTTCGATAAAGATTCTCATTAATGAGAACAAAGTTGACACTCTTGTAATTGGTTTTCTTTGCCAGCATCTGATCCGAAGGAAAGACGCCATCTGCCATCAAAGTTATAAGCATCTCAGAGTGGCTAACTTCGATAATGCATCAAGAACGGAATTGTTATTGTGATCGACCCTTGATAGCTCTTTGTCTTCGATGTCCAAAATAGAATATCCATCTGCATGCAATGTCCACGAGCTCGTCTTTGAAGAAGCTGCAACGGCTTTATCGGACTCCTCGGCTTCTCTTTAACTATTATCGCCGAGAAAAGAATTGTCCGACCATAATGTCAACCGACTTTGGAAATATTTATCAAGTGTTCGAATTTCAAGAGTGCGACTTATAGATCTGCTTTGGTGACGAGTCCTTCATCATGGCGAGAACACTCAAGGCAGAGTACCTTTTTTCAGATTATCGGGTGAATATATTCTTGAATTGCTCCTAAATCTGTTTGTGCCATAGTCCCGAGAACCCCTAAGATGAGGTACCCTTCTTGGATGCTTAGGAATATAGGTGCATTTTGTGTGCTGAATCTGAACCTGACAGCCTTAGACGGGCATCTCCGAAGAAAAGTATCTACAGGGCGGTGTGCCCCCAGTGGACTCTCGAGAGTGTGATTTCTGGATATACTTCGGTGAAACTCTCTGTCACGGTGATGAGGATACTCGAGACAGAATGCCTTATTTGTATTCTGAGGTGCATGCTCCCTGGATCAGTCTCTTCGTCTGCTGCGACCATAATCCCGAAAACTAATAGGGCGGGATACCCTCTTCGGTCAATTAGAAAATGGCTGTTGGGTCTTCATCTACTCTGCTTCGACCATAATCCCGAAGACCAATAGGGCGGAATACCCTCTTTGGCCAATCGAGAAAATGGTCATTGGGTCTTCTTCTACTCGCTTCTTGATTATAATCCCAAGACCAATAGGGCGGATTACCCTTGATCAAGCAAACAGAAATGGTCATTGGGTCTTCTTCTCACTGCTTCTTGATTATAATCCGAAGACCAATAGGGCGGATTACCTCTTGATCAAACAGAAATGGCCGTTGGGTCTTCATCTACTCGCTTGATTATAATCTCAAGACCAATAATAGGGTGATTACCCTCTTGGCCAAACAGAAATGGTCATTGGGTCTTCTTACTCTCGCTTTGACCATAATCACTCAAGACCCGATAGGCGGATTACCTCTTGATCAAACAGAAATGGTTGTTGGGTCTTCATCTACTCGCTTCGACCATCATCTTTATCACCGACCACTTGGTCTGTAGAATTATGGGCGGGTGCCTTTTACTGCCTTTCGGTCATGATCATGCTCTTTATCGAAGAATAAAGACCAACCATCTTTAAGCCGCCGTGGGATCTCGAACGAGAACCCCCCGATTGGTGCCATAACTTCCGATGTAGAACAACTGAAAATATTGTGATTGATAGCTCAATAACACTAGAAAAACGCCCTCCTTCTAGCGCCAATGTTAACGCCAGGATCTTCTGCCACGTCCCAATCACGTAAGACATACGATCTGCGCACGATAAACACGATAAACACCACAAGCTTCGACGGGCGGTTCCATCGGGGATAGCTCAAAGCGTGAGAAGTCGATATCGTGTTCACAAGGTTAAACAATGGAGGAATATAATGTCTAGTGTATTGAGAGAGAAAAAATAATTCTCGTGTATATGTGATTATGAATGAAGACGTATGAGAACGCACCTCTTTGTGAAGACTTCTCGCTAAGTTATACTCTCTTTGCGGATTATTGTGCCACCCACTACTACCCGACACACCCCTTGATCCGATGGGTTCTCTTGACCGCATGTAGTTTATCCCTTCGCTTTTGGTCCGCATTACTCACTGCATTTGGCCGGTTATGATCCCATCCACATTAATGCATGGCAGATTCTCTAGTCAATCGTCATGCTTTTTCATCATTACAAGTCAAAGATGTAGATATTTAAATATATGATGGGTCGATCTACTGATTGAGTCCGATACTAGAAGGACTTAATAAAGATAATAAAGTGACTAGATCCAATAATGTCAACACCCGATAGTGAAGACCCAATGGACTAACTGAATATGTAGGCCCAATCCATTCGGCCCAATAGGAGAAATATCACGACTCAACAAAGTGTATATGTGATTAGGCCAGACAAAATATGGTTATGGGTTAGTTTTGATTTTTAAAATATGGTTATGGTTCCATTTAAGAACTAAAACCATATTAACCATTTTTAATATGGATTGTGTGGGTTGGAATTATATGGTTATGGTTCAAAACCATATTAACCATTTTAAGATGCTCTGACTTTTAAATAGAACTTTTGAAAAATTAAATTGTGACCGTCACAATTAAATTAATTAAGTAATAATATGATATAAAAAGACTAAAAGACAATTTGCACCCTAAACTTTACTCTCTATTTACTTTTGCACCCCAAACTTAAAAAAGTGTCTAAGTACACCCCAAACTTCATTATACGTAACAAAACGCACACTTTCTTCACTTAACTGGTCAAAACTGACCGGCTAAGGCTGTAACACAAGTTTGGAGTGCAAATTGTCTTTTAGTCTTAAAAATTGGCAAAAATAATTAATTTTAAATAAAATAAAATAATTTTAAAATAATAAATTTTAAAAATAAAAATAAAATAATTAAAATAATAAAATTAAAATAAATATTTGGAATTAATGATTAATAATTAATCATTAACTTGTAAAATAATTGTTTATTTTATTTTAAAATCAATTATTAATCATTTAGGTTAAAAAAATCATTAACTTGTAAAAAATCATTTTTGCCACAAAAAAAAATCTATTTTGTTTTAAAAATAAAATTTTGTAAAAACAAAATTTTTAAAAATAGAATTTTTTTAAAATGAAATTTTTCACAAAAAGGAATTTTATTTTACAAGTTAAAAAATTTCTGCTTTTTTGTTTTTAAAAACAATTTTTTTTAAAAAATCTGCATTTAAAAAATCTGCTTTTTAAAAGAAAAAATTAATTTTTTAAAAGCTTGTAAAATAAAATTACATTTATAAAAATTGCATTTTAAAAATAAAAACATATGTATTTTTTTTATTTTTGTAAAAAAGAAATTTTTAATTTTTTTTGTAAAAACATAATATTTTTAAAAAATTGTCTAAAAATAGAATTTAAATTCTTTTTGTTTTAAAAATGTATTTTTTTAAATGTAATTTTATTTTACAAGTTTTTAAAAATTCTATTTTAAACACATTTTTAAAAAAAATTGTATTTTACAATTTTGTAAATCACAATTTTATTTTACAATTTTTGTAAAATAGAATTTTTTAAATTTTTTTTGCTAAAAAGAAATTTTTACCAAAAAAATTTGTTTTACAATTTTGTTTTGAAAAAAATATTGTTTTAAAAAAGTAATTATTAATCATTTATTCCAAAGATTTATTTTAATTTTATTATTTTAATTATTTTATTTAAAAATTAATTATTTTATTTCTATTTTTAAAATTAATTATTTTATTTATTTAAAATTAATTATTTTTTGCCAATTTTTAAAGCATGTATTATTTTCAGACTCAAACTTGTGTTATAACCTTAGTAAATTCACTTTTAATTAAGTTAAGTGAAGAAAGTGTGCGTTTTATTACGATATAATGAAGTTTGGGTTGTCTTGAATTAACCTTTTTAAGTTTGGGGTGCAAAAGTAAATATAGAGTAAAGTTTAGGGTTCAAATTGTCTTTTAGTCATATAAAATTGTTAATATAAATAATAAAATGCTAAAAAGCTATACTAATAAAATTTTAAATTAAAATTATTAATACCCTTCCATATTTAAATAATAATCACCTGAAATATTTCTATAAAAATATCACGTGAAAGAGAGTCTTACGAAAATATTTTTTTTAATAAAAATATTAATTCTTTTAAGTCTATTGATTACGAAAATTGAGAATAGTAAAAATATCATTAATAATATTAGTAAATTAATAAGCTGCCTTTAAAATATAAGGGCCCATGAAGAAAAGGCTATGATGACCACTGTTACCGTATCCCATTTACATCAAGAAATGTGTGGTTGTGAATCATTTTTTTATATAATATATATATTTTGGATCATTTTTTTATATAACTAATATGATATCTATATATATGTAATATATATATTTTGGATCATTTTTATAATGATATTCAATTTCATATATCAATATTTTAAAAAATATGGGTTGACAACGAAAAAAAGATGAGAAAAAAACTTTTCGATTTGGATCGGAATGGAATATAAGTTGAAAAATAGTTAACTGGTTCAGAACTATATTTATTTTAAAAAATATAATTCTAAACTTTAACCAACCTGAATAAATAAAAATGATTAACCAACTCATTTGATTCTAGTTAATATAATTTGACCCAATAATTAACTAATTATATTGTTAAGTTTATATGTAATTGACCAAATTCTTGTACTCGCTACAACTGATTTGGTGGTCACTATTCTCATATATGAACATCACTTGCTTATAGTACAAGCATTTCCTTAACATAAATTCAACACCTGTCCATTTCATAGCCATAAGCTATCTCGTCATATTTATAAGAAGCAACACTTTTTTGGCATAAGGCTAAGTATGATATATTATTGAAAAAAATATCCGAAAATCTACAAGAATTAATTAATGGGATATAAGATTACAAATCTGTGCTGCATACAAAGGAAATTATTTTTTCTTCATCTATCACTCTAGTGCTGCTATTGCTTTCTACAATTGATGCTACTATTTTTTTATTACTGCTACTAATTCTTTCTACAACTGTTGCTTATTACACAACCAATTACATTTCACAATACATTAAACAATCTAATATATCACATGCCACCCAAGTCTTAACCTTCATACATCCACACACTTGTCTATACATAAGCTAGGTCTATCTCATAACAACATATTATTTGTGGAGTTACATATTTTGGATTCCTCACTTAATTACAAAACTAACTATAAATTTATGATTTATATACAACATAACTAATCTATGCTATTACAAAAACTATATATTATAACATATGTAAACTAGTTTATTACACCATTCATATCTCATCCTTGAATTTAGAATACTCATACCCATGCCTTTGATACTAGACCCTTTGGTCCCTTCTACACTGGTTAAAAAATTAAAACAACACAAGAGTGATCAAGTTTTAACATCTCATTGTCTTATGAATAAGTATTGTTAACGCCAAGTTTTGCCGGCGCGTTCAATCACCAAATCCACGTTCTTAACCTGCACAATAACAAATCACACGCGAAGCTTGACGACTTGTGCCGCCGGGGGATAGCTCTGGTGTGAGAATGAGTACAGGCCGTTCACAAGGTTTAACAATGGAGGCTTTAGTGTTTTGAGCTCAAAGATGTATTACCTGTTAATTGTAGTCAAGCCTTGTATTTATAGCCATTCTCACTTCCCTAGAATCCCTCTCTGAGTCAGATTAGGACTCTTAAATATGGTAGTTAGCTATATTTTGGATCCAACACAATCTCCTTTAAAAGGTGTAAGTAGAATCCAATTCAAATACTACCTTTGGAGTTACCTTATTCAAATATGATTTAGGACTAGAGTCCTTAGCCACATAAACACGTTATAGCCCCAAACTCTGCATACATGGGTCATTTAAGCGCACAGCCCAAACCAACCGAACATATATCTTTGGTGCGGGCTTACCGAGGACTCGAATGCCGGACCTCGACCATCACGATCAAAACAAGACTCCGGCCTAGAGGGCTCGGATATCCCACCCCGAACCCCTTCCACATCCCGCATGGCCTCGACCCAATGGGCCCAATCTCCTCGGTTCTAGCCCTGACCTTTAGCTCACATGAGGATCAGTAAAATACTCCCGATCATTGCTCCCCAGTCTCTTGTGTTAGTTCCCAGTAGGCACAATAGATCTAGAAGGGGGGGGGGTTGAATAGATCCTCTTTTTCTTATAAATACTTTTCTGGTTTACTTTGTATTGCTTATAATTTAGCATATGACAAACATAAGAATCTTTTCAAGCACAGCGGAATAAGTAAAAGATCCCTTCATTGATTTATTCATAATCATACATACATTGTTCGTAGAGTTAGTTCGGTTGTAAGTAATTAGAACATACATACCAGTTATAGTACATAATGTAAATGACATAATGTAAAAGACACAAGGGGTTTAAAGTGGTTCAGAGACTCAAGCTCCTAATCCACTCTTCTGCTTTCAACTAGCAAGATTTCCACTAAGGAAGGGCAAAGACCCTAAATCACTAAGATTCCTTCAAGGCCGTGACTTGGGACTTGATTCACTAAGAACTCTTCAAGGCCAGCAGCCTTGGAACTCCTCTAGTTCCCTAGGAACTCTTCAAGCCTAGCAGGCTTGGAACTTCATTTAGTCCATCCGGACAAGGACCCCTCAGGCCCTGGCCTCTTGAGTTGTTTGTTTGTTTGTTTATTGGAGTTGGTGCTGAGCTGCTAAGATGTCTTCATGCTCTGAACATCTTCTGTACTTAGCAGCTTGGCGTGATCATCCTTGAAGTGCAGTTGAGTGTTGCATGATGCTCAGCTTCTTCAGATACTCAACCACTTCGGATGACCCCTTGATGACTGCCTTGAAGATCATACCTCTTGATACACGATGGCTGCACATGATGGGTTTCTAAGATGACTATAAGCTCTTCTGCTAGGTACTTAAAAACTTTCTCATGCTTGCCACCATGATGACGTTTGTGATCTCCCTTCTTGATACTTGATGTCTTCTCATGATGGACTTGCTAAGATGACTGTGAGCTCTTCTTTATGGTACTTAGAGTCTTCCCATGATGGACACCAAGATGACATGATGCTCTTCTTTCTCTCGGTAGTTCAGAACACTCTTCTAGTAGTAGAACTCTCACTTCTACATTGTAGAACTCTCACTTCTATTTCTGTCTTTGTCTGACTCTAAGTGTTCTTGGTGGATCGTAGAGTGAGCCTTCGGACTCACTATCTTACATGGTTTGGAACAGTCCACCGTTACTCCAAACTTGGCAACTCCAGCAACCCTCGATCTTTGAAGCTCTAGCAGATTTATACTCCTTCCCAATCTTTCTCTGACATTGCAGTCTACTATTTCACCTACCCATAAGAGATGTCACTTTAATGTCTTGGGCAGGTCGAAGACTTTATTTCTTCCTTCTGATTTCTCGATCAGAGGTTGTCCTTTTGCATCGATGCTCTCAATAAGCTTTTGTCCAAATACTATCCTTCAGATTGAACCATTGCCAATGCTTCAATCTTCGGATGTTCAAACTCTACGATTCTGATGCTTATCTTCTTGAACCTGATCGTAGTGTCTCGTTGAATGTTGCTCAGACTGGTAGAGTCAACACTACGATCCTGAAGAGGGTTAATTGGATCTTCGATGTAGAACACCTCTTCCTTCTATTGTGCAGTTCTTCAACACTTCTATTTGCTTCGACTGTTCTCAGATACTGATGGCTTGACTTCCTTGTTCTGGCCCTTTCTGAATAGCAAGACGCTTCAGATTTGTGGCGTGTCCAGCTCGCTTTCTCCTTGTGATCTCCCGTTCACTGATCATCAATGGACTGACCCAATGCTTAATCACTTTAGCCTTATTCTTCAGAAGCTGTCCAATATCTTTGTATGTACTCCACCAGTTCTTTCTTTGTTTGGCAAACACTACGATCCTAGTTGCTTCCAAGATCATTGTCTTCTGTCTGATTGACAGCTACTACACTTGCTGACTTTCTTCAGTCAGTTACTGAAGTCTTCTTCTGATCAACTTGTGGAAGACTTCATCTCGAATGGCTTCACAACTCAATCTTGATGCTGATTGGGTTGGTGCTTAGATCTTCTGTTAGCTTGCATGCCATTCGTTGAGTGCTCTCTGGTTCCCTTCAGGTGGGATGTATCTTTGCAGTGCCAACCAGAGGCTTTGTTCCTTTGGATATTCTGGGAGTGCTCATTTGTTGAGAATCATATTTGCTCTATGATTCTGCCTTGGCATTGTGAGCACATCTGTTGAGGTCGTAGTTCTGCACTTTACAATTCAGCTTCGGCTGTGTAGACACTACGACTTCGGGATCAGATCTTGACACTCTACGATTTCTGTCTTTGTGCTCGATGTCTTCATCTGATATTGCTCGACTACGATCTCTCGTGATGTAATCAATAGACTTCTACGAACTCGAGTGTGATCTACGATCCTCGACTTGGCCTTGACATCGATGAGACTCTACGACTACGAGTGTAGTTTACGTTTCGATTTGGCTTCAAAGAGAGGGTTGGTCGGCTCGCAAAATTTGTCTCACGATTCCTCGAATATGACTTTCTTAGTAGACTTCGACTCTGAGGAAGTTCTACTCGACACACTACGATCCTTCCTCGTCTCTCCTGACAGTCTACGAACTCCGAGATCTACTATCTTGCAGACTACGATTCTGCCTCGACAACTCTCGAGTTCTCCTTGACTCTCTTGGCAGACTACGATTTCTGGTGCAGTGTTCGACGATCAGACAAGCCTATCTATTACATCATTAGATCAACCTAACATGCTTGATCTTTCTATATTTATTGACCTTGTACATCATTTCTATTTAAGGACTTTACAAAGCTATTTTGCTTATGTAGGATCAACCTAACATACTTGATCAATTCATTCTAAGTCCTTGTACACATGTTTCTATTATCTATCAAAGGACTTTACATCTTTTCTTAATGCAAGCATACTTGCACATTCATTCATATATATCATAATCAAATCATATGTAAATAGGAATATCATTCATATGTTTATTCCTGACAATCTCCCCCTATTTGATTATGACAAAAATAATAAGTGCATATGCATGTTATGAATGAATCTTATATACAGTGAGCAGCTGTACTTCTAAAACAGATAATCATGAATGTCATTTATAAAGATATGGCAAATTATACATTAAGACACTTTACATCCTGGATTCAGAACATACCTAATTAGTTAGAGATGTACCTCTTTGGCTCCATGTATATTTCCAGGATGTCTGTTGATTAGCTATTCATCTTGTCGACGTCGGGATTTTTGGATGTCCCTTTCCGTTAATTGTTCTTTGGTGTTCTCATTTTAGGTGAGATTTATTTGAAAAAACAAGTGAAAAAGGTCCGACATGTATAATGTCGACGATGGACTATTAAGAGTCGCCAATTGGTTTTTTAAATGGTTGTACCAACACAACCGAGAAAAGGTTTGCACATTGACCCAGTGATGTGACACTGCTATACGGGTCGGTGAAACCAAGATTCGTTTAGGGTTTGGGGACTTGGTTATGCGGGGGGAAAGTGTTAGGCACCCCCCGACATCCATGTTACCATGGTGACCGTCTCTTCTCAAGAAACTGTTATCTAAATGTGTGTGTGTGTGGGTCAATGTGCTATTTATTTGGAAGTAGTGCGAGGCCTCGTTCGAACCTATATATACCGGGTTTGAATTTATGTAAAATTCAGTTTTTAGCAAGATATAGCAATGATGTTTTATAAAAAGGTTTTTTCCAAACCCTGATGCTCAATAGTAATTGAGACCTTTTACACTCCCATTTTTATTAAGTGTGCGGCTTGATTGATTTTATTTTTACGAATGCGAGGCATCCGTATAAAAATAATATACATAATAATGTTGATTTCCCCGTGGGTATGAAAACCATCTGAGGAAATTCAGACAACGTAGAATAATTTACAAGCTGCTTACAGCTGAAAATGTCCATTATGGGAACCGAATCTAGATTCAATGGGATGAATCTGTGATCACATGATTCTAAAGCATGAGAATATCACAATTTGTATGAAAGCGATAGAAGTATATATATATATATAAAATATATATATATATATATATATATATATATATATATATATACATGATCACCAACCACGTAAGCACCTCCATGGGGATCAAAATGTAAATAAAGTGTTAAAAGCTATCAACCGCCATGGAGGAAACTCCAAAGTGACGAAAACGTGAATAAAGTCAGAATATTTGGCCAACCGCCACGAAGGAAACTCCAAAGGGACATAATGTAAATAAAGTCATAAATTATATTCAATCGCCACAAAGAAAACTCAGCGAGTGACGGAATGTAAATAAAAGCCATGTAGAGCGATCAATCGCCACGAAGGAAACTCAAGCGTGGCGAAAATAAATAATTAAATACATATATATATATATATATAAAATAATAAACGCATTAGGATATAAAATCTGTGCTCATCGAATGTAGTTCGACCACGTTCATATATATATATATATATATATATATATATATATATATATATATATATATATATATATATATAAAAGCTTAGTAAACGCTCCGCATTAAAGTTCAGGCTCATCGAAGCGAGTTCGATACACACGATTAATATATATAAATGTAATATATATATATATATATATTAAAGCAAATAAACGCCCAAAATCAAGTTCAGGCTCAATCGAGGCTTAACTCGATAATGTTAGTCAATATATATGTAAATATATATATAATATATATATATATATATACAGACTGAAATGAAACCACAGACCGAAGTTCGGGCAAAAGCAAGCAGCACGACTCTCAACGTGTAGAAGGGTGTGTGCAAAGATGAAGAGAAAGACTCTAAAGTGTGTGAGAAGGCTTACAGCTGACTGCTAAAGAAGGCTTCTATAACTTTAGAGTGGATAAACACAGACTTTTGTAGGTACAAAAGGGCTATATATGAGGTCATAGGTGTTTAAAAGGGGAAAGTACACTGCATGGGGTGAGTGCAGAGCAAATTGGGCAGGGATTCCTCGACTTTTTTCTCTTAGAAAATCATCACCCCAAGCCCTCTATTTATAGGCATTTTAGCCACAGGTGTACCTACGGCTGAGCCGCAGGTGTACCAGAGGCAACCCAGGTGGGCCCGGGTTTGTTGGGTCGGGTCGTCTCGAAGTACGTGCACTCAGGCACTATAATGTCCACTCGGACTTTCAGAAGTGCAATCTGGCCATCCATTTGAGGTATACAGGACCTATTTCGAACCGCCGTTGTTGAGAGTTGTACAATGGCATGGGATTAGAGTTTGTACGAAGACATTGAAGATGGGACGATGCCCTCCGGTCTTCAAGCTTCAACTTTCATCCGTTACCCCGCACAATAGTCACTCGGGATTGGTTAGTCTTGTGGGACATCGTTGCGTAGAGACGTGACGTGGCATCGTGTTGACGAGATGACGATGTTTTCCCTCACCGGTGTTATCGCCGGATTGGGCTGATAAAGCAGACGTTGCTCAGGCTTCTATGAGATGGGACTGCTGCAATTTGTTGAAGGTCCTCATTGTTATCTTTGAGGTGTGCCTGTCATCCCGAGCGTTATCACGGGTTAGCAAAGTGTATCTCGTTGTGAGCGCCGAGATTGAAGCTGGTTGTATTTGAAACAAGCATTTCCGGGGTTATCGCTGAAATTGCATTCCTTGGGGTTATCACCAAGGTTGATGGCTATTCCCATGGTTGGGACTGAGACTGGATACCTCGGGGTTATCTCCTAGATTAATCGGTCTTCTTCGGTGTGTGTTCCGGTATTGGATCTGCATGCCTCGGGGTTATCTCCGAGGTTGGAATTGCTACTCCCAGATGGCGATCTGGGGTTGATGCTGAACTTCCGGTAGTATCCGGTATGGATTTGGATCGTCTTTCAGGGTTCCCTCTTAAAAGACGAATCTGTCCTCCTGCAATGTTAGTGACAGTAGTACAGAAAATTTCGAGTGTCTACAGATGCCCCTCTTTATCATACTAATGCATGGCGATGCATGGGTAGGATAAAGAATCCTAGACACTTGAAACGAAACAAGACAAACATGGTACTATGGATAACAACATGATGCAAAATGTATGATGCACGTATGTATGCATGGGGTATTTCAACACTTTGGGGATGATGCTAGCTCTCGAAAGTAGTATGCATACAAGCCAATCATGTTTGATGATAAAGCATATACTTTGTAACAATCTTATTCATTTATTAATAAAAAGTATTAATTTATTAAAGGCTTTTAATTATCTACATGATGTTTGTTTTATAATATGTGATAAACCCATAGTTTTAAGCAATGCTTTTAGAATAATGATGATGATCATTCTAATGAGATCTAAATTCTTAGAAAGCTTAAAACTAAAATAGTCCCCAATCGTTGGATTACTAAATTGGGGATTAGTGAATCCGGATAGATTGGTACATACGTTGCTTGTTCATTGGATGAGGATGATTGATCTCATGATCATTTGTGGAGACACTAAAGCAAGTATGTAGGTGCTTATTAGAGAATAAGTTAATCGAACGTGGCTCGCTAAGGAATACCTAATGGAGTTTTATTTGCTGTCAATATAGAAAATTCTGTAGTGATAGTAAGACAAGTAATCCTTGGACTTGAGATCATCATAGTATCTTATGTATGATGAGTTATACTTTGACTTATTCCTTAAGACCCTTAGGGTATATCAAAGGGTATGCTTGGGTATAATAAGTTATACATGGAGATAATGTATGATCAATAAAGAATCTACCACTTCTAATAAAAAGAAGAGAAATGTCCTATGTGATTCGATAAATGACAACCCAAAGAGTCCTTGGGTTAAGGCGTAATGAAATTAGAAAGGAGTTTCTAATTTGTATTATTTGGAGTTGTGCATTTAAGGATCGAAATACATATAATTAAATAAAATAAGACTTTGACAAGAATTCCATGTCTTATATTTAATTGGGACATTGTATGGTGGAAGGATTGAATTATGCAGTAACTATTTACTCAAAGGTTCTTTAATGATTAATGTTGAAATCTATATTATCCGGAAAGTCGTTGATCGCTAGGAGGCTTATCCTATGTAGAATAAATATTATTTATTTAAATAAATTAATTGTTTAATTTATTTATTTAAATAAGATTAGAATTGTTCTAATTGATTTATTCACAACGGTTTAATATGGAGAACCTAAAGGGTCACACCATAAAAGGAAGAATAATTATTTAAGAAGTTAATGGCATAATCGTAATAATATGTTATGTATATTTAATTTAATCTATGGTGATAGAATAAATTAAATAGCTTAATATTTATTATTTAATATTTTAGAAATATTAAATATAAATTAATAAGAAGAGTCTTATTAATATTATTACAATTATTATTATTTTAATTTCTAAAAGTGTTTAGGAATTAATTTAATATAAGTACTCTCATTTATTCCTAATAGGATTAGGAGGAAAAATTAGTTAAAGGAGTTTAATTAATTATCCCTAATAAGATTAGGGAGCTTAATTAATTAAAAGAATTTAATTAATTAAATAAAACCCAATTCCTTAATTGTTAAGGTGGGTTGCCCACATCTATAAATAAGAGGAGTCTTATTATGGGTGAGGGGTTGTTGAATTTTTTCAACAACTATAATTCCAATTTGTTGGAGAGTACCTTTTCTATGAGATAGAAAACTAGGGTTTGAGCCAATACCCTTCTTCTTGAATTCTATTCTTTCTTGGTGGATCACCTCAGAGGCCAAACACATGGGTGGCTAACGTTGATCAAAGGAAGGAACCAAACCCGGTGGATTCAAGTTGAACGCGAAAAGGATTGGAGGTGAACTTGTACCTGAGGAAGCTCGATCTTCAAGGGTATGATTTTATTCTTTATCTTTTCGTTTAATTAATAATTATGCATAAAGGATGATCCGGGTTTATGGTTTATAAATTTTTTAAACTCTGATTTTTACACGCTTCCGCATTTTTATGCAATTTGATTGCGCCCATGAATATTACAAACACTACAGTGGCATCAGAGCCAAACCTTTATGCGAATTATTAATTGTTTTAATTTGATATATATATTGATATGTGTTTAGAACAATTTAATTGGGCATAATTTTATCAGTATAAAATTTATTAAAAAAAAAAAAAAAAAAAAAAAAAAAAAACTAAGAAGTAGCTAGATATACGAAAATCAAAGTGACCACCCAATGCTTGTCATGATCACGCACACGGAAAACAAAACAAAAAAAACAAAAGTTCCGGTATACGGAAATCAAAGGAAGATTGGCTAATGATGACATGATAAGTTAATGATTGACATGATTTTGATGATGGCTAATGATGGCATGATAAGTTAATGATTGGCATGATGGCCAATGATTATTAATGATGGTACGCACAATTATTATTTTTTGAAATAAGTTACCTGAAATCGAGGATCTTTTGTAAGCAACTTGGTATATTATATTTATATACGGATATTATATATAATATTTACGGTGGAATATATATTATATATATAATAATATTTACTGTAATATATATATATATATATATATATAATATTTTAATAATTTTATAATTAAAATAAAAGTTTATTTTAATTTTAAAATAAAAGGTTTATTTTAATATTAAAATATAAAGTTTATTTTAATTTTAAAATTAGAATTTCATGTTAACTAATTAGAGTTGGAATTGGATTCCATGATAACTAATTGGAGTTGAAATTGGATTCTATTTTCCTTAAATAAAGGAGTTTATTTTGATATGAAATTAGATTTCATATTATTCAAAATAAAAGAGTTTATTTGTGAATAGTAAAAAAAGAATCAGTCTTTTTCCTTAAATAAAGGAGTTTATTTAGATATGAAATAAGATTTCATATTATTCAAAATAAAGTAGTTTATTTGTGAATAGGAAAGATTATCCGTGTTTCCTTTAATAAAAGTTTTTTTTTTTACATGGAATTGGATTCCATAATTAATTAAAATAAAAGAGTTTATTTTAATTAAAGATTTTTTTTATTACATGGAATTGGATTCCATAATTAATTAAAATAAATGAGTTTATTTTGATTAAAATTTTGATTAAAATAAAATAGTTTATTTTATTCAAAATTAGATAAATTAAAATAAAATAGTTTTATTTTGATTTAAATTTGGATTAAAATAAAAGAGTTTATTTTGATTCAAAAATAGATTTTATACTAACTAAATTTGCCCATTAAATGATATCAATATATATATATATTAAATGTTTATTATTCATAAGATGAATGTTATTTATTGATGCATATGATGATGTGTATGATAATAAATGGGATTGATTATGGACTATTGACCAATATGATTGGATTTTATTTTAGTTGGATGCATGAATGTATGTGTTTTATTAAATGGGGTCTCTGTATTTCGTCTTCTCTAATTTTTCTTAATGTAAATTTATCTCTCTCCTATGTACTTCCCTCGATCACGATCAAGGTTTCTATTTATTTTAAATAGTTTTGTAATAGAATAGTTAGAATTAATTTTGAAGAATTAGAGATCAAGGAACAAGGAGCTTGAAGACCCGTTTGTAATGGAGCCAGGGTTTAAATGTAATAGTTATATTTAAATATTAATTCTTGCACCCCTAGGGTTTGACCTTTTGGTTCACTTGGTGGCTCTAGTGAACCAAACTAGAATAAAAGTCCATAATCAATCCGTGTAGAATATAGTATTCTATATGTGCATGCTTATACTATATATATTATATATTATGCAAACATGCTTCGCATGTTAATTAATACGACGCGTATATTTTATATATATATATATGCATGCGCTTAAACAAGATGAGACAAATTAATAACAAAACCCCTCAATTTTTATATTAAATCCTAAGCGCTCAAAGATATTTGGAATATCGAACGTCGCTTTACAAGCATGATAAAATTAATAGAGTATTAAATATTTAATATGAGTTTGTTGTGTCACCACAAGGCAAGTATTAAGTATTTAAGATGTTAATTTATCACATTTGATGCTTATAAAGAAAATTGAACAATATTGTTTTGATGTGTCACCACAAGGATGATATTTTTCTTTTTGAATATATGGAGTGCTAGGTCGGACTTAACTTGGATAATTTTGATTCTGGATGTGCCACCACTTGATCAAAATAATCTAAGAGGCAAAAAGAAAAGGAGTTGCATAGTTGATGTAATTGACATAAGTTGTCTATCTATTTATTTATATATAGTTTGTTGTGTCACCACAAGGTTATATACATTTGAAATGGGATCCTTATTCTCACTAGCAAATCTTTAATTAGATTTTGTCGAACTATATAAGTGGGGTAATATAGTTTGAAGAAAATAGTGGGAGATACCAATTTAAAACAAGACCTAATTTATTTTGGTAATTAATAAAAGAATGTATGTTAAAATGTTGTTAATTACAAATTCATTTACGTAATTTTACAATGTCTAAAATTACTATCATCGCGAAGCATATTAGATGCTAAATTAACCGCACTAAATTAAACGGATTGGTTAAGGAATTTGAGAATAGTTCTCATAGTTTAAAAGCTATCTTATGTCCTTAATACGCCTATCCTCGCAATGGTTGCGCATAATGCCTCGAGAAAGAGAATGCTACTTTTAGAAAGTGGCAAGATGATGCACATTGGCTCAATGCATCATGCTCGCATCCACGAGTAACGAGCTTCAGCCACAAGATGAAACTATGGATGCTTCTACTATATTCCGCACATCAAGTAGTTTATGGTGAGGAAAGTAGGATCGATAGATATTAGATATCTAAGGAGCTCTTCCGATCTAGAATGGCCAATGGCACTATAAATACATGCATAAAAAGTTCTTAACATAATCAATTTGATTGATCAATTAGGACAACTGGTTTTGTCATGGATGGAGAGTTGAGCCAAGATTTGATCTTGCACTCACTCCCGGACTCCTTTCTAATTGTTGTGAATTTTTCATATGAACAAGCTAGATATCGCCTTTCATTGATTTGCTTAACATGTTGAAAAATGTTGAGAGTCACTTTCAACCAAGAAAGACCATGTCTTATCGGTAGGGGCCAAAGGATCTTCTCAAAAGAAGAACGATTCAAAGAAGGTAAATAGAAAGGCATAAACAAAGGATAATAAGAACAAAACCGACACGGATAGCAAAGGAGTTTGATTCCACCGCAATAAGCTGGACATCGGAAAGAAATCTGCGAGAAGCATCTTTGCAGAGGCTAACCAAAGAAGCTTAGTGAAGTTTTGTTCATAAATCGATTTTTGTTCATGATTGAAATAATTTTCTTTAAGTCAAGGTTCTACTTGGGTATTGGATACCGACTTTGGTTATCATAAATATAGATTTATGAAGGATCAAGGTAAGTAGAAAGTTAAACAAAGATAAGTAATCCTATATGTGGAAAATGAAGCAAAGGTTGTCTTTGCATTAGCCATAGAAACTTATAGTTTAGCAATGCCTACGGGCAAATCTATTAAGTCAATAAGTTGTTATTGTATTCCAATTCTTGTTAAAATATTATTTCCATTTTATTGTTGGACAATAAAAATTTTGGTATTATAATTAAGAACAATTGTTGTTCTATTTATAATAATAATGTTTTGTATAGAATCTGAAATATTACTTAATGGATTTTGTATACTGATTTACGTGAAAATATAATTTGCAAATTGAACAAACTAGTATAAGAAAAGGAGATGATCATTCAAAGAGTTGAATGTATGTATTTGTTGAAATACAAGTGTGAATTATATGAAAGGTTCAAAGAATTCGTAAGTGAAACAAATTGGCAAAGTATTAAGATTCTTTGATTAGATCAAGGAATAAATACTTGTGCAATAAGTTTCTAGATCATCTCAAATGGTTTTCTCATAATGGACGCCTCTCGATACATAATAATTGATTGATGTATCGAAAGGAAAAATCGCACCTTGTTGGACATGGTGCGGTCCATAATGATTTTACCGACATTCCAGTATCCTTCTGGGATAATGTCCTAGAAATGGCTGCATATTAATGAAAAGGTAACCTCAAAATCAGGCCCCAAGACTCCATAAAAGTTATGGACAGGGAGGATTCCTAATCTTAAGTATGTTAAGATAAGGGGTTGTCCAACTTATGTGAAAAGGTTTCAAAGGATAAGCTTGGGACAAGATTTGACAAGTACAATTTGTGGGACATCCTAAAGTAAGTTTTGGGTATATGTTCTATAATCCTACTTAGCAAAAGGTGTTTGTTACGAAACACGCTTTCTAAGATAAAGGTGTTTATCATTGAAGGGCTAGTGGGAGGATAATAGATCTTGAAGAGTTCAAGAACCACAAAACACTATAAGTCAAATAAGAGGAACCTATAGATGTACTCTATTGTACCACAAACCAATCAGAAGTCCGGAATAGTAATCAAGATACCTAGGAGGTATGGATTCATCATGGATGATGATGATGAGGTACGATCATAGAAGATGATGATCCAGAGTTACATTCGATGAGGTAAGACTTCTAGTGTGTACAAAAGGGTCGGGTGGGAGCGTCGTGACATTCCTAATATTATATGTTGATATACTACGGATAAGGAATGACATACTAATGCTACAATCAAGAATGATAAAGTTGTCTAAACATTCCTCCATGAATGGTTTAGGGAAGAGTATCTTAATTGGGGATAAAATCTATATAGATAGATACAAGAGGATGCTCGACTTAACCCAAGGAACGATATTCATTTGATGCTAAAGTCGTTTAGCATGGCAAACTCCAAGAGATGTCTCATGTCGATGAGCTATGGAGTATATCTCTTAATAGTCCCCACGCAGACTCCTGAAAAGAGAGGTCGCATGAGTGACTATCATGTATGCAATGAAATATACGAGACCTGATGTTGATCAGTCATATTCAGGAGAAGTTCACTATGAGTCAGTGAAAAAATATCTTAAAGCTTAACCGGCACTAAAGATGTGATCATATTCATGGCGGGTCTTAATTAAAACTAGAGGGCTTAACAGACTCAAGTTTTTCAGACAGACCAAGACGACAGATAAATCCACTTTAAGGTAAAGGGTTACCTTGAACAGTGGTGCAGTGAATTGGAAAGGTTCCAAATAGCAAAGAGTTGCTGGTTTAGTGATAAAAACAAAGTATATAGCTATAAATGAAGCTGCAAGTTGATTGTTTGGATTAAAAGTTCATTACAGAACTAGGAATAGTTCCTAAGTCTCATCTTGGATCTAAACATGTGTTGTGGCACTTTCATTTGATTATTAGAATCATTGAAAGATGGGAAATCACTATAGAGATAGTGGACTCTCATGAACAACATTACATATCCATTAACTAAAGCTTATCCAAAAACAGGATAATCGCCACTTTAGAGAAGAAGAGTATGAGATACCATGGCGATTGGCTTTAGTGCAAGTGGGAGATTGAAAGTAGTATGCACACAAGCCAATCATGTTTGATGATAAAGCATATACTTTGTAACAATCTTATTCATTTATTAATAAAAAGTATTAATTTATTAAAGGCTTTTAATTATCTACATGATGCTGTTTTATAATATGTGATAAACCCATAGTTTTAAGCAATGCTTTTAGAATAATGATGATGATCATTCTAATGAGATCTAAATTCTTAGAAAGCTTAAAACTAAAATAGTTCCCAATCGTTGGATTACTAAATTGGGGATTAGTGAATCCGGATAGATTGGTACATACGTTGCTTGTTCATTGGATGAGGATGATTGATCTCATGATCATTTGTGTGGAGACACTAAAGCAAGTATGTAGGTGCTTATTAGAGAATAAGTTCATTGAACGTGGCTCGCTAAGGAATACCTAATGGAGTTTTATTTGCTCGTCAATAGGAATTCTGTAGTGATAGTAGAAGACAAGTAATCCTTGGACTTGAGATCATCATAGTATCTTATGTATGATGAGTTATACTTTGACTTATTCCTTAAGACCCTTAGGGTATATCAAAGGGTATGCTTGGGTATAATAAGTTATACATGGAGATAATGTATGATCAATAAAGAATCTACCACTTCTAATAAAGAAGAGAAATGTCCTATGTGATTCGATAAATGACAACCCAAAGAGTCCTTGATTAATAAGAATGAAATTAGAAAGGAGTTTCTAATTTGCATTATTTGGAGTTGTGCATTTAAGGATCGAAATACATATAATTAAATAAAATAAGACTTGACAAAGAATTCCATGTCTTATATTTAATTGGGACATTGTATGGTGGAAGGATTGAATTGAATTATGCAGAACTATTTACTCAAAGGTTCTTTAATGATTAATGTTGAAATCTATATTATCCGGAAAGTCGTTGATCGCTAGGGGAGGCTTATCCCTATTGTAGAATAAATATTATTTATTTAAATAAATTAATTGTTTAATTTATTTATTTAAATAAGATTAGAATTGTTCTAATTGATTTATTCACAACCTAGGTTTAATATGGAGAACCTAAAGGGTCACACCATAAAAGGAAGAATAATTATTTAAGAAGTTAATGGCATAATTGTAATAATATGTTATGTATATTTAATTTAATCTATGGTGATAGAATAAATTAAATAGCTTAATATTTATTATTTAATATTTTAGAAATATTAAATATAAATTAATAAGAGGAGTCTTATTAATATTATTACAATTATTATTATTTTAATTTCTAAAAGAGTTTAGGAATTAATTTAATATAAGTACTCTCATTTATTCCTAATAGGATTAGGAGGAAAAATTAGTTAAAGGAGTTTAATTAATTATCCCTAATAAGATTAGGGAGCTTAATTAATTAAAAGAATTTAATTAATTAAATAAAACCCAATTCCTTAATTGTTAAGGTGGGTTGCCCACATCTATAAATAAGAGGAGTCTTATTATGGGTGAGGGGGTTGTTGACTTTTTAACAACGACATAATTCCAATTTGTTGGAGAGTACCCTTTTCTACAGAGATAGAAAACTAGGGTTTGAGCCAATACCCCTTCTTCTTGAATTCCTATTCTTTCTTGGTGGATCACCTCTAGAGGCCAAACACATGGGTGGCTAACGTTGATCAAAGGAAGGAACCAAACCCGGTGGATTCAAGTTGAACGCGAAAAGGATTGGAGGTGAACTCAACACGAGGAAGCTCGATCTTCAAGGGTATGATTTTATTCTTTATCTTTTCGTTTAATTAATAATTATGCATAAAGGATGATCCGGGTTTATGGTTTGTAAATTTTTTAAACTCTGATTTTTACACGCTTCCGCATTTTTATGCAATTTGATTGCGCCCATGAATATTACAAACACTACAGCTCCCTGTTGCTTCAACCGGGGATTGGCAATGATGATCAAATTTGTTGTGTAATCTGAACCTGTTAGGATGTTGATGTTGGAGTTATCACCAACTTCCTGCGTCTTTGATTATGACTTGATCCTGAAGATGTACCTCTTATATGTAAGAGATCTGTGGGGGTAAAGCTCGATCTGTTTGAGGATGTGTATAACATATTCCATCATCTATGATAATGTTGACCTCTCTCTCCGTTAGTATCGCTTTAACATGTCAAGATTCTCATTGATTTATCGCCAACAAATAAATCTTTGTCATGGATGCCTGACCTCTGTTGACGTGTGAATCAACAGTTGAAAAATCCTGTGGGATATACTGTCAAGGCTGCTTGACCTTCGCTGATGTGTAGATCAACGGCTAAATTCTTTTGGTAGATTATCAAGGCTGCTTGACCTCCACTGTCGTATAGATCAATGGAGCATTGCGTTGTGACCCCCGTTGGGGATCCGCTGGGGAATATGAGCAGTTGGGTATGAAAACCTCGAATAGCTCTATAGCTTTGATAGGTTTAAACGCTATCGGCTGAAATGACGTCAAGGTTGCTTGACCTTCATTGATATGTGTGTCAACGACTGAGCATGCGTGGATACTCTCGCCGGAGATATACGTTGTAACCCCCGTCGGGGACCCACGTTGTAATCCCCGTCGGGGATCTACTGGGGACGCATGAGTACGTATGCAACTATCGAACTGTTCTCAATGCTTCGATGGGTTTACTTGCCATTGACTGAAATAACGTCAAGGTTGCTTGACCTTCGTTGATAGAAATGTCAACAGATGAACATGTTGTAACCCCCACCGGGGACTTACGTTGTAACCCCCCGCCGTGGATTCACGCCAGAATTTCGTTGGGACTCATTTAGGTAACGACCCGAGTTCAAGACGATCGGACTGCATTTAGGTATTGCTAGATTGAGATGAGATCATTGGCAGGGTATACCTCGTGCTCGGGTGACTACCAATGGGTGATGTACAGATTCAAAGTCTCATCCGAGAAAACCAGGATTGTATGTTGTTTTGCTCAATCGCATGGCATTTTTATTCTTGATTTGACCTTTCTAGTCTGTAAGAACTCTTTTGCAACTCGAACTGGACCGAGCCGGAGGGGTGGGACCCACATAGGCGCCGCAGTGCACTCGCTTGCAGCATGAGATGGGCTCTGACGCCAATCGTGGATGATAAATTCCAAAGAAATTGGTCTCACAAGTCACTTTCAACTTGCTTCAAGAAAGAGAAAACCGCGATCCATCTTCAGATCCGGCGAGTTTTGGGCCGCTTTCTACAAATTTCGCCACCGCATAAGTGTTCTACACTATCCGGTAACGTATGCATGTATTTTTTCCAATTTTTATCAGTTGGATTGTGAGTTATCGCACGAAATGCATCTAAACACATAGTAGTGATTATGTATGCACAAATGACTTGATAAAAAATATTCAACATAGTAAATGTTAGTATTAAACCATGTTGAACATAATGATGTGAAAAAATTTAACTTTTGAGACAGTCAAATTGGCACCTTTTTCTGCTATTTTTTGTCCTATTTGAGGTCCAATGAGCAAAAGGTAGAAAGGAAAAGTACTCCTAGCATTGAGGTTGGCCTTATGCATGATGATTTTGATTTTTTATGCATATATTATGTATATGACTTTGGGGCAGGTGTGCTACTGAATGGCCACCTAGACATGCCTGTGTGCATGTGGATAGTCCTATTTTCAAAGGGGACTATGACAAAATTTTTCCAAATGTAGGCATTGGGTAGTCATGCATTCTAACTCTATTATATGTTAAAGTAAATGCATGCATGCATGTAGTCATAAATGTATTTTAGAAAGCTCCAGATAAGGAAATACCACACCCTTTCTGAGGTGATTTGGAGGCTTGTTGTCCAGATATTATGGATCCGGATCAGCCGAGCAGTTCCTATAGGACCACTTCTGGCGTACAGAGGAGGGCTTCTAAAGTGCCTCGTCCTCGTTCTTTCAGACAGCCTCGTCGGTTGGTGGAGGCCGTGATTCATCCTGTTCGGGCAGATGTGCCAGATGTTGAGGATGAGGAGGCGGATATTCCGATTGAGGATCCCGCTCCTGCTGCGCATGTCCCTCGTAGGGAGCTTTTGAGCATTCAGGTGGAAAACCCAGAGTTGCTGGGTGATTTGAGTAGACATCCATCGATGTACTTGCATGCTAACGAGGTATGACGTTAGACTTTGATCTTCCTTCTTTCCTATTGATGAGGTTTAAAGGGTTCTGATATTGATCTGCATTTCATGTAGGTTCTAGGTTCTACACATCCTCGAGGGAATTGGTTTAGCATTCACTCCATGTACCAGGCGCTTCATCCTGACTATAGAGCAGTGGTGCATGAGTGGGGATTTGGGGCATTCTTCTCCATCCTTCCCCGTCGTTGTCCTTGGGGTTACCTCAGGGCATTGTCTCGAAGCGATGGTTTCATCGACTCTACCACTCCCACCTTTGGATTGCAAGGTGATGATGACGCCTATGGATTGGTGATTTATCACAGGTATGGAGTTTGGAGGGGAGCCAGTGCCTTGCATGGCAAATATCACCCCCACCGCCGCCGATCCTTATTAGGAGTTTCCATGGAGGTGCTCAAAGGCGTGGATCGTCTGCTCAGTCCTTTGAGCGTAGATGCTATGAGTGGACTTTTGAGTGAGCCCATGCCTAATGATGTTAGAATCAGGGATCGCATTTTGCGGCGATTGTTCCTGATGATCATTCAAGGCTGCTTCATAGCAGATAACTCTTCCACCAGATCTTTTGCTTTGGTTAGCGCACACACGATGATGTGGACCGATTGAGAGTACGATTGGGGCTCTTATACCTTTGCCTATTTCCTCCGGGTATGCGATGCGCTACGCTGTGGTTCGACCGAGGCTTGGCTAGGATTTTACCCATTTCTACTGGTGAGTATTTCTCTTATCTTTTCCCATTCATAGGTTAAGAGTGTTTACTGATAGCAGATGTTTTGCCATTGTGTTAGCAGTTTTGGGCCTTTGAGAGGATCCCATGTTTGCATCCTGTGAGTGTGTTAGGTTTA
The DNA here is from genome assembly GCA_020205615.1 of Panax quinquefolius. NCBI lineage: Eukaryota > Viridiplantae > Streptophyta > Magnoliopsida > Apiales > Araliaceae > Panax > Panax quinquefolius. Next base: position 34,885,770 of record CM035174.1, on the reverse strand, counting down.
GATACCTATCCACGAGGACGACGATGGCACCATTCTATTTTTTTGGAGGTCCCCAGAGAATGAGGGATTTACTCACCGTCAGATGCAAATTGGAGTTCGACGTGGCGGTACCATTACATGGATTCCCTATTCAGGGGAGCATTTGACCATCGGCTTTGAGGATGGACATCCAACCGGAGTCGAGTATTTTATTTCCACCAGGAGAGTTCCTCTCTTCACTGATGGAGGCTGGGTACTCTATTTAGGAGAGTGTGCTATTAGGAGCACCACAGGGGAGATCCGTATACCGATCTTACCTCCTGCTAGGCATCATTGGCCCGTATCACAGTCACCCGTCACTGATATTCCATTGTTGGGGGTTGACGGTTTTGCATTATCAGAGGGTCCATATACTCAGGAGACGTTCCAGCGGTGGTGGTTCCCTCGCACTATTATAGCCCAGTCCCGCGCCACACAGTTTATGGGGGATATGATTCCAGGATCTTTGATGATGACGGATTGGGTAGCTTGTGTCCAAGCTCTGACTCATATGACCCAGATTGATAGCTTGACCCAAGCAACTTGGATCGTGCACATATATTTATCCCAAGATTTGGGTAGAGATCCAAGCAGAGGTGAGTCATTTGTTCCTTTCCAAAAAGTATTTGGCCCCTCGACGACCCATTTGGTTTTTTTGCAGCATATCCTCCTCTTTATAGGCCCGACATCCCCGCTGATAGAGATCCGGTGACTCTCAGAGGAGTTACATCGTGGACAGATCGAGGACGTGGACATCGAGACCCGGTTTTCTTCCTCGATGTATATTCTCGTTATATCTTTTGATAGGCCTCTGTTAGATATTGGGTGGCTGTTCCCCATTCTCGCTATAACTTTTGATAGGCCTCTGTTAGTAGTAAGGCGTCTGTGCCCCATTTCTCTGTATTTGTAGCTGTACAGAGTTAATGTATTAGATGATGATATACTTAGGAATGTATGCACCATTTTTTCATTCCCTATATTATATTGCCATCCATTATCTGTTATGCATGTATCATGTTATGCATATGTATGTATGTCTAGAGATATTCAGCATTGACCCCTGGATGGTCTTATGACACGGCCCGCACAAATGTCTTCTTCGACAGTTAGCCATATAGATCATACCCCACCCTCATTGGTGGCCTTGGGTATGCGATCGTGGTATGATAGCATGTCACCACCGTATTGTGGTGATCAGAGATCATTACAAAGATACCATGACTTTATTGATGTTTCGTGTTCCCGCAGATTTTGTGTGGACTGGATGCTAGAGCATGGCACCGGATAGGCGTGTATTCGATTTGGTACCCATGAGTCGACTCTTACTTTGGAGGAGTACGACGTTGACAATGCTTCCTTTAGACATGCACTCTTGTGGTGCACTCGGCTTTGGGAGACATGAGTAGACGATTCATGACTCTCACAGATTCTTGCCGCAGAGAGTAGTGCGGGTGACGAGTCGACATCTAGCCACGTGATATCCCAAATCATTTTCTCGTATTTACGATTTGGCTCGGAGGATAGCTACTCACGATATTCTGGGGATTTCACCGCACCGGAGGATTATTGGCATTCGGCCAGAGTCGATGTACTAATGCTATGTGTATTGTCATATGTCTATATGCCACGATATATGGACGAGATAGACATTGGTGTTATCATGGCTGTGAGAGCTCTTAGAGAGGGTCGCACCATTGTATTCTATGATCAGAAGAGAGACTCATGGTCAAGATCCCATTGTTGTATTTATCCTATAAGAGTGTTCACCGAGAGTTCTATCATGTCAGACGCGGTGGTTTATGTCACACTTGAGACCGGTTGGTACCCTTAGACGACATGGGTATTACTTCTCCCATGATGTGGCCATGTCATACTCCTTTCAGCTGTCGGAGTGTACAGATGCTCTGTCTTGGTCCGCATTTTTGGCAGATATCAGAGATCCATTTAGCATATTGCTGTGCTTGGGGCTTTGTTCACCATACAGCTTCATTATGCATGCTCCAGGCATGGACTTTCTCCCTCTGGCTGGCTTGAGGGGCGTGACCACTTATCACCCACTAGCCGTGATGTCGCAGTTCGACCAGTTCCAGGATTTTCATCCTTTCGAGGGGGCGATGGGTCAGCATTCAGCTTCTTGATATCTCTCAGCAGAGGATCGATCCCGTGTGTATGCTTGTTGGGATCAGCGCGAGATAGCCTCTTTTTCTGTGAGTCGTCCAGGTTGTTCCGCAGAGTATTCCGCATGGATGGAGGCAGAGGTTTTATCAGCGGCAGCAGTATCTGTAGTACCGGATAGCGAGTCAGATGATGTAGAGCCCATGGAGGACATCGATACCTACATCGAGGAGGAGCCCGTCATTGGGTTGCCAAAGATTTCTTCCGGATTCTCCTAGTACCAAGACTTTTGTGATTCAAAGACTCTAAGACAAGATTTAGAGTAGTAGTCTTTATCCGATGACCTTTGAGAGAGAGATCAGCTCGATCTATGATGTCGATCGCCTCGATGGGAGAGGGACGAGCCTATTAGAGAGAGACGAGGCATTGGCTCATAGTGATGCCGCTGTTATTGAGCGGGATGAGGCCATATCAGCCAGAGATGCAGTGATAGTTGAGCGGGATAGTGCTATATCTGCCCGGATGTAGCCGCCACGAGATAAGATCGCAAATGAGGTCCCTTACCACCGGTATGATCGCAGAGATGAGCGCATATATTGATGATCATATGGTCACCATGCAGATGGCTGTAGATCTTTTGGGTCGTGTGGATATTCTCGTACAGGAGACCACAGCTTCGCCTCCTTCTTCTGAGAGGGACGCCATGTTGGGCTTGTTAGCTCGTGATATACCTCGACTTGTAGATGAGCTTGTATTTACCCGCATGTACTAGCTTAGCCATTTTGTCATGTATACTTTCCATATCAGATATATATCAAACAACATTATATATATGACAAGGAAATATATTTTTGGATCACTTCCCTTTTAGATATGCCTTGTTATTTGCTTGATATTTTGCCTGCTGCTTCAGGGCTTGTGGTCTTGATGTATTCGAATTCCTCCTAGGTGGATGGACATCGAGTTGTCTCTCGGATAGTTCGAATGGATCATCGATCTATGTGTATCCCTACCATCTTTGGTGTCTTGGGACTAGTTTCTCGATGGAAATGTGGAGAGGAGTGTGGCTTTTCTCTCTCGAGATCGACCGCACTACGATGGTCGCCAAGATTTCTATTTAGGAGAAGTTTAGTTAATTCCACCTCTTATGGATTGGTGTTGCTTTTCAAGGTATGACCGCAGCTTAGATGGTCGCCGAATCTCCTATTTGGGAGGAGTTCGTAATTCCATCCCTTCGTCCTCAAGCCCAATGAAATGTAGTGGATCAAAGATGATCCCAAAGCATCAATGACAATGGTTTGTGTTTTGGTAGGGGGTGAGACCGCACCATGAATGGTCGCCACGTACTCTATTAAAGAGGAGATCAGTCTGCGTAGTTCGAACTCGTGTAAGAGGTTCAACGTCAGATACGGGCGAAATGGTGTAGGAATGTTTTTAGTTGTTTTTTTGTTTTTTGTAAGGGTAGAAATGTTTTTGTGTTTTTTTTGTTTTATTTCGACCGAGCCATATGAAATGGTTGCCCACGCATCTATTATGAAGAGGAGATCAAAGTCGACGAGTTCGCCGCCCTCGTAGGCGTAGAAGAAAAGCGTGATCCCATGTGCAGTGTCGAAAATGGGGAAGAGAAAGTTTAATCCTAAGTTGAGGATAAACTGCAGTGAAAAGTTTGATCCTGTGAATGGGTAGCCAAACTCAGAACGCAAGAGGTTCAATCCATGGTGGGATGACCTAAGTGTAGTAGAACGCAAAGGAGAAAGCCAGTCGCCGGGATTGAAAAGTATGTTTCCTCGAGGGCAAAAGTGTATGAAAGTTGTAGATGTGGTAAAGGGTTAAAGAACCAGAATGACTGGTGATCCGATGGTCCAACACCGTGATGTTTTATGAATTACTTCGTATATAGTACCGCTTTCACTTACGGTCTCGAAGTTGATGAGTTGTGGAAATTCATCGCCATCCATTTCTTGTAACTGAGAGCGCCTCCCCGTCAATACTTCCTCGACAATAAACGGGCCTTCCCAGCTTAGGAGCGAATTTTCCTTAGATTAATCTTGGTTGTCAAGAATCTTCTTCAAAACCAAGTCATGTTGTTTTAAACCGCCAGAGCCGGACTTTTTTGTTGTAGGATCTGGCGATCCTTTGTTGATATAATCGACCATGGAAGATAGCCGCGGTTCGCCTTTCATCTATTAGAGACAATTGGTGATACCGCCTTGTACCCATTGGTCTTCATCCAAATTTAAGCCGCCTATCAACACTCGAGAGATTCCATCTCAACTTCTATGGGGAGCACCGCTTCCATCCCATAGGTTAAAGCGTAGGGGTTGCCTCAGCTGAAGTAACGCGATTGAGGTTCTCAGAGGCTAACAGAGTCGAGGCAATAGGTCGTGCCAATCTTTATGGTCATGGACATCTTTTTTCATAATCTTTCGATGTTTTTGTTAGCCGCTTCAACAGCACCGTTCATCTTCGGACGATAGATGACAGAGTTAAGATGTTTGATGTGGAATTTACTGCATAATTCCTCCATCATTTTGTTGTTGAGGTTCTTGGCATTGTCTGACACAATCACCTCTGGTTGTCCATATCGACAAACGACATTGTTTCTGATGAAAGCAATGATGACTTCTTTAGTAACCCTGGGGAAGGAGGCTGCTTCTACCCACTTGGTGAAGTAGTCGATCATGGTGAAGATAAATCGATGACCATTACTAGCTTTAGGCTCAATGGGCCCGATAACGTCCATTCCCCACATTGAGAAGGGCCAAGGTGAACTCATATTGTGGAGTTCCCGTGGAGGGGCGTGTATAACATTCCCATGAATCGACATCGATAGCATCTTTTGACGTGGTCATTGCAAATCACTTTGAGAGATAGCCAATAATGTCCCGCCCCGAGGACTTTTTGATAAGGAGGGGCCACCATGGGGGCCACAGACTCCACCATGGATTTCATCCATAAGCCCTCGGGCTTCGATCTTTGTCTAAACATCCGAGGAGACCTAGTCCCGCATCTCTTTGTAGAGCACATCTCCACTCGTAGAATTTCATAAGAAGTCTATGGATCCGCCTTTTTCTCGCCGGGCTCACCTTCAGCGGGTGTAGATCCATCTCGTAGATATTCCTTGATATGCGATACCAAGGATGTTGGATGGGAGGTAGCTCATCCGATACTTCTCCAACGTAATTCCTATAGCTTGGGCCTTGGGTGGAAATTATGACGCTCGACAAGTGTTCCTTGTCTGATATGCGAATCAAGGAGGCCAAAGTTGCTAATGCGTCCGCGAAGTCATTCCTATTATGAGGAATGTGTAGAAAGGAGATTTCTTCGAACTCCGAAGCCATCTTTACAACCTGCCGATGGTAAGGCACCAAATGTAGTTCCTTGGTTTGATAGATTCTGGTGGATTGTCTAATTACCAGCTCTGAATCTCCAAGGACAGTTAACCGCCCGATGCTCATTGAACGGGCAAGTTTTAGCCCCATGAGACAACCTTCATACTCAGCCGTATTGTTGGTGCTGATAAACTGTAATTTGACGGCGAACGGATATCGCTTCCCGCATCGACGATACTAGAATTGCTCCAGCTCCGTAACCTTCTATATTAAATACTTCCATCAAAATACATCTTCCATGATCGGGCAGATGGTCATCGATGGTGTTGTCAGATCGTCATTACTCCTTCATCGTGGAAATATGTTTCAAGGGTTTGAAATCCTCGAAGGTGTATGCCAATTGATCCATGATTCCTTGACCTTAGATGGACTTTTTGAGTCACATATACGATGTCAAATTGTTGTAGGATCAATCGCCATCCGGATACCAACAATTTAATACGGGTTTATTGAACACGATTTGAGAGGATCCACGCGGATATGAGATGGGTTGTGTGACCATGGAGGTAATGTCAGAACCTCATGGAAGCCCATGCTAAAGCACAACACGCTCTTTTTCGATCGAGTGTACTTGTGTTCACCGCAATGAACCTTTTGTCGAGGTAATAGATAGCTTTTTTCGCCTCTATCGCCTTTTTCGTCTCCCAAAGATGCAAATTCATGCATCATGTCACTTACTTATGGACAGTACATGAACAGGGGAACATCATCCCGGGTGGTACCAAAACTGGGAGCTTTGATTAGTCTGTTTTTGATTGTAAGGAAGGCATTCGCACTCATCATTCCATTTCATGGAGGAGTTCTTCCTTAATAGCTTGAAGATCGCTCACAAAGTTGTTCGTGAGTCAGAGATAAACCGCTAATGAAGTTGATTCTTCCCAAAAATCCCCGTATTTCCTTTTCTCGTCTCGAGGAATGGGCATTTTCGTGATGGCTTGGATTTTGGCAGATCCATTTCAATCCCTTTGTGGTCGATTAGAAATCCTAGCAACTTGCTCGATTTAACACCAAAGGCGATTTAATCGGATTCAACTTCAAGTTATATTTACGCAACCCGTTGAACAACTTTCGAGATGGTCTAGATGGTCATCCTCCTTCCGGACTTGACAATGATGTCATCCACGAGATCTCGATCTCTTTATGCATTAAGTCATTGAAAGAGCCATCATAGCTCGTTGATAGGTGGCTCCTAAGATTGATGAGGCCGAATGACAACCGCTTTATAGAAAAATGTTCCTCAAGGAGTGATGAAAGTAGTTTTCACGATCTTCCTCAAAGAACCATGATCCGATGGTACCTCGCAAAGCAATCAAAGAAAGGAGTACATATCATCGATAGCAAAGATTGTCAATGAGAATGTGGATAAATGGCACGAGAAAGCTATCTTTTAAGCAAGCTTTGTTCAAGTCCCAGAATCCGTGCAAACTCGCACCTTTCCCTCCGTGTTTAGGCATCGGCACAATGTTGGATATCCACTGTGATATGTAGACACCATGATGATGCCAACTTGAAATTGTTTCACAATTTCTTCTTTCACCTTTAAACTCCACTCGTGTTTCAATCACCGAAGTTTTTCGCTTGACCGGATTAAATCCTCTTTAATGGGAAGGCGATGAAGGACAATGTCGTGGATAAACCCACCATGTCTTCATGAGACCATGCAAACACATCCCGGAATTGGGTTAATAGCGTAACCATGTCATTTCGCTGGTTTGGGGGTAAGGTCCGAACCAACTGGATTAACTTAGGGCTTTCTAAGGTTCCGAGATTGAAAGAAGTGGTTTGATCAAGGTTGGGTTTGGGTTTGTCTTTGACCCATTCTTGAATTTTTGGAGGCACCTCAATGTCATTCTCAGATATCCATCAAGGTCAATTCATCTCTACATCAAAGGTACAATCCTCGTAGAGAGAGGCATCGATCAACAAGTACATGCACATCTAAATTCAGATTCTGAAATAAAATATGCTTTCACTTAGTATATATGAAATGTGTTGATCATACACAGTGTTAGCATCTACTGGCAAAATAAACTGCTAATATTGTTTAGAAAAGTAAGCAGTTATTATATCTGTGGTAAAAGAGTTTTCGCCTTTACCCTTGACGACCAATGCAAGGAATGCTGTCCCAATTGGCAAGGGCAAAGTCTGGATGGACCGCAGTTGATGGAGGGATTGTCATCATCCTCCTCGTCCCGAATGATAGCCATTACATCGGGGCAATCATCGTCTGGGTGTATCTGTTGGTATGTTCATCATGAACGATGATGCGATATACCGACATCATCCGATGACGTCTTGCTTGATTCTTCATTCCTCTTCTTCCATCGCGGGATTTGGAACAAAGATTTCTTTCTCTTCACCCAGCATCGGCTTGGGAAATAACATAGCCATTACATTGGCTGACACCTTTACTAGAGGTTGTGCGGACTCAGAGTTTGAAGGCGAAGATAAATGCCAAATGGTTGAAGTTGAAGGAATCTGATGATGTTTATAAGGATTCCTGCGACTAGAACTGGTAGAATAGCCTAGCCCAAATTGTTCCGGTTTGTTTCGGTTAATCGAATGGGGTACTTGATACTCGGCAATCTTTACCCAACCCTTGTCCCGGCTTAGGACCCAACGACATCATTTCTTGAGTAGCCGACATTACCTCGGCAGAAATTTTGGGTTCGGGCAATGGCGCTCCAATAGCATGGTATTGGGTATTCCTCACTTCGAAAGCATGAAAACTGACTGGTTCAACGTCTGCATTGGCATTGATGAATGACACGTCCCCGTGTTGAGGACACTCCGGTTCAGCGTTGACCGTGACCAGGCTATTGTTGATAATGTATTTCAACCGTTGATGAAGGATGGAGGAGACTGCCCAGGCCATGTGAATCCATGGTCGTCCCAAGAGCAGGTTGTATCCCGAATCTATCTTGAGCACATGGAAAGATACGCAGAATGTGTGAGGACCAATTTCGATCAAGCGTACTCAATTATCCGATCGATTTCGTGGCTCCATCAAAAGCCTTGATGATAGTATGGCTACATCTGAATTCGGTTGAGATTGATATTCATCTTCACCAAGGTAGCGTATGGATAGATATTCAGAGAGGAACCTCCATCTATTAAGACTCCAGCTACCATATATCCGGAGGACAAGACCGCAATGTGCAACGGCTTGCAATGACCGGTCCCTTCGGGCAGTATGTCATCATCAGTGAAGGATATCACATTGTTGTTGAAAATGTGATCAACCAGATGTTGAAACTTTTCCGTATCCACTGATGTCGGGAGATAGGCTTCTTCTAAAACCTTTAACAAGACCTTCCGGTGATTCTCGGAAGTTAGGACCAAGTTCAAAATTGATAATTGTTGTGGAGCTTCTTTCAAGCTTAAAACCACCGTAGCTTCATTATAACCCACAGCGCGGAGGAATTCTTCAACTTTCTCCATGGGTATTTTCCCCTTTGATTTGGTGGTAGGCTTCATCACCCGTTGGGGAAGATACAATGGATTTTCCTTCGACATCGCAGTTAGCTTGTATGTGAGGTGGATCCTTCACCTTCTCCATAATTCCATGGAACTTCTTGCAAGCTAACAATAGGATATTTTGCTCGCATGGCAAGTTGATTGGCTCGGAGCTGCCACTTTCAAAGGATTGTTGCCTCCCTCGAGTTGAATTGTTGGCGTTGCAGAGTAAGGTATTAATCCCATCAGCCAGTGGATATGATCGCTACCACACTTTTCCACTTAGTAGGGCCTCGTGATCTCACTTGCACGTAACACAAGATCGTCCGTCGCCAAGCGCAGGACACCACCGTCGATTAGATTTTTAATAAGGTATGAGTGCCCAAGCATTCTTTCGCGGTTGTGATCGCGAGATCGGGAATGATATTGACATACTCCATCGAGTTGTACCATCCCGAATCGGGGTTGATTGGAGGTATAAGGAACCGATCCTTCCTTCATTGATTAACATATGAAGAATTTCCTCCATAGGTTGGCCCAGATAGGTGAATTCCCTTTTGTTGGCGAAATCTCGACGGGCTTTGGCATTTGCTCTCTTTGTCACTTTGTCTTCCAGCATTTCATTTTTTGTAGGTGACGAGGGAATATTCACGACAATAGGTAGGAGACTGGCATGCTCCTGACTGATTAACTGACGAGTCACTTGATGCTGATAAGTCACCAGTTCTGCCAATTGCTCAATTTGTCTGCAGAGAGCTTTCATCTTTCATTCCATTGTGAATTGGAACTTGGCATAATCCCATCTGTCATCACCGTCTTTGAGGGTCTGGGAAGAATCACAGCTGAAATTGGAACTCTGTCCATTGCTCCAAGTGATCATGTTAACCTCTTCTTCTTTGTGTTGAGGAAGAGGGTTGTCTTGTAAGTGAGGTTGATCTGGCTTAGTGACCACGATCTCTCCATTGTCTATCAGGTCCTGGATCTTATGTTTCAAGGCCCAACAATCCTGAGTATCATGTCCAGGTGCCCCGACATGATAAGCACATTTTCTAGCAAAGATTGAAACCCCGGCCCATTAGGGTCGGTGGTGGTGGAAGAAGATGTGTAATTTTTTTCGTGTTGTCGGAAGATTTAAAATGTTCTCGAGGGTATCTCCTAAGGGTGTAAACACTCGAGGGCGTTTGACTTCTCCACCTTTTGGTATTGGAGGGTTTGTAGATCGTCTTTGGAAAGGGAGTGTAGTTTCTCCTTTGAATAGGCATGTTTTGATTGCCTTTTTGCCCCTCGTAGTATCGTGGAAACATCTTCTCTTTCTTTTATGGACCCTCCGGGGTTGTTCCCATAATTTCTAGATTGGATGTGATCCGCAATGACTTTGAGTGCAACTAGGTCTTGAATCTTTTCCGACTTCAATCCCATCTCACCATCTCCCCATGCTTGACCATTTCAAAAATGGTTTTTGCCGATCCGGCTAAAACTCTCTTATAGAAGGGAGCTTCAGATGTCTATGAAAGTCATGACCATTTCGATTCATCATGGAAGGACTAACTTGGGTACCAGCGCGTCTCCACCTCTCGAGCATACTCTCCGAAAGACTTGTTAGACTATTTCTTGATCTTGGTAATTTGATACCGATCAGAGCCATCCGAGTTTGAAATCAGATTGAGTGAGGAAGGCATGTGCTAGCTCTTCCAACCTATGGATTTTGAGTTGTCTAATCTTATGTACCACTTAACAAGCTTCTCCAAGTTAGACTCTTTTGGAACAATTGCATTCTCGAGCTTTTCATCTTCTCAGATAAGATCCAAGTTCTCCAATAAACACTTTTAAATGTGTGTAAGGATCTCCTAACCCGTCATATTTTTCAAAGTCAGGAGTTTTAAATTTTTCTAGATAATGAACACCAGGAAAAATACACAGATCAGCATATGAAACACTCCCGTGTGTTCCAATTCCTTTGATAGCGAGAAGGGTTTCTTCCATTTGGAGGACTTTTTTTGATGTCACCAAAGATCTCGGATCTCCAAAGGGATGGGCAAGATCATGAGTTTTGTTGGTCGATCCAAATCGTAGTTCGTGTATGGTAATGACCGGATTCCTCCTGTGTGGAGGATTTAAGATGTACGGGTATTTTTGGACCCCGCGATTAGATCGGGTGTAATTCTTTGAGTAGAACATCCAAATCAGTAATTTGTTTGCTTAATCCGTCAATTTTTCATGAGAAATCGGATTAAGTTCACCGGGTCGGATGACGACATGATCGATCGTAGGCCTGTTGCTTTTTTGGACTTTGAACGGGTAGTAGGTCCGATTGATTCCCTCGCGAAAGACTTGCATAGTTTAGTCTTTAGGGATGTATATAATAACATGCTATGTGATGTGTCCATTTTAGGAATTTTATCCCGCAAAACGGATGTCACTTGTTTGTAGCATGTTTAATATGTATGTGTACACACATTTCATATTTCATTACATGGAGATAGATATGGAATGTAATTACAAGCAATTTGTTTACAAGTAATTGAAATGAGAGCATGAAGAGACTTTTTCTCCGCTTTGGGTTTATCGAGGTCGACCTATCTTAGGTTACTCTCGCGGCTTTTTTGGCATGAAGGTTCCCAAATCATCGTAATCTACTTGACGGAAGTTAATCCGGTCTTTCAACTGGAGCGAATTTGGTGGTGTTTTTCCGAGCCTCGAGAATTAGTCTTCTCACGAGTCCAAGAATCAAACACCGACGGGATAGCCTCCTGGTGGAGGGACCACACAATATACATTCACATACATCGCGTCTCACCGTATGAAAATGATGACATGTCTGAAGCACTAATATCACAAGCAGACATGGTGCGAAGCACTAATATCACACGCAGTTATGGTGCGAAGCACTAGCATCACAAGCAGTTATGGTGCGAAGCACTAAGTGTAATAAGGAAATGCATTCGTACACATTCATCAAAATGTAAATGCAACATCCACACACAAGCAGGTAACAGTTTTGAAAAGATTGTAATAGCGGCTTAAGTCCTCTTACTAGAGTCCTCAGCAGAGTCGCCACCTGTCGACGTCGGGATTTTTGGATGTCCCTTTCCATTACTTGTTCTTTGGTGTTCTCATTTTAGGTGAGATTTGTTTGAAAAAACAAGTGAAAAAGGTCTGACATGTATAATGTCGACGATGGACTGTTAAGAGTCGCCAGTTGGTTTTTTAAATGGTTGTACCAACACCACCGAGAAAAGGTTTGCACATTGACCCAGTGATGTGACACTGCTATACGGGTCGGTGAAACCGAGATTCGTTTAGGGTCCGGGGACTTGGTTATGCGGGGGGAAGGTGTTAGGCACCTCCCCGACATCCGTGTTACCACGGTGACCGCCTCTTCTCAAGAAACTGTTATCTAAATGTGTGTGTGTGGGTCAATGTGCTGTTTATTTGGAAGTAGTGCAGGCCTCGTTCGAACCTATATACACTAGGTTTGAATTTATGTAAAATTCAGTTTTTAGCAAGATATAGCAATGATGTTTTATAAAAAGGTTTTTTCCAAACCCTAATGCTCAATAGTAATTGAGACCTTTTATACTCCCATTTTTATTAAGTGTGCGGCTTGATTGATTTTATTTTTACTAATGCGAGGCATCCGTATAAAAATAATATACATAATAATGCCGATTTCCCCTTGGGTATGAAAACCATTTGAGGAAATTCAGACAACGCAGAATAATTTACAAGCTGCATACAACTGAAAATGTCCATCACGGGAACCAAATCTAGATTCAATGGGATGAATCTTTGATCACATGATTCCTAAGCGTATGTAGAATATACAATTTGTATTTGTATAGAAAAAGCGGTATATATATATAAAGTATAGAATATATATATACAAACATGATCACCAACCAATAAGCACTCCATGGGGGATCGAAATATAAATAAAGCTGTTAAAAGTTATCAACCGCCACGGAGGAAACTCTAAAGGGATGAAACGTGAATAAAGTCAGAATATATCAACCACCATGAAGGAAACTCAGTGTGGGGACAGAATGTAAATAAAGTCAGTAAATACTGATCAATCGCCATTAAGAAAACTCCAGGTGAGACGGAATGTAAATAAAGTATAAAGTGCAATCAACCGCCACGTAAGGAAATCTGTGCGGATATATATATATATATATATATATATATATATATAAAAGCAATAAACGCACGGATATAAAATCTGTGCTCATCGAATGTAGTTCGATACCATATATATATATATATATATATATATATATATATATATATATATATATATATATATATAAAAGTAAGTAAACGCTCTGCATAAAGTTCAGCTCATCTAAACGAGTTATTAATATATATTAATATATATAAATATATATATATATATATATATATATATATTAAAGCAATAAACGCCTGCATCAAAATCTAGGCTCATCGAACAAAGTTCGACACACATAATATATATAAATGTAATATATATATATATATTATATAGCAAATAAACGCCTGCATCAAGTTCAGCTCAATCGAGGCTTAACTCGATAATGTTAGTTAATATATATATATATATATATATATATATATATATATATATATATATATACTGATTGAAAAGAAACCACTGATCAAGTCCCGGGCAAAAGCAAGCAAACACGACTCTCAACGTGTAAAAGGTGTGTGCAAAGATGAAGAGAAAGACTCTAAAGTGTGTGAGAAGGCTTACAATTGATAGCTAAAGAAGGCTTCTATATCTTTAGAGTGGATAAACACTGAGACTTTGTAGGTACAAAAGGGCTATATATGAGCTCACTGTGTGTTTAAAAGGGAAAATACACTCTGCGTGGGGTGAGTAGTGAGCAAATTAAAGGTGGCTTTCTTGCCTTTTTCTCTTAGAAAATCGGCAGACCTAAGCCCTCTATTTATAGGCATTTTAGTCGCAGTGTACTTCTTGGTGAGCCATAGTGTATTGCAGAGGCAACCCAGGTGGGCCCGGGTTTGTCAAGTTGGGTCGTCTTGAAGTACGTGCACTCGGGCACTGTAATGTCCACTCGGACTTTTAGAAGTACAATCCGGGCATTCGTTTGAGGTATACAGGACCTATTTCGGACCACCGTTGTCGAGAGTTGTATGATGGCATGGGATTAGAGTTTGTACGAAGTCATTGAAGATGGAACGATGCCCTCCGATCTTCAAGATTCAACTTTCATCCGTTACCCCGCACAATAGTCACTCGGGATTGGTTAGTCTTGTGGGACATCGTTGCGTAGAGACGTGACATGGCATCGTGTTGACGAGATGACGATGTTGCCCCTCACCGGTGTTATCGCCGGATTGGGCTGATAAAGAAGACGTTGCTCAGGCTTCACTGAGATTGGACTGCTGTAATTTGTTGAAGGTCCTCATTGTCATCTTTGAGGTGTGCCTGTCTTCCCGACGTTATTACCGGGTTGGTGCAGTGTATCTCTTTGTGAGCGCCGAGATTGAAGCTGATTGCATTTGAAACAAGCATTTCCGGGGTTATCGCCGAAATTGCATTCCTTGGGGTTATCACCAAGGTTGATGGCTATTCCCATGGTTGGGACTGAGACTGGATACCCCGGGGTTATCTCCGAGATTAATCGGTCTTCTCCGGTGTGTGTTTCAGTATTGGATCTGCATGTCTCGGGGTTATCTCCGAGGTTGGAATTGCTACTCCCAGATGGCGATCTGGGGTTGATGCTGAACTTTCGGTAGTATCCGGTATGGATTTGGATTGTCTTTCAGGGTTCCCTCTTAAAAGACGAATCTGTCCTCCTGTAATGTTAGTGACAGTAGTATAAAAAATTTTGAGTGTCTACATATCTGTTTGTTCTTTTTGCTCTTGCTCCCCCTGGGATGATGACCTTCTGTCTTTGCTTAGCTCCCCTTCAGCGTCTGTCTTAACATGCTCCCCCTCAGATGATGACTTTGCCTCTTTCTCTGCTGTCAGCTTCTTTGACTTCTTCTCTACTATCCTTCAGTTCTTCTTGCTCTTCTTTGAGTGCCTCTTGCTCTGCCTCTTCCTATGCCTCTTTTTCTTCCCCTTTTTGTCATTAATCATTTGAGTGAGCTGCTCCATATTGGACATAAGCTGCTCCATAAGATTCTGGTTCCTCTAATTCCTGATTTTCAGAATTGGAATCATTCTCCATTTCTTCTTTTTCTAAGCCTGATCCATCTTGATTATTTCCAGCAGTGAGTTCTTCTTGCTGCATTTCATTTCCAGAACCTTCTTCAGCAAGATCTTCCTCTGATTCATCTTCTTCATTGCTGGTCCTATCCTCAACACTTTCTTCATGTGATACAGACTCATTATCACTTAATTCAATGACGGCACTTGATTAATCACTACTTCTTTTGGAGGCAAATTTGGCTTGCAGTCTGTAGCTCTTCCTTCTTCTTGGAGGTTCAGTTTTGGGAGAGTCAGACTCTTCTTCCTCTTTAGACTTGGAAGCCTTTGGTTCATCAGAAGAACTTCCTTCAGGTTAAGCAAGAGCAAGGGCATGTTCTTCTTCTCTTGAAACAACATTGTCTGACCCATTATCTGGGCTTGTTGGGGCAGTTGCATTTGGGGATGGAGTTGGGTCATCTTGAATTTTTTCTTTTCATCAGTAGAGTGACTGCTCTGAGGATTAGCCACAGGGCTTGAGAATTCCTCTTCATCATCAGATGCTGAATTTTCTTCAATTAATCCAGCTTCACCTTCACTGCTGGATTTGGTTTGTGGGGACTCAGCCTTAACATCTGTCTCCTTTTCTTCTGCTGACTCTACGTCCTCTTCAGCAAATGTACTATTTTGGGAAGCTGAGGCTGGCCTATTTTCCACCTTAGCTTTCTTGCTGGATGGCCCTTGAATCAGCCTGTTGCTTCTCCTCTTTGTTGTTTCAGCAGTTAGTGCTCTTTCTTCTTCAACCTTGTCTTTGATGGAGAGACTCCTTGGTTTTCTTCACACTTCTGGATTTCTTTTTGGCTGGTGTGGTTGCTGTTGGTTTAGGATCATCAGACTCGGAGCTTTCTGCCTCTTCTGACTTCCTCTTCTTGCGAGGAGGCTCTGCACGCTTGCTCTAGTTGTCGACCTTCGGTTCTCCTTGGGGTTTTTCTTCCAATTTACAAATAATTGTGGAGACATTACCTTGTGAACATTAAAAGGCTCTCCCTCATCATCCTTGATCTTCCCTCCTAGCTTCTTCTTCATCACAATACTCAGCAATCTTCCATGAAATACCTTAGTCAGGGGTTTTTCGGTGGACTTCTTCATCTCAGCTTTTTCTACCCACTTGGAGATTTGATCGAACAAGATAGCTCCAAAGTTGATTTGTTTCTTTAGAACTATTGCTGACATTATCTTCAACTGTTGGTCAAGCACCGTGTCATGTGCAGTGTCCCTATATAGTATACATTTTTCAACTATTTCAGCAAGGAACTCGTACTCTTCTGGAAACTCCTTCTTCTTCATGTCTTTCAGGCTAGGGTTTCTTTGGTACCCCATGATCTCCTTTGCTTGTTCCGTATTAACATCATCAAGGCTCTTCAATCCTTGGTTAGGAAAACCTAGGCTTGAGGTCAGAAGATTTCAGCTTTAGAGACTGACCTTTGACCTTGGTAGAAAGGATTCCGGAGTTTATGGAGGCGTTTGAGTAGAACTCTTTAACCAGGTCAACGTATACTCGAGTGATAGCCTCAAGACATTATGAGAATCCAGCTTTCTTCACAAGTTCGAGATTGTCTTTGAACTTCTTTTCGGATTTCTCGAACGACTTGGTTCCGAGCTGAATGCCAGTGATTACTCGCCAGTTTTCCATTTGAGCAGTTCGAAGAATGTGGGTATTTGATTCAGAGAGGTTTATAAGAGATGGCTGATTGTGATTTGATAAAGCTCTGGAGTGTTAATCTATTTTGTCTCTTGAGAGGATTTTAGGGTTTGAAAATGAGAGGGAGAAAGGTTCGATAGCTTCTGATAACTGTCTGCAGATTTAAAATTGTCTTTATGTCAGTTCCTTCTAACTCTGCATAACCAGTGATGTGTCAACCGACCATTGGTTGCATGATGCCCAATAATGAGCTGTAACTCCCCATAAATTTTTAGTTTGATATTTCTTTTTAGAAGAGTAGATGTTTGATCGATGTGGCTTTGACTGTTGACCTTTTGATTCGTAGAGTAGCATGGTAAAGCAGCTATGGACTCTACGTTTTCCTTTGTTGACTCAACGATCAACTTTTAAGAGATGTTGCAGTGGATGGCTTTGACTTTTATCCTCATTTTGATGCAGCATAGTTTGATCACTAATATATTCGAAACTTATCTCCTCATTTTGAATGGTTGAGCAATTGTCTCATTTTCCAAGGTCCTTGTGAACTGGAGTACCCTTTGGTAGGACTACGATCGTGGAGTTGTCTTCTACGACCGCTGAGGTTGCACTGCGATCGTGAAGTTCTCTTCAACCTTAACTCTACGATCATTGTCTATCTTGGTCCTTGAGATGAACTTGATCAAGCATTCCTTATGGGTCAAGGTAGCTCAGGAAGGGCCAACCTCTTAGAGTGAGCTAAGGGTCAGGTTTGTCCATGAGGCGCTTTTCAGATGAAATACTTTAGAAGTGATTTGCAATGATATCTCATTTGACCTTTTCTGGTAGGGAGGTCCTCTACTAACTTTGGACAATTGCATTTGCTGTAATCGTGGTGTCCTCCTGCTTCTACACTGCGATTAGATGTTTGATTGTAGGCACTCCACGATTTTGAGTTAGGTGGCTGAAAGGTTATCAGTAGTACGTTTTGAGACGTTCCTACTAACTATGGATCTTCATTTGGTTCATCGGCCACAAAGTTTGGGGACTCTGTAGCTGGTACATTTCTTCATAGTATAACTTTGTGCTGTTGTTTCTCAACAGATCACTGCTTCCCATGGTTGATGTTGTCTTTCCAGATAGATGTGATTTCCTTTACTTTAGGTTCATATAAAGACATTTCGCATATCTCCTTACATGCGGAATCACGCTTATCACTTAGATCTCCTTGTATCGTAGACATGGATATTTTCAAGACTGATCACTCTACGATCTTTTGATAGCACTACGAACGTAGTCTTCTTTGACAGTCTTGTGTTTGTGAGGTTCTGCTTTCGTAATGAACTCCTCTTGACTTAAGCTCAATGGTCCTCTGTTGTGAGCTCCCTTGAGGATTCTTCTCATATAGCATGCCTTTCTTGATTTAAGCATATATGACCCTCTTCATCTTTGGTTGCATGGCCTGCTCCCATATACAGATTTGCAGCCATGTGAGCTTTACTTAGGTTAGCTCAATGGGTCTTCAAGGACAGGCTTGGACATATGGAAATTTTATCAGAATCACTTTTGAACAGTCCTTAGCCTTCTGCTGGTTGAGTCTTCTTGACTAAAGTCTCCTGCTTCAGCATTCCTTAGTGTGGTCAGACAGACCAAGTACCTGCAGGTTTAAATATATTTCTATTTTTGGTACCCATAATTAAATGGGTCCTGCTAGGTTAGTTTTCTAAACCCCTATTCCTCTTATATTTGGATAATCATCACATTTATTACCAACAACATATTCATGCATAAAACTAGTTTTAGCTAATACATTTTGATATGCATGAAGGTGAGTGTGTGTAAGGTTTGACATTTAATAACACACTCTTTATCTATGATGGTTTCATCATTTGCTGGGTTATGCTCACAATGTTTAATTATTCACAGAGTGAGAATCAACTCAACGATTTAGGAGTATCTAGTTGATTCATGGAGGTGATCAGTTTCTACATATCATCAAGATACTCTTTTAGAACTGATCATACTATGTGTGTTATCAAACACTTAGAGCTAGGATTTGTACATATATACTAACCCACAAGCAAGGATTACTTCACATAGAATTAATTTGGCCTGTGATGCTCTTATGACCCATTTCAGGTTTCCTTCAAGGTGTCATCTTCAACCTGAAACTTGGATGGAGTGAAAGTTTATAGACATTTGAGTTTCCATCCTCAGGGTACTTTCTCTCTTCACCTTTTTAGGTAGATTATGACTTCTTGACAGAATACTGTTATGGTTCATAAGAAGGTGCATTAATGTTGTACACATGTATAATAGTGAGGAACCGTACCTTTTTACTGTTAGTCTCGTAACAGTCATTTATCTTAGATATACTGAGTTTAGGCATTGATGTGCATAGCTTCACATTTGCTCCTAACAACTTGTAGCTCTTTTTGGCCTTTAATCAATCAGTAGTGGTCTTGTAGATACAAGCTAGGAGAATCTCAGCATTTTTAGTTCTTTGACATCTTTCAGTTCGCAAAGTTTGCACCCAGATACTGGTTGGCCAGACACATGTTTGAGAAGATCTTCTTTCTTCTCTGGATAAGCATTTCTTAGCATGTATGGCCTTTTCATCTTTCAGGCTGGAGGATGCTTGACTCTTTGTCATTGATGTCTCTTGAGCTCTCTCGTCTGATCTTCAGACTACAAAATTGACTGCAGGCAAGGATTGGTCTTGTTGATGTGACAATCGAGGACATGGACCAATCTGAGCAACTTCAAGTGTATATACACATTTAACTTATACACAATATTTCCAACGTGTGAGCTCATCTGCATATAACAAGTTACTTACTACTAAACTAAGTTTAGAACAATGTTTGTGCCTGGGATCAGACTCAAAGCGATTAGCTTTTGAATATAGCATGAGAACCTTCTCGATACCAATTGTTAGTTTCGATGAGCCTGATAGATCTAGAAAAAGGGGGGTTGAATAGATCCTCTTTTTCTTATAAATAATTTTCTGGTTTACTTTGTATTGCTTATAATTTAGCATATGACAAACATAAGAATCCTTTTAAGCACAACGGAATAAGTAAAAGACCCCCTTCATTGATGTATTCATAATCATACATACATTGTTCATAGAGTTAGTTCGGTTGTAAGTAGTTAGAACATACATAGCAGTTATTGTAACGACCCCAAAATTTATACAATTTAATTCTCGACTTCGGTCGTTAATAATACATTCAACCTCTAATTTTACATCATTAAACGATAATACAACCATTGAAATTTGCGGAATAATTAAAATTTTCTATTACAAACTATCCTCGTTCCCAAAACCTTCAACCTTTACATCTAAATATCTCAGAATCATTTTAATACTATAATAGTTTACATTGGCAAAACAATATAACAATACAACATTAATATATTTACCGAAACATTAGACATGGTTTACAAGAATAACAACTTAGCTAGGATATTAAATCTTCATGTATCACTTTTGATCCATAACAATCAAGTAACATATAGCATTACCTTCAACTCTTGAATCTGTAAAAATGGTTATTTGCAAGAATGAGCTCGACAGCTCAGCAAAATCTAACAGTTTTCATGCATCACATAGCACATAATAACATGCTCAACATATAAGAATAATCATAAACAAACATAGCATACATGTTATAGTTCACATAACAACTATAAAGATTAAGTTCCTTACTCAATCAACATTCATAGTTCAATCATCATAGTCATAGATTGACTTTCACATTTCATACTTTTGACATATATAATACATCATACACTAAAATTTTAAAGTAGATCATCATCAAGTTCACATAGTAAAAAGGAACTCGAAAGACTTGCCTTTTAGGCGTTTTACCAACACGCTAATACTTGGCGTCCTTCAGACTGACCTACATTGTATGTGAGATTGATAATAAATAAAATCAATACTCAATCTCATGGTCAAATTTATTCTAAGACCTTACTTTATCTTATTATCCTTTATAATGTCTTTATAGACATCTAACTATTTTATATGCAACTCGCTTTTATTTTTCATTTTCATCACCACACATGCTAGACTATCACACTTGTAGTTTAATGTGCGTATATCACACCATTTTATTATACCACTTTGGTTTCAAAATGCATATTCAACACATTGTTTACATGTTTAATTTTCCTTCATAAATCAAAAATTACCCTTTTCGATTTACATCCATTATTATTCTTGTATTATCATATTTTCATACTTAGATATCCAATATTAGCCATTAGTTAGACACTTTGTATACCAAAGTTTAGAAAACACTATTACTCTTGGGCATTTTATCGAGCACGTTATGTGCACACATTAACTTATCTCAACTCTTGATCTTAAATGGTTAATTATGCATAGAATATGATAACACATATCTATACTCATTACATATGTCAAAAAATATTTTTAATCATCAAAATATATCATCACCCAAAATCTTAATTCAAACAGAATTATAAAACTCATCTTCACAATTTCTTTAACAAAACGTTATTTTCGTTTTTAACATAACTCGTTCGTTACATGTCCGTTTTTGTTCCTTCTTATATATAATTAACCTTTACTCAGTGTACTACAACCTCATCTAGGCCTTAAATTCAGACCCTTATCCATCTAAACCAGATTCTGTAATTCATCAACTAGTCTAGAAAATTTCATTTTCTTGACATCCTTACTAAACAATTTATTTTGGACATGATCCGGTCCATAAAATGGCTCAATCTCACTTTTGAAGCTAGTAAACTTCCATATCTACAACTTTACAGTTTTAAGTTTCTTCAGATTCAAAACACACGAATTTATATGAATTTTTCAAAGTCAAAAACCGTAACAGTTTTGATTTTCTGGACAAATTATTTTCCCTTCGGACCAGCCTTACTAAAATAGACATTGCAAGATATCTACAAAGAGTTTTCATGTGATTCCACTTTCAGAATATATCTTACTTCTATATCTTCGATTTGATATAAGGCTCACTTTCTAACTCATTATACCCAAAGAGGTATGAATTTCACAAGATATGTCCACAATTACTAAAAACCTACGAATTTTGTTCTTCAAATTTTCTTTCCATTTCATTTTCTTTCTTGAATCCTCTTGTTTGATTCTTGATAATCCAAGATTAAACCAATACAAACAGATTAAGCATGATCTACTGTGACAACCCGATAATTTTGAATATTTTTAAAATTTTTATTAATTGATTTAAGGTTCAAAATTAGAACCTAGACAGAAAATAAGTGTGTGCATTTGACATTTTTAAGATGGAATTTTGAGGATTTCAAAATTCTGTGAAGGATTTGGGTGAATTATTCAGGATTAAGGAAATACGTGAAAATATTCAGTGTATATAGTTGTATATGTGTACAGTATGTGGTTAAGGGTCAAGGTTTGACCAGATAAACGATATCTGTAACAAACTGTAATTATATATTAAGAACGGCAACGTTCGGGTAGAAAACTGTTATGAATTCTAAGAAACCCTAGAACCTAGGCTCGAAACCTAATTTGATTAGGAGATCCGAAACCCTAATTCGGTGTATAAAATCCTAAATTGGGAACTTAATGGCGTAAGTGTAAATAATTATAAGATTAATTAGGGTAAAGCTAAAGTAATTAGCAAACCCTAATCTAATTACGAAATCTAATTTCTAAATTAGGAAATTATTTTTCTATTAGAAACCCGAATTTTTGGTTTCTAAACCCCAATGAGCAATTTTGATCCTAATTGCTAAATTATCATTTTAATTAGGAAATGTTATCCTAATTAGCAAGATTAAAATTATGATTAAGAAATTTTAATATAATTAGACAATCCTAATTATAATTTAAAAATATTAATTTTCTATTTTTAAAACCGAAAATTTGGAAATGTTAGAAATTAAATTTCAAAGTTAAGGGTTAAACCCTAAACCCTAAAATGGTTCAAACCCTAAACCCTAACCCAAACCCTAAACCCTAAGGGTTTGCCCATTTACTACAATGCCATTAAAATGTTATGCAAAATGACTAAAATACCATTTTCTTAAAACTTAAGCAAAAGATATGGCAAATCTTGTGAGTCATCAAGCCTAAGGATTAGCCCATATGTCTAAAATCTTAGCAATCTCAGCCAATACAATGCCACCTAGCAACTATATTCAATGAATCAAAACATAAGATATTTAAAAGTAAGAAAATACTTACTTTACTTTTCATTTTTGCCAAGACCATTCTCTCTCTTCAATATCAAAATCTAGAGTGAGTGAGAGAGAGAGAATCCAAGCTAAGATCAGTTCATAACCTTTCAATAACAAGATCAAAGGTCAGAAGTCAAGATCAAGCACTAGAAAGGTATAAACCTTCAAAATTTCGAAATCTTGTGATCCATGTTATTTGTTGTGATTTGTTGTTTTAAGTTGTGTTAGAAGGTGTCACTTAATGATCTGGGTTGCTGTATAGTGAATCCATAACATCAAAGTGCTTGAAATAATCATTTTAAGAAATCTGGGAAAAAGTTTAAAAAGTGGCCTGACAGTCATATGTCAGAACCTCTAGATCTTTATGTGTTTGATGTTTTGTGTATTTTATGTTTTAAATCTGTTCTATGATATGAGGACTTTGATCTGAAACTGGAAGCAGGGTTAGATCTAGTCTAGATCATCAGTTATGCTCGGTCAAACCACGTTGACCGTTCACGGAATCTGTTTCTGGGTTACCCAGAAGTTTCCCAGAATTTCTGACAAGCTTTTGCAAGCCTCTAATCTTGCAGTCGTTTGATCTTTTGGTCGTGTTGTTAGTTTGTGGTTGTAGAAGAGTATATTAACTACATATGTATGCTACTAGATCACTTAGATCACAACTATAATGAAATATAATCACGGATCAAAGTAGGTTGATTAAAGCGCCTCATGAAGGTTTCTCGGAAAACCCGGATCGTCATCAGTAGGTTATTCGTCGAGGTTGACCGGCCTTAATCTCTTAGATTTAGTGTTGTTATGATGTTCTGATTTTAGGTCGTTGTACCCTGACATGTGGTCTACCTTATGGAACCAATAGTTCACCCAAACAAATTACAGAATACCAGTTATAAGGATCGAAAACTAATACCCTTGAATGTTCTTCATTTTCTGGAAAACCCAGAAATGAAGAACAGCGTTGTCAGATTTTTCTGGAGCTTAGATCTCTCAGATGTGTTGTTGTATGATCATAAACTTGGTATGTAGTTGTAGTATTTCACTTATACTACAACGTTAACACTTCTACCAACCCAGAAAACTCTTAGATCATAGATTAATTACTAGTCAAACTAAGCCCCTCGAACACTGACATGAAGATCTGGGCAGCTCAAGAACAGCCTTAAGAACACCTATAGCGACGGGTCTATCGCTATAGGGCCCTTTAGCGAAAGTTTCTAATTAATTTATTTTCTGATTTTCCGAAAATTAATTAAAAATAGATAAAAATAGATTTTAATTATTAAAAATACATAATAAATTTTGAAAATTTATTTTAAAGTCTGAAAAATAGTTTTTAATTATTTTGAGCATATTTCATAAATATTTAATATTTTTGGAATATAAGTGGTATTTATTTATTTAATTATAATATTAAATAAATGATTTAAAATGATTTTAATTCATGAAAAATCATGAAAAATAATATTATGATATAAGAAAATATTTAAAGATATTTCAAAGTGACTTTTAATATTTTGTGATGAATATCATTAATTAATTAATATTAATAATAATTAGTTTATTTAATAACTATATTAAATAAATTAAGGAAAAATGAAATTAATGCTTTATAAATTATGTAAAAATGATTTAAGTGTTATAAAAATATTTAAAGTTATAAAATATAACTTTTGATATTTTGTCATGAAAATATTAATATTTTAATATTAATAACAATTATCGAATAATGAATTTAATTGTTTGAAAATCATTTAAAGGTGATTTTAAAGTATTAAAATACTTAATGATATTATAAATATATTATAATATTATGACATGTATTTCATTAATATTTGATAATAAATAAATATTAATGATAAAGTAATTATGTGGTATTTAATTTATTTAAATACGTGTTTAATGATTGAAAATCAAGATAAATAGTAATAATTATTTAAAAATTATTACAAGTCTATGAAAATTGTTTTGACTGCTAAGAAAATTATCTGTGATAATTTTTAAGTCTTAGGCAGAGTTTGATTGAACTTAAACTCGTGAATTGTCCGACTAGATTGTCGGGATGTTAGATTTGTGTCGGATTCAACTCAGACTACAATAGTTGATTAATACAGAGTCTTATATGTGTTATAGACTGATAGAGTTATGTGTTATGTGTTTAGGTTATTCTATGTATATATATATATTATAGTATTATATTGTGATGATATTATTCTAATATTGGAGATCTATATTACTAATATTAGGTCTTCGGATAAGGCGATATAAATTGCGAAGCGGTAATCAACGGTTCAGGCAAGTTTATTTTTACTTTACTCTACTAAGAGTTGTTTCATTTGGATATGCTTATGGTTAATCATTGCTGATTGCCATGTATAATTGTACTATATACATATTGCATGTATAAGTCAGGTATGAAGGGCTGATCACCTTCATTACCCTTCAGTTCAGATATAATTGTTCATGTAAAATACTTGTTCAGTCAAAATTTTGTTCCTGCTAGTTCACAATTATATTGTTGAATTATAGCCAGCCAATTATTCAAATCATTTCAATCATGATATATCGTTATATTATTGAACTTAAACTTCTTTGGGCAATCCTTATGCTCACCCTTGCTATATCATGATAAAACATTGCAGATTAAGATTTAATGCCTCGATTCTGAGGACAAGTTAATCTGAGCCCCGGCGTTAGGATATGTGTACAGCTAAATTGTATAAGTATTATATGTTAATAATGTTATGTGTTAGAAAAGTTATGAAATGTGTATTAAGTTAAGGTTACTCGACCTTGGGGAATAGTGTGAAATGTATTGTATAAAAAATTTATGTTTATATCTTCCGCAAATAGTAATAGTTGTATAGAATGATCGAACCGGATCCGAGGTGATTTGGGACATGGATTCGGGGCCCTCACATCTACTACCCTAGAACATAAATCTACCCAAAAAAATCAAGGATTAAATAAGAGTTTAGAAGTTACCTTCTTCTAGCTTTTTTTTTTCTTTTCTTCTTCTTCTTCTAGCTCATCTCAATTCCTCTATTTCTCTCTATCTCTCTCAATTTCTCAATACAACTTCTACATAACAATTATCTACATTATGAAGAAAATAAAAATTTAATTAAAACAAGGAATTTAGATTATAACTTTATTAGTATGAATTTAAGAGAGAGATGGAGATGATGATGATGATGATGATGGGGCTTGTTTTGTCTTCTCAAAGCTTTCCCTTCTTCTTTTTTTCTTCCTCTTCTTCTTCTCCTACAACTCTCTCTAACTCTCTTCTTCTTTCTTTGGTTTGTTTTCTAAAACTAACATACTAACTTGTAGTATATACATATAATATACAATACTAGTAATATATAATATATGTAACTCCTAGTAATTATTAGATATACTAATTACTAGTTAATACATAAGTTACACCAATTTGAACTTGAAAAGCCTAAGACCATGTTTGACAAATACTCATTATTTTAATTAATCAATAGCTTAACATCAATCAATCTCATCAAATTGTCACATAATTATATTTACTTGTTAATTATAATTTCGTAATAATCATCACATAACTCATCTAATTTAATTATCTCAATTAAATTAGAACTATAACATAAAATTATTATATTAATTAAATTAAATACTAAATATTCATTTAATTAATCTACTACACTTAATTACATTACTCTATAATCAAAACCAAATTTATTTATTTAACTCAATAAATAATTCAATTAAATATTTATATATATATTAAAATTAATATATAACATTCTCTTCACATCAATTCACATATTCTACAATATAAGACATACACGATACTCACACCCAACATATCTCATAAATAATACTTTTATTTATAAAATTCTCATTTATAAATTCTAAAAATATGAGATGTCACATCCTTCCCTCCTTATAAGGATTAAAGTCCTCTAATCATCAAAACCCTACCTTACTCAGGTTTTCCTCAAATCTATTCATTGAATAACTTCAACACATTACCTTAATATAGGTGTTATATTTCCCACTCTCACCATTCTTGATAATAAATTCTTATAAGTTTTATTTCATAACATTTACTTAGACTCAATTATATTTGAGTATTTCATATTCTTTGACCCGTTCATTATCTTTCTCTAAGGATCATTATCATATATTATATTATCAAACTCTCGGAACATTACATTCACCCATTCTTCTAAGAATTTCGTCCTCGAATTTTTTTTATTTTTTTATTAATCTTTATTCATTCAATCTATCAAAGTAGATTTTTACGTCACTACTTCATTCAGTCATTGGTTTCTATAACCACTTTCTTTCCACAAACATCATTCTATAATTATTAAACTTTTCTATTAAAAGTTTCACATTATTCTTTGATAACTCACATCTTTCTCACTTCAAAATTTCTTTTCTCACTTATTCAACATATCCATCATTTAGTGTTACATTTTACGACTTACTTCTTTCTAAGGAATACTTTCCTTTTTCACTTCCATCTTGCAGAATAACAAGAATCCTCCACAATTATTCAATAATTGGGAAGTAGTATGAATAACTCAGGAATTTAAAAGATTCCAAATCATGTTGAGGGTCACAAGACCATGAACTCTATTCTCTAGGTTTAATAGTGCTTCACCCCCGGTTCTTCACACTTTAAACCCTCTTTGGCAGAATGTTTATCAATCACAAAGACTGAAAACACCCTCCGCAAGTACTCTAGGTGATCAACTTATTGTACATGTATTGTATACAAACATTTCAGCACAAAGTATAAAACTAAACGCAACCCCTAATAATAGGGTTGTTCATCTTAGCTTTTCAACAGCTGAATCCGAACCAAAACAATTTGGTTTGGCATAACTTCTCAAGAAACTCTTAAATTTCATGAACATCTTTCAATATTTATCTAGTTGAATCAAATAGCATAGACCTCTACAACAATTCGGATATCAACCAAAATATACATATACATACATACATATGTATTCTCATATCTCAAAGAAATCTCAAAAATCTTTTTATGACGTTATGATACCGCACCTTTGTATTTACAAATTCGTTGAGGATTCCGTCATTTGGTGATTTTATCATACTACATCATACCATAGTGGGCTGACGATCCTTAGATCACATCCAACACTAGGTAATACTGCATTGATGGCTTCATCATTTTTATCATCTTTGCACCAGGTTACATGATGCATTAATGATATAAAATACATTTTGATATATTGCAAATCATTTTTGTCTAGCCGAAGCAATTAGCATAGACATATGAATAACAATATTGTTGTTAAAACTCATTGGTTCCATCATTTGATCCAATGTTTTTCAAGAAAATAAAAGTGTAAACATCAGCACGAAGTCAATAAATTTTGAAAGTCTAGCATTGCTAGTAGATTTAAAATACCTATGCTTCCACCATCAACTCCACTTTCTATAATGATCCATTGCTTAAAAGATCTATCTATTCCTATCATCCTCAATACTCCATTCATAACTTAATTATACCCCAGTTCATCAAACTTACCTCACATTGGAAGTTCAGGACTTGCCACAATAATATGAGTTTAAGAACTTATCCTAGTCGGACCCATGGCGTCCATTCATTTGAGGGTTCAAAATATAACATATTATTATGAGTCACGAACTTACCATATGCATTAGTTTTAAGAACCGTGCCTAATCCTAATAATATCTGTCTAATCTTAATAGTTTTTAACTATCAAACATACACATGAGAAAAGAATCACCTTTTCGCCACATATACATAGATAGCGCGATACCAACATTCCAATGATTATCAATATGATAAACGGAGTGCAAGCACAAAACCCTCGCCCATACAAAGATTTGTACAACTCAGCCATCGCATGAGTCCTCAATTAAAATCCCACCTAACTCTATCTTACTCTTAACTTGCTCTTTGCTCGATACGAATTCCTTGTATCACATTATCTATAACTCCTCATGAGTTATCTCGTACTTTTTCATAGTACACCATCTTCATAGCATTAAGCTATAATTATTCAAATATTATAGACCATCTTTCTTTTATAACTTAAACAGACCACGTCGTGATCTTATTCTATAATCATCTCCCTTAAAATTCTTTTCTTAACTCGTGATCATTTTGTTTTACGATCCTCTTTCTTTCTCTTTTTCATCATTTACGACATTATTTGTTATCTTGGCTATTGGAGTTAGGAAACTCTCATTTCTTATCTTTATATCTCTTCTAGATTCTTCTTTGAATCTTCTTGTTTATATAACAATTCTTCCTTTAAGAATTTCTAACTTCATTTACATTGCTCAACATTTCATTCAAGTTCTACACTTTCATCATACGTATCCACTTTTTATACTTGGTACACATCGACTCTCTACTAGTTTCAATATGGTACGCTGAGTGGTTTCCCACAAACAACCAACAAACTAGGTTTCGAGTTGCTAGTTTGTATATACCTCCGCTCTATGAAGGAATCGTTTAGCCCAGATACCATACATCAACTACAAAAGAGTACAATTGCACCACTTAGATATAACTCTCTATTCTTAACTTCTTTATCATTCTCTTTTTTATAGACATTGTCTATTTATTATCACCTTACATCCTTATTATTGGAGTTGGGTAACCCCACATTCATATTCCTTATAACTCTGCGAGATTCTTCGTTGAATCCTTTCACGCAAGTTTTAATCCCTTATTGTTCAAACTCTATTTGAGCTTATTCGTTCCTTATTTTCACTTCTCTTCTCTAAGGTTATAGCCTAAGGTACTCTTACCTAAGGTTTCTAACCTATCAGCTTTGATACCAACTCTAATGACCCCAAAATTTATACAATTTAATTCTCGACTTCGGTCGTTAATAATACATTCAACCTCTAATTTTACATCATTAAACGATAATACAACCATTGAAATTTGCGAAATAATTAAAATTTTCTATTACAAACTATCCTCGTTCCCAAAACCTTCAACCTTTACATCTAAATATCTCAGAATCATTTTAATACTACAATAGTTTACATTAGCAAAACAATATAACAATACAACATTAATACATTTACCAAAACTTTAGACATGGTTTACAAGAATAACAACTTAGCTAGGATATTAAATCTTCATATATCACTTTTGATCCATAACAATCAAGTAGCATATAGCGTTACCTTCAACTCTTGAATCTGCAAAAATGGTTATTTGCAAGAATGAGCTCGACAGCTCAGCAAAATCTAATAGTTTTCATGCATCACGTAGCACATAATAACATGCTCAACATATAAGAATAATCATAAACAAACATATCATACATGTTATAGTTCACATAACAACTATAAAGATTGAGTTTCTTACTTAATCAACATTCATAGTTCAATCATCATAGTCATAGATTGACTTTCACATTTCATACTTTTGACATATATAATACATCATATACTAAAATTTTAAAGTAGATCATCATCAAGTTCACATAGCAAAAAGGAACTGAAAGACTTGCCTTTACCGACGTTTTACCAACACGCTAATACTTCGCGTCCTTGCACAACCTACACTGTATGTGAGATTGATAATAAATAAAATCAATACTCAATCTCATGGTCAAATTTATTCTAAGACCTTACTTTATCTTATTATCCTTTATAATGTCTTTATAGACATCTAACTATTTTATATGCAACTTGTGACGCCCCCAAAATTAGGTATACGTCACCCATCTTGGGTCGCCACTTACATGGTACATAAATTCAAATATAACTTACTAACCTAAGCGTCAGGTACAATATCGACATAAACCGTGAGTTTGAATACAAATATTGTCTACTAGATATTATACAAACTCAAAAGGAGTCCTCATTACAACTATTATCACACTATTTCACGAATAGTGAGGACTACTAATGCTATCCTGCGGA
This sequence comes from Panax quinquefolius, assembly GCA_020205615.1. Taxonomy (NCBI): domain Eukaryota; kingdom Viridiplantae; phylum Streptophyta; class Magnoliopsida; order Apiales; family Araliaceae; genus Panax; species Panax quinquefolius. Next base: position 34,854,839 of record CM035174.1, on the reverse strand, counting down.
CCATTACTCCGTTCCCCGACTCGTCCCAAACTATGTTCTCATTTCAAGAAACGGTGAAAGAAAGGGTGAGCTCAACTAGCCCAAGAAGAAATATTATGACTAAGATAATGCGAATAAATTATCATTAGCCTTCAACAAGATGTTAAACCGATAAAATACAATAGACAACCGGTTTAAGCTGCGGTGAATATGCAATCCATTAAAAGAGTCAAGTAGAGAATAAAATCTACTATCTTTTAGGTTTTAAAAGGTTTTCATCAATTTTTATCACGAGACTCAAATTTTAATAAATAAACCACCACATCTAATCATCCCGCGTACCCACGATCAAGGATTTTCATCAAATTATCAATGGTCATGACTATACCGAATCACCCCTGGTCATAATCATACCAAAAACTATCCATCACTGCATTACAGGCCACTGAGGACTTTAGTCACATCATTTATATCAAGTCATGATTATACCGAATGATCCCTGGTCATAATCATACTAAGTTCATCTATGCACGTAAGCCAAAGATAACATAATATAACATGAGGATGATGACAATGACATAATAATTCAATAAAACAAGTTCAAGAATTATTTAATCCATGAATTATTAACGTCCAAATTGTCAACATGATACTGTTTCATAGAGTAAAATTCAAGAATGATCAGAAGAATATTTCCATGAAAAGATCTTTGGATGAAACGCAAATATTAAGGATATTCTACTAATTTCATGGAGTATAGAAGTCAAAGTTTTAACCAATGGGTATAATAAAGAATGGAATAACAAAAGAAATCACCATGCATGCGGTATCGCGCATGACAAAGTTATTCCAACATAATAATAATAACGGAACCGTGTCGTGTGAAATCACACGCAAGCGGGATATTCAACAGAATAATAAAGATGGAACGGATCCGGTGTAAAACACACGAGATAGGATATTCCAAGCAGAATGATAAAGCGGAACCAGTCCGGTGTAAAACACATGCATGAGGATGTTCCAATGAATAATAGAAGAATGTCACCAAGTATAGGTAAATCAGCGATACAAAAGTTATTCCAATGAGAATAATAAGCAATGGAATAACATAAGGATTTCACCAAGTATAGGGTATGCCACATATCTGAGGTTATGTATAGGGTATATCACTTTTACTGAGTTATTCAATAGAATAATAGTGAATGGAATAATGAAGTTCTCTTCAAGAAGAAAAGAATAACACCCTTACTACAGTAAAAGAACTGAATATAGAAGTAGTGAAGTAGCGAGAATACTCTTCTTCTTTCTATAATTTTCTCTCTATAGCTTCTCTCTATAATTTCTCTCTCTAGAGTTTCAATGAATTCGTAAGAAAATAATGAAGGAATGAGCTTTATTTATAGGAAAATGGAATGCATAGTAACTAATCCATGAGCGGTCCAGATTGATTTACTTTAATCGTGATTATATTTAAAGAAAAATCTTTTAAATAAAATATAATATATTCTATTTATATAAAACATTTACTATGCAAACATTATGCAATACTATGCAAAATACTATGCAAAACACTATGCAACACTATGCATAATAAAATATAATATATTCTATTTATAGAATAACTTTTATAAAGTATTCTATTTTATATAAAAGATGTTCGCATTTTATTACGTTAATAATACGAATAAAACAAAAGCGTCATTATCATTATAATAATTCATATTATTAATCGACAATAATGGAATCAAACCGAGTGACTTCTCACATAAGCATTAATAATCAATACTGGTGTGCTACTATGCAACCACACGTATTCATCGTACTTTTACTCTTGAGTAGTTCAACAAGTAACCACGGTAAAACTTCCATAGTTATTTCAATAAAATATTTTTGTCATTTTCTCAATCCGACAATAATTACATTTGTGGGGTCCACCAATGATTGAGAATTTGTTATGCGAATATTCCTGCTAAACCTAATATTCCCAGACCAATCGAATATAATATAACCACTTGCATACTTTTGCAAAATTTATAAATACTACCCACAACTATAATATTATCTTAAATTCACACCATAATATTAAAAAATTATTTCAACAAAATTTAAATCTTTATTGATAAAATCTGGGGTCTCACACAACTCGGTTTTATTTTTCATTTTCATCACCACACATGCTAGACTATCACACTTGTAGTTTAATGTGCGTATATCACACCATTTTATTATACCACTTTGGTTTTAAAAATGCATATTCAACACATTGTTTACATGTTTAATTTTCCTTCATAAATCAAAAATTACCCTTTTCGATTTCTGTCCATTATTATTCTTGTATTATCATATTTTCATACTTAGATATCCAATATTAGCCATTAGTTAGACACTTTGTATACCAAAGTTTAGAAAACACTATTACTCTTAGGCATTTTATCGAGCACGTTATGTGCACACATTAACTTATCTCAACTCTTGATCTTAAATGGTTAATTATACATAGAATATGATAACACATATCTATACTCATTACATATGTCAAAACATATTTTTAATCATCAAAATATATCATCACCCAAAATCTTAATTCAAACAGAATTATAAAACTCATCTTCACAATTTCTTTAACAAAACGTTGTTTTCGTTTTTAACGTAACTCGTTCGTTACATGTCCGTTTTTGTTCCTTCTTATATAGAATTAACCATTACTCAGTGTACTACAACCTCATCTAGGCCTTAAATTCTGACCCTCATCCATCTAAACCAGATTCTGTAATTCATCAACTAGTCTAGAAAATTTCATTTTCTGGACATCCTTACTAAACAATTTATTTCGGACATGATCCGGTCCATAAAATGGCTCAATCTCAAGAGTCTAGCTCATAAACCTCCATATCTACAACTTTGCAGTTTTAAGTTTCTTCAGATTCAAAACACACGAATTTATATGAATTTTTCAAAGTCAGAAACCGTAATGCTTTTGATTTTACGGGATGATTATTTTCCTTGGATCAGCCTTACTAAAACACGCATTGCAAGAAATCTACAAAGAGTTTTCATGTGATTCCACTTTTAGAATATAGCTTACTTCCATATCTTCGATTTGATATAAGGCTCACTTTCTAACTCATTATACCCAAAGAGGTATGAATTTCACAAGATATGTCACACATTTACTAAAACCTACGAATTTTGTTCTTCAAATTTTCTTTCCATTTCATTTTCTTTCTTGAATCCTCTTGTTTGATTCTTGATAATCCAAGATTAAACCAATACAAACAGATTAAGCATGATCTACTACCCTAGAACATAAATCTACCCAAAAAAATCAAGGATTAAATAAGAGTTTAGAAGTTACCTTCTTCTAGCTTTTTTTTTTCTTTTCTTCTTCTTCTTTTAGCTCATCTCAATTCCTCTATTTCTCTCTATCTCTCTCAATTTCTTAATACAACTTCTACATAACAATTATCTACATTATGAAGAACATAAAAATATAATTAAAACAAGGAATTTAGATTATAACTTTATTAGTATGAATTTAAGAGAGAGATGGAGATGATGATGATGGGGCTTGTTTTGTCTTCTCAAAGCTTTTCCTTCTTCTTCTTTTTCTTCCTCTTCTTCTTCTCCTACAACTCTCTCTAACTCTCTTCTTCTTTCTTTGGTTTCTTTTCTAAAACTAACATACTAACTTGTAGTATATACATATAATATACAATACTAGTAATATATAATATATGTAACTCCTAGTAATTATTAGATATACTAATTACTAGTTAATACATAGGTTACACCAATTTGAACTTGAAAAGCCTAAGACCATGTTTGGCAAATACTCATTATCTTAATTAATCAATAGCTTAACATCAATCAATCTCATCAAATTGTCACATAATTATATTTACTTGTTAATTATAATTTTGTGTAACAATCATCACATAACTTATCTAATTTAATTATCTCAATTAAATTAGAACTATAACATAAAATTATTATATTAATTAAATTAAATACTAAATATTCATTTAATTAATCTACTACACTTAATTATATTACTCTATAATCAAAACCAAATTTATTTATTTAACTCAATAAATAATTCAATTAAATATTTATATATATTAAAATTAATATATAACATTCTCTTCACATCAATTCACATATTCTACAATATAAGACATACACATACTCACACCCAACATATCTCATAAATAATACTTTTATTTATAAAATTCTCATTTATAAATTCTAAAAATCCGGGATGTCACAATTATAGCAGTTATAGTACATAATGTAAACGACATAATGTAAAAGACACAAGGGTTTTAAGTGGTTCAGATACTCAAGCTCCTAATCCACTCTTCGCTTTCAACTAGCGAGATTTCCACCAAGAAAGGCAACACCACGAATCACTAAGATTCCTTCAAGGCTAGTGACCTTGGGACTTGATTCACTAAGAACTATTCAAGGCCGTGACCTTGGAACTTCTCTAGTTCCCTAGGAACTCTTCAAGCCCAAAGAGCTTGGAACTTCATTTAGTCCCTGGGACAAGGACCCTCAAGCCACGGCTTCTCGAGTTATTTGTTTGTTTGTTTGTTGGAGTTGGTCGAAATTCGCTAAGATGTCTTCATGCTCTCGAACATCTTCTGTACTTAGCAGCTTGGCGTGATCATCCTTGAAGTGCAGTTGAGTGTTGCATGATGCTCAGCTTCTTCAGATATTCAACCACTTCGGATGACCCCTTGATGACTGCCTTGAAGATCGTTCATCTTGATACACGATGGCTGCACATGATGGGTTTCTAAGATAACTGTAAGCTCTTCTGCTAGGTACTTAGAAACTATCTCATGCTTGCCACCATGATGACCTTTGTGATCTCCCTTATTGATACTTGATGTCTTCTCATGATGGACTTGCTAAGATGACTGTGAGCTCTTCTTTATGGTACTTAGAGTCTTCCCATGATGGACACCAAGATGACATGATTCTCTTCTTTCTCTCGGCAGTTCAGAACACTCTTTTAGTAGTAGAACTCTCACTTCTACTTCTTTCTTTGTCTGACTCTAAGTGTTCTTGGTGGATCATAGAGTGAGCCTTCGGACTCACTATCTTACATGGTTTAGAACAGTCCACTGTTACTCCAAACTCGGTAACTCCAGCAACCCTCGATCTTTGAAGCTATAGCAAATTTATACTCCTTTTGAATCCTTCCATTGGAAAGTAGCCGTTGAAAGCTATTCAAACATCTTCACAGATCTCGAGTTGCTTGAGGTAGACTGCTGATGTGATAAGTCATACTTTCTCTGACATTGCAGTCTACTATTTCACCTACCCATCAGAGATGTCACTTTAATGTCTTGGGCAGGTCGAAGACTTTATTTCCTCCTTCTAATTTCTCGATCATAGGTTGTCCTTTTGCATCGATGCTCTCAATAAGCTTTTGTCCGAATACTATCCTTCAGATTGAACCGTTGCCAATGCTTCAATCTTCAGATGTTCGAACTCTACGATTCCGATGCTTGTCTTCTTGGACCTGATCGTAGTGTCTCGTTGAATGTTGACTTCGGGATCAGATCTTGACACTCTACGATTTCTGTCTTTGTGCTCGATGTCTTCATCTGATATTGCTCGACTACGATCTCTGCATGTAATCAATAGACTCTACGAACTCAGAGTGTGATCTACGATCCTTGACTTGGCTTCGACATTAGTAGACTCTACGACTCTGATTATAGTCTACGTTTCTGACTTGGCTTCGGCAGAGGTTGGTTTACACACAAAGTGATCGGCTCATATGATTACGAACACGACTTCTCGAGTAGACTTCGGCTCTGAGGAAGTTCTACTCGACACATTACGATCCTTCCTCGTCTCTCTTGACAGTCTACGAACTCCGAGATCTACTATCTTGCAGACTAAGATTCTACCTCGACAGCTCTCGAGTTCTACTTGACTCTCCTGGCAGACTACGATTTTTGGTGTAGTGCTCGATGATCAGACAAGCCTATCTATTACATCATTAGATCAACCTAACATGCTTGATCTTTCTATATTTATAGTCCTTGTACATCATTTCTTTTTAAGGACTTTACAAAGTTGTTTTGCTTATGTAGAATCAACCTAACATACTTGATCAATTAATTCTAAGTCCTTGTACACATGTTTCTATTATCTATCAAAGGACTTTACAGCTTTTCTTAATACAAGCATACTTGCACATTCATTCATATATATCATAATCAAATCATATGTAATAGGAATATCATTCATATGTTTATTCCTGACATCTTCTTATAACATAAAAGACACGAACTTAAAGAGTCACACCAGGAAATGATGAGTTGCCTTGGGAACCCAAATGGTTCCTTTTCATTTTTTGAACTGGTGCCCGCCTCCCCAGAACTGGGTCCAACTTGTCATAAATAGCCACCTTGGGGATTCGTGCAGTTACACTATATAAACCCCCATCCATCCATCACTGTCACCTTTTCGAGCCTTTCATCATTTCAAATTCCTTTCTCAGATTTTTTTGGCAAGGACGATTTCCGGTGAGTGCTTCACTTCACCAAATTTCTTCGATTCCAGCTTTTCCTCTTGTTTTATCTCTTCAAATCTTTCTTGGGGTCATCCTCCTTCTCCAATGGCTGATTCTAGCATTCCTCCCCCCATCGAGACAATTCCCCTAACTGGTACCACTACCATCGCCTCCGGTGATTTGATTCTGGTTGAACTACCAGCAGCCCGTACCGGCACCACTACTGAAAGTACCGAATTCAAGGTCTGAAGCCTCTATGTATCCAAAACCAATTTTTCTGTAGTCAACACTAAATCGTCTATCACTCCATCCCAACTATCCGACATCCGGACCGTGTTCAATATCCCCAAAGAGTACAAGTTTCGGGTTCCAAAACCGAACAAAAGGATGTTCTGGCTTCCCGAAGGCTACTGGATTACCATTCCCCTCTACGCTTTGAGGTATGGGGTTCAGTTTCCCTTTCATGAATTCATCTCCTCTTTCCTCTTCTTTGTTGGGATCGGGTTTGCCCAGTTAGTGCCAAACTCCTATATCCACCTTATCAGCTTCATCGCCCTATGGAAGGAGGCTGGCAACACTCAAGGGCTTGATTTCTTTTTCGTCCTATTTTTTGTTGGCCGATCAAAGGAACCTAGCCTTTGGCACCTGAACCGTGTGTCTGGCAGAGCCACCTTCATGAAGACCCCTTCTAGCAACAAGGGTTGGCATCCACAGTGGTTCTTCATGAAGGGAACCGACCTTAAACTCTTACCGAACTGGGCTGGTCCCGAAGATCCTATTGTAAAGGTTACCAAATTTTCGAAGGATCGTGCCGACGCCTTCAAGAAGTTTTACAAGCTTTTGTAGAAAACTAACTGGGGTCTGGAGGTTGTGTCCCAGGAAGCCTGGCTCTACAAACATGGTTGTAAGTTACAAACCTCGAACCCTCTTATTTCTGACTTTGATCTGCTACTGATTTTTTATTGACTATCTTATCTGCTTTTGCAGTAACCATCTTCAAACCCGAGAGGGCTGATGCGTCCTTAACACCGCTGCCGATTGCTACCAAACCCATTTATACCCCGACCACAGATGATTCCCCCAAGGATGAAGCCATTCCAATCACCGAACTCTCCATCGGTTCTGATGCGGGTCCCATTCTTCCAACCTCTGAAGCTGAACCTTCCACAAAGAATGCTCTGAAGATGGATCGGGATGAGAAGATGGCATTGTTAAAGGGGAAGAAAAAGAAAATTTCCTTCAAAGCCCTCCCCCAAAGGTATCTGCCTCATCCCTTCCAAAACCTGCTCCACCCCCACAACCAATAGCTGTCGTTGTGAATTCAGAGGAAACCAAAGAGGCTCCTCTATAATCCCGACCCAAGAAGCCCCAATTGACAGAGGATCTGGACTTGCAAATCATGGAGGTCGACCCTCTTCCCGCCTTAACACCTACCTCTAAACCAACCACCGAGTCGAGTTCTTCTCCAGGAACGCCGAAGACTTTTTGGCCGAGGAGCCCTTCAGAGGTCTTCTCATTTACCCAGCTTGAAAACTTCAAGCTATCTGGAGATGACGAGTGGTTTAAGGGGTACTCCTCCAAGGAGTTTTTGGTATCCTACATCAAGGCTCAATGTCAGGTAAAATTCGATAAACTAAACTATTTCCTTTGCTGATTCCTCCTTTTGCTGACCAAATATCCTAAGAACTTTCCCGATCCCAATCCGAACGTGTACTTGGTCGGGTTCAACCTCAGCTTACGTCTCCTGACTGTTTTGAAGCAATTTTCCAAGTCCTCAAGATGGTCACGGATTGACATGCTTTTGACAATCATATCATCCACGTAGACTTACATGCTTTGTCCTAATTGCTTTGTGAACACGAAGTTCATCATTCGCTGATATGTCGCCCCGGCGTTCAATAGTCCGAAGGTCATCTTTCGATATGCATAAATGGCCCGATGTGCGATGAAACTAGTTTTTGGGATGTCTTCTTTACAAATTGAAATCTAATGGTACCCTGAAAAGGCGTCCATAAAGCTCAACATGCCATACCCCGAAGTGGCATCAATTAATTGATCAATGTTGGGCAAAGGATAGAAGTCTTTCAGACACGCTTTGTTCAAGTTCGTATAGTCGATGCATAACCTCCACTTCCCGTTCTGCTTTTGGACCAAGACCACATTAGCCAACCACTCTGGGTAATCAATTTTGAAGATGAATTTTGCCTCCAGGAGTTTGGCAATCTCCTCATCGATGATCTTCTATCTCTCCGGGGCGAAAACTCTTCATTTCTGTATAACTGGTTTTTTTTTTCCGGGTCCACATGTAATTTGTGCAGGGCCACCGACTCGCTTACCCCAGGTATGTCACTAGGCTCCCATGCAAAGATATCAACATATACTCGAAGCAGATCTATCAAACCTGTCCAAAATGGTTCTGTCAATCCCGACCCGATCTTGATCATTTTCTCTGTATTTCCTGGGACCAATACTACATCCTCTATTTCCTCGGCAGGCAGAGCAAGCGGTTATGTACTACTCTCAGTGAATGGCTCTATTTTAATAGCCATTGTCTGTTTCTGCTTACTGACTCCGACCCCTGAAGAAATTAAATTGTTCTGATAGCACCTTCGGGCAATGTCTAAATCACCTTTTACCACCCCGATCCCGTTCGGTGTCGAAAATTTGATTTTGAAATGGGGTATGGAAGTCACCGCTTGCAGGGCTGCCAGGGTCGGTCGTCCGAGAATCGCATTATATGCCGAATCCACCTGGACCATGAAAAATCTGACCATTATCTCGACCTGATTGGGTGTTGTGCCGAACTTGTCTGGCAACTCAATGGTACCAGACACATATACCAGATCTCCACTGAACCCATACAAAGGTCCTTCTCCACCCAATTCCATCGTTTCCCCCTCTAGGTCCATCCTCTGATAGGCATGAGTGTACAATATGTCGACTGAGGATCCATTGTTTATCATCATCCGTTTCATGTCTATGGTCCCGACCTGGGCGGTTATCACCGACGCCCCGTCATGTGGTTCTATGAGATCCGTAGGATAGTCTTCGTCAGAGAAAGAGATAGATGTTCCCGGATAGGCCCGATCTTTTCTTGTCGTAGACCCCGCAACAGATAACACTGCATCGAGATGCCCGCTTCTCTTCTTCCCGGTTATATGCCCCACATAACTGCTTGAGATCACATCAATCACGCCTCGTGCTGGCGGGTTCTATTGAGGCTGTGTATCCCGATCTGGTGCTATGCTTTCCTCTCTCGATGCCACCACATTATCCCGACCTGCTACATACTGAACCAACTGGCCATTTTGAACATTCTTCTCTATCATATCCATCAAGTCGATGTACGCCTCTGTGGTGTGCCCATAACTATGGTGGTAATCACAAAATTTGCCTCGACCCCTCTTCTTGGGCTTCGTACATTTCGAGCAAGATTCATAGAAGGACTTATTTCTTATCTCTTCTAGTATCTTCGCTCGATCCATGTTGAGAGGGGTGTATACTTTGCTGACATTTTGGCTCAAAATGGGGGGTCGGTTACTTCCAGATCCCCCGCTATTGTAATTTTTCTTCCCAGGATTATCTGCCCTCCATTGGTTGTTATCCGAACGCTGATAACTCTGCTTATCCCGATCCATAGATTTCTCATAAGACTGGGAGTGTGGTTTGAAATTACCCATGGCCTCCTCTATCACAATAAACCCTTCGACTCGATGGAAGGCTTCGGTCAGATCTACAGGAGGGTTGATCACCAGGTCTTTCATCACCTTCTTCGACCTCCAGATGTCCAGACCCGTTGTGAAAAATCCCAAGGCTTGAGGGGAATTTAACTCTACTACCAAACCCACTACTTCCCGGAACCTCTTAACATATTGTCCGAGGCTTTCATCAGAACGTTGTCTCACTTGCATGAGGGATGTAGTTATTTTTCCCTGTCTCCTATTACCCCCAAACTGAGCATGAAACTTCTCTCGAAGGTCATTCCACGAACCGATCGATCCGGCTGCTAAAGTTCCCATCCATTCCCAAGCACTCTTCTTCAATGTCGTGGCGAACATATGGCACTTTGCAGCATCCGAATGCCCGTAGTAAGACATCAGACAGTCATATCCATCCAAATGATCGTAAGGATCCCCTAGCCCATCATACGTATCCATTGGGGGCATTTTCTTCTTTGGATCGGCCGTGACTTAATTAATTTCTGGCGAGAAGGGTGATCCTGGACAGCTCGAAGAGGTTCCCATCGGGCTCTTAGCCGCCAACAACTTTTCCAACTCTGCGACCCTTCTAGCAAGGGGATTGGTCTCCTCTTTACAGGGGGATGTCCTACGTCTCTCCCTCTCGTATTCGGGGGACGCGATCATCCTCCTCTGCCCTGATCTTCCTTGGTGTACAGATTTCTTGTCCACCGATTGACTCCTCCTTTGACTCCTGCCTTCTCGAGAACGACTCCTGGGTTGGCTCCTTTCTTTTCTAGCCTCATCCCGGTAAGCTGACCGGGATCAGCTCCGATGTCTGCGCCTCCTTTAGGAGGCTTCCTGTTCCCCTACCATTTTGACCATCTGTGCTTCGAGCTCATCCTGTTAAAGTCGTAACGCCATCATGGCATCATTATTCTGCTCTATCTTCTTCCGCATAATGAATTCTCGTTGGTCTCGGCTGTCCTCTGCCCGAGAAAGGTTTTCACCGACATGACTGACAGGGATGGGCGTGTGCTGACTAGCCAAAAATAACTGTCATTAGAGAGATGGGATGGGTTCAGTTTGGCCTCCCTATGTCCTTGAACCCAGCCTATCCTTTACCGACCCCCTCACCTGGGTAGTCTGGTGAGTCTTTGTTTTTTCCTGGACAGAAGCGTTGTTACCCTTACTCGCCATAGTCTCCTACCGAAAAAGATCATTGTGATTGTAAACAGCACTAAAATCCCTCCTTCTAGCGCCAATGTTAACGCCAAGTTTCGCCGGCGCGTTCAATCACCAAATCCACATTCTTAACCTACATAGTAACAGATCACATGCGAAGCTTGACGGCTTGTGCTGCCGGGGGATAGCTCCGGTGTGAGAATGAGTACAGACCGTTCACAAGACAATGGAGGCTTTAGTTTTTAGTGCTCAAAGATGTATTACCTATTAATTATAGTCAGGCCTTGTATTTATAGCCATTCTCACTTCCCTAGAATCCCTCTCCGAGTTGGATTAGGACTCCTAAATATGGTAGTTACCTATATATTGGGTCCAACACAATCTCCTTTAAAAGGTGTAAGTAGAATCCAATTCAAATACTACCTTTGGAGTTACCTTATTCAAATATGATTTAGGACTAGAGTCCTTAACCACGTAAACACCTTATAACCCCAGACTCTACACATGGGTTGCCCAACTGCACAGGCCCAAACCAATCGAACATATATTCTAGTCTAGGCTTCGGCCCAAGGGACTCGAAGGCCCGACCCCGACCATCATGATCAAAACAAGACTCCCGCCCAGAGGGCTCGGATATTCGACCCCGAACCCCTTCCACATCCCACATGGCCTCTGCCCAATGGGCCCAATATCCTCAGTTCCAGCCCAGACCTTCAGCTCACACGAGGATCGGTAAAATACTCCCGAACAAGTATCATTGAAGAATCTTAAACTTAGATTCAAGTGGTAGAAAAATCTTGAATCACGTCGCTTCAACAACATTATCAATAGAATATCTCATGACTCAAATTTAATGAGTGTTATATATGAATTTAATTGTAGGACCGGGAAATCTAAACTACAACTTAAATAAGAAAGTGAACAAGATTAACTAATAAAAGATGTTTCATTAATCATTAATCATTACAAATTTTAAGTACAATACAACGATATCTTACACTATTACACTTCCCTTGCGGTTGGGTTCGTTAGTTGATCGAGCGAGGTGAGAATTCCATAAATGAATGTGGGATTAAGCGGAGTGATGGACGAGGGGAGAGATCGTAGACAAACTCTTTGAGGCAATATGTTAGGAATTGTTAGGTCATGAAAATTTAAATTTGATGATGTGATTATAATGTATAATTGTTCAATAGTTTTTGTAAAGCCATTATCTAAGACATATATGTGCAAGGACTTAGAAATAGAACAATCAAACTTGTTAGGTTGTTTCTCTAAGTTGATTCAATGAACATGTAATAGGAGCAAATCAATCGTATAGTATTGTTAAACGATTGTAGAGTTACTCTACCATATTGTATAGTTAATATTGTTTGTGACGCCCCCAAATTCGGGTTCCCTTACATCGGGTTTGGTGCTCATGATCCATCATACATATCACATCTAACTACCCATTTGTTATAAATTACATCATTCATTACATTTCTTTAATAAAAACATACCTTAAATACATAATTGTAATATCATCTCAGGTTAACTAACCTTAACATAAAAGGCTTAAACCAAAATATAACATAATAATTATCATTACACAATTGACTCTACTCGATCGCCTTTGTTTTGCCTTTATCCTTCTTAAAACCTTTGGCTACCTTTCACCCTTCTTTGGCGGATCGCAAAAAGAAGGTGTACATCTCAAATTATAACCTTTCAAAGTAATAGAAAGTTAGGGTTTTGTAGCTTCAGAACATAGTTTTCATTTTTTTTTTCTTTTGATCCAACTTTTGACAGTCAAAAGGGTTAGATCTAAACATAAAACACTTATTAATATGTAGATCTAAGGTTTTAAGGTTTGGAATCATAAATTTATGATTTGATTTGAAATAACAAAATAAAAGGCATAAACTAGTTAGGATTTATACCTTTGGTTATAAGTGCTTCTTTCCTCTTCTCCCAAGGTAGAATATGGAACTTGAAAATACACAAAACTTTCTTTCTTCTTCCTTTATGGCCACAATTTTCTCTCTTTCTTTTCTCTTTCTTTTACTAGCTTTCTTAGCTTTTTGTGGAGAAATGAAATAAAATTTTGCTAGCTTATTTGGTGAGACCTGTTTATAAATAGTAAAATGGTTACATATAGCTTACATATATCTATACATAATCTCCCTAAATCTCGCAATATCTTATCTTATCTCTTCTATCCTTTGCTTGCAATTTTGGTTAAAGTAAGTGGCCAAATAGGAAAGTGACACATAAGGGAGAGTTGGTGAACAACTTTTGACAAATTAACCAACATGTGACAAATCTCTCTCTCTCTCTCCTTTTTGACCGGGTACATCCCCCTCCTTTTATCCCCGTTTTTGCTTTATTTTTAATTGATTTATTTGCTAAATCAAATGACATAAAAGTCTCTCCCAAGTTGGGCCAACTTTTGGGCTCCCATTTAATTGTCTGGGCTTGCTATTTAAAATAATTGGGCCATATAAAATACTATGGATGTGACGCCCCCAAAATAGGTATCCATCACCCATTCTGAGTCGTCAAATACATGGTACATAAATCAAATACAAACTTCTTTTTCTAATACGACAACAAATGTAAGCGACTTAGAGTTTTTTACTAATATTATCTCATAGACAATATTCAAACTCAAATGAAGTCATCATTACATTTATTATCACACTATTTCATAAAATAGTGAGGACTACTATAGCCACCATCTCGGACTTTTACTCTGTTCCCCGACGAGTCCCGGCTACGTTCTCATTTTCTGAAGAGAATAATGAAAGCAAAATGGTGAGCTCAACTAGCCCAGTAAGAAATATTATGACTAAGATAATGCAGAATAAATTATTGTTAGCCTTCAACAATGTTAAACTGACAAAATACAATAAACATCAAGTTTAACTGCAGCGGAACAAGAAATTCATTAGAAGAGTCAAGTAGAGCATGATATCTACTATCTTCTGTAATTTAAAAAGTTTTTTATCAACTTTATCGCTGAGACTCAGCTTAATAAATAAATCACATCATCGAATCATCCCTGCACTACAGGCCAATGATATTCATGTAATCATCAATGATCATGATCATACCAATAACTGTCCATTAATGCACTACGGGCCAATGAGAACTTTTACCACATCATTTGTAACATTACGGTCATGATTATACCGAATAATCCTTGGTCATAATCATACCAATCAATAGTACATCTATGCACGTAAGCCACATATGACTTTTATCACAATATAAGCATGAGGATGATGATAATGATATTAGAATTCAATTAAAAGAAAGCAAATGACAAATTTTTTAAAGATTTATAATTTAATTCCATAATTCAATAATGTCTAAATTGTCAACATAATACTATTTTGTAGAGTAAAATTCAAGAATAATCTTGTATCAAAAATAATTTGGAAAGCAAAGAAATCAATTTTTTTGTCATGAATAATTCCTTGGGTGAATAGTACCCGAGTGAATAGTACCCCATGAATAGTACTTCGTGAATAGTACTCATGAATAGTACTTTGTGAATAGTACCCCGTGCATAGTATTCCGACATGAAAAGATCAATAATTATCAAGAATGCTCAGAATAATATTTTCATGAAAAGATACTGGATGAAGCACAAATATCAAGGATATTCTACTAATTTCACGGAGTATAGCAGCAATACTTCAACAGAATGAGTGTAGAATTAGGAATACGAAATGAAATAATATTACTCAGGTAAGACCCCAACTTTCATAAATAAAGATTAATTTTTCTCGAAATATATTTTTGAATATTATGTTGTGGTTTTGATATAATGTTATAGTTGTGGGTAATATTTATAAATTTTGCAAAGTATGCAAGTTGTTATAAAACATTCGATTGGTCGGGGAATATTCGTTTTAAACAGAAAATATTCATATGGCGACACAATCATTCGTGACGAAATATTGTCAGAGTTAGAAAATGACATAAATATCTTTTTATAAAAATAACGACAAAAGTTTTACCGTTAATTGTTAAACTACCCGGTGGTAAAAGTACAGTAATACGTGTGATTGCATAGTAGCACACGGTATTGATTATTGATGTTTACGTAAGAAGCCACTCAGTTTACTCAATTATTGCTACAGTAATTGTTGCATAGTATCTCACGTTATTTGATTCAATAATTGTCACAGTATCATCTGCATAATATTTTATATTATTAATCAATAATTGAGATAACAAAATTATACATATTATTATTTGCAATATTGATGATGTCTAGAAAGTTCTGTCGAGGAGAGGTTTGGTCACCTAATTGCGCGCCAATAGGGAGAAATCCTTATCGGAAAGCCCCCTCTTTCATGGGAATGATCTGGTCGTTAAATATTGTGAGTTATAATATTAATGATGAATAATTGTTGAAGTATTAAGAATGTGTTTATTAAAGATAAGTGAATTACAAAAGTCAGAATAATACAAACTTGGAAAACTTTAGGGTACTAAAGTGTAGTAAGTTAAATCAATCTGGACCATTGGTGGTGGTTTGAATAGTAAATCAATCTGGACCATTAGTGGTGGTTTTAATAGTAAATCAATCTGGACCGTCTGTTCTAATAGTAAATCAATCTAGACCGTTCGTGAATTAGTTACTATTTAGTCATTTCTCCTATAAATAGAAGCTTAATTCTTCTTTCATTCTCACCAATTCATTGAGACTCACAAGAGAAACTAGAGAGAGAAACTATAGAGAGCAAGAAGAAGAGTATTCTGCTACTTCACTATTGTAGTATCCAGTCTTCTACTAAGGTAAGGGGTATTATTTCTTTCGTATTCATAAGGAATACTATTTTTTTCGTATTTATCCTTTAATATGTCGGAATAACCTGTCTATGCGGATTAGGTACCGTATGACAGGTGAAAATCCATTTGTAGTTTCGTATGTTATTTCTTTTCATATTCTTAAATCTTAACTTACTATGGTAAGTATTGCTTCTATGATCCTTGAAATTAGTGGAATATCCTTGAGTTTTGCGCTTCATCCAGTATCGTTTCGTTGGAATATTGATCTGAACTTTTTTTATTAAATATCAATATTTTCACCGGGGTACTATTCATGGGTTACTATTCACTCGGTTACTATTCACTAAAATATTATTCACTCGGGTATTCGGGGCACTTTTCATGCCGGGGTACTATTCGTGGGTTACTATTCATGGGTTACTATTCACTAAAATATTATTCACTCGAGTATTTGGGGCACTTTTCATGTCTGGGTACTATTCACGGGGTACTATTCCCGAAGTACTATTCACAGGGTACTATTCACGGGGTGCTATTCACCGAAAAATTTATTTCTTTACTATCCAAATTATTTTTAATACATATATATTATTCTTGAATTTTACTCCACAAAGCAGTATCATGTTGACAATTTGGACATTATTGAATTCTGGATAAATTAAATTATAAATCTTTAAAATTTATCCTTTGCTTTCATTTAATTGAATTCTTATATCATTGTCATCATCCTCATGCCTATATTATGATGAAAGTCATCTTTGGCTTACGTGCATAGATGGACTGTTGATTGGTATGATTATGACCAGGGATCATTCGGTATAATCATGACCCGTAATGTTACAAATGATGTGGTAAAAATCCTTATTGGCCTGTAGTGCATTGATGGATAGTTGTTGGTATGATTATGACCAGGGATTATTCGGTATAATCATGACCATTGATGATTACATGAATATCCTTGGCCTATAGTGCAGGAATGATTCGATGATGTGGTTTATTTATTAAGTTGAGTCTCAGCGATAAAGTTGATGAAAACCTTTTTAAATCATAGAAGATAGTAGATATCATGCTCTACTTGACTCTTCTAATGGATTGCTTGTTCCGCTGCAGTTAAACTTGTTGTCTATTATATTCTATCAGTTTAACATTGTTGAAGGCTAACGATAACTTATTATGCATTATCTTAGTCATAATATGTCTTACTAGGCTAGTTGAGCTCACCCTTTTGCTTTCATTATTCTCTTCAGGAAATGAGAACATAGTCGGGACTAGTTGGGGAACGGAGTGATGCTCCGAGATGGCTGTTTTAGTAATCCTCACTATTTAGTGTGATAATAAATGTAATGAGGATTGAATTTGAGTTTGGATATTGTCTATAAGACAATATTCGTGTAAAAACTTTCAGCACTTGTTGTATAATTAAGTTTGTATTTGTATTCTGTACCATGTATTTGGCGACCCAAGATGGGTGATGTATACCTATTTTGGGGGCGTCACAACTCACATACTATAGAGTATGGAAGAAAATATTATTTCCTTACCTCAGAAGAAGACTGAATACTGGAATACTGAAGTAGCAGACTTCTCTTCTTCTTTTTCTCTATAACTTTTCTCTTTATAGCTTCTCTCTATATAATTGCTCTTGTGAGTCTTAGTGAATTGGTGAGAATGACAGAAGAATGAACTTCTATTTATAGGAAAATATAGTTTCGATAATTTCACGTTTTGAGGCTCAAAATATTACACTATAATACCTTCATCTTTTCCTTTATTTTTAATTTAGTCCTGCAAGTATTATCAAACTTGCACCACCTCCCCTAATAGTACATGAATGTGAATCAATAGTACATTCATGTGAATCAATAGTTCTATACATGTGAAAAAAATAGTTACGGTATAATACATTCATCTATACCTCTATTTTTAATTTAGTCATGCAAGTATTATCAATCTTGCACCATCTCCCCTAATAGTACATGCATGTGAATCAATAGTACACACATGTGAACAAAATAGTTACAAGCATGTGAATTAATAGCAATTAATTGCTCATTTATTTGATTAATTACTCGATTGGTTAATATAACCTCCAGAAATCAATTATTATCGAAATAAATGTCGATTTCCACTAACACTAGTAATCCCAACACAACGGAAATATCAATTTCATCTTTAATCAACACGAACTTATTCATCATTAATATTATAACTCATAATATTTAACAACCAGATAATTCCCAGGAAAGAGGGGGCTTTTTGATAAGGATTTCTCCCTATTGGCGCGCAATTAGGTGACCAAACCTCTCCTCGACAGAACTTTCTAGACATTGTCAATATTGCAAATAATAATATGAATAACTTTGCCGTCTCAATTATTGATTTAATAATAATAAATATTATGCATATGATACTGTGACAATAATTGAATCAATAATATGAGAGATTATTCAGCAATTACTGTAGATATAATTGAGTATAACTGAGTGACTTCTCACGTAAGCATCAATAATCAATACCGTGTGCTAGTATGCAACCACACATATTACTGTTCTTTTACCACCGGATATTTCAACAGTTTAACTGTGACGCCCCCAAAATAGGTATACATCACCCATCTTGAGTCGCCAAATACATGGTATATAATTTAAATACAAACTTCTTTTATACAGTACGACAAAACGTAACTGAGAGTTTCAACACGGATAATGTCTCGTAGAGAGTATCCAAACTCAAATAAAGTCCTCGTTACAATTATTATCACACTATTTCACTGAATAGTGAGGACTACTAATGCAAACATCTGGACCGTCAATACGTTCCCCGACTAGTCCCAGCTATATTCTCATTTCCTGAAAAGAACAATGAAAACAAAGGGTGAGCTCAACTAGTCCAGTAAGAAATATTATGACTAAGATAATGCAGAATAAATTATCGTTAGCCTTCAAAGTGTTAAACCGATAGAATATAATAGACAACAAGGTTTAACTGCAGCGGAACAAGCAATCCATTAGAAGAGTCAAGTAGAGCATGATATCTACTATCTTCTATGATTTAAAAAGGTTTTCATCAACTTTATCGCTGAGACTGAACTTAATAAATAAACCACATCATCGAATCATTCATGCACCATAGCCAAGGATATTCATGTAATCATCAATGGTCATGATTATACCGAATAATCCTTGGTCATAATCATACCAACAACTATCCATCAATGCACTACAGGCCAATGAGGATTTTTACCACATCATTTGTAACATTACGGTCATGATTATACCGAATAATCCCTAGTCATAATCATACCAATCAATAGTACATCTATGCACGTAAGTCACAGATGACTTTTATCACAATATAAGCATGAGGATGATGACAATGATATAAGAATTCAATTAAAAGAAAGCAAATGATAAATTTTTAAAGATTTATAACTTAATTTATCCAGAATTCAATAATGTCCAAATTGTCAACATGATACTGCTTTGTGGAGTAAAATTCAAGAATAATATTGTATCAAAAATGATTTAGACAGCAAAGAAATCAATTTTTGTCATGAACAATTCCCCGGGTGAATAGTACCTGCGTGAATAGTACCCCGTGAATAATACTTCGGGAATAGTATCCCGTAAATAGTACTCATGAATAGTACTTTGTGAATAGTACTCATGAATAGTACTTTATGAATAATACCCCGTGAATAGTACTTTGTGAATAGTACCATAAAAATGAATACTACTCGTGGACAATACTCTGACATAAAAAGCTTATAATTTAATAAGAATGTGTAGAAAATATCCTTATGAAACGATACTAGATGAAGCACTAATTTCAAGGATATTCTACTAATTTCACGGAGTATAGAAGCAATACTTTAACAAAATGAGGGTATAATCAGGAATACAAGACGAAATAATATTACTCACATACTATAGAGTATGAAAGAAAATATTATTCCTATGAATACTGAACAAAATAATATCCCTTATGTGACACCCCTAAATCGTGGTACTTCATTTCCTCAAGATTTGGTGTTCACTTAATCAAAAATTCATTTCTAACTACCCAATCATAATAAAATTGAATAATAAAACCCGCCTTATACTGAGATTAAACTTAAATAAAATATCCCAAAGTTATCTAGCCTTTAATTACAATCATTCAAATGCGGAAATTAAATTATTACATCATTCAAAAGTCTATAACGATAAAATAAAATTACAAGTCTTCATCATTTGTACATTTTTTTCTTTCCTTTGCTAGTGGTCGGTTCATTGACCTTCTCAACCTTAGCTGCAATAAGTATATAATATGGAAGAGTGAGCAAACAAGGCTCACTTGAAATAAGAACAAATACTTTACAACATAAGACTATAATAACTGAGGGTCTAATGACCACGAATCATGTCCACAGTTATAAGTAATCTTTCAACTTTAACTTTAACAGTCATAAGACTATAAGGACTCCACGTACTTAGGGGGATCAACCCTTCGTACAATGTATTGTGCACAACCATTTCAACGCTAAGCGTAAACCTCTAATAAAAGAGTTGTTCATCTCAGTATTTAGAATACAAGTCCGCACCAAAGTAGGTTTGGTTTGGATACATTACAGGGTAATTTAGAATTCAACGGTCATCAACTAAGGATTAGTTGAATACAAAAGAAATAACTGTATGTTATAGAATAATCATAACTGAATTGATATTTGTAAATTAACATCATACTTTAGGAATAATCTAATAGCATAAACATTGAATAATCATATCATAATTTGCTTTGAACAATATTAAGTCAAAGTTTATTGATAATTGGATACCAAACATTCATAATGAATAGTAATTTGAACGATAAAGTTGTTCAACACTAGAATATTAGAATATAGTGATTTGTATGCTAAATAACAAGTTACATATTAAAGAAACTTGCTCAATACTAAATATACGATTTAGAATACTTGCATCCTTATAAACAATTAGATACAAAAGCTTTCTCAAAATAAACCATCTAGCTCTACGAAAATATAGAGTTAGCCACTTGTGTAATTGCAATTGAATCAAAGACAATAATGTACTCAACGAAATTAAACTCGCACAATAAAATTTCTGAGTTAGAGAACTTGCCTTTAGCACAAGCTAAACCTTAAAACTTGAATCAATACCCTATACATATGTCATCGTGACATAATTAGTCATTACCAACATTTTATATCTATATAAACAAATACATACATCATGTAGGTCAAATTACCCATTCACATAATCAAACTATGTTAATACTAGTTAACACTTGATAACATGCTCATTCATAGTTTAATACTACTGAAATCATCATTTAACATTCCTATTATTAACACATAACATTTATTTTCAAAATTTGTGTAATAAACTAAAACTGTCTGGATTATTTCGCTAACTTTCATATTACTGCATGGCATACCATTTACCTTGTGGTTGGTTGTGTAAATCATGCCATGAAGTCACAAGCCAACGATTAGTATTGCCAAGAAGACAAAACTAGATATTCTTTGGTCAACAATATGCGCTAAAGTCGAAACTTGGCGACAAACCTCTAAGAACAACATGAATAAAAAGCCAAATTGGCCTACAAGCTCCAATCTAACAAACTAATTAACATGTAATTCATACATAGACTTCATGTAAACATATTGTAAAGACTTCTAGCATGATTATACACATATAACAACACAATTATCAACTTTACAACACTCAATTTCACTACTTTTGGCAAAAACTCCATTTTTGAAATTTTTAATGAAAATCAACACTGTGATTTTGTTTTTCAATCAAAACAGTAAATTCAAAATACCATGGTTATGATTATTCATACTCTATCAAATTCAATAGTCAATTTATATATATTAACAAATAATCAAACCTTAATTTCATTTTAAACTAACCCATACTCATATATTTTCGTATAAACACTGTAATATGGTTTTCTTCACAAATTGCATACATACATGACTTAATTTCTCTATAATCACATATAAACTCATGAAACAACCTTTCACAAACAATTCTCATACAAAACTATATACATATCAACAATTCATCTTTTACAATTATTTTACAGAGACTTTTTGGGAAGAGGAAAACTAAACTTTTAAAGAAAAAGATTAAGCTCCTACCTTTGATTAAGAAGATGATACCCTTCCCTTTTGATCAAGAACCTTCTTTTCCCAATTCCTTTATCAAAACCTGTTAGGATATCTCTCAATTCTCTCTAGAGTTTTCTTCTTCTCTCCCTTTTTCTTCTTCTAATATTTTCTTCTCCTAACTCTATCTTACGTATTATCATATAACGTATAATAATAATATAGATATTAAGTATAGGATTTTAACTGACATCAGTTATAAAATTTTGAAAATCAAAAGCCATACGGCTTGTTTGGCTAGTTAACTAAAAATTAACCCATTAACCCTTACACCTTGTTTGGTAAACCTAATTAAAACAAATGGATTAATCATTATACCTTGTTTGATAAAACATTATTAGATTAAAGACTTATTATGCATTAAGACATGTTTGGCAAAACTAAATTAAAATCTTTTAATTTATTTTAATAACTCCTTTATAGCAAGGTTATTTGACACACTTCTATTTAATTAAATAATCAATTTAATCAATTAAAATATTAATCTATTAAATTACTTCAACACATAAATCATTATCTCATAATTATAATTTCCTTTATAATTATAAATTTATTTAACCAACTAACACCTTATTTATAAATTACAAATTCTAATTAAAATATTATAATTCATTTAATCATTATTAGCTCTCTAACTTAATTATTAAATTAAATTAGTATATAATCTCATAACAATTAATTTTCTTAGCTCCTTAATTATTTATTCAACAAATAATTAACTAAACCACATCAACTCAAATTGAACAATTATTTATTCGATAATAACATATCCCTTAAATACTTATATAAATCAATAAATATTTAATAATATAATTTAAAATTTCGAATGTTACATCATTCCCCTCCTTACAAGGATTTTGTCCTCAGAATCACAACTCAAACAATACATTCGTTACATTCTTCCCTACTTACAAAGATTCTCATCCCCGTAATCAAGACATGCAATTAAACAAATAACTCGTGGTACTCTTTTAACATTTTCTCTTCGAGTTCCCACGTAGCTTCTTTTAGCGTTGTGGTTCCTCCATATCACCTTCATGAAGGTATCACTTTATTCTCGAGCACTTGTTCTTTTCTCGTCGACTATCTCGGATAGGAACCTCTTCATAAGACAAATCTTTCTCGAACTGCAACGGTTTGTACTCGATCACATGTTTGTAGTCGGGTTTATATGGTCGTAACACCGAAATGTGAAAAATATGATGAATGTTTTCCAACTCTGGAGGTAGAACTACCTCGTAAGCCACTTCTCCCACTCTTCGCAGCACTTCAAAGGGTCCAATAAACCTCGGGCTTAGCTTTCCCTTTTTACCGAAACGAATTTTCCCCTTCTAAAGAGAAACTTTTAGGAATACAAAAGTTCCTACGTCGAATGCACGATCTTATCTGTGTTGATTAGTATACTTTTTCTGTCTATCTTGAGCTGCTACCAATCTTGTCCTGATGAGTTTGACAACGTCAGCAGTTTGTTGCACTAGTTCCGGTCCTAGCAGTTGACGTTCACCGACTTTATCCCAGCATAGTGGAGTTCTGCACTTTCTGCCGTACAATGCCTCGTAAGGTGGCATGCCGATGCCCGCGTGATAACTGTTGTTGTAAGAAAATTCCACCAACGGTAAATGATCTTCCCAGCTTCCTTTAAAGTCCATGACACATGCTTTTAGCATATCTTCTAATGTTTGAATTGTTCGTTCGCTTTGGCCATCTGTTTGTGGATGATAAGCTGTACTCATTCGCAATTGTGTCCCCATGCATTCTTGTAGTCTCCTCCAGAAATTAGACGTGAATCACGGATCTCTATCGGACACAATTGATACTGGCACTCCATGCCTCGAAACGATCTCTTTAATGTATAATCTTGCCAACTGATCAAGATTGAATCTAATCTTTATTGGTAGAAAGTGCGTTGATTTCGTCAGTCTGTCCACTATCACCCAAATCGCATCGCATCCTCTCTGCGTAGTTGGAAGACCCACCACAAAATCCATTGTGATGTGTTCCCACTTCCATTCCGGTATTTCCAACGATTGAAGTAATCTGATGGGTCTTGGATGTTTGACTTTTACTCTTTGACATGTCAAGCATTTCGCTACGCATTCTGTAACGTCCCTTTTCATATTCGGCCACCAAAAATGTCAGCGGAAATCTTGATACATTTTCGTGCTTCCTGGATGAATTGAATATCTTGAGCTATGAGCTTCGGTCAAAATTTCTTCTTTCAGCTCTGGTGTCATTGGAACCCGATTCTTCCCTCAATAGTAGTAGTCCTTGATTGTCAATCTTGTATTTTACATCATTATCCTCAATCAGATTCTCTTTGATTTTCCCACACCCTTCATCTTGTAGTTGAGCATCCTTCACTTTGTCCACTAAAGTTGGACCAGCTTCTATCTGGAATAGTTGTTAGTCAGATTCTTTTGGAAATTTGATTTCCAACTCCAGTTTTGTCATTGCTGAAATGAGTTCCTCATGAGTTGTTATCAGCATTAACTTTTCCCGACCTTTCCTGCTTAAAGCATCTGCAACCACATTCGTTTTGCCCGGATGATAAAAGATCTCACAATTGTAATCTTTTATCAGTTCCATCCACCTTCTTTGACGCATGTTCAAATCCTTCTAAGTGAAAATATACTTCAGACTTTTGTGGTCTGTGTAGATCTCACATTTCTCTCTATAAAGATAGTGTCTCCATATCTTCAGAGCAAATACAACTACAACCAATTCCAAATCATGAGTCGGATACCCTTTCTCATAATCCTTCAGTTGTCTTGATGCATACGCAATAACTTTATCGTTCTGCATAAGAACACAACCCAAACCTTTGTGTGAGGCATCACTATACACTACAAAATTTCCCGTATTATCTGGTAATGCCAACATAGGTGCCACACTTAACTTCTTCTTCAAATCTTGGAAACTCTCTTCACATTTCTCCGTCCAAACGAATTTTATAGCTTTCCTTGTCAAATTTGTTAGCGGAGTGGCTATCTTAGAAAAATCTTGAATAAATCTTCTATAATAATTCCTACCACCCCAAGAAACTCCTCACTCGATGGTGTTCTTGGTTGTTCCCAATTGATCACAGCTTCCACTTTTGACGAATCTACTGAAATCCCATCTTTGTCAATCATATGCCCCAAAAATTGTACACGGTCGAGCCAAAATTTGTACTTAGAGAATTTTGCATACAACTTTTCCTTTCTTAGTGTTTCCAATGTCAAACGTAAGTGTTCCACGTGTTCTTCTTGAGTTTTGGAATACACTAGAATGTCGTCGATGAATACCACTACAAACTTGTCTAAGAATGGTTTAAACACCCTATTCATCAAATCCATGAATGCAACAGGTGCATTGGTTAAACCAAAAGACATCACTAAAAACTCATAATGTCCATACCGAGTTCTGAATGCCGTTCGTGGTATATCCTCCTTCCTCACTTTTAACTGGTGATACCCACTTCTCAAATCTATTTTCAAAAAGTATTTAGCACCTTTCAACTGCTCAAACAAGTCATCTATTCTTGGCAACGGGTATTTGTTTTTAATAGTGACTTTGTTCAATTCTCTATAATAAATGCAAAGATGCATCGACCCATCCTTCTTCTTCACGAATAAAACCGGCGCTCCCCACGGCGATACGCTTGGTTGAATATACTTCTTGTCTAGCAATTCTTGCAACTGTACCATCAGTTCCTTCATTTCTACCGGAGCCATTCTGTACGGGGCCTTCGATATCGGTGCTGTTCCCGGCGCTAAGTCGATCACGAACTCAATTTCTCTGTCAGGCGGAAGTCCTGACAAAATCCTCTGGAAAAACGTCTTCGAATTCCCTCACTACTGGTATTTCTTCCAGTTTTACATTCTTCTTCTTAGTATCGACTATGTAAGCTAAATAGCCCACACAGCCTTGACTCAACAATTTCTTGGCCTGCATAATAATCGCAGACATTTCATCCGCTCAAGCGACTTGCTACCATAGAATACTACCTTCGATTTGAGTCATAAGGTTTACACACTTCTTTTGGCAATCAATTACTGCTCCATATTTGAACAGCCAATCCATTCCCAAAATAACATCAAACTCTCCAAGTCTAATCGGAATCTAATCTACCATAAAGATATTTTCCTTAATGTTCACCCTAGAGTTCTTGTATACGAATCTAACAGGGATTACTTCCTTATTCGCAATTTCTATGTTCAAAGGAAAATTCAGTTCTTCTCTAGGCAATTCTAACCTCTTAGCAAATTCATCAGATATAAACGAACAAGTAGCTTTTGAATCAAATAATTCAAAAGCATTTATATCATTGATTGGGATAATACGACACCACATCTTTTGATTGCAGACAAAGATCTTGCGCATACCATGTTCAAGGTTCTGTGTGGGTTTATTTGATGCTGCAGTTCATGCAATGGCCCATGTACCTCCATTGTTACCTTCATTGCTTCTGGTAGTCACTCCATCCTTCTTCTTAGGGCATTCACGAGCAAAGTGATCCTTAGACCCGCACGTGAAGCACGCATTCTTCTTTGGTTGAGTGCAATTTGGGGTGATATGACCCTCCTGGCCATAATTGAAGCAAACTCGTTTCCCCATCAAGCACGCACCCTTGTGAAATTTCCCGCATATCGCATACATGCTCAAATTTTTTTTTTTTTGGTTACCCTATTTGGTTTCAAAGACCCATGTTTCAATTCCACTTCCTCTTCAAACTGTTGTTGTTGTTGTTGTTGTTGTTGTTGTTTCCACCGCTACCACCTCCATTCTTAATCTCATTTTCATTCTTCTTCTTCTTTTGTTCCTGATTGAACTTTGTCACTGCCTCGCCTCCACCTTCAGCGAGTACTGCCTTCTCCATCACTGCTGCAAACATCTTCAATTGGAACAGGGAAACCCTACTGTACAGCCAGAGCTTCAGTCCCTGTTCAAATCTCTTTGCCTTACGCTCGTCTGTGCTGACCTGATATGGCGCAAATCTCGCCAATTCGTTGAATTTCGCGGCATACTCAGATACCGTCATCGTTCTCTGCTTTAATTCCAGAAACTGCACTTCTAACTGACTCTTCGACTCTCCGGAAAATAGGTCTCGAAGAACAACTCCTTGAACCTATCCCAGGTCATCACTCCTGGCCCTTCACGAGTTTTATTGGCCTGTCACCAATAACTAGCTTCTGCTTTCAACATGAATGTTGTGAAAGCAGTCTTCTGGTCATCCCCTACCCTAGCAACATCGAATACCTTTTCTATCTCCATAATCCAGGTTTGTGCTTCGACTGGATTCATGGACCCACAGAATTCAGGTGGTCCAACCGCCTTGAAATCCTTAAACGTTGTACCATGGTTTTGTTGTTGATTCTGCAACGCTCTTGTTAGTAGTGTCACTAATTGTTGAACGGGGTTACCATCAACATTGTCGTTATTGGTTCCTTCAGTGGTTCTCTATCTTGGTGGTTGACGTCTGGGAGGCATTTTCTGTTAAAATACATTCATTAGACTATTATTCAATTCTTTTAAGTAATTCTACTTAACTTGTCTCCAAAAAGAATTAACCACATAACACATAACACTTTTAATAAAGTAACAACTTTTATTTATTCATAACCTTTTTGAAACATAAAACAATAGCATCACTGCTGTCTACATTACTTTCTTGAACTACAAAAGTTTCATGACAACATCATAGTCATATCCCATAGGTTGCACAACACTTGGGATTTACAATTTATTTAACCTTTTATTCATCATACAACAACTATGATGTTCTATTAAGATACTTCTTAGCCTGATCACGTTCTTCCTCCATGACCCGAAACATTGTTCTGTGATCTAATACGTATGATGGCAGTGTCTCGAATTGAATAGGATATCCCATGACCCGATCTTGAGCTCAATTAATTGCGGTGTTAAATACTTTATCCATCTCTTCCATCTTCATCCTCTTCGCCTGTGATTTCCTTACTGCTCTTCGAGTTCGTTGAAAAGATTCCTCGTATGCATCTTCAGCTCTCGCCCTCTTGGTAGCTTCTTCCTTCAGCTTGTTCTTCAGTTCAGCGACCACCTTGATCAATTATTCTTTTTCTCCTTTAGTCTGTACTAGTTTCTCCTTAGCATTTGTCAGTCGTTCCTCACGATCCTGGATCTCGCCATCATTTTATGTCATTGCAGTCTGTTGTTCAGCTACTATCTGTAACGACCCCAAAATTCATACCATTAAAATCTCAACTTCGGTCGTTAACCATACATTAAATCTCTAATAAAACATCATTATTCGATATTAAAAACACAAAAATTGCGGAATAATTAAAATGTTTATACATTTCCTTCTTTCTTGCCCAGAATCGCAACCTTTACATTACTTCTCTTTGATTCAATCTTATATCATGAATCGTTACAACAAAATGACTATACAAAGTCTTACATCATAACTAAATATCCATATACATTGGATAGCTCAACTTACAATTCAACAACATGTTACGTTCAAAATATGAAATACATTTCTCATAAAACATAAGTAATCTTCGTGAATATAGATCTCTATAACTCACTTAGCACATATATTTACCTTAAAATCTTAACCTGCAAAAGTGGATATTTGCAAGAGTGAGCTCGACAGCTCAACAAAGTCTAACAGTTTTCATGCATCACATAGCACATAATAACATGCTCGATATATATCTCATTAAAGTAACATGGCATACATGCTTTTAATTCACATAGCAAATATAAAGATTGAGTTCCTTACTCAACCATCATTACTTAGCCAAAACAATGCAGTCATATATTGACTTTAACATTTCATGATTTCAACATGTATAACATATCATGCAATTTAAAACAGTTCATCAATTCCACGTAGAAAATAGGAACTGAAAGACTTGCCTTGATCGTTGTTTACCAATAATAGTTTAACAGCTTACAATTATCTGCACTTCACGTGCCCTACTCAATTATATAATCATACACATCAACTATTAGTCACATAACAACACATAGTAATTGTAATGTAAACTCTACTCCACATCTCATAATCATTCCTATTAATTAGCACACAATGTTCAATTAGATTGTGTTAACTTTTTGACTTATGACTCACTATATTTCATAATCGAAGTTCATTCAAGTGCTTAAGTCTTGCTAGGACTACTTATTGGTTTTATATTAAACCCATTTCATATCCTATAATATTCATTTCAATTGAATTGAAACACTTTTTATGTTCGTTAACACTTGGCACGGCGTTTCGACGTTCATTCGTCACACGCCTGATTTACCTCTCTTGTGTATGCTTAGTATGCTTCAATAACTTATCTAATACATCATTTATTAATGTTAAGCATCATTATATTTACTAACATTTATGTTTTATAACTTAGGACATCATCGTTTATCGTCAGGAGTACTACACATGCATATGTGCATGCCCGATGCCCTCCGACCCTTAAAAACATAATAGTCCTAAAGATGACCATTTTGACTACTGTTACAGACCCCAAATTAAAAATCTTAAAGCATAAAAGTTGTAGGTCTACTCATCCTTGTTCCGGATCATCTTGAATCAACTCAATCGGAGTTTGTATGAGAATGTTATGGCCATTTTACTACAGGAGGCCAAAACTGTCCGACTCAGACTTCTGTCCCTACGCCGCGGCAAGAGAACTAAGTCATATACAGTGGCAAATACATGCGAGATTGGCGTTTTGGGCATGAATTTCAAGATCAGGCGCAAATTTTGGTATTTAAGGCAAAAAAACTAATGTAACCGAAACACGAAGACCATTTTTATCTGTTTAAGAAATTTTATCAACTAATTACATACATATAATTGATGTAATTTTACATAAATGTTAACAATCATCTATATACCAATTACCCACCACTAATCAACAATATCATAAACTAATTCTTTGAAAACACTGTTTTTAAAACAAAAACTACATTGTTGATATATTAAATTACAGTGAACGTAATTCCATGCTTATAACCAATTTAATACCTTTGAAATACTAGTATACCAACATATAAACCAGTTAACATGTATAGTTCGATTCCTTAGTTAGCATACAAAATTTTGATATTTCTACAAAACATATATTCGTATATCTATTTTTCACTGTAAAACCAAGTTCTCTTTCTAAATCGTAATTTAGCATACAACACACACACGCAAACACACACACAGACACACAGATATATATATATATATATATATATATATATATATATATGCTAACTATAACAATTACAGCCACTCATTTTATCATAACTAATTGTAAAACACAGTTTACCAAAATCTTGTAAAACTTTATATATACAGTGAAATAGAAGAATACACAGACTTTAGGCATCACGAACTATAACATATATATATATATATACGTACATCTTTTTAGTTTAGAGGAACATACCTCTTATTTGATTAGACAATCTTTGTTAATCACTAATAACTTTCTTTTGCTACTTCTCTCTCTCAGGTTTTCTCTCAAATTCTTTGAAACCTCCTCTTTGAAAACCCTTTTCTCTGAACTTCTTCTTAGGCTTAGGCTTAGGCCATATACAATATACGTAAAAGTAAAAACTAAACTGATAACAAAGCATACATAAAAGAAACGCATATAGTCATAATAGACCTAATAAGTATTATCAGTTATCAGCATATAATGTATACTTATAAATATATATAAATTATTTATTTAGTTAATAATTTAAATTCAAAAGAAATCCAAAAGCCTCAGGGCTTTGTTTGGCAAACTAATTTAAAATTAAGACCTAATATATTTAAGCCTTGTTTGGCAAAATAAATTAAAACTACTTTAATTTATTTTAATAACCACTTATAATATAGTTATTTGTCACATTTCTAATTAATTAAGTTTTCATTCTTATTTAATTAATTCTAATAATAATTCATTGCATAGTATAATAATTTATTTAATCATTATAAACTCTCTAACTTAATTATTAAATTAAATTAGATTACTATTTCAAAATAATTACTTTTCTTAACTCATTAATTATTTATTAAACAAACAAATAATCAAATCACATCAAATCAAATCAATTAAACAAATACTTATTTAACGATAAACACATCCATTAAATATTTATATAATTCAATAAATATTTAAATATTTAATTAAAAAATCTTGATTGTTACATCATTCCCTCCTTACAAGGATTCTGTCCTCAGAATCACAACTCAACCCACTCATTCGTTACAATCTTCCCTACTTACAAAGATTCTGTCCCCAGAATCGAAGACACAAATTAAACAAAAAACTTAGAGTAATCTTTCATCATTTTATCTAAATATAGATTTTATATTTCCTATTACATTCATTACCTTAACAAATTTTAGGGTTCATTTCATAACTTTCACTTGAACTCAATTATATTTTGAGTATTATATTCTTAACCCATTCATTTCTTTTTCTAAGAATCGCTATCATAAACACTCGAGATATTACATTCACCATTTCTTCTAAGAATTTCGTCCTCAAAATTTTTATTCATTCAATCTAACAAAATAGATTTTTACGTCACTACTATATTCATTCCTTAGGTTTTATAACCACTTCTTTCCACAAAGATCTTTCTACAATTATTAACTTTTCTATTAAATGTTTTACATTATTCTTTGATAACTCATATCCTTCCCACTTGAAAATCTTTTTTCTCACTTATTCAAAATATTCATCATTCAGTGTCGCATTCTACGACTCACTTCTTTCTAAAGAATATCATCCTTACCACATTCACCTTTTAGAATATCAAGAATCTTCCACAATTGCTCAATAATTGGGAAGCGATATGAATAACAGGAATTTAAAAGATTCCAAATCATCTTTGAGGGTCATAAGACCATTTAACTATGTCCCACAGTTGCAAGTAATCTTTCAACTTCAACTTTAACAGTCATAAGACTATAAGGACCCCCGTACTTAGGGTGTTAAGCCCTTCATACGATGTATTATGCACAAACATTTAAACGCTATGCGTATGTCCATAGTTATAAGTAATCTTTCAACTTAAACTTTAACATTCATAAGACTATAGGGACTCCTCGTACTTAGGGTGATCAGCCCTTCGTACAATGTATTGTGCACAAATATCTCAACGCCTCCGCATAATCCCCTATAAAAGAGTTGTTCATCTCAGCTTTTCAACATCTGAATCCGCACCAAAACAATTTGGTTTGGCATAACTTCTCAAGAAACTCTTGAATTTCATGAACATCTTTCAATATTCGTCTAGCTGAATCAAATAGCATAGACCTCTACAACAATTCGGACATCAACCGAAATATACATATACATACATACATACATATGTATTCTCATATCTTAAAGAAATTTCAAAAATCTTTTTATGACGTCATGATACCGCACTGTATTTACAGTTCGTTGAGGATTCTGTCATTTGGTGATTTTATCATACTACATCATACCATAGTGGGCTGACGATCCTTAGATCACATCCAACACTAGGTAATACTGCATTGATGACTCCATCGCTTTTTATCATCTTTGCGCGAGTTACATGATGCATTAATGATATAAAATACATTTTGATATATTGCAAATCATTTTTGTCTAGCCGAAGCAATTAGCATAGACATACGAATAATAGTATTGTTGTTAAAACTCATTGGTTCCATCATTTGATCCAATGTTTTTCAAGAAAATAAAAGTGTAAACATCAACACGAAGTCAATAAATTTTGAAAATCTAGCATAGCTAGTAGATTTAGAATACCTATGCTTCCACCATCAACTCCACTTTCTATAATGATCCATTGCTTAATAGGTCTATCTATTCCCATCATCCTCAATACTCCATTCACACCTATCTATACCCAGTTCGTCAAACTTACCACACGTTATGAGTTCAGGAACTTGCCACAATCATATGAGTTTAAGAACTTATCCTAGTCAGACCATAGGCGTCCATTCGCTGAGGGGTTCAAAAACATACCATATAATTAAGAGTCACGAACCTACCATAAGTATGAGTTTTAAGAACTCGCACTTAACATTATAATATTCTTTAACTATACTCTACTTATTTGTTATACACATGAGAAAAGAATCACCTTCTCAACAGGCATATAGCAAATAACGCGACACAAATATTCCAATGATTATCAATGTGATAAACTGAGTGCAAGCACAAAACCCTCGCCCATACAAAGATTTGTACAACTCAGCCATCACAGGAGTCCTCAATTGAAATCCCTCCTAACTCTATCTTACTTTTAACTTGTTGTTTACTCGATACGAATTCCTCGTATCACATCATCTATAACTCCTCATGAGTTATCTCATACTATTTCATAGTACAACATCTTCATAGCATTAAGCTATAATCATTCAAACATTACAAACCATCTTCCTTTTATAACTTAAATAGACCACGTCGTGATCTTATTCTATAATCATCTCCCTTAAAATTCTTTTCTTAACTCGTGATCGTTTTGTTTTACGATCCTCATTCTTTCCCTTTTTTCATCATTTACGACATTATTCGTTATCTTGGCTTTTGGAGTTAGGAAACTCCCATTTCTTATCTTTATATCTCTTAGATTCTTCTTTGAATCTTCTTATTTATAAAAAAAAATTCTTCCTTTAAGAATTTCTAACTTTAATTACATCGCTTAAAATTTCATTTGAGTTCTACACTCTCATCATACGTGTCCATTTCTACACTTGGTACACATCGAGTCTCTAACAGTTTCAATATGATACGCTGAGTGATTTTCCACAAACAACCAACAAACTAGGTTCTGAGTTGCTAGTTCGTATATTCCTCCGCTCTATGAAGGAATCGTTTAGCCCAGATACCATACATCAACTACTAAAGAGTACAATTACACCATACTTAGATATAACTCTCTATTCTTAACTTCTTTATCATTCTCTTCTTATAGACATTGTCTATTTATTATCACCTTACATCCTTATTATTGGAGTTAGGTAACCCCAAATTCATATTCCTTATAACTCTACGAGATTCTTCTTTAAATCCTTTCACGCAAGTTTTAATCCCTTATTGTTCAAACTCTATTTGAGCTTATTCGTTCATTATCTTCACATCTCATCTCAAAGGTTATAGCCTAAGGTACTCTTACCTAAGGTTTCTAACCTACAGCTTTGATACCAACTGTAACAACCCCAAAATTCATACCATTTAAATCTCGACTTCGGTCGTTAACCATACATTAAATCTCTATTAAAACATCATTATTCGATATTAAAAACACTAAAATTACGGAATAATTAAAATGTTTATATATTTCCTTCTTTCTTGCCCTGAATCGCAACCTTTACAATACATCTCTTTGATTCAATCTTATATCATGAATCGTTACAACAAAATGACTATACAAAGTCTTACATCATAACTAAATATCCATATACATTGGATAGCTCAACTTACAATTCAACAACATGTTACGTTCAAAATATGAAATACATTTCTTATAAAACATAAGTAATCTTCGTTTATATAGATCTCTATAACTCACTTAGCACATATATTTACCTTAAAATCTTAACCTGTAAAAGTGGATATTTGCAAGAGTGAGCTCGACAGCTCAACAAAGTCTAACAGTTTTCATGCATCACATAGCACATAATAACATGCTCGATATATATCTCATTAAAGTAACATGGCATACATGCTTTTAATTCACATAGCAAATATAAAGATTGAGTTCCTTACTCAACCATCATTACTTAGCCAAAACAATGCAGTCATATATTGACTTTAACATTTCATGATTTCAACATGTATAACATATCATGCAATTTAAAACAGTTCATCAATTCCACGTAGAAAATAGGAACCGAAAGACTTGCCTTGATCGTTGTTTACCGATAGTAGTTTAACGAATTACGATTATCGCACTTCACGTGCCCTACTCAATTATATAATCATACACATCAACTATTAGTCACATAACAACACATAGTAATTGTAATGTAAACTCTACTCCACATCTCATAATCATTCCTATTAATTAGCACACAATGTTCAATTAGATTGTGTTAACTTTTTGACTTATGACTCACTATATTTCATAATCGAAGTTCATTCAAGTGCTTAAGTCTTGCTAGGACTACTTATTGGTTTTATATTAAACCCATTTCATATCCTATAATATTCATTTCAATTGAATTGAAACACTTTTTAAGTTCGTTAACACTTGGCACGGCATTTCGACGTTCATTCGTCACACGCCCGATTTGCCTCTCTTGTGTATGCTTACTATGCTTCAATAACTTATCTAATACATCATTTATTAATGTTAAGAATAATTATATTTACAAACATTTATGTTTTATAACTTAGGACATCATCGTTTATCGTCAGGAGCACTACACATGCATATGTGCATGCCCGATGCCCTCCGATTGCCCCTAAAAACATAACAGTCCTAAAAATGACCATTTTGACTACTGTTACAGACCCCAAATTAAAAATCTTAAAGCATGAAAGTTGTAGGTCTACTCGTCTTCGTTCCGGATCATCTTGAATCAACTCAATTGGAGTTTGTATGAGAAAGTTATGGCTATTTTACTACAGGATACCAAAACTGTCCGACTCAGACTTCTGTCCCCGCGCTGCAGCACGAGATTGGCGCTGGGGCGCGAATTTCAGCGTTGGGGAGTGAACTTCTGGTGTTGGGGCTCCATTTTTGGCGCTGGGGCGCCAAAAACTAACAGAACCGAGCACGAAGACCATTTTTTGTCTGTTTAAGAAATTCTATCAACTAATTACATACATATAATTGATGTAATTTACACATAAATGTTAACAATCATCTATATACCAATTACCCACCACTAATCAACAATATCATAAACTAATTCTTTGAAAACACTGTTTTTAAAACAAAAACTACATTGTTGATATATTAAATTATAGTGAACGTAATTCCATGCTTATAACCAATTTAATACCTTTGAAATACCAGTATACCAACATATAAACCAGCTAACATGTATAGTTCGATTCCTTAGTTAGCATACAAAATTTTGATATTTCTACAAAACATATATTCGTATATCTATTTTTCACTGTAAAACCAAGTTCTCTTTCTAAATCGTAATTTAGCGCGCGCACATACACACACACACACACACACACACACATATATATATATATATATATATATATATATGCTAACTATGACAATTACAGCCACTCATTTTATCATAACCAATTGTAAAATACAGTTTACCAAAATTTTGTAAAACTTTATATATACAGTGAAATAGAAGAATACACAGACTTTAGGCATCACTTAACTATAACATATATATATATATATATATATATATATATATATATATACGTACATCTTTTTAAGTTTAGAGGAACATACCTCTTGTTTGATTAGACAATCTTTGTTAATCAACGATAACTTTCTTTTCTACTTTCTCTCTCGGGTTTCTCTCAAATTCTTTGAAACCTCCTCTTTGAAAACCCTTTTCTCCGAACTTCTTCTTAAAGCTTGAAGCTTGAAGCTTAGGCCATATACAATATACGTAAAAGTAAAAACTAAAGCGATAACAAAGCGTCACATAAAAAAAAAACGATATAGTCATAATAGACCTAATAAGTATTATGGGTTATTAGCATATAACGTATACTTATAAATATATAAATTATTTATTTAGTTAATAATTTAAATTCAAAAGAAATCCAAAAGCCTCGTGGCTTTGTTTGGCAAACTAATTTAAAATTAAGACTTAATATATTTAAGTTTTGTTTGGCAAAATAAATTAAAACTACTTTAATTTATTTTAATAACCACTTATAATATAGTTATTTGTCACACTTCTAATTAATTAAGTTTTCATACTTAATTTAATTAATTCTAATAACAATTCATTGCATAGTATAATAATTTATTTAACCATTATAAACTCTCTAACTTAATTATTAAATTAAATTAGATTACTATTTCAAAATAATTACTTTTCTTAACTCATTAATTATTTATTAAACAAATAAATAATCAAATCACATCAAATCAAATCAAATCAAATCAATTAAACAAATACTTATTCAACGATAAACACATCCATTAAATATTTATATAATTCAATAAATATTTAAATATTTAATTAAAAAACGGATTGTTACATTATCTCCTGCAACTCCTCAACAGTAAGACCCCAACTTTTATAAATAAAGATGAATCTTCTATAAATATCATTTTTGAATATTATGGAATAAATTTGATATAATGTTATAGTTGTGGGTAATATTTACAAATTTTGCAAAATATGCAAGTTGTCATATTATATTCTATTGGTCGGAAAATATTCTTTTTGTCGGGGAATATTCAATGCAATCAGTACAATCATTGGTGGATCCCCTAATGTAATTATTTTTCGGATTAAGAAAAGCGACAAAAATATTTTATGAAAATAACGGCGGAAATTTTTAATTAATCTTTGTTGAACTACTCGGTAGTAAAAAAATGCGATGTCTGGCGTGATTACATAGTAGCACCACGGTATTTGTAAGACCCGAAATTTTTAAATAAAAAGAATTTCCTTTATTTATTATTTTGAAATAGTAAGGGTTGATTTGATTAATGTGGATAGTTAAGGGTTAAATATGCAAATATTTCAAAATAAGCAAGTGGTTATAAAATATTCATTGTTGTTGGGGAATATTCGTTTGGTCGTGGAATATTAAATGCGATCGGGGAATATTAAATGCGACGGTAGCTTGACCATGTGTGGAGCCCCATAACTTGAAAAGCGATTGGATGAAGAAAGCGACAAATATAAGTTGTTTTTAAATAAGCAGTAGTTGTTACCAAGAATTATCTTGTTGGAATACCCGGTGGTTAAAACACACTAATCTCAGCGTTGTTGAGCAGGTGTTGAGATGAACATAATGACCGATTGATTAATATCTTTGGCCTATAGTGCAAAGATGAGCAGTGTTTAAATGAACATGACTAATCGATGAATATCTTTGGCGATGAGTGCAAAGATGAATATTTGATTCGGATGCATATTGATTGATGTTCTGAGGGATAAAATATTGATGATGGGATCGTTAAATTCATAGATTATAGTAGATTTCATTCTCTACGTAACTCTTTATGAATTATTATTTCACCATTGTGAATATTGATCTGAAACTTGTTATCTATTGTATTCATCGATTTTTCCCTGTTGAAGACTATCGATAATTTGTTGTATATTATCTTAGTCATAATATTCTTTTCTTGGGCTAGTTGAGCTCACCCCTTTCCTTGTTGTTCCATTTTTTCTTCTCGGGAGGCGAGAATGTAGTAGTACTAGTCGGGGTATGGAATGAAGGTTCTAGAGAGAGTTGTTTAGTAGTCCTCACCATTTTTGTAAAATAATGAATCAATAATTATGATGGGGATTTATTTGCGTGTGGATATTGTCTAGAAGACAATATTATATTTAAACTCACATTAAGATATATTGTCGTATTTCACACGACATTTGTATTATTGAAGTTGTAGTTTGCTTCTTGTACCATGTATTTGGCGATTCGAGAATGGGTGTTGTGTATACCTATTTTGGGGGCGTCACAGTTAATATCGAGCTTAGGGATATGATCTCTGGCGGAGATCGGGGAATAGAACTAGGAGGGAGAGCGAGTAAATCCTTCGCTAGTGTGTCCTACCTAAGCTTATTTGTTAGTTGGTCAAGTATATAGGGATATTATGTGATATATTGATTTCCTTAATTAACCCTTATTTTATGATGATGATTGAGAATGTCGTGAGAATATTAACGAATGGAGCAAATGAGGACCGTGGAGATGCCAGTACTCACCAACGAGGAGAACGTGCAACAGTGGTAATGTTCCTCTGTGAACAACACCATTAACGAGCGTGATGATGAACGAGGGATGTTTAGAAGCTTTTTGCGATTCATGCAAAATCAGACGAGGAGACTTCGTGTTCAAAATCTGAGGAGGAAATGATAGCAATTCACGGTGGTCACAAGCAGCGATTCAAAGAGTTGGGACCACAATTGGGGAAGCCGGATCCGATTAAAGCGGAGGCGTGGGTCAAACAAATTACCAAGATATTCGATGTCTTGGGATGCACGGAGAACAGAAAGTTCCATTCGCGCCTTTATGTTAAAGTGGCGAGGCGACATCGGTGGGAATCGTGAAGCGTACCCATCCAAATTGCACTCAAAGATGTCGCGGAGACGCGTTTCAGAACAGTTCAATGACAAGTACTTCCCGAAAGTATTCGTCTATATGAAGGAAATGGAGTTTATTAGACTAGAGCGAATAACATGACGGTGTCCCAAAGACGGCGAGGCGTAAGTTCGCGGAGTTATCGAGTTTGCACCTCATTTGGTGGAGAATGAGGAACGATGACGCGGATGTTTCGAGAGGTTTGAAACCCGACATACGCCAAGATCTCATTTCTCATAAATTTTCTCTATTTCGGATGTTGTCAATGAGGGCTCGGTTGTTAGAGCGAGATAACGATTATGTTCAACCGAGGGACCATAACCGAGGATCATATCAAGATAGCGGTCATCGAATAACGATAACCGGCGGAGAAAGAAGAATCTGAGACAAAGGCGGTAACCACTCTGGTGGTAATCGTGGCCATGAAAATAGAAGAAGCGAGTGGGAGGAGATTTTAAAAGAGGAGATTCAACAACGACCATGTGAAGACGTCGCCGCCGATAGCAACTAGTTTTAAGGGAGGAGAAACGACCACCGGTCGTATGTTACAAATGCGGGAAGAGAGGACATATCATTAAGCGCCCACAACAGTTTAAGGTATGCTATAATTGTGGAAAAGAAGGACATATCGCTCGAGATTAGACGATATCGAAAAGATCCACCAATGGAATGGTGACTCAAAAGGATGTCCCGGAAAAGTCAAAGTCAACGGTTCTTGGAAGAGCGTTTGTCGTGACCGGTCAAAATGCAAGGAACCCGAACAAAGTTATACGGGTTAGTTAATTATAAATTCTTGCAAGTATATACCTTACTAGATATCGGTTCTACCCATTCTTTTATCTATCTTACTTGCGCTCAACGTTTAAACTTGACTCAGGAGAAATTAGACTTTGACCTATCTGTGGAAACTCCGTTAGGAGAAACTTTCATCACATCCACTTTGTTTATAAATCTTGCTTGATTCAGTTGGCACTATCACATTACCGTTAACCTTATTTCTATAGAGATATTTGTTTTTGATGTGATTTTAAGGTTAACTACTCATCATGCCGAAATTGATTATTTTCGTAAGGTTGTTAGTTTTCATATTCCTAAGCAACTTTGTTATTCAATTCAAGCAATCAAACCATTGTAGTCAAACATTTTCATATCAAGCCATGAAGTCATTCATTTATTACGGATGTCAAATTTTCTTAGTCAATGTTATGGATTTGAATAAAGACACGTCGATTTGAATAATATTCTGTTGTTATTGATTTTTCCCGACGTATTTCTGAAGAATTTCTTGGCTTACTCCCAAAGCTCGATATTAAATTTTGTATCGACTTTGAACCCGTAGACAAAACTCATTTCTAAAATCTCATATCGAATGGCTCTATTGAACGAGGAGTTAAAATTCAACTATAGAATTTGGTACCGAGCCTTTATCTTGTGACTTCCTTTGTGGAATTCACCTAAGCGAGACTCTCGTAGGGACATCAT
Organism: Panax quinquefolius; assembly: GCA_020205615.1. NCBI lineage: Eukaryota > Viridiplantae > Streptophyta > Magnoliopsida > Apiales > Araliaceae > Panax > Panax quinquefolius. The sequence continues at coordinate 34,813,814 of CM035174.1, read as the reverse complement.
ATTCGATGCGATAGTAAAGCGATAGGTGTCATTGTGACGTCTTTATCCAAGATTGGGATATGAGTCACAGTTGAGAGCAACCTAAGTCAGTAATCGAAATACGTAGCTTTCTAGGCTTAGTTGGTTATTATCGGAGATTCGTTGAAGGATATTCTCGAATCGCTATTCCATTAACGCAGCTGACTCGTAGAGATACAAAATTCGAATGGAGCAAGGAATGTGGGAAGAGCTTCGAAGAACTCAAAAGGAGACTCATTTCAGCACATGTTCTGATCATGCCATCCTGGAAAAGCGAACGTGGTAGCTGACGTGATGAGTAGAAGATCATATGCGAGAACGAGTGCGATGATGTCAAGTATACGCATAGAGCCAACTTTAATAGAAAAAGTTAAGATTGCTCAAGCCACCGACTCGGAGCTGATGCGTATGAAGAAGAAAGTACAAGAAGGAGCTATTCCGTAAGCGAGAATTGATGAAGAAGGAATACTTGAGTCCACTCTAGACTTTGTGTTCCTAACGACTCGATTTGAAGTACAAGATTATGATGGAGGCACAATCGCCATTTGCAATCCATCTCGGAAGTACTAAAATGTATCGTGATCTTCGACATACATTTTGGTGGAACAATATGAAGAGAGAGATTGCAAAGTTTATCTCGATGTGTTTAACTTGCCAACGTGTAAAGGCGAGCATCTTGTACCTAAGGGTCCGTTGCAACCACTTGAGATTAGGAATGGAAGTGGGAACACATTACTATGGATTTCAATTACGGGTCTTCCTACGGTTTCTCAAGGCATCAATGCTATTTGGGTTATTGTTGATAGATTAACCAAGTCTCGCTCATTTCTTACCGACACGAGAGACTTATTCCTTGAACGTCTTTCTCGTATATGTACGTAAATGCGATTGTGAGATTGCATGGCATGCCAATATCCATAGTTTTAGATCGTGACCCAAGATTCACTTCATGATTTTGGGTTAGAAAGCTATAGCACGCAATTTACGATTGATTTGGCATACCATCCTCAAAGCGGATGGGCAATCGAAAAGGACTACTCAAACTCTTGAAGATATATTAAAACTACGTGTCCTAGATTTCAAAGGAAGTTGGGATAAGTACTTGCCATTGGTGGAATTCTCATACAACAATAGTTATTAAACAAATATAGGCATGGTTCCATTCGAAGCATTATATGGACGAAAATGTCGTTCTCCAATATGTTGGGATGAGGTGGGTGAAGCAACATTGTTGGGACCCGGGAGTTGAAACGTATTATGACCTAGAAAGATCCAAATGATTCGAATAACGATATAAAGCGGCACAAGATCGACAAAAGAGTTATATGCGGATCTTCATCGAAAGGACGTGGAATTTAATGTAGGGGATCATGTATTGTTGCGAGTTGCTCCATGGAAGGGAGTTACAAGATTTGGGAAGAGAGGAAAGCTCAATCCACGATTTATTGGTCCATTTCAAATTCTTGACCGAGTAGGAAATGTAGCCTAAAGACTTGCGTTACCTCTAAGTATGTCTCGTGTTCATAATGTGTTTCATATATCGTACTTCGTAAATATGTGAAAGACCGAACCACGTTATAGAGTTAGAACAGGACGAGAGATAGAAGACTTAACGTGTGAGGAGGTACTGTCAAGATTTTGGATAGGAAGGAGCATGTCCTACGCTGTAAAGGTTATACCACAAGTTAAAGTTTTGTGGAGGAATCATGCTATAGAGGAAATGACACGGGAGTTGGAAAGCGAAATGAAAGCGAGGTATCCTCACCTTTTCAAAACACCAGTATGCGTCACGTCAATTTCGAGGACGAAATTTCATAAGGAGGGAGGTTGTAAGACCCCAAATTTTTAAATAAAAAGAATTTCCATTATTTATTATTTTGAAATAGTAAGGGTTGATTTGATTAATGTGGATAGTTAAGGGTTAAATATGCAAATATTTCAAAATATGCAAGTGGTTATAAAATATTCATTGTTGTGGGAATATTCGTTTGGTCGTGGAATATTAAATGCGGTCGAGAATATTATTGACAATGTACGAAACCATGTGTGGGCCCCATAACTTGAAAGCGATTGGATGAAGAAAATGACAAATATAAGTTGTTTTTAAATAACGGCGTAGTTATTAAGTTATTATCTTGTTGGAATACCGGTGGTTAAAACACACTAATACGGCGTTGTTGAGCAGTGTTGAGATGAACATGGATCGATTGATTAATATCTTTGGCACAGAGTGCAAAGATGAAGCAGTGTTTAAATGAACATGACCAATCGATGAATATCTTTGGCACTGTAGTGCAAAGATGAATATTTGATTCAGATGCATATTGATTGATGTTACTGAGGATAAAATATTGATGATGGATTTATTAAATTCATAGATTATAGTAGATTTCATTCTCTACGAAACTCTTCTATGAATTATTATTTCATGCGAATATTGATCTCAAACTTGTTGTCTATTGTATTCTATCGATTTTTTCCTGTTGAAGACTAACGATAATTTGTTGTATATTATCTTAGTCATAATATTCTTTCTTGGGCTAGTTGAGCTCACCCTTTTCCTTGTTGTTCCATTTTTCTTCTCGGGAGGCGAGAATGTAGCGAGTACTAATCTGGGTATGGAATGAAGGTTCTAGAGAGAGTTGTTTAGTAGTCCTCACCATTTTGTAAAATAATGAATCAATAATTATGATGGGGATTTATTTTGCGTGTGGATATTGTCTAGAAGACAATATTATATTTAAACTCACAATTATATATTGTCGTATTTCACACGACATTTGTATTATTGAAGTTGTAGTTTGCTTCTTGTACCATGTATTTGGCGACTCAGAATGGGTGTTGTGTATACCTATTTTGGGGGCGTCACAGTATTTATTATTGATGCTTACGTGAGAAGTCACTCAATTTTGCTTATTAGTTGGACCCGCATTTACCCATTTTTCAAAATAATCGGTAGGAAGTTATTCATATATATATATATATATATATATATATATATATATATAATATTGGTGGGGGACATGAGTGGGGCTAGTGTTGCCCACATGTTGGTAAAAAAATATGATGTCTCGGTTGGTGGGAGAAAAAGGGACAGGAGGGAGTTAGCATTATTAGAGTTATTAGCATTATTATTGTTATATGATATATTATACTTATATGCCATCTTTGTTGACAATTGGGGCAGGAAGGAGAATCAGATCACGGGAGTGTATCCCGTGAGATTTGTAACACGTGTTATATATATATATATATATATATATATATATAATACAATTTATTTAAAAAAAATTGCTTTAAATATGGACCGTCTGATTAAAAGTAAATCAATCTAGACCGTTCATGACTTAGTTACTATGCAGTCCATTCTTCTATAAATAGAAGCTCATTCCTTCATTATTTCTTATGAATTCACTGAAACTCTAGAGAGAGAAATTATAGAGAGAGATAAGAAAAGTGATACGCTACTTCCCTACTCTTATATTAGGTTTCTTTTACGGTAAGGGATATTATTTCTTTTGTATTCATGAAGAGAACTTCATTATTCCATTCTTTATTATTATCTTTGGAATAACCAAGATATATGGACTACCCTATACTTGGTGACATTCTTCTATTATTCCGTCTTTATTATTATTACATTTGGAATATCACATGCTCATGTGTTTTCTGTAGGACCGATTCCGTCTTTATTATTACGTTGGAATATCACATGCATGCGTTTACTGCCGGAATTGGTTCCGTTAATTATTATTCTGTTGGAATAACCTACCTGTGCGGTCTATCGCATGCTTGGTGATTTCTTTTGTTATTCCATTCCTTATTATACTCAGTTGGTTAAAGTTTTGACTTCTATACTCCATGAAATTAGTGGAATATTCTTGATATTTGCGCTTCATCCAGTATCTTTTCATGGAAATATTCTTTTGAGCATTCTTGAATTTTACTGCATAAAGCAGTATCATGTTGACAATTTGGACATTATTAGTTCCTGGATAAATTAATTCCTGAACTTGTTTTATTGAATTTTTATATCATTGTCATCATCCTCATGTTTATATTTTTGAAAGTCATCTGTGGCTTGTAGTGCATAGATGGACTTGGTATGATTATGACCGGCGATTAATCGGTGTAATTATGACCGTAATGTTACAATTGATGTGGTAAAAGTCCTCATTGGCCCGTAGTGCATTGATGGACAGTTGTTGGCATGATCATGACCATTAATGAATACACAAATATTATTAGCCCGTAGTGCATGGATAATTGTGATCGTGATACTAAAGAATATCCTTGGCCGTAGTGCAGGGGTGATTTGATGATGTGGATTATTTATTAAGCTGAGTCTCAGCGATAAAAGTCATGGAAAACCTTTTAAATCATAGAAGATAGTAGATTTTATTCTCTACTTGACTCTTCTAATGGATTGCTTGTTCCGCTGTAGTTAAACTTGATGTTTGTTATATTGTATCAGTTTAACACTGTTTAAGGCTAATGATAATTTATTACGCATTATCTTAGTCGTAATATTTCTTCTTGGGCTAGTTGAGCTCACCCTTTCTTTCTTTGTTCTCATCAGAAATGAGAATATAAATTTGGGATTAGTCCTGGGAGCGAAGTGATGGACGGATGATAGTATTAGTAGTCCTCACTATTACATTAAGTAGTGTGACAATAAATGTAATGAGGACCCCATTGAGTTTGTATATTGTCTAGATAACAATATTTGTATTAAAAACTCACAGCATATGTTTAGTCGTATTTTACACGACTGTTGTATAATTAAGTTGTATTTGAATTTTGTACCATGTATTTGGCGACTCAAGATGGGTGAAGTATACCTATTTTGGGGGCGTCACAGTTTGTATCAAAGCTTAGGGATATGATCCCTGGCTATGATGTGAGAATAGAACTAGGAGGGGAGAGACGGGGAATTCCTTCGCTAGTATGACATACCTAAGTTTTTTTTGGTATTTAATTGGTCGGTCGGATAATATGTTACATGTCAATTAACCTTTTGTTTTGTGGCATTATCTAAAAATGACATCCGAGAATGTTGAGAATAGTAATGGAGCATAGGCGACCGTTGATTCACCACATATTAATAATCAGGATAATGTGCATCAGGAAGGCGACAATCCTCATGCAAACAACAACACCGACCAAATGATGAATGATGGAATGTTCGGAGGCTTTTACGCAATTCATGCAACAATGAAGTAGAGCGGCTCTTGTCCAAAATATAGGTGGAACCACTGAAAACTCTCGGACGGTCACCGCTAAACAGTTCAAGGAGTTGGGACCACCGAAGTTTATTGGAGAGCCAAAACCACTTAAGGCGGAAGCATGGATAAAGCAGATCACCAAGATATTTGATATCTTGGGATGCTCCGAGGAGCAAAAGGTTCCCTTTGCCGCCTTTATGTTGCAAGGAGAGGCAGATTACTGGTGGGAATTGGTAAAGCGTACTCAACCTGCCGCACTGAAAATATCTTGGGTGAAGTTCCAAGAACTATTCAACGACAAGTACTTTCCCGAAAGTATTCATCACATGAAGGAAGTGGAGTTCATCAAGTTGGAACAGAATAATATGACCGTGTCACAGTATAAAGAAAATTTTGCCGAGTTGTCTCGGTTTGCGTCCCACTTGGTGGATAATGAAGAGAGAATGACACGAATGTTTTTAAGAGGTTTGAAGTCGAAGATACGTCAACATCTTATTTCTCATAAACTGTGTTTGTAAGACCCCAACTTTTTTTAATAAAGATGAATTTTCTATAAATATTATTTTTGAATATTATGGAGTAAATTTGATATAATGTTTATAAATTTTGCACAGTACGCAAGTTGTTATATAATATTCGATTGGTCAGGGAATATTCGTTTCAACAGGGAATATTCATACAACGGCACAATCATTGGTGGACCCCACAACAGAATTATTGTCGGATTGAGAAAACGACAAAAATACTTTATGAAATTAACGACGGAAGTTTTACCGTTAACTGTTGAAACACCTGGTGTTAAAAGTACAGTAATACACGTGGTTGCATAGTAGCACACGATATTGATTATTGATGCTTACGTGAGAAGTCACTCAGTTTTGCTTATTTTATGGACCCCCATTTACCCATTTTTCAAAATAATGGGTAGAAAATTATTTATTATATTAAAGGTGCCCCACATGTGGGGCCCATGTGTGGAGAAAATCTGATTTTGAGAGGGAATCTAGTTGGTTTCACGGGTGGGTGAGACATTGTATATATATATATATATATATATAACTACAACATGTGACTATATATAATATATATATCCTTGATAATGAAATAATGGTGGGGAGGAATATATAAGATCACGAGGGTGATGTCCGTGAGAGATATATATATATATATATATATATATAATATATTATATATAATTTATAATATTTAATATTTAATATATAATATATATTATATTTTATTGCATAATATCCTTTCTATTCTCCTATAAATAAAAGCTCATTCCTTTATTATTTCTTACGAATTCACTGAAACTCTATAGAGAGAAAGAAGAAGAGAAGTCTGTTAACTTTCTTTTCCTATATCCAATTTTTTTTATGGTAAGGGGTATTATTTCTTTTGTATTCATGAAGAGAACTTATGTTATTCCATTATTTATTATTACATTGGAATAACTTTGTATAATGTGCTACCCTATACTTGGTGAAATTTTTACATTATTCCAATCGTTATTATTACATTGGAATATCTTGTTCATGCGTTTCGCCGGACATGATTCCGCTCTTTATTATTCTGTTGGAATATCACATGCATGCGTTTTTACTGTGAAGACTGGTTTCGTTAATTATTATTATGTTGGAATAACACGCGCATGCGATTCTATCGCATGCCTGGTGATTTCTTTTGTTATTCCATTCCTTATTATACTCAGTTGGTTAAAGTTTTGACTACTATACTCCATGAAATTAGTGGAATATTCTTGATATTTGCGCTTCATCCAGTATCTTTTCATGAAAATATTCTTCTGAGCATTCTTGAATTTTACTGCATAAAGCAGTATCATGTTAACAATTTGGACGTTATTGGTTCTTGGACAAATTAATTCTTGAACTTGTTTTATTGAATTCTTATATCATTGTCACCATCCTCATATTTATATTTTTTGAAAGTCATCTGTGGCCTGTAGTGCATAGATGGACTTGGTATGATTATGACCAGGGATTATTCGGTGTAATCATGACCGTAATATTGCAAATGATGTGGTAAAAGTTCTCATTGGCCCGTAGTGCATTGATGGACAGTTGTTGGCATGATCATGACCATTAATGAATACACAAATATTCTTGGCCCGTAGTGCATGGATAATTGTGGTCGTGATACTAAAGAATATCCTTGGCCGTAGTGCAGGGGTGATTCGATGATGTGGATTATTTATTAAGTTGAGTCCCAACAATAAAAGTGATGAAAACCCTTTTAAATCATAATAGATAGTAGATTTTATTCTCTACTTGACTCTTTTAATGGATTGTTTGTTCTGCTGCAGTTAAACTTGATGTTTGTTATATTGTATCAGTTTAACACTGTTTAAGGCTAATGATAATTTATTCTGCATTATCTTAGTCATAATATTTCTTACTGGGCTAGTTGAGCTCACCCTTTCTTTCATTGTTCTCTTCAGGAAATGAGAATATATCTGGAGCAGTCGGGAAGCGGAGTGATGGTCCTAGATGGTGCATTAGTAGTCCTCACTATTACGTGAAATAGTGTGATAATAATTGTAATGAGGACTCCTTTTTGAGTTTGTATACTCTCTAGTAGACAATATTTGTATTCAAACTCACAGTTTATGTTTTTGTCGTATATATACTACAGCAGTTGTATTATTAAGTTGTATTTGAATTTTGTGTACCATGTATCTGGCGACTCAAGATGGGTGATGTATACCTAATTTTGGGGGTGTCACGGTTGGTATCAAAGCTTAGGGATATGATCCTGGCTAAGATGTGAGACTAGAACTAGGAGGGGAGAGACAGGGAATTCCTTCGCTAGTATGACCTACCTAAGTTTATTTGGTATTTAATTGGTCGGTCAAAGTATAGGGATAATATGTTATATGTTAATTAACCTTTGTTTTGTGGCAGTATCTAAAAATGACATCCGAGAATGTTGAGAATGGAAATGGAGCACAGGAGACCGTTGAGTCTCCACATATCAATAATCAGGATAATGTGCATCAGGAAGGCGACAATCCTCATGCAAACAACAACACTGACCAAATGATGAATGATGGATTGTTCAGAGGCTTTATGCAATTCATGCAACATCAGGCGAGAGCGGCTCCTGTCCAAAATGTAGGTGGAAACACTAGAAACTCTCGGACGGTCACCGCTAAACAGTTCAAGGAGCTGGGACCACCGGAGTTTATTGGAGAGCCAAAACAACTTAAGGCGGAAGCATGGATAAAGCTGATTACCAAGATATTTGATGTCTTGGGATGCTCCAAAGAGTAAAAGGTTCCCTTCGCCACCTTCATGTTGCGTGAAGAGGCAGATTACTGGTGGGAATCTGTAAAACGTACCCAGCTTGATGCACTCAAGATGTCTTGGGAGAAGTTCCAAGAGCTATTCAACGACAAGTACTTTCCCGAGAGTATTCGTCACATGAAAGAGGTGGAGTTTATCAAGTTGGAACAAAACAATATGACCGTGTCGCAATACGAGGCTAAATTTGCGGAGTTATCCCGGTTTGCATCCCATTTGGTTGATAATGAGGAGCGAATGACGCGAATGTTTTTAAGAGGTTTGAAATCGGAGATACGTCAATATCTTATTTCTCATAAACTATGTTTGTACTCAGATGTTGTAAATAGGGCTCAGTTATTGGAGCACGGTAACGAGTCAACGCAACCAAGAGAAAGCAGCCGGTAGCATGAAAATACCAGTGATATCAGTCATCAAAGTGGTGACAACAAACGTGGAGGGAATCAACATGCCAGAAATGGTAACCACTTCGGTGGTAATCATGGCCAAGACAGTAAAAATGGACATTTCAAGAAAAGGAGATTCAACAATGATGGAAAGACGTCATCACCAGCAACCGTGGTTAAGGAAGGAGAACGACCACCTATCATATGCTTTAAATGCGGAGGGGAGGGATATATCAGTCCAAACTGCGCGATGCCATTCAAAACATGTTATAATTGTGGAAGAGAAGGTCACTTAGCCCGATTTTGTCGTTCGCCGAAGACAAGTTCAACCAAAATAGAGGCACCAAAGGCCGTCCTAGAAAAGTCAAAGCCAGTAGTGCAAGGGAGAGCATTTGTTGTGACCTCCCAGAAAGCAAGGAACCTGAATGAGGTCATCACGGGTAAGCTTATCATAAACTCTAGCGAAGTCTATACTTTATTTGATACCGGTTCTACCCATTCTTTTATTTCTCCTACTTGCGTTCAACGATTAAATTTGACTCCGGAGAAATTAGACTTTGACTTATCTGTGGAAACTCCGTTGGGAGAAACTTTCATTACATCCACTATTTATAAATCTTGTTTTGTTCAAATCGGTACCCTCATATTACCTGTCGATCTTATTTCATTGAAAATACTTGCATTTGATGTGATTCTAGGGATTGATTGGTTAACTACTCATCATGCAAAAATTGATTGTTTTCGTAAGGTCGTTAGCTTTCATATGCCTAACCAACCAATTATGCAAATTCAAGCAACCAAATCATTAAAATCAATCACTGTCATCTCAAGCCATAAAGTTATTCGTTTATTAAAAAATGGATGTCAAGATTTCTTAGCTCATGTCACGGATCTAAACAAAAATACGTTAGTTGTGAATGATATTTCTATTGGTAATGAATTTCCTGGCGTATTCCCTGAAGAATTTCCTAGCCTACCCCCAGAGCGTGAAATTGAATTTTGTATCGACCTTGAACCCGGTACAAAACCCATTTCCAAAGCCCCATATCGAATGGCTCCTATTGAACTTCAGGAGTTAAAGACCCAACTGCAGGAATTGTTAGACATTGGCTTTATTCGTCCTAGTACTTCTCCTTGGGGTGCTCCTGTTCTATTCGTGAAGAATAAAGATGGGAGTATGCGACTTTGTATTGATTATCGGGAGTTGAATCATGTCACCATAAAAAATAGGTACCCATTGCCACGTATTGATGACCTGTTTGACTAGTTGCAAGGAGCCAAATTCTTTTCAAAGATTGATCTTCGTTCCAGATATCACCAATTGAAGATTAGAACCGATGACATTCCAAAGACGGCTTTCAGAACTCGGTACGGGCATTATGAATTCCTAGTCATGTCTTTTGGATTGACTAATGCTCCTGCTGCCTTCATGGATATGATGAACCGAGTATTCAAGGAATATTTGGATCACTTTGTGGTCGTCTTTATTGATGACATCCTTATTTATTCCAAAAGCCATGAAGATCATGAGCAACACTTGAGGCTGATACTCCAAAAGCTTCGTGAATACAACCTTTATGCTAAGTTGAAGAAATGCGAGTTCTGGCTTGAGGAAGTAGCATTCCTTAGGCACGTGGTATCAAGTCATGGAATATCTGTTGACCCAGCAAAGATTGAAGCTATTCAAAGCTGGGAGAAACCAAATCAGTTACCGAATTACGTAGCTTTCTTGGCTTAGCTGGTTATTATCGAAGATTTGTGGAAGGATTTTCTCGAATCTACTCCATTAACTCAGCTGACTCGGAAAGATACAAAATTTGGTTGGAGCGAGGAATGTGAGAAGAGTTTTCAAGAACTCAAGAGGAGACTCATTTAAGCACATGTTTTGACAATACCATCTGGTTCGGAGGGATTTGTCATCTACAGTGATGCTTCGGGCAAAGGGTTCGGATGTGTTCTCATGCAACATGGGAAAGTCATAGCCTATGCCTCATGACAACTCAAAGAATATGAGAGGAATTATCCTACTCATGATCTAGAGTTGGCAGCTGTTGTCTTCGCACTAAAGATTTGGAGGCATTACTTGTATTGGGAGAAAGTGGAGATCTTTACGGATCATAAAAGCCTCAAATATTTCTTCACTTAAAAGGAACTCAACATGCGACAACGACGTTGGCTTGAACTATTGAAAGATTATGATCATGCCATCCAATACCATCCTGGAAAAGCGAACGTGGTAGCTGACGCATTGAGTAGAAGATCGTATGCGGGTACGAGTGCAATATTGACAACACAAAAGCCCATTTTGTGTGACTTGCAAAGTATAGAGATAGAGTTAAAGACTCCAGGGACCCATGTGATGATGGTGAATATACGAGTGGAACCGACTTTAATTGATAAAGTTAAAGCTGCTCAAGCTACAGACCTGGAGCTGATGCGTATGAGGAAGAAAGTGCAAGAAGGTTCTATGCCGGAAGCAAGAATCGATGAAGAAGGAATACTTCGAGTCAACTCCAGACTTTGTGTTCCTAACGACCCTGATTTAAAGTATAAAATCATGATGGAGGCGCACAACACACCGTTTGTAATCCATCCTGGGAGTACGAAAATGTATCGTGATCTTCGTCATACATTTTGGTGGAGCAATATGAAGATAGAGATAGCTCTGTTTATCTCAAGGTGTCTAACTTGTCAACGAGTCAAGGCGGAGCATCAAGTACCAAAAGGTCTATTGCAGCCACTTGAAATTCCAGAATGGAAGTGGGAGCACATTACCATGGATTTCGTTACCGGTCTTCCTAAGGTTTCTCAAGGCATAGATGCTATTCGGGTCATTATTGATAGATTACCCAAGTCTGCTCATTTCTTATCGATACGAGAAACTTATACACTTGAACGTCTTGCTCGTATGTACATAAACGAGATTGTAAGACTGCATAGTATGCCAGTATCCATAGTTTCTGATCGAGACCCAAAATTCACTTCACGGTTTTGGGTTAGTTTGCAAAAAGCTATGGGCACGGATTTACGATTTAGTTCGGCATATCATCCTCAGACGGACGGACAATCAGAGAGGACTATTCAAACTCTAGAAGATGTATTAAGACTCTGTGTCCTTGACTTCAAGGGAAGTTGGGACAAGTTCTTACCGTTGGTGGAGTTTTCCTACAACAACAGTTATCAAGCAAGCATTGGCATGGCTCCATTCGAGACGTTGTATGGAAGAAAGTGTCGTTCTCCAGTATGCTGGGATGAGGTGGGTGAAGCAACGTTGTTGGGACTTGAGTTGGTACGTATGACTACGGAAAAGATTCAAATGATCCGACAACGTATAAAAACCTCACAAGATCGACAAAAGAGTTATGCTGATCTTCATCGAAAGGACGTGGAATTCGATATAGGAGATCATGTGTTATTACGAGTTGCTCCGTGGAAAGGAGTTACGAGATTTAGAAAGAGGGGAAAGCTTAATCCTCGATTCATTGGCCCATTTTTAATCCTCGATAGAGTAGGAACTGTGGCCTATAGACTCGCTTTACTGCCAAGTATGTCTCGTGTTCATAACGTTTTTTACATATCCATGTTACGTAAATATGTGGAAGACCCGAACCACATTATTGAGTTAGAACCGGACGAAATAGCAGAAGATTTGACGTATGAAGAGGTTCCTATTCAAATTTTGGATAAGAAGGAACATATTCTACGCTCCAAGGTTATACCTCAAGTCAAAGTTTTGTGGAGAAACCACGATGTTGAGGAAATAACTTGGGAGTTAGAATCTGAAATGAAATCAAGGTATCCTTACCTCTTCGATATACCAGGTACGTACCTTAATTTCAAGGGCAAAATTTCATAAGAAGGGGAGGTTGTAAGACCCTAACTTTTTTTAATAAAGATGAATTTTCTATAAATATTATTTTTGAATATTATGGAGTAAATTTGATATAATTTTTATAAATTTTGCAAAGTATGCAAGTTGTTATATAATATTCGATTGGTCGGGGAATATTCATTTTAACCGGGAATATTCGTACAACGGCACAATCATTGGTGGACTCCACAACGAAATTATTATCGAATTGAGAAAATGACAAAAATACTTTGTGAAAATAACGACGGAAGTTTTACCGTTAATTGTTGAAACACCCGGTGTTAAAAGTACAGTAATACGCGTGGTTGCATATGTAAGACCCCGAATTTATTTATTTTTTAAAATGGAATTTCCTCTATTTATTATTTTGAAATAGTAAGGGTTGATTTGATTAATGTAGATAGTTATGGGTAAAATACGCAAATATTTCGAATAAGCAAGTGGTTATAAAATATTCATTATTGTCGGGAATATTCATTTGGTCGTGGAATATTTCGTCTTTGTCGGGGAATATTAAATGCTGACGGCGCATGATCTTTTATGGGCCCCATGCTTGAAAGCGATTGGATGAAGAAAATGACAAATATAAGTTGTTTATATAAATAGCAGGCGTAGTTATTACAGAATTAATATTGTTGGAATACCCGGTGGTTAAAAACACACTAATCGCGTTATTGAGCAAGTAGCTGCGGTATTGCACCAATTAATGATTCTTACGTGAAGGCACTACTCAATAATTATTACGATAATTCTTTATTCGATTATTTTATTTTATTGATTCAATAATTCTTTGCATTGATATTTTATATTCTTGTTGTTTTGATAAATTGTCATTACACGTATTTTTTTCCATTATCGAGACAATAATTCATATTATCTGAATAATATTATTAGAAAACATTATTGGCAATGTCTAGAAAGTTAAATGTCTAAGGAGAGGTTTGGTCACCTAATTGCGGCGCAGATGAGGAGAGATCCTTATTGGAAAGCCCCTCTTTCTCAGGAGCGGCACTGGTTGCGATCTTGTGATTCTCGTAATATTATTTGTGAATAATTAATTATTGATTTATATGATGAGGAAAATATTGATTTTATGTGGATATAGATGGAAAATTTTTATAATGACAATTGTTGAAAATTAATATTTTATCTTTTACGATAAAATAATTCATTTAATTATATTATTTTAATAATATTTTACGGTGATATTTTTATAATGAATGTGGGATATATGAGTATATGAGGATGAAGAGTATTTTGTGGCATTAAATGTTTTAACACATATTTTGTGTGTTGGTGGACACAATTATTAATAGAAATTTGATTATAGTTTGTAAAATCGCTTGGTTTGTGGATTTTGGTTAATTTACATTTGGAATTTGGAAATATTTTCTTACGCAAAGTTGTAGAGAATTGAATTTCCTATAAAAAGTCATAAGATTCGAATTTTTTTGATAAAAGGGCTATTTATTATGAATTATTGAAGTTACGAAGCTAAAATAATTGATTTTGGAAGTTTTAATTATATTTTTTTAAAAAAACGTTTTTCAAATGTTGGTGGCCATCTTTAACATGTGCTTGGTGGCTGAAATCAGATTTCAAAGTGGGCGTAGGAATGTGTTTTGTAAATATTAATATTATATTAAATTTTACGCTTTGGTGTTACAAGCATTTTCTATAAATAGGGTGCTTAGGTTAGAATTGAAAATCACACGTAAAGCTGAAGTTTCTCTCTCTATATTATCGAGCGTATTCTTGTGAGTGTTTTGAGTATACTTTGAGTATTGCTATATCTGGTGCAAGTTCAAGTCATAGCTTATGTCCGGTGTTTGAATTTGTAAATCATCTTTTCGAGGTAAGGGATGTTATTTTCTTCTCAAATGATATTATTTCTTCAATATCATTATGCTGAAATATTGGTTGAAACTTTTTATCAAATTTGGAACTTTTTCATGTTGGGGTTACTATTCATGAGTTACTATTCACGAGTTACTATTCATGAGTTACTATTCACGAGTTACTATTCACGAGTACTATTCACGAAGCGTGAAGATGTTTTTTGTGAAATTTCTATCTTTTGGTGTCGGAGTTACTATTCACGTATACGGCACTATTCACGTATACGACACTATTCACGAATACGGCACTATTCATCGAAAAATAAAATTTCTTCTTTTTGTCCAAAATATCTATTATGGATACTAGCTTTGATTGTATCCATGTTTTGATCATTCTTGAATTTTACTCCACTCACGATTACTTATGAAGTATTTTTGAACTTGGATTGTTCAAAATACGAATCCTTAATATTGTTCTTTTGTTTCTTTGGATTCGTTTCCTTTAAAATATTTTTCATCATCCTCGGTCCTAAATGATGATATTCTTGAATATCTTTGCTTTTGTAGTGCAAAGATGAATGATTTTTTGATGAATATCTTTGGGCCGTAGTGCAAAGATGAGCAGTGTTGAGATGAACATGATTGGTGATTAATATCTTTGGCGTAGTAAAAGATGAATAGGTGTTTAGATGAACATGACCGGTGATGAATATCTTTGGCTTTGTAGTGCAAAGATGAATATTTGATTCGAGATATATATTGATTGATGTTACTGAGGATAAAATATCGACGATGAACTTTTAAATTCATATATGGAAGATGATAATTTGCATTCTCTACTTAACTCTTCTAATGAATTGTTATTTCCGCTGCAGTTGTTGATTTAAAACTGGTTGTCTATTGTATTCTATTAGATTTTTTCCTGTTGGAGACTAACGATAATTTGTTGTATATTATCTTAGTCATAATATTCTTCTTGGGCTAGTTGAGCTCACCCTTTTCCTTTTTGTTCCATTTTTCTTCGGGGAGGCGAGAATGTAGCGCGAGTATGCGAGTAGGGGTATGGAATGATGGTTATAGAGAGAGTTTTTAGTAGTCCTCGCCATTTTATAAAATAATGTATAAATAATTGTGATGAGGATTTATTTGGGTATGTATATTATCTAGAAGACAATAATTGTATTTAAACTCACGAGGATATATGTTGTCGTATTTTGCGACAAATGTATTAATAAAGTTGTAGTTATTTACATACCATGTATTTGGCGACTCGAGAATGGGTTGGATGGAATGGACCTATTTTGGGGGCGTCACGGTTGGTATCGAGCTTAGGGATATGATCTCTGGCGGAGATCGGGGAATAGAACTAGGAGGGAGAGGCGAGTAAATCCTTAGCTAGTGTGTCCTACCTAAGCTTATTTGTTAGTTGGTCGATATATAGGGATATTATGTGATATATTGATTTCCTTAATTAACCCTTGTTTTATGGCGGTATTTGAGAATGTCGTGAGAATATTAATATGATGGAGTAAATGAGACCGTGGAGATGCTGTGCTTACCAGCGAGGAGAGCGTGCAACATGTTTGGCAATGTACCTCCTATGAACAACACCACTTGAAGCGAGATGATGAGCGAGGGGATGTTTAGAAGCTTTTTGCGAGTTCATGCAAAATCGAGACGAGGAGACTTCGTGTTCAAAATAGGAGGAGGAATGATAGCAATTCACGGGTGGTCACACCCAAGCGATTCAAAAAGTTGGGACCACGAGTGCAGGAAAGCGGATCCGATCATGGTGGAAACATGGGTCAAAACAAATTACCAAGATATTCGATGTCTTGGGATGCGGAGGAACGAAAGTTCCATTTGCTACTTTTATGTTTCGTAATGAGGCGATTCTTTGGTGGGAATCGTGAAGCGTACCCATCCATTTACCTTTCGGCATGTCGTGGGAGACATTTTGAAGCAGTTCAATGACAAGTACCTCCACGAAAGTATTCGTCATATGAAGGAAGTGGAGTTTATTAGAATGGAGCGAGAATAACATGGCGGTGTGTCGATCTGGCGAAGTTCGCAGAGTTATCGAGTTTGCACCTCATTTGGTGGAGAATGAGGAGCGTATGACGCGGATGTTTACGAGAGGTTTGAAACCACAGATATCGTCGGTATCTCATTTCTCATAAATTTTCTCTCTATTCGGATGTTGTCAACAAGGCTCGGTTGTTAGAAGCGAGATAATGAAGTACGTTCAACCGAGGGACCATAACGAGGATCATCTCAAGAAGATAGCGATCATCGAATAACGATAACCGGCGGAGAAAGAAGAATACGGACAAAGCGGTAACCACTACGGGTGGTAATCGTGGCCATGAAAATAGAAGAAAGCGAGTGGGAAGGGGATTTTAAAAGAGGAGATTCAACAACGACCATGTGAAGACTTCAACACCAAGATGAAGAATGGTTCAAGGAGAGAAAGACCACGGTCGTATGTTACAAAATGCAGGAAAGAGGACATATCATTAAGCGCGACAAGCAGTTTAAGGTATGCTATAATTATGGAAAAGAAGGACATATCACTCGAGATTATGCGGTATGAAACCCGATCCAGTGGGAATGGTGACTCAAAAGGATGTCGAGAAAAAGTCAAAGTCAGCGGTTCACGGAAGAGCGTTTGTCGTGGCCGGTCAAAATCGAGGAACACGAATGAAGTTAGCATGGGTTAGTTAATTATAAATTCTTACAAAGTTTATACCTTACTAGATACCGGTTCTACCCATTCTTTTATCTCTCTTGCTTGCACTCAGCGTTTGAACTTGACTCTGGAGAAATTAGACTTTGACCTATTTATGGAGACTCAGTTAGGAGAAACTTTCATTACATCCGTTGTTTAGAAATCTTGCTTGATTGGGTTGGCACTATCACATTACACATTAACCTTATTTCTATAGAGATATTTGCTTTTGATGTGATTTTAAGGTTAACTACTCATCATGTGCGAAATTGATTACTTTCGTAAGGTTGTTAGTTTTCATATTCCTAAGCAACTGTTATTCAATTCAAGCAATCAAACCATTGTAATCAAACATTTTCATATCAAGCCATGAAGTCGAAGTTATTCGGATGTCAAGTTTTCTTAGTCCATGTTATGGATTTGAATAAAGACACGTCGATTTGAATAATATTCTGTTGTTATTGATTTTTCACGATGTATTTCTGAAGAATTTCTTGGCTTACTCCCAAAGCGATATTAAATTTTGTATCGACTTTGAACACGGTACAAAACTCATTTCTAAAATCTCATATCGAATGGCTCTATTGAACTTGAGGAGTTAAAAATTCAACTATAGAATTTGGTACTGAGCCTTTATCACGGTGACTTCCTTTGTGGAATGCACCAAAACCCGAGACTCTCGTAGGGGACACCATATTAAATGCGATAGTAAAGCGATAGGTGTCATTGTAACGTCTTATCAAGGTTGGGATATGAGTCACGATTGAGAACAACCTAAGTCGGTAATCGAAATCGTAGCTTTACAAGCTTAGTTGGTTATTATCGGAGATTCGTTGAAGGATATTCTCGAATCGCTATTCTATTAACACTATGGTGACTCGTAGAGATACAAAATTTGAATGGAGCAAGGAATGTGGGAAGCGCTTGAAGAACTCGAGAGGAGACTCATTTCAAAGACACGTGTTACGACCCATGCCATCTTGGAAAAGCGAGCGTGGTGGTGGCGTGTTGAGTAGAAGATCGTATACAAATCTGAGTACGATATTGTCAAAGACTCATTTCAGTATAATTTACAAATAATAGAGATGAAGATGAAAACTCTAGGTACCCACGTGATGATATCTGAGTATAATCAACTTTAATCGATAAAGCTAAAAGTTCATTCAAGCTACACACGGGAGTGATGAATTTGAAGAAGGAGGTGCAAGAAGTTGTTATTTCAAAAGCGAGAATCGGTGAGGTGAGGAAAGCTCAAACCTTTGATTTATTAATCCATTTGAAATTCTCGATCGAATAGGGCGTGGCCTATAGACTCGTTTACCGCCATTATAATGGCGTGTTATGCGCGTTTTTCACACGTATCGATGTTACGTAAATATGTGGACGACCCGAACCATGTCATTGAGTTAGAAGCAGGACGAGATAGTAGAAGACTTAACGTCACGAGGAGGTACTGTCAAGAACTTGGATAGGAAAGAACATGTCCTATGTCTGAGGGTTATACCACAAGTTAAGGTTTTGTGGAGAAACCATGCAATTGAGGAAATGACACGGGAGTTGGAAAGCGGAAATGAAAGCGAGGTATTCTCATCTTTTGAAAAACACCAAGTCGTCGTCGATTTAGAGGACGAAATTTCATAAGGAGGGAGGTTGTAAGACCCCGATTATTTTTTTTTTAAATGGAATTTCCTCTATTTATTATTTTGAAATAGTAAGGGTTGATTTGATTAATGTGGATAGTTATGGGTAAAATACATAAATATTTTGAATAAGCAAGTGGTTATAAAATATTCATTATTATTGTGGGGAATATTCGTTTGGTCGTGGAATATTAAATCTTTGTCGGGAATATTAAATACGATGGCCTTGAGATTTTTTATAGGCCCCATACTTGAAAGCGATTGGATGAAGAAAAGCGACAAATATAAGTTGTTTATAAATAGCAGGCGTAGTTATTCAGATTATCTTGTTGGAATACCGGTGGTTAAAACACACTAATCTGCGTTGTTGAGCAGTAGCACTGCGGTATTGCACCAATTATTGATTCTTACGTGAAGGCACTACTCAATAATTATTACGATAATTCTTATTCGATTATTTTATTTTATTGATTCAATAATTCTTTGCATTGATATTTTATATTATTGTTGTTTGATAAATTGTCATTACGGTATTTTCCATTATCGAGAGCAATAATTCATATATATCTGAATAATATTATTAGAAAACATTATTGGCAATGTCTAAAAGTTACATCTAAGGAGAGGTTTGGACACCTAATTGCTTGCGCCAAAGAAGAGAGATCCTTATTGGAAAGCCCCTCTCTTTCACAGGAGCGGCACAGTTGCCCGATCTTGTGATTACGTAATATTGTTTGTGAATAATTAATTATTGATTTATATGATGAGGAAAATATTGATTTTATGTGGATATAGATGGAGAAAATTTTTATAATGACAATTGTTGAAAATTAATATTTTATCTTTTTCTGATAAAATAATTCATTTAATTATATTATTTTAATAATATATTAACGGTGATATTTTTATAATGAATGTGGGATATATGAGTATATGAGGATGAAGAGTATTTTTGTGACATTAAATGTTTAACACATATTTTGTGTGTTGGTGGACACAATTATTGACCGAAATTTGATTATAGCCTGTAAAATCGCCCGTTTGTGGATTTCGATTAATTTTTGTTTGGAATTTGGAAATATTTTCTTCTGCAAAGTTGTAGAGAATTGAATTTCCTATAAAAAGTTGCGAGATTCGAATTTTCTAATAAAAGGGCTATTTATTATGAATTATTGAAGTTCTGAAGCTCCGAAATAATTGATTTTTGGAAGTTTTAATTATGTTTTTTTTAAGAAAAACGTTTTTCAAATGTTGGTGGCCATCTTTAACATGTGTTTGGTGGCTGAAATCAGATTTCAAAGTGGGCGTAGGAATGTGTTTTGTAAATATTAATATTATATTAAATTTTCTGCTTTGGTGTTCTAAGCATTTTCCTATAAATAGGGTGCTTAGGTTAGAATTGAAAATCACACCAGAAACTGAAGTTTTCTCTCTCTATATTATCGAGCGTATTCTTGTGAGTGTTTTGAGTATACTTTGAGTATTGCTATACGGTGCAAGTTCAAGTCATAGCCTATATCAGGTGTTTAACTAGAAATCTTGTCTTTCGAGGTAAGGGATGTTATTTTCTTCTTGAAAATGATATTATTTCTTGATATCATTATCTTTGAAATATTGGTTGAAACTTTTTATCAAATTTGGAACTTTTTCATGTTGGGGTTACTATTCATGAGTTACTATTCACGAGTTACTATTCATGAGTTACTATTCACGAGATTCTTATTCACGAGTACTATTCACGAAGCGTGAAGATATTTTTTGTGAAATTTCTATCTTTTTGGTGTAGAGTTACTATTCACGTATATGACCTTTATTCACGATCTGACTATTATTCACGAATCTGGCACTATTCATAGAAAAATAAAATTTCTTCTTTTTGTCCAAAATATCTATTATGGATACTAGCTTTGATTGTATCCATGTTTTGATCATTCTTGAATTTTACTCCACTCGATTACTTATGAAGTATTTTTGAACTTGGATTGTTCAAAATCTGAATCCTTAATATTGTTCTTTTGTTTCCTTTGGATTCGTTTCCTTTAAAATATTTTTCATCATCCTCGGTCCTAAATGATGATATTCTTTGAATATCTTTGGCTGTAGTGTAAAAGATGAATGATTTCTTGATGAATATCTTTGGGCGTAGTGCAAAGATGAGCAGTGTTGAGATGAACATGATTAAATGATTAATATCTTTGGCCGTAGTGCAAAGATGAGCAGTGTTTAGATGAACATGACTAATCGATGAATATCTTTGGCTTTGTAGTGCAAAGATGAATATTTGATTCGAGATATATATTGATTGATGTTCTGAGGATAAAATATCGACGATGAACTTTTAAATTCATATATGGAAGATGATAGTTTGCATTCTCTACTTAACTCTTCTAATGAATTGTTGTTTCGGCTATTGATTGTTGATTTAAAACCGGTTGTTCTATTGTATTCTATTAGATTTTTCCCTGTTGGAGACTAACGATAATTTGTTGTATATTATCTTAGTCATAATATTCTTTACTGGGCTAGTTGAGCTCACCCTTTTCCTTTTTGTTCCATTTTTCTTCTCAGGAGGCGAGAATGTAGCGAGTACGAGTCGGGGTATGGAATGATGGTTATAGAGAGAGTTGTTTAGTAGTCCTCACCATTTTTATAAAATAATGTATAAATAATTGTGATGAGGATTTATTTGGGTATGTATATTGTCTAGAAGACAATAATTGTATTTAAACTCACAGGATATATGTTGTCGTATTTTGCACGACAAATGTATTAATAAAGTTGTAGTTATTTCTGTACCATGTATTTGGCAACTCAGAATGGGTTGGATGGAATGGACCTATTTTGGGGGCGTCACAGCATAGTAGCACACGGTATTGATTATTGATGCTTACGTGAGAACTCACTCAATTTTACTTATTTTTTGGACCCCAATTTACCCATTTTTCAAAAAAATCGGTAGAAAATTATTTATTACATTAAAGGTGGCCCACATGTGGGGCCCATGTGTGGAGAAAATCTGATTTTGAGAGGGAATCTAGTTGGTTTCACGGGTGGGTGAGACATTGTATATATATATATATATATATATATATATATATATATATATATATATAACTACAACATGTGACTATATATAATATATATATCCTTGATAATGAAATAATGGTGGGGAGGAATATATAAGATCGCGGGGTGATATCCCGTGAGATTATATATATATATATAATATATTATATATAATTTATAATATATATTATATTTTATTGCATAGTATCCTTTCTATTCTCCTATAAATAGAAGCTCATTCCTTCATTATTTCTTACGAATTTACTGAAACTCTAGAGAAAGAAAATTATAGAGAGAAAGAAGAAGAGAAGTCTGTTAACTTTCTTTTCCTATATCCAGTTTCTTTTACGGTAAGGGGTATTATTTCTTTTGTATTCATGAAGAGAACTTATGTTATTCCATTATTTATTATTATTCATTGGAATAACTTTTGTATCTGTGAGCTACCCTATACTTGGTGAAATTCTTACATTATTCCATTTGTTATTATTTTGTTGGAATATCATGTATGCATGCATTTTTCTGTAGGACTGATTTTCGTCTTTATTATTCTGTTGGAATATCACATGCATGCGTTTTCTGTGGGACTGATTAAAATCTTTATTATTACATTGGAATATCACATCGTGTGTTTTACTCCCGACTGGTTAATTAATTATTATTCTATTGGAATAACTTTTGCTGTAATGATCTATCGCGTGTACTGGTGATTTCTTTTGTTATTCAATTCCTTATTATACTCAGTTGGTTAAAGTTTTGACTACTATACTCCATGAAATTAGTGGAATATTCTTGATATTTGTGCTTCATCCAGTATCTTTTCATGAAAATATTCTTCTGAGCATTCTTGAATTTTACTACATAAAGCAGTATCATGTTAACAATTTGGACGATATTGGTTCTTGGACAAATTAATTCTTGAACTTGTTTTATTGAATTCTTATATCATTGTCATCATCCTCATATTTATATTTTTTGAAAGTCATACATGGTTTTTGTAGTGCATAGATGGACTTGGTATGATTATGACCGAGGATTATCTGGTGTAATAATCATGGTAGTAATGTTGCAAATGATGTGGTAAAAGTTCTCATTGGCCCGTAGTGCATTGATGGACAGTTGTTGGCATGATCATGACCATTAAGGAATACACAAATATTCTTGGCCCGTAGTGCATGGATAATTGTGGTCGTGATACTAAAGAATATCCTTGGCCGTAGTGCAGGGGTGATTCGATGATGTGGATTATTTATTAAGTTGAGTCCCAACAATAAAAGTGATGAAAACCCTTTTAAATCATAATAGATAGTAGATTTTATTCTCTACTTGACTCTTTTAATGGATTGTTTGTTCCATTGCAGATTAAACTTGATGTTTGTTATATTGTATCGTTTAACACTTTTTAAGGCTAATGATAATTTATTACGCATTATCTTAGTCATAATATTTCTTATTGGGCTAGTTGAGCTCACCCTTTCTTTCACCGTTTTCTCTTGAAATGAGAATATATCCGAAGCAGTCGGGGAGCGGAGTGATGGTCCTAGATGGTGCATTAGTAGTCCTCACTATTACGTGAAATAGTGTGATAATAATTGTAATGAGGACTCCTTTTGAGTTTGTATACTCTCTAGTAGACAATATTTGTATTAAAACTCACGAGTTTATGTTTTCTTAGTATTATACACACGATAGTTGTATTATTAAGTTGTATTTTAATTACGTACCATGTATTTGGCGACTTCAAGATGGGTGATGTATACCTAATTTTAAAGGCGTCGCGGTGTTTGTATTGAGATGTTGTAAATAGGGCTCGATTAGTGGAGTAGCGATAACGAGTCAACACAACCAAAAGAGAAGCGTGACAAAATAATAATACCAATGAAGCGATCATCGAAGCGGTGACAACAAGCGTGGAGGAATCAACGGGCGAAATGGTAACCACGGTGGTAATCGTGGCCAATACAATAATAATGGACATTTCAAGAAGAGGAGATTCAACAATGATGGAAAGAGCGTCGACCAAAGACACCGTTGTTAAGGAAGAAGAAAGACCACCTATCGTATATGCTTCAAATCCGGGAGGGAGGACACATCGGTCAAAGCGCGCGATGTCGTCCAAAGCATGTTATAATTATGAAAGAGAAGGTCACTTAGCCCGATTTTGTCGTTCAACGAAGACAAGTTCAGCCAGGATGGAGGCACCAAAGGTCGTCCCAGAAAAGTCAAAGCCGGTAGTGCAGGGGAGAGCGTTTGTTGTGACCTCCCAGAAAGCAAGGAACCTGAATGAGGTCATCACGAGTAAGCTTATCATAAACTCTAGCAAAGTCTATACTTTATTTGATACCGGTTCTATCCATTCTTTTATTTCTCTTACTTGCGCTCAACGATTAAAATTGACTCCAGAGAAATTAGACTTTGATTTATCTGTGGAAACTCCGTTGGGAGAAACCTTCATTACATCCATTGTTTATAAGTCTTGTTTGGTTCAAATCGGTACCCTCACATTACCTGTCGATCTTATTTCATTGAAAATACTTGCATTTGACGTGATTCTAGGGATTGATTGGTTAACTACTTATCATGCAAAAATTGATTATTTTCGTAAGGTTGTTAGCTTTCATATTCCTAATCAACCTATTATGCGAATTCAAGCGACCAAACCATTAAAATCAATCACGGTCATCTCAAGCCATAAAGCTATTCGTTTATTGAAGAACGGATGTCAAGCTTTCTTAGCTCATGTCACGAATCTAAACAAAGATACGTCAGTTTTGAATGATATTTCTATTGTTACTAAATTCGCAGACGTATTCCCTGAAGAACTTCCTAGCCTACCTCCAGAGCGTGAAATTGAATTTTTTATCGACCTTGAACCCGGTACAAAACTCATTTCCAAAGCCCCATATCGTATGGCTCCTATTGAACTTCAAGAGTTAAAGACCCAACTGCAGGAATTGTTAGACATTGGCTTTATTCGTTCTAGTACTTCTCCTTGGGGTGCTCCTGTTCTATTCTTGAAGAAGAAAGATGGGAGTATGTGACTTTGTATTGATTATCGGGAGTTCAATCATGTCACCATCAAAAATAGGTACCCATTGCCACGTATTGATGACCTGTTTGACCAGTTGTAAGGAGCTAAATTCTTTTCAAAGATTGATCTTCGTTCCGGATATCACCAATTGAAGATTAGAACCAATGACATTCCAAAGACGGCTTTCAGAACTCGGTACGGGCATTATGAATTCCTAGTCATGTCATTTGGATTGACTAATGCCCCTGCTTCCTTCATGGATATGATGAACCGAGTATTCAAGCAATATTTGGATCACTTTGTGGTCGTCTTTATTGATGACATCCTTATTTATTCCAAAAGTCGTGAAGATCATGAGCAACACTTGAGGCTGACACTCCAAAAGCTTCGTGAATACAAGCTTTATGCCAAGTTGAAGAAATGCGAGTTCTGGCTTGAGGAAGTAGCATTCCTTGGGCACGTAGTATCAAGTCATGGAATATCTGTTGACCCGACAAAGATTGAAGCTATTCAAAGCTGGGAGAAACCTAAATCGATGGATTGGAAATCGTAGCTTTCTCGATTTAGCTGGTTAATATCGGAGATTCGTGGAAGGATTTTCTCGAATCGCTACTCCATTAACTCAGCTGACTCGAAAGGATACAAAGTTCGATTGGAGCGAAGAATGTGAGAAGAGTTTTCAAGAACTCAAGAGGAGACTCATTTCAGCACCTGTCCTGACAATACCATCTGGCTCGGAGGGATTTGCCATCTACTGTGATGCTTCCGGCAAAGGGTTGGAATGTGTTCTCATGCAACATGGAAAAGTCATAGCCTATGCCTCGCAACAACTCAAATAATATGAGAGGAATTATCCTACTCATGATCTAGAGTTGGCAGTTGTTGTCTTTGCACTTAAAATTTGGAGGTATTACTTGTATGGGGAGAAAGTGGAGATCTTTACGGATCATAAAAACCTCAAATATTTCTTCACTCAAAAGGAACTCAACATGCGACAACGACGTTGGCTTAAATTGTTGAAAGATTATGAACATACCATCCAATACCATCCCGAAAAGCGAGCGTGGTGGTTGCGCATTAAGTAAAAGATTATATGCAAGAAACGAAAAGTGCGATATTGTCAATATATAGGCCCATTTTGTGTGACTTGCAAAGGATGGAGATAGAGTTAAAGACTCTAGGGACCCATGTGATGATGGCGAATATACGAGTAGAATCGACTTTAATTGATAAAGTTAAAGCTGCTCAAGCTACAGACCTGGAGCTAATGCGAATGAGGAAGAAAGTGCAAGAAGGTGCTATGCCGGAAGCAAGAATCGATGAAGAAGGAATACTTCGAGTCAACTCCA
The DNA here is from genome assembly GCA_020205615.1 of Panax quinquefolius. Classification (NCBI taxonomy): domain Eukaryota; kingdom Viridiplantae; phylum Streptophyta; class Magnoliopsida; order Apiales; family Araliaceae; genus Panax; species Panax quinquefolius. The sequence goes on along the minus strand of CM035174.1, from coordinate 34,787,342 downwards.
GACTTTGTGTTCCTAACGACCTTGATTTAAAGTATAAAATCATGATGGAGGCGCATAACACACCGTTTGTAATCCATCCTGGGAGTACCAAAATGTATCATGATATTCCTCATACATTTTGGTGGAGCAATATGAAGAGAGAGATAGCGTTGTTTATCTCAAGGTTTCTAACTTGTCAACAAGTTAAAGCGGAGCATCAAGTACCAAAAGGTCCATTGCATCCACTTGAAATTCCAGAATGGAAGTGGGAGCACATTACCATGGATTTCGTTACTGATCTTCCTAAGGTTTCTCAAGGCATAGATGTGTTTTGGGTCATTGTTGAAAGATTAACCAAGTCTGCTCATTTCTTACCGATACGAGAAACTTATACACTTGAACGTCTTGCTCGTATGTACATAAACGAGATTGTAAGACTGCATGGTATGCCAGTATCCATAGTTTCTGATCGAGACCCAAGATTCACTTCACGATTTTGGGTTAGTTTATAAAAAGCTATGGGTACGGATTTACGATTTAGTTTGGCATATCATCCTCAGACGGATGGACAATCAGAGAGGACTATTCAAACTCTAGAAGATGTATTAAGACTCTGTGTCCTTGATTTCAAGGGAAGTTGGGACAAGTTCTTACCATTGGTGGAGTTTTTCTACAACAACAGTTATCAAGCAAGTATTGGCATGGCTCCATTCGAGGCGTTGTATGGAAGAAAGTGTCGTTCTCCAGTATGTTGGAATGAGGTGGGTGAAGCAACGTTGTTGGGACCGGAGTTTAATGCGTATGACTACGGAAAAGATTCAAATGATCCGACAATGTATAAAAACCTCACAAGATCGACAAAAGAGTTATGTTGATCTTCATCGAAAGGACGTGGAATTTGATATAGGAGATCATGTGTTATTACGAGTTGCTCCGTGGAAAGGAGTTACAAGATTTGGAAAGAGAGAAAAGCTCAATCCTCGATTCATCGGCCCATTTTAATCCTCGATCGAGTAGGAGGCGTGGCCTATAGACTCGCTTTCTGCCAAGTATGTCTCGTGTTCATAACATTTTTCACATATCCATGTTACGTAAATATGTGATAGACCCGAACCACATTATTGAGTTAGAACCGGATGAAATAGCGGAAGATTTGACGTATGAAGAGGTTCATGTTCAAATCTTGGATAAGAAGGAACATATTCTACGCTCCAAGGTTATACCTCAAGTCAAAGTTTTGTGGAGAAACCATGATGTTGAGGAAATGACTTGGGAGTTAGAATCTAAAATGAAATCAAGGTATCCTTACCTCTTCGACATACCGAGTACGTACCCTAATTTCGAGGGCAAAATTTCATAAGAAGGGGAGGTTGTAAGACCCCAACTTTTATAAATAAAGATGAATCTTCTATAAATATCATTTTTGAATATTATGGAATAAATTTGATATAATGTTATAGTTGTGGGTAATATTTACAAATTTTGCAAAATATACAAGTTGTCATATTATATTCGATTGGTGGAAATATTCTTTTGTCGGGAAATATTAAATGCTGACAGTACAATCATTAGTGGACCCCAGCAATGTAATTATTGCCGGATTAAGAAAACGACAAAAATATTTTATGAAAATAACGGCGGAAATTTTACCGTTAATACTGTTGAACTACTCGGTAGTAAAAGTACAGTAATACGCGTGGTTACATAGTAGCACACGGTATTAATTATTGATGCTTACGTGAGAAGTCACTCAATTTTGCTTATTAGTTGGACCCCCATTTACCCATTTTTCAAAATAATCGGTAGGAAGTTATTCTGTATATATATATATAATATTGGTGGGGTACATGAGTGGGGCAAGTGTTGCCCACATGTTGGTAAAAAAATATGATGTCTCGGTTGGTGGGAGAAAAAGGGTCAAGAGGGAGTTAGCATTATTAGAGTTATTAGCATTATTATTGTTATATGATATATTATACTTATATGCCATCTTTGTTGACAATTGGGGCAGGAAGGAGAATCAGATCACGGGAGTGTATCCCGTGTGATTTGTAACACATGTTAGATATATATATTTAATATATATAGAATATATTTTATTTAAAAGATTTTCTTTAAATATGGACCGTCCGATTAAAAGTAAATCAGTCTAGATCGTTCATGACTTAGTTACTATGCAGTCCATTCTTCTATAAATAGAAGCTCATTCCTTCATTATTTCTTACGAATTCACTAAAACTCTAGAGAGAGAAATTATAGAGAGAGATAAGAAAAGTATTCTGCTATTTCCCTACTCTTATATTCAGATTCTTTTACGGTAAGGGATATTATTTATTTTGTATTCATGAAGAGAACTTCTGTTATTCCAGTCTTTATTATTCTACTGGAATAACCAGTATATGCGGACTACCCTATACTTGGTGACATTCTTCTATTATTTTGTCTTTATTATTATTACATTGGAATATCTTATACGTGCTTTTACATGAGACTGATTAAAATCTTTATTATTACATTGGAATATCACATGCATGCGTTTTCTGGCGGACTGATTAAAATCTTTATTATTACATTGGAATATCTTATGCATGTATTTTCTGGGGACTGGTTACATTAATTATTATTACATTGGAATAACTTTGCTTTGTGTGGTCTATCGCATGCTTGGTGATTTCTTTTGTTATTCCATTCCTTATTATACTCGGTTGGTTAAAGTTTTGACTTCTATACTCCATGAAATTAGTGGAATATTCTTGATATTTGAGCTTCATCCGATTATCTTTTCATGGAAATATTCTTCTGAGCATTCTTGAATTTTCTTTGCACAAAGCGGTATCATGTTGACAATTTGGACATTATTAGTTCTGGATAAATTAATTCTTGAACTTGTTTTATTGAATTCTTATATCATTGTCATCATCCTCATGTTTATATTTTTGAAAGTCATTTGTGCTTTTTGTAGTGCATAGATGGACTTGGTATGATTATGACCGAGGATTATTGAGCGTAATCATGGCCAAGTAATGTTACAATTGATGTGGTAAAAGTCCTCATTGACGTAGTAGTGCATTGATGGACAGTTGTTGGCATGATCATAACCATTAATGAATACACAAATATTCTTGGCCCGTAGTGCATGGATAATTGTGGTCGTGATACTAAAGAATATCCTTGGCCGTAGTACAGGGGTGATTCGATGATGTGGATTATTTATTAAGCTGAGTCTCAGCGATAAAAGTCATGAAAAACCTTTTAAATCATAGAAGATAGTAGATTTTATTCTCTACTTGACTCTTCAAATAAATTTCTTGTTCCCCTGCAGTTAAACTTGATGTTTGTTATATTGTATCAGTTTAACACTATTTAAGGCTAATGATAATTTATTCTGCATTATCTTAGTCATAATATTTCTTCTTTGGGCTAGTTGAGCTCACCCTTTCTTTCCTTTATTCTCTTTGAAATGAGAATATAGTTGGGACGAGTCGGGGAAGCGGAGTGATGGACCGGATGATAGTATTAGTAGTCCTCACTATTACATTAAATAGTGTGACAATAAATGTAATGAGGACCCCATTGAGTTTGTATATTGTCTAGATGACAATATTTGTATTAAAACTCACAGCATATGTTTAGTCGTATTTTACACGACTGTTGTATAATTAAGTTGTATTTGAATTTTGTACCATGTATTTGGTGACTCAAGATGGGTGATGTATACCTATTTTGGGGGCATCACATCAACTGTATCCTGAAGTTCCACATTACGGTCATAGACTTCATCGTACATACGAGCAGCCATCGAGGTTAATGGAGTCTCCTCCTCCTCGTCCTCGTCATCGTCATCCTCCTGTGGCAACTCAACGGGATCCTCCTCGTCCGTCTCCACATCGTCATCCTCATCTTCAACTACTGTGACCAACGGGGCTAACTCCAATGGCAGTAGTTGTTCCCAAACTACCTGAATGTCGCAAGGCTCCTCCTCAATAGGCATTTGAGGTCCCTCCTCCCTAGCCTGACTGGATTCTCCGACATTAGTCATCTTGACAACAAAGTTTTAAAGTTATAATTATTAATCATTTCTACTCAACACTCACGAGTACATAAACTATAAACACATAAGCACATAAGTGTTTTATTACTTCTTCCTTAAAACTCGATAAGAGTTATCTCCACTATCTTTTCAAAGGTTACTTCCTAAGGCTTTTTCCCACCTAAGGTTCATAACCTAAAGCTTTGATACCAACTTGTGACACCCCCAAATCGTGGTACTTCATTTCCTCAAGATTTGGTGTTCACTTAATCAAAAATTCATTTCTAACTACCCAATCATAATAAAATTGAATAATAAAACCTGCCCATACAGGATTAAACTTAAATAAAAATATCCCAGGTTATCTAACCTTTAATTACAATCATTCAAATGCGAAAATTAAATTATTACATCATTCAAAAGTCTATAACGATAAAATAAAATTACAAGTCTTCATCACTTGTACATTTTTCCCTTTCCTTTGCTAGTGGTCGGTTCATTGACCTTCTCAACCTTAGCTGCAATAAGTATATAATATGGAAGAGTGAGCAAACAAGGCTCACTTGAAATAAGAATAAATACTTTACAACATTACAACCTTTGATGAAATAGGTTGATAGAGGCTGAATGATAGTTTCTATTAATATTTTAAACATACTACTGAGGGTTTAATGACCACGAATCATGTCCACAGTTATAAGTAATCTTTCAACTTTAACTTTAACAGTCATAAGACTATAAGGACTCCACGTACTTAGGGGGATCAACCCTTCGTACAATGTATTGTGCACAACCATTTCAACGTTAAGCGTAAACCTCTAATAAAAGATTTGTTCATCTCAGTATTTAGAATACAAGTCCGCACCAAAATAGGTTTGGTTTGGATACATTATAGGGTAATTTAGAATTCAACGGTCATTAACTAAGGATTAGTTGAATACAAAAGAAATAACTGTATGCTATGGAATAATCATAACTGAATTGATATTTGTAAATTAACATCATGCTTTAGGAATAATCTAATAGCATAAACATTGAATAATCATATCATAATTTGCTTTGAACAATATTAAGTCAAAGTTTATTGAGAATTGGATACCAAGCATGCATAATGAGTAGTAATTTGAACGATAAAGTTGTTCAACACCAGAATATTAGAATATAGTGATTTGCATGCTAAATAATAAGTTACATATTAAAGAAACTTGCTCAATACTAAATATATGATTTAGAATACTTGCATCCTTATGAACAATTAGATACAAAAGCTTTCTCAAAATAAACCATCTAGCTCTACGAAAATGTAGAGTTAGCCATTTGTGTAATTGCAATTGAATCAAAGACAATAATGTACTCAACGAAATTAAACTCGCACAATAAAATTTTTGAGTTAGAGAACTTTCCTTTAGCACAAGCTAAACCTTACAACTTGAATCAATACCCTATACATATGTCATCATGATATAATTAGTCATTACCAACATTTTATATCTATATAAACAAATATATACATCATGTAGGTTAAATTACCCATTCACATAATCAAACTATGTTAATACTAGTTAACACTTGATAACATGCTCATTCATAGTTTAATACTACTGATATCATCATTTAACATTCCTATTATTAACACATAACATTTATTTTCAAAATTTGTGTAATAAACTAAAGTCATCGAGACCATTACGCTAACTTTCATTGCGTTTACCTTTGTGGTTGGCGTTGTTAATTTGAACTTGCGTTGCGCGGTATGAATCGCGAGCAACGATTAACGATTATGACTATGACATATGGCGTCAATAACGCTGCAACGCTTGAAACTTGTACTCTTGGGCGTACTGCGGCCAAAGTCCGTAACTTCAACAGCAGCATGAACAAAAAGCCAAATTGGCCTATAAGCTCCAATCTAACAAACTAATTAACATGTAATTCATACATAGACTTCATGTAAACATATTGTAAAGACTTCTAGCATGATTATACACATATAACAACATAATTATCAACTTTACAACACTCAATTTCACTGCTTTTGGCAAAAACTCCATTTTTAACATTTTTAATGAAAATCAACATTGTGATTTTGTTTCTCAATCAAAACAGTAAATTCAAAATACCATGGTTATGATTATGCATACTCTATCAAATTCAATAGTCATTTTATATATATTAACAATTAATCAAACCTTAATTTCATTTTAAACTAAGCCATACTCATATATTTTCATATAAATATTGTAATATGGTTTTCTTCATAAATTGCATACATACATGACTTAATTTCTCTATAATCACATATAAACTCGTGAAACAACCTTTTACAAACAATTCTCATACAAAACTATATACATATCAACAATTCATCTTTTACAATTATTTTACAGAGACTTTTTGGGAAGAGGAAAACTAAACTTTTAAAGAAAAAGATTAAGCTCCTACCTTTGATTAAGAAGATGATACCCTTCCCTTTTGATCAAGAACATTCTTTTCCCAATTTATTTATCAAAACCTGTTAGGATATCTCTCAATTCTCTCTAGAGTTTTCTTCTTCTCTCCCTTTTTCTTCTTCTGATATTTTCTTCTCCTAACTCTATCTTACGTATTATCATATAACGTATAATAATAATAATAATAATAATAATATAGATATTAAGTATAGGATTTTAACTGACATCAGTTATAAAATTTTGAAAATCAAAAGCCATTAGGCTTGTTTGGCTAGTTAACTAAAAATTTACCCATTAACCCTTACACCTTGTTTGGTAAACCTAATTAAAACAAATAGATTAATCCTTATACCTTGTTTGATAAAACATCATTAGATTAAAGACTTATTATGCATTAAGACATGTTTGACAAAACTAAATTAAACTCTTTTAATTTATTTTAATAACTCCTTTATAGCAAGGTTATTTGTCACGCCTCTATTTAATTAAATAATCACTTTAATCAATTAAAATATTAATCTATTAAATTACTTTAACACATAAATTATTATCTCATAATTATAATTTCCTTTATAATTATAAATTTATTTAACCAACTAACACCTTATTTTTAAATTACAAATTCTAATTAAAATATTATAATTCATTTAATCATTATTAGCGCTCTAACTTAATTATTAAATTAAATTAGTATATAATGTGACGCCCCCAAAACAAGTATACATCACCCATCTTGGGTCGCCAGATACAAGGTACTAAATACAAATACAACTTAATAAATACAACTGTCGTGTACAATACGACAAAACATAAATTGTGAGTTTGAATACAAATATTTTCTACTAGAGAGTATACAAACTCAAAAGGAGTCCTCATTACAATTATTATCACACTATTTCACAGAATAATGAGGACTACTAATGCAACTTCTAGGACCATCACTCTGTTCCCCGACTAGTCCTTGCTACGTTCTCATTTCCTGAAAAGAACAATGAAAGCAAAAGGGTGAGCTCAACTAGCCCAGTAAGAAATATTATGACTAAGATAATGCAGAATAAGTTATCATTAGTCTTCAAGTGTTGTTAAAGCGATAAAATATAACAAACATCAAGTTTAAGCTGCAGTGAACAAGCAATCCATTAGAAGAGTCAAGTAGAGAATAAAATCTACTATCTTTTAAGATTTAAAAGGTTTTCATCACTTTTATCGATGGGACTCAAACAATAAATAATCCACATCATCGAATCACCCTGTTTAGGGCCGAGGATATTCTTTAGTATCACTACCACAAATTATCCATACCTTTCTTGGCCAAGGACATTCGTGTATTCATTAATGGTCATGATCATGCCAACAACTGTCCATCAATGCACTACGGGCCAATGAAGACTTTTACCACATCAATTGTAACATTACGGTCATGATTACACCGAATAATCCCTGGTCATAATCATACCAAGTCCATCTATGCACTACAGGCTAGAGATGACTTTCAAAAATATAAACATGAGGATGATGACAATGATATAAGAATTCAATAAAACAAGTTCAAGAATTAATTTATCTAGGAACTAATAACGTCCAAATTGTCAACATGATACTGCTTTGTAGAGTAAAATTCAAGAATGCTTAGAAGAATATTTCCATGAAAAGATACTGAATGAAGCACAAATATCAAGGATATTCAACTAATTTCATGGAGTATAGAAGTCAAAGTTTTAACCAACTGAGTATAATAAAGAATGGAATAACAAAAGAAATCATCAGCATGCGATAACCGCACAAAAGCGAGTTATTCAAATGAATAATAAATAACGAAACCGGTCCGGCGTAAAAGCGCATGCAGACGGATATTCCAATGAATAATAAAGGATGGAACCGGTCCGGCGTAAATGCATGACGAGGATATTAAGCGAGAATAATAAATAATGGAACCGGTCCGGCAGAAAGATGAACGAGGATATTAAACGAGAATAATAAAGAACGGAATATTAGAAGAATTTCACCATGTATAGGGTAGCCCGCGTAAACAGGTTATCCCAACAGAATAATAAATAATGGAATAACAGAAGTTTTCTTCATGAGTACAACAAATAACATCCTTTACCGTAAAAAAACTGAATATAAGAGTAGGGAAGTAGCAGAATACTTTTCTATAGGTTCTCTTATAATTCTCTCTCTAGAGTTTCAGTTAATTCGTAAGAAATAATGAAGGAATGAGCTTCTATTTATAGAAGAATGGATTGCATAGTAACTAACTTATGAACGGTCCAGATTGATTTACTTTAAATGGACGATCAAGATTGGTTTACTATTAAAACTTAAAACAACGGTCCATACTGATTTACTATTAAAACTTTAAACCAGCGATCCATATTGATTTGAGTAGGATAATTCCTCTCATATTCTTTGAGTTGTCTTGAGGCATAGGCTATGACTTTCCCATGTTACATGAGAACACATCCCAACCCTTTGCCCGAAGCATCACTGTAGATGACAAATCCCTCCGAGCCAGATGGTATTGTCAGAACAAGTGCTGAAATGAGTCTCCTCTTGAGTTCATGAAAACTCTTCTCACATTCTTCGTTCCAACCGAACTTTGTATTTTTCCGAGTTAGCTGAGTTAATGGAGTAGCGATTCGAGAAAATCCTTCCACGAATCTCCGATAATAACCAGCTAAACCGAGAAAGCTACGTACTTCGATCACTGATTTAGGTTGCTCCCAGCTTTGAATAGCTTCAATCTTTTCTGGGTCAACAGATATTCCATGACTTGATACTACGTACCCAAGGAATGCTACTTTCTCAAGCCAGAACTCGTATTTCTTCAACTTGGCATAAAGCTTGTATTCACGAAGCTTTTGGAGTGTCAGCCTCAAGTGTTGCTCATGATCTTCACGGCTTTTGGAATAAATAAGGATGTCATCAATAAAGACGACCACAAAGTGATCCAAATATTCCGTGAATACTCAGTTCATCATATCCATGAAGTCACCAGGAGCATTAGTCAATCCGAAGGACATGACTAGGAATTCATAATGCTCGTCATAGGAGTTACGAAAGCCGTCTTTGGAATGTCATCTGGTTCTAATCTTCAATTGGTGATATCCGGACGAAGATCGATCTTTGAAAAGAATTTGGCTCCTTGCTGAATCGGGTCAAACAGTCATCAATACGTGGCGGTAATGGGTACCTTTTTGATGGTGACATGATTGACTCTCGATAATCAATACAAAGTCGCATACTCCCATCTTTCTTCTTCACGAATAGAGCAGGAGCACCCCAAGGAGACGCGTCTTAGGTTGAATGAAACCAATGTCTAACAATTCTGCAATTGGGTCTTTAACTCTCGAAGTTGATAGGAGCCATTCGATATAGGGCTTTGGAAATGGATTTTGTACCGAGTTCAAGGTCAATACAAAATTGATTTTACGCTCTGGGGTAGGCCGGAAGTTCTTCGAGGAATACATCGGAAATTTATTAACAATAGAAATATCATTCAAAGCGGCGTATTTTTGTTTAAATCGTGACATGAGCTAAGAAAGCTTGACATCCATTTTTGATAAGCGAATAGCTTTATGGCTTGAAATGACCGTGATTGATTTTAATGGTTTGGTCGCTGGAATTCGCATAATAGGTTGATTAGGAATATGAAAACTAACAACCTTACGAAAACAATCAATTTTTGCATGATGAGTATTTAACCAATTAATCCCTAGAATTACGTCAAACACAAGTATTTTTAAAGAAATAAGATTGACAGGTAATGTGCGGTTACCGATTTGAACCAAACAAAACTTATAAACAGTGGATGTAATGAAGGTTTCTCCCAATGGAGTTTCCACAAATAAGTCAAAGTCTAATTTGTATCATACTCGTATTCTCTACCTCGTACAATACCTACGTATTATACAATCATTACACTAACTTCTTAACGCTTGATTTTCCTAACGTTCTCAAATTAAGTCCACGGGCGAAATATTATGTTTTCCATAACTGAAAAATTATTGGATATTCCATCTCACCTTGATATTCTATCGTTACGTATTTCTCGGAAGTTCAAAAGTAATTCCCGAGCAGAAATGCGTGAATATTATTTTTCAGAAAATTTCTCGGAAAGCTTTTATTTTCGTCTTGGAAATTCAAACACTTTAATTCTATCACGTATCCAAAATACTACGACGTTCCGATATGTCTAGGTCATAGAACGACATTCAATTAGCTTACTCCAATAAATAATTAATTAAATTCATTTAATCAAATAAAAATTTAATTCTCAAAAAAATCCAATTTTCTAGGGCGCCACAGATAAGGGCGAGTCTATATGCCACAGTTCCTACTCGGTCGAGGATTACAAATGGGCCAATGAATCGAGGATTAAGCTTTTCTCTCTTTCCAAATCTCGTAACTCCTTTCCATGGAGCAACACGTAACAACACATGATCTCCAATATTAAATTTCACGTCCTTTCGATGAAGATCAACATAACTCTTTTATCGATCTTGTGAGGTTTTTATACGTTGTCGGATAATTTAAATCTTTAAAGTAGTCATACGCATTCAACTCACTCATCTAACAACGTTGCTTCACCCACCTCATCCCAAAGATCTTTGGAAGCGACATTTTCTTCCATACAATGCCTCAAATGGAGTCATGTCAATACTTGTTTGCTAACTGTTGTTGTAAGAAAATTCCACCAATGACAATAACTTGTCCTAACTTCCTTTGAAGTCAATGACACATAGTCTTAATAAATCTTCAAGAGTTTGAATAATCCTCTCCGATTGTCCGTCCGTTTGAGGATGATATGTCGAACTAAATCGTAAATCCATGCCCATAGCTTTTCGCAAACTAACTCAAAATCGTGAAGTGAATCTTGGGTCTCGATCAGAAACTATGGATACTGGCATAACATGCAGTCTTATAATCTTATTTATGTATATACGAGCAAGATGTCCAAGTGAATAAGTTTCTCGTATCGGTAAGAAATGAGCAAACTTGGTCAATCTATCAACAATAACTCAAATCGCATCTATGTCTTGAGAAATCTTGGGAAGACCAGTAACGAAATCCATGGTAATGTGCTCCCACTTCCATTCTGAAATTTCAAATGGTTGCGATGGACCTTTTGGCACTTGATGCTCCGCCTTGACTCGTTGACAAGTTAGACACCTTGAGATAAACTCCGCTACCTCTCTCTTTATACTGCTCCACCAAAATGTATGTCGAAGATCACGATACATTTTGGTACTCTAAGGATGGATTGCAAACGGTGTGTTGTGCGCCTCCATCATGATTTTATACTTAAATTCAGAATCGTTAGGAACAAAAAGTCTGGAGTTGACTCGAAGTATTCATTCTTCATTGATTCTTGCTTTCGAAATAACACATTCTTGCACTTTCTTTTTCGTACGCATCAACTCCAGGTCTGTAACTTGAGCAGCTTTAACTTTATTGATTAAAGTCGGTTCTACTCGTATATTTGTCATCATCACGTGCATCCCTGGAGTCTTTAACTCTATCTCCATCCTTTGTAAGTCATACAAAATAAGCCTTTGCGTTGACAATATCGCTTTTCGTGATCGCATATGATCTTCTACTCGATCGCGTAAATTTCTACGTTCGTTTTTCCAGGATGATATTGAATGGTATGATCGTAATCTTTCAACAACTCAAGTCAACGTCGTTGCCGCATGTTGAGTTCCTTTTGAGTGAAGAAATATTTGAGACATTTATGATCTGTATAGATCTCCACCTTCTATCCATACAGGTAATGCCTCCAAATCTTAAGCGCAAAAATGATAGCTGCCTACTCTAGATCACGAGTAGGATAATTCCTCTTATATTCTTTGAGTTGTCATGAGGCATAGGCTATAACTTTCTCATGTTGTATGAGAACACATCCTAACCCTTTGCCTGAAGCATCATTGTAGATGACAAATCCCTCCGAGCCAGATAGTATTTTCAGAACACATTACTACAAAACAGTAAATAAACAACGCAGAAAAAACGTTGTGATTTTATTCAGCAAAACGTCGTGGTTAAGGGTGTCAAAATGACACCCTAACACAACATTTTTAAAACGTTGTAGTTAAGCACATTAGACGACGCTTTTTTAAGAAAAAAAACGTTGCAAATTTGTTTTTCATAAATTAGCAGATGCTTGAAAACGTTGTAGAAAGTATAATTCCACAACGTTTTCTGGCTAAAAATGTTGTAGTTTAATGTATCAAACAACGTTTAGACACATTTACACAACGTTTTTAAAATGTTGTAGATAAAAAAAAGAAAAAAAAGTTGTGGTTTACCTACATTACCAATGCACCTGCAATATGCTAATGCCATGATATATAGCTAAAATGTCTAAATTCTCATTTAAATTTAAAGTCAAAATGTATCAACCATTCAAAATACATCCCAATAATACCATTCGTTTACAGTTTCAAATTACTATATCCACAAAATATATACCAAACTATCCATATATACATCTTAAATTCACTTTTCAATCCACAAAATATACCAAACTATCAATTTGCCCACTCTTCTCAGCTGAGATCTTCTTGATCACTTCCACCTTGATAAAGGCAAAGAAAATATGTAATTTGTATATCAATTTTATGGGATCCAAAGCCCATTATACATTAGTGATAATCTTAATAAAACGGAGATATATGCAGCTAATGTTTCCTTAATCCAGCTTTAGAAGGATCAGGCAGTCTTTAACCAGCCCACTCACACATAGAAACTTAAGTACAATACCAAATACAAGTTGACAAGAATTACCATGAGAGGAAGCAAGATCCTGTAATCTTTCGTCCGCTAAAACAGAAGTAAAGTAGCAGCAGCTAAAAACTGAACTGATATTTCTCGTGCAACAGCAGCCAACAGTACATGGTGAACAAATGGACAGAATTCGTATTGAACCGGTTAACCAAGGATAGTCTCGGTCGTCTGGTCTGATATGTCATCTTCACCAATAGCTTCCGCTTCTAAGCCTTTCAGTAAAATTGGGCCGACATCATTATCTTCAACTAAAGCTGGTGCTTCAAATTTCTCATCACTGTCAACCACCACATTTGCTATATCTTTCTCATCATTGTCCACCACATTTACATCGATGCTTTCTTCTAAGCTTTCTTCAACTTTATAATAAACCTAGAGAGAGACAAAGATAGAAGTGAAAGAGAAATAAGTGATTCACTTTCCGGACTTTAAGTAAACCATGGCTACCGTCTAATCTAAACATGTAATGCTCTGATAATACAAAGACCGATATTTTAGATAACATTTCAAATCATATAGGAGTAATACGCAAATCCAGAAGTCTCCAAAAAGAAAAAAGGAAAACTGTATGCTGAGGCATGCGATGATCATGAATAAAAATCATTGGTTTGGACTCTTTAATAATTTACTTGTAATTCAGGGTATGTAACTTGATTTTAACATGTTGTATTGGTAACTCTTTCTAGGCAAGAACAATCAAAACAATTGTTCGTTATCATGTGCCTGAAGCACTAGATTGATCAGATGTGATTTACAGTATACACAAAAAAAAAAACTACCAGCGACTTCCTCTTCGTCAAAAATATACTTTAATTTTCAAGGAAGAACTTCATTTGATAATTTATGAGAAAAGAGATGAGAGCATCAAATGAGAAGAATTTTAGTGTTATGAGCTATTGGTGTATCAAGTCCATTTGCTCAGAATTGATCCCCTTAGAAAAAATATGAAAGTTGTAGCTATGAGTTGTAATGTTATCTGACCAATAAGTCAACAGCACAAAGAGTAACCTAGACAGGCCGCAGAGAAAAGAATCATACCACACATGTACGAGCCGGTGAGAGTACTTTGAATGAGTTGGGACGGTTATTGAAGTTTGTTTTGGGGACTCCAGGTATTCCTTCAGGGGAAGTGAAATGGTCCGCATCATGGCCCACCTGTCATAAGAATTATTACCTAGAGATTAACAACTAGTGAGAAATCAACTTCATTCATAGATCCCATGGTTGTGCACGCATTAAAGACAAAAAACAAAAGTAGGGTGGCTTAGTCACTAGCACTAGCCATACATACAAACTTTGTGCACATGCCGTCATGCACTCAAACAGCCTTTGGAGCGAGTTGTATTGATAAAAAAGTAATGGATCTATTGATGTATAAGATAAATACAATGGGCACAAGATAAAGAATGAGACATGCAAACACTTGTGATGGCCTAGCCTGTATTACTCATGCAGTGTCTATATGTAACCAAATATGCTCTTAGCGCGAGATCTTAGGTTATTTATAGTATATAATTCAGGGGAAATTACTCTTTATGTTCCTGTTTTATTTCTTCTGTTTCTTTTCATACTCAGCTGAGGGCCATAAGAACTGCACACAGAGCCGACAGGAAGCAGCAATAGAAACCTATATACATTTAGACTTTTTTACACTTTGAAGTTTTCCTTAAGGAAATAGATCCAAAAATGATCTTAGGATCAGTATGAGGGGAACGATTTGTGGGTTGCATTAGCGAAGGAGTACTATTGAGCAGGTTAGATACAAGATATACAAGGTCAGGCATAGAGACTGAATATTGGATGAATCAACACAACAGTTAACTCTTTCCCCATGTGCTTTCAGCCAAGCAACAAGATATACATGGTCAGAGAGGCATATAGACAGAATATTAGATGAATCAACACGCCAGTTAACTCTTTCCCCATGTGCTGCAATTTTTATACCCTATCTTTAAGCATAAAAGAAGCAAGCATCATATGTAAAAGGGATTCCTTACTCTTCCATGCCCACCAAACTCCAAAGCATCGCTATCCAGTGCAACTCTATATTTCCCTGGCAAGTCACACCCAACTTTATACCTGCATGTTTAAAAGTATTCACTAACAGAGTTCGAGGGACCAAAGAATGAACATATATTCCTCACAAGTCTTTAAAACAATTGATAAAAATTGATTCCAACACCAGCAGTCCAGTTCTTCCATTCACTCCATGTGTACCCACATTCACATTAACCCAAATATATAATATAACATACTATAAAAGCAAATGTACCCGTCATATGTATTCTCTGGGTGAAAGTTGTAAACAAAAACTAGATCTCCTCGTTCAAACACAAGAACCTGCAGAAATAATATAAAGAATCCTTGGCATAAAAAATAAGATATGAAAAATAGTATTTCAAATATAAACTATTTAATTGGTATAAAGAAAAGAATAATCAAACAACATTAGTCAACTTCAAGCAATTCAAATGCTATGGTCATCACCAAATATTGGCATCCAACAGAATATCTACATAATATTGAAAGAAGAGTTTAAAGCAGGAAATTTCAGTAATATCCTTTGGGTATATATATACCACCGCGTCCCTCCAAAACGACGTAGTTTTAATAAAAGAATGCTATTTAAGGAGGAATGCTCTTGATCCTGACCGTATATATATATATATATATATAAACATATTTTACATCACAAGTCAATCGTAAGGAATCTAGACATCTTGGGATCAAATCCCACTTGCAACAATTGTGAAAAGGCACCAAAAATGTTGAAATGGGATCACGGACTTCCTGCTCTGCTTTTTTATACCACTGAAACTCTGCTCTTGTTTCTAGTATCATGGAGGATTGATACTTGGTGGAGGAACTAGTAAACTCTGCTCCTGTTTCTAGTTCAAGTAAAGTAGTGAACAGACACATTATGCAGACACATTCAGATTTGTATAAACAAGCCTCTTTCCACAAGGATATAAAAAGGAGGGACAAAGGGCTTTGAAAACTAAATAGTACGCAAATAAGTTGAAAACAGTGAGCAGTATTTCAGTTCTTCAAACTGAGAAAGAAATTAGTGAACATGACTCAATATGCCAAAAAAAATTACCTAAAGTTCCCCAAACAATACCAAAAGAGTAATTATTTACACACTTGGAATCGAAGACACTACCAATGAAGCTATGCACTTGAGCAAAGTCCGGCAAAAAATGTAATTAACATAATCATCATCAAATCAAGCCCAATAATCTATCAGCTCAGTCTTTGTATGTACCAGTTAAATTGGCTTACATGACTAGCTAGCTAGGATTAAATTCACTTAGAAATATATCCTATATCTGAAAAGAAATTCAAGTACACAAAAGCTAGGGCTCAAGAAAATAACTGTATTCATAACTGTAAAGACCACAAGAACAAACAAAATTCGACATAATAGATAACATCCAAATACCTATGTAGGATTTTCCCTAATTTATGCTCTCTTTAGGTCGGAGTACGAGTCGGCGTTCACGGCCATTCACCGGCGGCGGCTGAACTGGATCTCGATTCTCCAGATGCAGAAGTTCTACTCCATCGCCGATGTGTCGCTGTAGCTTAGAGCGGTGGCGGCGAAGAAGTTGAAAGACAGAGAAGAAGGAGCGGAGGGATGAGAAAGAAGGAAGTGAGGAGAGGAGAGAGAAGAAAGTAGATCTCAACCTCATTTTAATTTCAAATTTTAACTTCCGTATTATTTTTTTCTCAGTTTTTTATTTAAAAACGTTATTTATTTAAAATCAAAAATTGCTCATATAAATATATAATATTTTTTCATATGTATCTATAAAGTTTTGTTAAAAAACGTTATAAAAAAAATACTACAACGTTTTTAATAAAAACATTATCTTTTAAGTGTTGTCTTTTTATGATTTTATACTAGTGTATCTAATACTCCTACATATTAAATAAACCGTACTTATTAGTTGTTATTACTACCTCCCTTTAAAATGACAATCATACCCTTTATTGAAAATTAACTTCTTTTTTTCATGACACATTTATTCTATTTTAAACAATCATTTAACCTTCTTTTTAAAACAATTAATTCGTAGTTAAATATTGTGAATTATTATTATTTTGAATATGAAATATTGTTTTAGTTATGATAGATTTAATTAGTAATAAGAATATTCTTTCATCACTGAATTTGTTTCGTTTCACACTAATACATTTTTTCAATAGCGAATATGAATCATGAGGTCACCTTGCCCACGGGACTACCTTCTTATACCGTGTTTGGATATGTAAGTTCCTTTTTCAGACTTAATGAAAATTGAACAATTAATATTCCTTTTTGAAATTTCTAACGTGTCTTTCAATCTGGGACAGGAAGATTATAATTTGCAATGCACGGTAAAATTATTTTTTTCTTTTATAGCAAACTTGCAATTTAATAGTTCTTTTTTTATACTTTGTATATTTAACTTTCTTTTTTCCTTTCTTTAATAGAGAGAGCATTATCGAAAAAAGAATATTGGCATTGTCATCCGAGAAGAATCTGAATTGAAGATTATGCGTAAGGCAAGATAAGATTACTTTTTCTTTTCTTAAGCTCATACTTTATTTTTCAAGACAAAGCATCTTATATTTGTACGCTGTCAGGAAAATCAAAGAAAACATCGAACAAAAGAAAAAGGGAAGGAGTTTCAAAAAGGAAAATAAAAAGAAAATGAAGCTCCCAATTTGAATGTGGTAAGTATACAATATTCCAGACATTTACGTTAGTAGTTACAAATAATTGTTACACAAAGCCATATAAACAAAATATTTGAACCTAATTTATTAACGACACTATGTCTTCTTAAGTTTATAATTATACATCTTTTTAGGGTTTCAATAATAATATCCTTTACGAAACTGCACTTCCTCAACGTAAAAGACAATAAATAGAAAGTGGCGAGCAATGCATATTGCATAGCGCTTTCGTGTGAAATACAAAACCAAGCAAACTGAATATATGCACCCTAATCCGAATAAATAGAAAACATTATTTTTTGCTCAAAAAAAACACTACGACTTCTTATCTTTACACTTAGATATCTATTGTTATTTGTAGGAATCCAAAAAAAATATCCTTGACGAAGCTCCAATTCCTCGACGTAAAAGACGAGAAAGGGATAATAGTGATGTGCGTCCAATACATATTGCTTTCGGTATTTGGCGTCGTGAAAGAGAGAAGCGAAGACAAAAAATAATCTGATCTCAACCATATCCATTTCAACCAAGATTTTTTCTGGTTTGATCCCGAGCCATCAAACGCTTGAGTTATGAACGAGATTGTATCGCGATCAAGAATCATTTTTATCAACATCTGTCGTTGTTAAAACCTGCGCCATTGAATTCTAATCGAATTCCTCCAGTTCCGATTTTACCACCTCAAGGGTTACATTCAACTAACTCAAATTCAATTGGTGCAGAAATCCTTCTTCCACCAAATAATATAGAGCATATACATGACTCCCGTAACATTATATCATCTTCCATGCCTACATCACCAACTTTTGGGTTAGTTCAATGTAAATTATTTATAACTATATACCATAAGAAGTGTTATGATATATGTGAACTATTTGAAACAAGTTCATTTATTTTCTAGGTTATTACCAATTATTCAGTCAATCCTTGATGAAGCTTGAGTACAAGAGGAGGCATTGCCTACAAATATAGCCCCTTTGCTGCATCCTATTTTAGGAAGACACTACCTCGATAAAATGATTATACAATGTCCTCACTGCTCAGCATTGCATTGGAAAGCCGAAAAGTTAACAAATTCATCTGTTGAATGCCCTTTCTTCGGAACATGTTGTTTACAAGGAAATATTCGACTTCCACAACGATTAACACCTCCTCCAGAAATTCAATCATTATATGATTGCAATGATGATCAGTCAAAGTCCTTTCGAAGTTATACCCTCAATCGCACGAAATTAATGTAAGACCCCAAATTTTTAAATAAAAAAGGAATTTCCTTTATTTATTATTTTGAAATAGTAAGGGTTGATTTGATTAATGTGGATAGTTAAGGGTTAAATACATAAATATTTCAAAATAAGCAAGTGGTTATAAAATATTCATTATTGTCGGGGAATATTAGTTTGGTCGTGGAATATTAAATCTTTTGGGAATATTAAATGCGACGGTAGTGACCATGTGTGTGAGCCCATAATTGAAAGCGATTGGATGAAGAAAGCGACAAATATAAGTTATTTTTAAATAACGGCGTAGTTATTCTTAGATTATCTTGTTGGAATACCCGATTGGTTAAAACACACTAATACGCGTTGTTGAAGCGATTTACTGCGGTATTGCACCAATTATTGATTCTTACGAAGAAGGCACTACTCGATAATGGTTACGATAATTCTTTATTCGATATTTTATTGAGTTAATAATTCTTTGTGTTGATATTTTATATTCTTTGTTGTTTGATAATTGTCATTTACGGTATTTTTCATTATCGAAGCAATAATTCATATTATCCGAATAATATTATTAGATAACATTATTGGCAATGTCTAGAAAGTTACATCTAAGGAGAGGTTTGGTCACCTAATTGCAGCGCTTGATGAAGAAGAAATTCTTATTGAAGCCCCTCTTTCACAGGAGGCGCACGGTTGTCGATATTGTGATTACTGTAATATTATTTATGATTAATTAATTATTGATTCATATGATGAGAAAAATATTGATTTTATGTGGATATAGATGGAGAAAATTTTTATAGTGACAATTGTTGAAAATTAAAATTTTATCTTTTTACGATAAAATAATTCATTTAAATATATTATTTTAATAATATATTAGCGGTGATATTTTTACAACGAATGTGGGATATATGAGTATCTGAGGAGGAAAGTATTTTTGTTGCAATAAATGTTTAAAAACATGTTAAACATGTCGGTGGACCCCATTTATTGATTTGAAATTTGATTATAGCACGTAAAATCGTAGTTTGTGGATTTGGTCAATTTCTATTTGGAATTTGGAAAAACTTTCTTCTACAAAGTTGTAGAGAATTGAAATTCCTATAAAAACTCGCGAGATTCGAATTTTTCTGATGAAAGGGCTATTTATTATGAATTATTGAAGTTAGAAGCTCAAAATAATTAATTTTTGGAAGTTTTAATTATTTTTATTATGAAAAACGTTTTTGTCATTAAAGGTGGGTCTTGCATGTGATGTAAATGCTGAATTCAGATCCTTAAAAGTGGGCGTAGGAATTTGTAATATTAATATTAATATTTTATTAAATTTTACGCTTTGGTGTTCTAAGCGTTTTTCTATAAATAGGGTCTTAGGTTAGAATTGAAAATCACTTTTAAAGCTGAAGTTTTCTCTCTCTATATTATCAAGCATATTCTTGTGAGTATTTTGAGTATACTTTGAGTATTGATATACGGTGCAAGTTCATTCAGCGTTATTCCAGTCAGAAGTACTGCTCTTTTGAGGTAAGGGATATTATTTTTTTCGTAATGATATTATTTCTTGATATCATTATCTTTGAAATGTTGATCTGAAGTTTTTATCAAATTTGGAACTTTTTAATGTCGGGGTTACTATTCATGGGTTCTATTCATGAGTTCTTATTCACGAGTTCTTATTAATGAGTTCTTATTCACGAGTTCTTATTCACGAGTACTATTCATGAAGCGTGAAGATGTTTTTTGTGGAATTTCTATCTTTTGGTGTCGGAGTTACTATTCACGTATCGGCACTATTCACGTATCTGGGACTATTCACGATATCTGATCTTATTCATAGAAAAATAAAATTTCTTCTTTTCGTCAAAACATATATTACGGATACTAACTCGATTGTATCCATGTTTTGATCATTCTTGAATTTTACACCACTATGATTATTTTTGAGGTATTTTTGGGCGTGGATAAAACCAAATACGAATCCTTAATCCTTAATCCTTGTCATTTTGTTTCTTTAGATTCGTTTCTTTAAAAAAAAAAAATATTTTCATCATCCTCGGTCTTAAATGATGATATTATGGAATATCTTTGGCTGTAGTGCAAAGATGAATGATTTCTTAAGAATATCTTTGGCTTTTGTAGTGCAAAGATGAATGATTTCTGAAGAATATCTTTGGCGTAGTGCAAAGATGAGCAGTGTTTAAATGAACATGACCGGTGATGAATATCTTTGGCTGTAGTGCAAAGATGAATATTTGATTCGGATGTATATTGATTGATGTTACGAGGATAAAAGATGAGCGATGAACTTTTAAATTCATACATAGAAGATAGTAGTTTGCATTTTCTACTTAACTCTTCTAATGAATTATTATTTCATTGCGAATATTGATTTAAAATTTGTTGTCTATTGTATTCTATTATATTTTTCCTGTTGAAGACTAACGATAATTTGTTGTATATTATCTTAGTCATAATATTCTTTCTTGAGCTAGTTGAGCTCACCCTTTTCCTTTTGTTCCATTTTTCTCGGAGGCGAGAATATAGCGATGCAGTCGGGGTATGGAATGAAGGTTTTAGAAAGGATTGTTTAGTAGTCCTCACCATTTTGTAAAATAATGTATCGATAAATGTGATGAGGATTTATTTGAGTATAGATATTATACAGAAGATAATATTTGTATTCAAACTCATGATTTCTTGTTGTAATAATAAAGTTGTAGTTGTTTACATTTTACGACAACCGTATATTGAATATGTGATGTATACTATTTGGGGCGTCGCGGTTGGTATCGAGCTATAAGAAGCCCCGAGCCTCTCATTTGGTGACTTCCTATTGATGGGGGTGACTCTGTATACCTATATTTGAGTCTTGATACACAAGTGGTGTCAGGAGTTTGAGTTGGTATCGAGCTTAGGGATATGATCTCTGGCGGAGATCGGGGAATAGAACTAGGAGGGAGAGGCGAGTAAATCCTTCGCTAGTGTGTCCTACCTAAGCTTATTTGTTGGTTGGTCATATTATAGGGGTATTATGTGATTTGTTAATTTATTTAATTAACCCTTGTTTTATGATAGTTTTTTAGAATGGTATTTGAGAGCGTTAACAATGGAGTGAATGAGATCGTGGAGACACCTCTAATCATGACCGGGATAATGTGATGTCGGTGAAGAAGGAATTAGAGATATCCATGTGGTGAGTGAAGAATTGATAGTTACACGAGATAATGAGAGGTAACAATTTGAGTGAGGAAGAAGAGGAAGAAGAGGTACACGAAGAGAGTTTATTAGAGGTATTTTATGATCGAAATATAGAATTGCAAAATCGTATTCATGAGTTAGAAGAAGCGGGGCTAAAGAATTGCGAGGCGATCGTGGAGCAAAAGGATCTGCAACGATTCAAGCTTTGTGTTACCCGATCGTGATGCTTGAGCGAAGCACTCTTTGGCGAGTATAAGATGATAAAATTTGGAATCGGTGAAAGAAGAAATAAGCGAGCAGTGAGAATGAGTGATGCGTGGGTAAAAAGGCGACAGCGTTGATATTATGGAAAGAGATGTCGATCTAAAAGAGAAGATTTAACGATGACGGGAAGGCGTCGGCGCACAACATCGGCACCATCAACAAATTCTAGGGGAAGAAAACGATCGCATGGTTAGATCTTCTGAGATGTGGAGAGGAGGGACATATAAGGTCAAGCTGTTGAAAGCCTTCAAGGTATGCTATAATTGTGGAAAAGAAGGACATATCGCTCGAGATTATGCGATATCGAAACCGATCCAGCGTGAATGGTGACTCAAAAGGATGTCCCGAGAAAGTCGAAAGTCAGCGGTTCTTGGAAGAAGCGTTTGTCGTGGCCGGTCAAAAATCTCGAGGAAACGAGCGAAGTTAGCAGGTTAGTTAATTATAAATTCTTGCGAAGTATATACCTTACTTGATCTGGGTGCTACCCATTCATTTATCTCTCCTGCATGTGCTCAGCGTTTAAACTTGACTCAGGAGAAATTAGACTTTGACTATCTGTGGAAACTCAGTTTAGGAGAAACTTTCATCACATCCTTTGTTTATAAATCTTGTTTGATTCAAGTTGGCACCATTACCTTACTCCATTGACCTTATCTCTTTAAAGATACTTGCTTTTGATGTGATTTTAGGGATTGATTGGTTAACTACTCATCATGCCAAAATTGATTGTCTTCGTAAGGTTGTTAGTTTTCATATTCTAACTTGACTGTTTATGCAATTCAAGCAACTAAACCATTAAAATCAATCACTATCATATCTAATCATAAAGCTATTCGTTTATTGAAAAGCGGATGTCAAGCTTTCTTAGCCCATGTTATGGATTTGAATAAAGACACGTCAAATTTGAATAATATTCTGTTGTTATTGACTTTCTGGCGTATTTCTAGAAGAACTTCCGGTCTACCCCGAGCGTGAAGTTGAATTCTTTATTGATCTTGAACACGTATACAAGCCCATTTCTAAAACCCCATATCGAATGGCTCTATTGAACTTGGGAGTTAAAGGTCCAACTACGAGGAATTGTTGGACATCGGTTTCATTAAATCTAGTACATCTCCTTGGGGTGCTCTGTTTTATTTGTAAAGAAGAAAAAAGCGGGAGTATCGACTTTGTATTGACTATCGGGAATTGAACCATGTCACCATCAAGAATAGGTATCCTCTACCTCGTATTGATGACTTGTTTGACCGATTTGCGAGGGCACAATTCTTTTCAAAAATCGATCTTAGATTACGGATATCATCGGTGAAGATTAGGCGAGGATATTCAAAAAGCGCCTTGAGAACTTCGGTATGGGCATTATGAATTCTTAGTCGTGTCTTTCGGACTAACTAATGCTCTGCGGCTTTCATGGATATGATGAGCCAAAGTATTCAAGGAATATTTGGATCGATTCGTTGTTGTCTTTATTGATGACATCCTCGTATATTCCAAAAGTAGTGAAGATCATGAGCACCATTTGAAATTTGGTACTCGAAAACCCGTGAAAACCAACTATATGCCAAATTGAAGAAATGCGAGTTACGGCGAGGAAGTAGCATTCCTTGGGCGCGTGGTGTCGAAACATGGAGTATCTGTTGATCCGTGAAGATTGAAGCAATACAAAGTTTAGAACAGCAAAAGTCGGTGGCCCAAAGTCACGTAGCTTTTTGGGCTTATTTGGTTATTATCGGAGATTCGTGGAAGGTTTTCTCGAATCGCTACTCCATTAACTTCGGCTAACTTCGGAAGGATACAAAATTCGTTTGGAAGCGAAGAATGCGAGAAAAGTTTCAAGAGCTTAAGAGGAGACTTATTTTAAGACTGTTCTAACAATACCATCGGTTCGGATGGATTTGTTATCTACAATGATGCTTGAGGAAAAGGGTTAGGATGTGTTCTCATGCGGCGTGGGAAAGTCATAGCCTATGCCTCGCGACAACAAAAAAGTATGAGAGGAATTATCCTACTCATGATCTAGAGTTAGCGGCGTGATCGTTCAGCGCTAAAAATATGGAGGCACTATCTATATGGGGAGAAAGTGGAGATATATTTGGACCATAAAAGCCTTAAATATTTCTTCACTCAAAAAGAACTCGACATGCGGCGGCGTAACGTTGGCTCGAGCTATTGAAGACTACGACCACACTATTGATACCATCTGGTAAAAGCGAGCGTGGTGGTGGCGCATTGAGTAGAAGATCATATCTTGAGGAGCGAGTGCGATGATGTCAAGTATCTCGCGCGTAGCCTGACTTTAATAGAAAAAGTTAAGGTTGCTCGAGCCACCGGGCCGGAGGCGATCGTATGAAGAAGAAAGTACAAGAAGGAGCTATTCGAGCGAGAATTGATGAAGAAGGAATACTTGAGTCCACTCTAGACTTTGTGTTCTAACGACTACGATTTGAAGTACAAGATTATGATGGAGGCACCACAATCGCCATTTGCAATCCATCTGGAAGTACTAAAATGTATCGTGATCTTGACATACATTTTGGTGGAACAATATGAAGAGAGAGATTGCAAAGTTTATCTCGATGTGTTTAACTTGCCAGCGTGTAAAGGCGGAGCATCTTGTACCTAAGGGTCCGTTGCAACCACTTGAGATTCAAGAAATGGAAGTGGGAACACATTACCATGGATTTAGATTTACGGGTCTTCCTACGGTTTCTCAAGGCATCAATGCTATTTGGGTTATTGTTGATAGATTAACCAAGTACGCTCATTTCTTGCCGATCGGAGACTTATTCCTTGAGCGTCTTGCTAGTATATGCGTGAATGAGATTGTGAGGTTGCATGGCATGTACTGTATCCATAGTTTTGGATCGTGACCCAAGATTCACTTCAAGATTTTGGGTTAGCTTGCAAAAAAAAAGCTATGAGCGCAGTTTGCGATTTAGTTGACATACCATCCCCAAACAGACGGACAATCGAGAGGACTACTCAAACTCTTGAAGATATATTAAAACTACGTGTCCTAGATTTCAAAGGAAGTTGGGATAAGTACTTGCCATTGGTGGAATTCTCATACAACAATAGTTATTAAACAAATATAGGCATGGTTCCATTGAAGCATTATATGGACAAAATGTCGTTCTCGATATGTTGGGATGAGGTGGGTGAAGCAACATTGTTGGGACCAGAGTTAATACGCATTATGACTAATGATTCGACAAGCGTATACAAAAGCGGCACAAGATCGAAAAAAAGAGTTATGCGGATCTTCATCGAAAGGGCGTGGAATTTAATGTAGGGGATCGTGTATTGTTGCGAGTTGCTCCATGGAAGGGAATTACAAGATTTGGGAAGAGAGGAAAGCTCGATCCACGATTTATTGGTCCATTTCAAATTCTTGGTGGAAGTAGGAAATGTAGCCTATAGACTTGCGTTACCTCAAAGTATGTCTCGTGTTCATAATGTGTTTCACATATCTCGTGCTTCGTAAATATGTGAAAGACCGAACCACGTTATTGAGTTAGAGCCGGACGAGATAGTAGAAGACTTAACGTATGAGGAGGTACTGTCAAGATCTTGGATAGGAAGGAGCATGTCCTGTATGAAAGGTCATACCACAAGTTAAAGTTTTGTGGAGGAATCATGCTATAGAGAAATGACACAGGAATTGGAAAGCGAAATGAAAGCGAGGTATCCTCACCTTTTGAAACACAGAATCGTCACGTCGATTTCGAGGACGAAATTTCATAAGGAGGGAGGTTGTAAGACCGAAATTTTTAAATAAAAGGAATTTCCTTTATTTATTATTTTGAAATAGTAAGGGTTGATTTGATTAATGTGGATAGTTAAGGGTTAAATCGCAAATATTTCAAAATAAGCAAGTGGTTATAAAATATTCATTATTGTCGGGGAATATTCGTTTGGTCGTGGAATATTATTAAATCTTTGTCGGGGAATATTAAATGCGGCAGTAGATGACCGTGTGTGGGCCCCATGTGGAAAGCGATTGGATGAAGAAAGCGACAAATATAAGTTGTTTTTAAATAGCGGCGTAGTTATTTGCAGATTATCTTTGTTGGAATACCCGGTGGTTAAAACACACTATCTGGCGTTGTTGAGCGGTTGCTGCGGTATTGCACCAATTATTGATTCTTACGTGAAGGCACTACTCGATAATGGTTACGATAATTCTTATTCGATATTTTATTGAGTTAATAATTCTTTGTGTTGATATTTTATATTCTTTGTTGTTTGATAATTGTCATTACGGTATTTTTCATTATCGAAGCAATAATTCATATTATCTGAATAATATTATTAGATAACATTATTGGCAATGTCTAGAAAGTTACATAAGGAGAGGTTTGGTCACCTAATTGCGGTAGGATGAAGAAATTCTTATTGGAAAGCCCCTCTTTCTGAGGCGCACGGTTGTCGATATTGTGATTACGTAATATTATTTATGATTAATTAATTATTGATTCATATGATGAGAAAAATATTGATTTTATGTGGATATAGATGGAGAAAATTTTTATAGTGACAATTGTTGAAAATTAAAATTTTATCTTTTTACGATAAAATAATTCATTTAAATATATTATTTTAATAATATATTAGCGGTGATATTTTACAACGAATGTGGGATATATGAGTATCTGAGGAGGAAGAGTATTTTTGTTGCAATAAATGTTTAAAACATGTTAAACATGTCGGTGGACCCCATTTATTGGTGAAATTTGATTATAGCTTTTTAATAAAATCGCTTGGTTTGTGGATTTGGTCAATTTCTATTTGGAATTTGGAAAAACTTTCTTCTGCAAAGTTGTAGAGAATTGAAATTCCTATAAAAACTCATGAGATTCGAATTTTCTGATGAAAGGGCTATTTATTATGAATTATTGAAGTTCGAAGCTCAAAATAATTAATTTTGGAAGTTTTAATTATTTTTATTATGAAAAACGTTTTTGTCATTAAAGGTGGGTCTTGCATGTGATGTAAATGCTGAATTCAGATCCTTAAAAGTGGGCGTAGGAATTTGTAATATTAATATTAATATTTTATTAAATTTTACGCTTTGGTGTTCTAAGCATTTTTCTATAAATAGGGTCTTAGGTTAGAATTGAAAATCACACGCAGAAGCTGAAGTTTTTCTCTCTATATTATCGGCGTATTCTTGTGAGTATTTTGAGTATACTTTGAGTATTGATATACGGTGCAAGTTCATTCAAACGTTATTCGGTCGGAAATCTTTGCTCTTTTGAGGTAAGGGATATTATTTTTTTTCAGTAATGATATTATTTCTTCAATATCATTATCTTTGAAATATTGATCTGAAGTTTTATCAAATTTGAAACTTTTTCATATCGGGGTTACTATTCATGGGTTACTATTCATGAGTTACTTATTCACGAGTCTTATTATTCATGAGTTCTTATTCACGATTCTTATTCACGAGTACTATTAATGAAGCGTGAAGATGTTTTTGTGGAATTTCTATCTTTTGGTGTCGAGAGTTACTATTCACGTATCGGCTTTATTCACGTATCTGGCACTATTCACGTATCTGATCTATTCATAGAAAAATAAAATTTCTTCTTTTTCGTCAAAACATATATTACGGATACTAACTTTCGATTGTATCCATGTTTTGATCATTCTTGAATTTTATACCACTATGATTATTTTGAGGTATTTTTTGGGCGTGGATAAAACCAAGTACGAATCCTTAATCCTTAATCCTTGTCATTTTGTTTCCTTTGGATTCGTTTCTTTAAAAAAAAAATATTTTTCATCATCCTCGGTCTTAAATGATGATATTATGGAATATCTTTGGCTTTGTAGTGCAAAGATGAATGATTTCTTAAGAATATCTTTGGCACGTAGTGCAAAGATGAATGATTTCTGAAGAATATCTTTGGGCCGTAGTGCAAAGATGAGCAGTGTTTAAATGAACATGACCCGGTGATGAATATCTTTGGCTGTAGTGCAAAAGATGAATATTTGATTCAGAGATGTATATTGATTGATGTTACTGAGGATAAAAGATGAGCGATGAACTTTTAAATTCATACATAGAAGATAGTAGTTTGCATTCTCTACTTAACTCTTCTAATGAATTATTATTTCATTGCGAATATTGATTTAAAATTTGTTGTCTATTGTATTCTATTATATTTTTCCTGTTGAAGACTAACGATAATTTGTTGTATATTATCTTAGTCATAATATTCTTCTTGAGCTAGTTGAGCTCACCCTTTTCCTTTTTGTTCCATTTTTTCTCGGGAGGCGAGAATATAGCGATGCAAGTGGGGTATGGAATGAAGGTTTTAGAAAGGATTGTTTAGTAGTCCTCACCATTTTTGTAAAATAATGTATCGATAAATGTGATGAGGATTTATTTGAGTATAGATATTATCAGAAGATAATATTTGTATTCAAACTCACGAGTTTCTTGTTGTAATAATAAAGTTGTAGTTGTTTCTGTACCATGTATTGACAACTCAGAATAGGTGATGTATACCTATTTTGGGGGCGTCACAGCTAATGCTTTTACGAGCTTAGGTGTACATATGGATGATAGAGTTGTTCCTGGTATGGGTCCCAATGCATTTACAATCCATGGGGAATTACGACATCGGACAGGGTTACTACAACCTCCAGCCGATCAAGATCCAGTATATGCACAGTTGTACATTCACGATGTCGCAGTTGCTTTAGAATATCGTTCTCGAAGAAACCCGAAACTGTGAGAGGATGTCCTAAGAACAATCCAGGATAGTCTTTTGAGATACAACTCATTTTCGGGTAAGTTTAGACATGCAGCTACAATTTTAAGCAGGGAACATCTGAACAATCGCGACATCCCAACATACCTTCATTATAGTGCAGCAAAAGACCGTCGAACTCATAATCTACCCACGTCAGAGGAGGTTGCTGTCATATTACCTAGAGATGGTGCTGAATTCTCTGCGATGAGGGATATTATTGTACGGTTAAGAAGGAGTGACCAGTTGATGCAGATAAATGAATGCCATACATCTTATTTACCAATACATTACGTATCGTTGTTTCTGTATGGTGAGCTTGGATGGGAACCAAATTTTAAGAAGTGGGATGTCAATCAAGGTAAAGCTTCATCAAAAAGAATTACGCAATTGCAATATTATGGGTATCGTTTTTTTGAAAAACCTACTGAGTATTCAACTATCTTGAGGGGTGGAAGATTATTTCAAGAGTTTATTGTAGATGCATGGGCGGCAACAGAGCAGAATCGAATAACATATTATAGGCTCAACTAACAAAAATTATGATCTGATCTATACCAAGATCTGGTCGAGGTAGTTCCTGATGGGTTAGAGGCTAATCAAGTTGGTAAACGAGTAGTTTTGCCTTCTTCTTTTTCTGGGAGTCCAAGGCAAATATTTGAAATCTTCCAAGATTCTATGGTCATAACTCGGTATAACCAACACCTTGATATTTTCGTAACTATGACGGCAAATTCGAATTGGCCCGAGATAAAAGATGCATTATTACCACATCAAACGTTAATTAACCGCCCAGACTTGGTGGCCCGCGTATTTGAATTGATGCGACGAGCTTTGATGATGGAGATTGATAAGAAGAAAGTATTTGGTGCAAAGGTGGCACATGTTTTCACGATTGAATTCCAAAAGCGTGGGTTGCCGCACATGCATTTGCTAATATTTCTTCAAGGGTCTGATAAAATACAAACACGTGAACAGGTAAATCGAGCTGTTTGTGCCGAATTCCCCGATCCAATTTCTGATCCACTTCTATATGAAATAGTTAAAACTTGCATGGTACATGGACCATGGGGTGTTCGAAATCTTAAATCACCATGTATGGAAGATGGTAAATGCACTAAGAGGTATCCTAAATATTGGGCAGAAGAAACTACAACGGGCGAAGATGGGTATCCGATATATCAAAGGCGCAATGAAGATCAAAAATATTCTCTAAGGTCTGGACATGAAGTTGATAATAGAGATGTTGTACCATATAATTCATACCTCTCTAGATTGTTTAGTTGTCATATAAATGTGGAAATTTGTGCAGGAGTAAGGTGCGTAAAGTATATCAATAAATACATCTACAAGGGTTACGATCGCACAACTTTGGTATTCAAATAGTAGATGAGATTAAGCAGTATATTGACTCAAGGTACATTGGACCTACAGAGGCGGCATGGCGGATATTTGGATATCCTATGCATCAAGAGTAACCTCCAGTTATACGTCTGGTAGTTCACCTAGAGCGAAAACACCATGTCTGCTATAACCCTTCTGAACCAATAGTATTTAATATTGAGCAAAGCAAATGGATCGCAGACAACTCTAACAAGATTTATTGCATGCTGCTCTACTAATGATTTAGCTCGAACTCTCACATACCAAAAATTTCCAAAGCATTTCGTTTGGCAAAAGAAAGAACAGCTGTGGACAGAGAGACAAAGGGGATTTGCAATCGGAAGAATGTATTTTGCCAGTCCAAATGAAGGTGAAAGGTTTTATCTTTGTCTTCTGTTGACGGTTGTAGAGGGACCTCAATCTTTTCAATGTTTAAGAACAGTTGATAATGTTGTACACCCCACATATAAGGCTGCATGTATTGCAAAAGGCCTTTTGGAAGACGATGAAAAGTGGATTCAATGTCTTAGAGAAGCGTCAATAAAGAGAACATGCTCTCAATTAAGAAGGTTATTTTCTATTATCTTGACACAATGCTTGTGACACCCCCAAAATAGGTATACATCACCCATCTTGAGTCGCCAAATACATGGTACAAAATTCAAATACAACTTAATTATACAACAGTCGTGTAAAATACGACAAAACATAATCTAAGAGTTTTAATAAGAATATTGTCATATAGACAATATCCACACTCAATGGATTCCTCATTACATTTATTGTCACACTATTTTATAGAATAGTGAGGACTACTAAAACAACTATCTGGACCGTAAATCCGTTCCCCGACTCGTCCCAACTATATTCTCATTTCCTGAAGAGAACAGTGAAAGAAAGGGTGAGCTCAACTAGCCCAGTAAGAAATATTATGACTAAGATAATGCAGAATAATTTATCGTTAGCCTTCAACAGTGTTAAACTGATAAAATATAACAAACATCAAGTTTAACTACAGCGGAACAAGCAATCCATTAGAAGAGTCTAGTAGAGAATAAAATCTACTATCTTCTATGATTTAAAAGGTTTTCATCACTTTTATCATTTGAGACTCGACAATAAATAAACCACATCATCCCCACACTACGCCCAAGGATATTCATTAGTATCACGACCATAAATTTTCCATGCACTACGGGCCGAGGATATTCGTGTATTCATCGATGGTCATGATCATGCCAACAATCGTCCATCAATGCACTACGGCCAATGAGGACTTTTACCACATCATTTGTAACATTACTACCATGATTATACCTAGAATAATCCACGGTCATAATTATACCAAGTCCATCTATGTACTTTCTGTGTCATGAGATGACTTTCAACATATTATAAACATGAGGATGATGGCAATGATATAAGAATTCAATAAAACAAGTTCAAGGATAAAATTTTAAAGATTTATAATTTAATTTATCCAGAAATCAATAACGTCCAAAATGTCAACATGATACTATTTGATGGAGTAAAATTCAAGAATGCTCGGAAGAATATTTCCATAAAAAGATCTTTGGATGAAGCTTAAATATCCGAGGATATTCTACTAATTTCATGGAGTATAGGTTTAAAACTTTAACCAATCGAGTATAATAGAATATATGAAGCGCAAGAATGGATTTTTGTCCGCCATGCGGTAATTCACGTAGATGAGATCATTTCCACAATTTAATAAGGAATGAATACAAATGATCATTCACTATGCATGCGGTAGTCCACATGACAAAGTTATTCCAATGCGAATAATAAAGAATGGAATAATGGAAGAATTCACCATGCACGCGATAGATCTGCATGATGAGTTATTCAACGAGAATAATAAAGAATGGAATAACAAAAGAATTCACCGTGCATGCGATAGACCGCAGACAGATAGGTTATTCCAATGAATAATAAAAATGGAATAACAAAAGAATTCACCGAGCATGCGATAGATCAAGCATGTGCATAAAAGTTATTCCAATAGAATAATAAAGAATGGAATAACAACCCTTACGAGTATTGAAAGAAAATAACTCTCTTCATGAATACAAAAGAAATAATACCCCTTACCTTAGAAGAAACTGGATACTGGAATAGTGAGGTAGCAGACTTCTCTTCTTCTTTCTCTCTATAATAATTGATCTTGTGAGACTTAGTGAATTGGTAATAATGAAAGAAGAATGAGCTTCTATTTATAGGAAAATATAGTTTTGATAATTACACGTTTTGGGGCTCGAAAACTCATCAAATTATCATTTCAAATTTTTCCAGAATTTTTGAAGGTCAGAAAAATTTCGAAACTGAAAAACATAACAATCCTTACAATCCCTTACCTCAAAAGAGCAGTATTTCTGACTGGAATATCAGATGAAATGCCGAAGAAAACTTGCACTGAATAGCAACTCTCAAAGTATCTAAATACTCACTAGAATATGCTCGACAATATAGAAAGAAAAAAACTTGTTTCTGGTGTGATTTTCAATTCTAACTTAAGCGTCTATTTATAGAAAAATGCTAGAACGCCATAGGAGACTAAAATATTAAAATAATATTATTTCCCTTTATTTTCTACGCCACCCACTATTTGAAAAATCCACCAGCAGCCATCTTGGAAGAGAATTCAGCAGGCCACATGTTTATAACATAAGTGGGTCCCACTCATAATTTAATAAAAATTATTTTATTTTCTGAAACTTCAGTAATTCATAGAAAATAGCCCGTTTATCAGAAAAATACGAATTTTATGTCCATTCCACACGAAATCGAATTCTCTATAACTTTGTAGCTTTAAGTTTTTCCAAATTCGGACATAAAATATAAAGAAATCCACAAGCAGACGATTTTCAACACCTTTTAAAATTCATAACAAATCAACCGTTAATTTTTAACGGTTCAAAATTTGTGGACATATACTCAACTTATATATGTATACCATATCCAAAAATCACAACAATCTAATGGTCGAATTAAAATTATAACTCACGCAATAGAGCTTTAAGAACACCGATTTGATCTTTTAATACCTCCAATTCGACAAAATACTGATAAAACACCTCAACATTAATTACTTCATTTATAACCACAAATAAATCCATCATTTATATCCACATCAAATAAATATTTCCTTATCATATAAATCAATAATTAATTATTCACAAATAATATTACAGAATCACAACAATGACAACCAGGCAGTTCTCGGAAAGAGGGCTTCCGATAAGAATTTCTCTCTTCTTGGCCGCAATTAGGTGACCAAACCTCTTCTTGTGAACTTTCTAGACATTGCCAATAATGTTATCTAATAATATTATTCAAATAATATGAATTATTGATCTGATAATGGAAAATACTGTGCAGTGACAATTATTGAAACAACAATAATATAAAATATGAACGCAGACAATTATTGAACCAATAAAATAAAATATTGAAGCGGTAATTATCGTAACAATTATTGAGCGGTGCCTTCTTACGTAAATCAATAATTCAAAAAATCATGTGCAATATCGTGTCTTTCTTGTGCTGACCACGCGTATTCATCGTATTTTAACCACCGGGTAATCCAACAGTGTTAACGGTAACAACTACGTCGTTATTTATAAAAAAACTCAAACTTGTCGTTTTCTTCATCCGACAGTTATTCTATTATGGGGTCCACAATGGCTGCACCGTCGTACGAATATTCCTCGACAGTAAGAATATTTCACGACCAAACGAATATTCCTCGACAACAATGAGTATTTTATAACCACTTGCGTATTTTGAAAAAAAAAATCATATATCACCCTTAACTTTAACTTTTATCAATTTAACCATTTACTGAATAGTAATTATAAGAAAAATTGAATACTTTTATTTCATAAAATTGGGTCTTCTAATCTCCCTCCTCCTTATGAAATTTCGTCCCCGAAATTTATGTACCTGGTATTTCAAAAAGTTGAGAATACCTTGCTTTCATTTCAGATTCTATCTCCTGGGTCATTATGATTTCTCCATTGCTCATCTCCTGTGATAACTTCATTTGGGTTCCTCATTTGTTGGGAAGTCATAACGACCGCTCTCCCTTGAACTACTCG
Organism: Panax quinquefolius; assembly: GCA_020205615.1. Lineage (NCBI taxonomy): Eukaryota > Viridiplantae > Streptophyta > Magnoliopsida > Apiales > Araliaceae > Panax > Panax quinquefolius. The sequence continues at coordinate 34,752,422 of CM035174.1, read as the reverse complement.
GCTTTGACTTGTTTGGGGCAGCATTTGGCGTCATCACTACCATTGGAATATACTTTTTTATAGGGCATATTCCACCCTCAACTGCTTCGTCGTACTCCTGATTCATGATCTGAATCATCAATCTTCGATCCATATCGAATTGAGGTTGACCGCTCTGTACAGGGTAATTCAAAACTCGATGTTGGGTTCTCCCAATTTTTGTCCAAAAAAAGAAATTCATATCATCTATTTTAACCTTCATAGATCGGACATCTCTTTCCACAATATCAACGCGTCGTGCGGCTTTTACCCACACATCACTCATTCTCACTCGTTCAGTTGTTTCTTCTTTCAGCTCAGATTCCAGCTTTATCATCTTATAATCTACCAAAGAATGCTTTTGTTCAAGCATCACATATCGGGTAACACAAGCTTGAATTGTTGCATCCTTTTGTTCCACGACCGTCTGCCGTTCTTCAGCCTGCTCTTCTAACTCATGAATACGATTTTGCAATTCTACATTTTGATCATAAAATTCTTCTAATAAATTCTCCTCAGGTTCTTCTTCTTCCTCACTCTCAGCTGCTACCTCTGCGACTAGCTCGGGTGCAACTATTAATTCTTCCCTCACCACAAGAATATCTCTAATTCCTTCTTCACCTTACATCACATTATCATGGTTGGTGATTAGAGGTATCCCCACGGTCTCATTCACTCCATTGTTAACATTATTAGCTGCCATTCTCAAATACTACCATAAAACAAGGGTTAATTAAACAAATTAACGTATCACATAATATCCGTATATTATGACCGACCAACAATTAAGCTTAGGTAGGACACACTAGCGAAGGATTTACTCATTTCTCCCCTCCTAGTTATATTCCCCGATCTTCGCCAGAGACCATATCCCTAAGCTCTGATACCAACTGAGACAACCCCAAAATAGGTCCATTCCACCCAACCTATTCTGAGTCGCCAAATATATGGTACAGAAAACAACTAAAACTTTATTACAACAATTGTTGTGCAAAATACAACAACACATATGCTGTAAGTTTTAATATAAATATATACCAACTGTGGCTCTTATCCCAACCTTGGATAGCACGTCACAATGGCACCTTACATAAAGGTATAGTCAAAAACTATTTTAGAAATTAGAATATTTGGGAAGTGCTCAAGGAAACCTTCGTACATGGGAGGCCATGCGTTTAGGTTATTATAGATATCATATATCCACAGAATTATCCTTGGTTGACCCAATAGACCCCAAAGAAAAACGTGAAGATTACTATCATATTCATTCCAATGGTGAATCTTCTCTTGACATATCATTATCTCCACTGTCTCTAATTGAGAATTATACTTCAAACAAACACCAAGATTATATAGGTAGTACTCGTAGATATACTCAGCAAGTGGATGTGCACAACCCTGTCTTATGATGACACGAGGTTGTATGTCATTAGACATCTTGTATGATAGTGGCAAAACACCCTTCCAACGTTGGGTCCGCCTCACCCTATTTGATTCACCAAATATAACTACTAAATGATGACCACCATTCTATTCCCCTATTACCCCCGCTCGACCCAGCTACACTCTTATTACCTGAAAGGAATTGTGAAACAGAAGGGTGAGCACAACTAGCCCAGTAAAGAATATCATGACTAAAGATAATTAAATTATCAATAACCTTCATCAGTAATAAATCAGAGATTTAGAACATATGGTAGATGATAATACTTTTCAACCATAGTTGCAGCGGAATGAGCAATCCATTAGAAGAGTCAAATAGACCATAAAGTCTATTATCTTCTCCATGTTAAAAATCCACCAACAATGTTTTATCCCTGTAACATCAATCAATAGTTCTGATCCACAATCATATGAATAACTCATAATCATAATTGTGGTTCTAAATTCCTCTTCTCATCCAGGACGGAGATAATTTTCATTACCTATCTTTACCTGAAACATCGAAGCTCATGGTTATCACAATTCATGTTCATAATCATACTAATAAATTCATCTTTGCACTACGGGCCAAAGATATTCGTCAACAGTTCATCTTTGCACTACTGGCCAAAGATATTCAACCACAGATCATCTTTGCACTACAGGCCAAAGATATTCAACAACAGATCATCTTTGCACTACATGCCAAAGATATTCAACAACAGATCATCTTTACACTACAGGCCAAAGATATTAATATCTCAAAAAAATATATAATCATTTCAGAATTTATATAAACAATAATTATAACCATGTTGATCATTTCACCTTTGCACTTAAGCTAAAGATATTCAATTATAAATTCAATGGCCATGATCATACCAGTCAACAATTCAACTTTGCACTACTGGCCAAAGGGAACCCAAAGTCATGATCATACCAAAAATCTACCCATCTTTACACTCAAGTCAAAGAGAAATATCATCATTAGGGTTATAAAAATGTTATATATGATAATAAAAACAATATAATCAACATATAGATTTAATCTCAAGAGTAAGATTCATAAATCAACGATAATTTGGTTAGAAAAAGAAACCAATTTTGTCGTGAATAGTAACTCGTGAATAGTAACTCATGAATAGTAACGCATGAATAGTAACTCATGAATAGTAACCTCGACATGAAAAAGGTAGAAATTCCACAATAAAATCCATACCAATATTTCGGTATAATGATATTGAAAGAATAAAATTTCTTTTAATCATCCTAAAATGCCAAACTCAGAAGATTTCATCACCAATAACCAAAACTCTCATCAAAAATCTGCATATACCTCATATAGGATTCTCAAGCCATAAAATCCAATTTTCCAATTTTCTTACTTCACATAACATATTTAATTCATTTACTCATAACTAGTCAATTTTCATGAAAAATACCAAATTGGTACAAACAAATTTTCTTTTCTGGAATTTAGCAGAATATAGTTCCATATTGAACATATATTTTTCTCAGAATTTTTAAAATTTATTTACTATTTTTCATATGGCCAAAACAGCCGAATATTTAGACATTTATCATAAACTGTACTTTTATCCAAAAATTCCGAAATTTACAGAGTATACTAATATTATATACATGTACTCCCAATAAAAATTTCACTACTTTTGGAGTTAACCACAAGGAGTTATAAGGGTTTACTTTTAAAATAGTCTTTTCCCATAAAATTCATAACTCCCAATCTATACATCCAAAAATCGCCATTTTTGGACACAATCTAGAAAACTCATCAAATTATCATTTCAATTTTTTCCAGAATTTTTGAAGGTCAGAAAAATTACGAAACTGAAAAACATAACAATCCTTACAATCCCTTACCTAAAAAGAGCAGTATTTCTGACTAGAATATCGGATGAAAAGCCGAAGGAAACTTGCACTGAATAGTAACTCTCAAAGTATCTAAATACTCACTAGAATATGCTCGACAATATAGAGAGAAAAAAACTTATTTCTGGTGTGATTTTCAATTCTAACTTAAGTGTCTATTTATAGGAAAATGCTAGAACGCCATAGGAGACTAAAATATTAAAATAATATTATTTCCTTTTATTTTCTACGCCACCCACCATTTGAAAAATTCACAATGACCATCTTAGAAGAGAAGAAATTGAATTTACATGTTTATAACATAATTGGGTCCCACCCATAATTTAATAAAAATTATTTTATTTTTGAAACTTGATAATTCATAGAAAATAGCCGTTTATCAGAAAAATACGAATTTTATGTCCATTCCACACGAAATCGAATTCTCTATAACTTTGTAGCTTTAAGTTTTTCCAAATTCCAGACATAAAATATCCGAAATCCACAAACGGACGATTTTTAACACCTTTTAAAATTCATAACAAATCAACCGTTAATTTTTAATGGTTCAAAATTTATTGACATATACTCAACTTATATATGTATACCATATCCAAAAATCATAACAATCGAATTAAAATTATAACTCACGCAATAGAGCTTTAAGAACACCGATTTGATCTTTTAATACCTCCAATTCGACAAAATACTGATAAAACACCTCAGCATTAATTACTTCATTTATAACCACATAAATAAATCCATCATTTATATCCACATCAAATAAATATTTCTTTATTATATAAATTAATAATTAATTATTTATAAATAATATTCTGAGAATCACAACAATAATGACAGCGAGTTCTCGAGGAAGAGGGGCTTTCAGATAAGAATTTCTCTCTTCTTGTATGGCATGATTAGGTGACCAAACCTCTTCTTGTGAGAACTTTCTAGACATTGCCAATAATGTTATCTAATAATATTATTCAAATAATATGAATTATTGATCGATAATGGAAAATCTTTGTGCGGTGACAATTATTGAAACAACAATAATATAAAATATCAATATGACAATTATTGAACTAATAAAATAAAATATTGAGCAATAATTCTTCGTAACAATTATTGAGTAGTGCCTTCTTACGTAAGAATCAATAATTCAAAAATGCATGCAATACTGGTGTGCTCTTTATGCAACCGACCACGCAGTATTCGTATTTTAACCACCGGGTAATCCAACGTGTTAGCGGTAACAACTACGTCGTTATTTATAAAAAACTCAAAATTGTCGTTTTCTTCATCCGATAGTTATTACATTATAGGGCCCACAAATGGGCTGTATTTGTCAAATACGAATATTCCCCGATGCCAAGAATATTCCTCGACAAACGAATATTCCCAAACAAAGAATGAGTATTTTATAACCACTTGCGTATTTTGAAAAAAAAAATTCATATATCACCCTTAACTTTAACTTTTATCAATTTAACCATTTACTGTATAGTAATTATAAGAAAAATTGAATACTTTTATTTCATAAAATTCGGGGTCTTACATCATTCATGTGACTTAATAGTATAATCATGTGAAAAAACTAATTATAGTATAGTACCTTCATCTATACCTCCATTTTTAATTTAGTCATGCAAGTATTATCAATCTTGCACCACCTCTCCTAATAGTATATGAATGTGAATCAATAGTACACACATGTGAACAATTAGTTATAAGCATGTGAAATAATAGCAATTAATTGCTCATTTATCCGATTAATTATCCGATTGGTCAATATAACATCCAGACATCAATTATTATCGAAATAAATGTCGATTTCCACTAACACTAATAATCCCAACACAATGGAACTATCAATTTCATCTTTAATCAACATGAACTTATTCATCATTAATATTATAACTCATGATATTTAACAAACCGTGTCGTTCCGAGGAAGAGGGGCTTTCAGATAAGGATTTCTCCTTATTGGGCGCGCAATTAGGTGACCAAACCTCTCCTCGATGAGAACTTCTAGACATTGTCAATATTGTAAATAATAATATGAATAACTTTGTCCTCTCAATTATTGATTTAATAATAATAAATATTATGCGGATGATCTTTGTCACAATAATTGAATCGATAATATGAGAGATATGATGCGGCAATTCTTTTGTAGCAATAATTGAGTATAACTAAGTGACTTCTCACGTAAGCATCAATAATCAATACCGTGTGCTACTATGCAACCACGCGTATTACTGTACTTTTACCACTAGGTAGTTCAACAGTTTAACGGTAAAACTTTCGCCGTTATTTATATAAAAAGATAATTATGTCATTTTCTAACTACGACAATACTTCCATTATGGGGTCCACCAATGATTGTGCCGTCGTACGAATATTCCCTGTTAAAACGAATATTCCCTGACCAATCGAATATTATATAACCACTTGCTTACTTTTCAAATTTTGTAAATAATACCCACAACTATAACATTATATCAAATCCACACCATAATATTCAAAAATATATTTCGAAAAAAGTTAATCTTTATTCATAAAAGTTGGGGTCTTACAACCCCCCCTTCTTATGAAATTTCATCCTCGAAATTAGGGTACGTACCTGGTATGTCGAAGAGGTGAGGATACCTTGACTTCATTTCAGATTCTAACTCCTAGGTCATTTCCTCAACATCGTGGTTTCTCCACAAAACTTTGACTTGAGGTATAACCTTGGAGTGTAGAATATGATCCTTCTTATCCAAGATTTTAACAGGTACCTCTTCATACGTTAAATCTTCCGCTATCTCGTCCGGTTCTAATTCAATAATGTGGTTCGGGTATTTCACATATTTACGTAACATAGATATATGAAAAACGTTATGAACACGAGACATACTTAGCGGTAAGGCGAGTCTATAGGCCACAGTTCCTACTCGATCGAGGATTAAAAATGGGCTAATGAATCGAGGATTGAGCTTTCCTCTCTTTCCAAATCTCATAACTCCTTTCCATGGAGCAACACGTAACAACACATGATCTCCAATATTGAATTCCACGTCCTTTCGATGAAGATCAACATAACTCTTTTGACGATCTTGTGAGGTTTTTATACGTTATCGGATCGTTTAAATTTTTCCCGTAGTCATACGTACCAACTCTGGTCCCAACAATGTTGCTTCACCCACCTCATCCCAACATACTGGAGAACGACACTTTCTTTCATACAACGCCTCAAATGGAGCCATGCCAATACTTGCTTGATAACTGTTGTTGTAGGAAAACTCCACCAATGGTAAGAACTTGTCCCAACTTCCCTTGAAGTCAAGGACACAGAGTCTTAATAGACCTTCAAGAGTTTGAATAGTCCTCTCCGACTGCCCGTCCGTTTGAGGATGATATGCCGAACTAAATTGTAAATCCGCGCCCATAGCTTTTTGTAAACTAACCCAAAATCTTGAAGTGAATCTTGGGTCTCGATCAGAAACTATGGATACTGGCATACCATGCAATCTTACAACCTTGTTTATATACATACGAGCAAGAGCGTTCAAGTGTATAAGTTTCTCGTATAGGTAAGAAATGAGCGGACTTGGTCAATCTATCAACAATGACCCAAATTGCATCTATGCCTTGAGAAACCACGGGAAAACCGAAGACTTGAAATCCATGGTAATGTGCTCCCACTTCCATTCTGGAATTTGAAGTGGTTGCAATGGACCTTTTGGTACTTGATGCTCCGCCTTGACTCGTTGATAAGTTAGACACCTTGAGATAAACTATGCGATCTCTCTCTTCATATTGCTCCACCAAAATGTATGTCGAAGATCATAATACATTTTGGTACTCCCAGGATGGATTGCAAACGGTGTGTTGTGCGCCTCCATCATGATTTTATACTTTAAATCAGGGTCGTTAGGAACATAAACTCTAGAGTTGACTCGAAGTATTCCTTCTTTATCGATTCTTACTTCTGAAATAACACCTTGCACTTTCTTCCTCATATGCGTTAGCTCCAGGTCTGTAGCTTGAGCAGCTTTAACTTTATCGATTAAAGTCAATTTTACTCGTATATTCACCATCATCACATGGGTCCCTAGAGTCTTTAACTCTATCTCCATCCTTTGTAAGTCATATAAAATGGGCCTTTGCATTGACAATAATGCACTCGTACCCGCATATGATCTTCTACTCAATGCATCAGCTACTACGTTCACTTTTCCAGGATGGTATTGAATGGTATGATCATAATCTTTCAATAGATCAAGCCATTATCGTTGCCGCATGTTGAGTTCCTTTTGAGTGAAGAAATATTTGAGGCTTTTATGATTCGTATAGATCTCCACCTTCTCTCCATATAGGTAATGCCTCCAAATCTTAAGCGCAAAAACGACAACTGCCAACTCTAGATCATGAGTAGGGTAATTCCTCTCATATTCTTTGAGTTGTCGTGAGGCATAGGCTATGACTTTCCCATGTTGCATGAGAACACATCCTAACTCTTTGCCTGAAGCATCACTGTAGATGATAAATCCCTCCGAGCCAGATGGTATTATCAGAACAGGTGCTGAAATAAGCCTCCTCTTGAGTTCTTGAAAACTCTTCTCACATTCCTCGCTCCAACCGAACTTTGTATCTTTTTTAGTCAGCTGAGTTAACGATTCGAGAAAACCATTCTACGAATCTCCGATAATAACTAGCTAAGCCGAGAAAGCTACGTACTTCGGTCACTTATTTAGGTTGCTCCCAGCTTTGAATAGCTTCAATCTTTGTCGGGTCAACAGATATTCCATGATTTGATACTACGTGCCCAAAGAATGCTACTTCCTCAAGCCAGAACTCACATTTCTTCAACTTGGCCTAAAGCTTGTTTTCACGAAGCTTATGGAGTATCAGCCTCAAGTGTTGCTCATGATCTTCACGATTTTTGGATTACATGAGGTTGTCATCAATAAAGACGACCACAAATTGATCCAAATATTCCTTGAATACTCGGTTCATCATATCCATGAAGGCATCAGGAGCATTGTGACGAACGAGATTTTTGTAATTTAATTTTAATATTTATTAAAGTAAATAAATATTTTCGATGATTTAATTATTAGATTAAATAATTAATTGATGAAATTGTGGTAGATTAATTTAATTATATGTGTTACATTTATTAAATTAATGTAGAGAATATTTATTATTCGATGTATGTATTTATGTGAGCTTATTATATTAAAAGAAATATTTAATAAGCCTAATGTTATTTTAATTAATTTAATTATTAATTAGAGAGTTAATAATTTGACATTATTTATTAATGAGAAATTTAATTATGTGACTATGTGAATTTATGAGAAATTATTATATTTTATTTAAAGTAAATTAAATAAGATATTGATTTTATTTTATGAAGGGTGTGACATTTTCAAACTATACGATAAGGTTTTATTAAAATAAAGGGTTTTGAAATCTAGTATGCTAGCCAAACATGGCACTAAGGGAGGTTGGGAGCAGTTACCCATGATAGATGGCCGACCTCCACAACAACGTCGATTCCTTTTCTATTTATTTCATACGCCTTCTTCTTCTTCATTTTTCTAAGTCTGGCATAACATCACAGAGAGAGTTGAGAAATTGTTGAGTGAGAGTGTCAGTTGTGTGATTGAAGATGTAAGACCCCAACTTATTATTAATGAAATTTAATTTTCTCTATTTATTATTTTGAAATAGTAAGGGTTGATTTGATTAATGTGGATAGTTATGGGTAAATCATAAATATTTCAAAATAAGCAAGTGGTTATAAAATATTCATTGTTGTGGGGAATATTTCGTTTGGTCGTGGAATATTAATCTTTGTCGGGGAATATTAAATGCGACGGTAATGACCGTGTGTGGGCCCCATAATGTAAAGCGATTGGATGAAGAAAATGACAAATATAAGTTGTTTAAAAATAACAGGCGTAGTTATTTACAGATTATCTTTGTTAAAATACTAAATTGGTTAAAAACAAGTATACACGGTATTGCACCAATTATTGATTCTTACGTAAGAAGGCACTACTCGATAATGGTTACGATAATAATTCTTATTCGATATTTTATTGATTTAATAATTCTTTGCGTTGATATTTTATATTCTTTGTTGTTTCAATAATTGTCATTACACAAGTATTTTTTCATTATCGATGCAATAATTCATATTATCTCGAATAATATTATTAGATAACATTATTGGCAATGTCTAGAAAGTTACATACAGGAGAGGTTTGGTCACCTAATTGCGTGCAAGAAGGAGAAATTCTTATTGGAAAGCCCCTCTTTCTGGAACCGCCTGGTTGTCAATATTGTGATTCGTAATATTATTTGTGAATAATTAATTATTGATTCATATGATGAGGAAAATATTGATTTTATGTGGATATAGATGGAGAAAAATTTTAATGTGACAATTGTTGAAAATTGAAATTTTATCTTTTACGATAAGATAATTCATTTAAATGTATTATTATATTTTAATAATATAATAATGGTGATATTTTACAACGAATGTGGGATATATGAGTATATCTGAGGAGGAAGAGTATATTTTTGTTGCAATAAATGTTTAAAACATGTTAAAATGTGTGCCGGTGGACCCCATTTATCGATTGAAATTTGATTATAGCACACGTAAAATCGCTTGGTTTGTGGATTTCGGTCAATTTCTATTTGGAATTTGGAAAAACTTTCTTCTGCAAAGTTGTAGAGAATTGAATTTCCTATAAAAAGTCGCGAGATTCGAATTTTCTGATAAAAGGACTATTTATTATGAATTATTGAAGTTCTGAAGCTCCGAAATAATTAATTTTTGGAAGTTTAAAATATTTTTAATTACAAAAACGTTTTTGATTTGTTTGGTAGACTTATTTGTTGTCAAGCATGGCTGAATTCAGATCATAGATTGTGTGCGTAGGAATTTATATATAATATATTAATATTATATTAAATTTTACCTTTAGTGTTCTAAGCAATTTCTATAAATAGGGTGCTTAGGTTAGAATTGAAAATCACATCAACGGCTCAAGTTTTTTCTCTCTATATTATCGGCGTATTCTTGTGAGTATTTTGAGTATACTTTGAGTATTGCTATACGGTCTTGCAAGTTCATGTATCCAGGTGTTTCAACTAGAAATCTTGTCTTTTCGAGGTAAGGGATATTATTATTTTCTTAATGATATTATTTCTTCAATATCATTATCTTTGAAATATTGATCTGAAGTTTTTATCAAATTTGGAACTTTTTTGGTGTGAGTTCTTATTCACGTGATACTGGACTTTATTCACGATATCTGATACTTATTCACGAATACAAAGACTATTCATGAAAAATGAAAATTTTCCATTTAAATCTAAAATATCTATTGTGGATACTAGCTTTGATTGTATCCATGTTTTGATCATTCTTGAATTTTACACTACTATGATTATTTTGAGGTATTTTTGGACATGGATAAAACAAAGTACGAATCTTTAATTCTTAATCCTTGTCATTTTGTTTCATTAGATTCGTTTCTTTAAAAATATTTTCATCATCCTCGGTCTTAAATGATGATATTATTGAATATCTTTGGCTGTGAGTGCAAAGATGAATGATTTCGAAGAATATCTTTGGCCGTAGTGCAAAAGATGAGCAGTGTTTAGATGAACATGATTAATCGATGAATATCTTTGGCTGTAGTGCAAAAGATGAATATTTGATTCTAGATATATATTGATTGATGTTACGAGGGGATAAAAGATGAGCGATGAACTTTTAAATTCATACATAGAAGATAGTAGTTTGCATTCTCTACTTAACTCTTCTAATGAATTATTATTTCATTGCGAATATTGATTTAAAATTTGTTGTCTATTGTATTCTATTAGATTTTTCCTGTTGAAGACTAATGATAATTTGTTGTATATTATCTTAGTCATAATATTCTTTCTTGGGCTAGTTGAGCTCACCCATTTCCTTTTGTTCCATTTTTTTTTCTCGGGAGGCGAGAATATAGCGAGTACTGCAGTCTGGGGTATGGAATGAGGGTTCTAGAGAGAGTTGTTTAGTAGTCCTCACCATTTTGTAAAATAATGTATCAATAAATGTGATGAGGATTTATTTGAGTATAGATATTGTCTAGAAGATAATATTTGTATTCAAACTCACAGCTTTTCTTGTTGTAATAATAAAGTTGTAGTTGTTTACGTGCCATGTATTGACAACTCAAAATGGGTGATGTAAACCTATTTTGGGGGCGTCAAAGTTGGTATCGAGCTTAGGGATATGATCTCTGGCGGAGATGGGGAATAGAACTAGGAGGGAGAGGCGAGTAAATCCTTCGCTAGTGTGTCCTACCTAACTTATTTGTTAGTTGTCAATATATAGGGATATTATGTGATATATTGATTTCCTTAATTAACCCTTGTTTTATGGCGGTGATTTGAGAATGTCATTGAGAATATTAACAATGGAAATGAGACCAGTGGAGACGCTTTGTACTCACCAACGAGGAGAGCGTACAACAGTGGCAATGTTCCTCTTGTGAACAACACCATTGAAAGCGGATGATGAGCGAGGGGATGTTTAGAAGCTTTTTGCGATTCATGCAAAAAATCGACGAGGAGACTCGTGTTCAAAATATAGGAGGAAATGATAGCAATTCACGGGTTGTCACATTACTAAGCGATTCAAAGAGTTGGGACCACGAATTTAAGGGAAAGCGGATCCGATCATGGCGGAAACATGGGTCAAGCAAATTACCAAGATATTCGATGTCTTGGGATGCACGGAGAACGAAGGTTCCATTCGCCACCTTTATGTTCCGCAATGAGGCAAACCATCTCTTGGTGGGAGTCTCAGAAAGCGTACCCATCCGGCCGCTTTTCGGCATGTCTTGGGAGGCGTTTGAAACTATTTAATGACAAATATTTTCACGAAAGTGTTCGTCATATATGAAGGAAGTGGAGTTCATCGATTAGAACAAAACAACATGGCGGTGTCTCGATGACGAGGCAAAGTTTGCGAGTTATCGAGTTTGTACCTCATTTGGTGGAGAATGAGGAACGTATAACGCGGATGTTTCTGAGAGGTTTGAAACCCGACATACGATAATATCTCATTTCTCATAAATTTTCTCTCTATTCAGATGTTGTTAATAGGGCTCAATTGTTAGAAGCGAGATAACGAGTATGTTCAACCAAGGACCATAACCGAGGATCGTGCGGAGATAGCGATCAATGTAATAATGATAACCCGGTGGAGAAAAGCAGATAGACAAAATGGTAACCACTCTGGTGGTAATCATGGCCATGAAAATAGAAGAAGCGAGTTAGGAGGAGATTTTAAAAGAGGAGATTTAACAACGACCATGTGAAGACGCAGCGGTCTTGCGTAAACGGGTTACGAGGGAGGAAAACGACCACCGGTCATATGCTACAAATGCAGAAAAGAGGGACATATAAGGTCAAACTGTTCAAAGCCTTCCAAGGTATGCTATAATTGTGGAAAAGAAGGACATATCGCTCGAGATTGTACGATATCGAAACCCAGTCCAGCGTGAATGGTGACTCAAAAGGATGTCCCAGAAAAGTCAAAGTCAACGGTTCTTGGAAGAGCGTTTGTCGTGACCGGTCAAAAATACGAGGAACCCGAACGAAGTTAGCACGGGTTAGTTAATTATAAATTCTTGCGAAGTATATACCTTACTTGATACCGGTGCTACCCATTCATTTATCTCTCCTGCATGTGCTCAACGTTTAAACTTGACTCCGGAGAAATTAGACTTTGACCTATCTGTGGAAACTCCGTTAGGAGAAACTTTCATCACATCCATTGTTTATAAATCTTGTTTGATTCAAGTTGGCACCATCACCTTACCATTGACCTTATCTCTTTAAAAAGATACTTGCTTTTGATGTGATTTTAGGGATTGATTGGTTAACTACTCATCATGCCAAAATTGATTATTTTCGTAAGGTTGTTAGTTTTCATATTCTAACCAACCTATGTGCAATTCAAGCAACTAAACCATTAAAATCAATCATTGTCATATCTAATCATAAAGCTATTCGTTTATTGAAAAGCGGATGTCAAGCTTTCTTAGCCCATGTTATGGATTTGAATAAAGACACGTCAAATTTGAATAATATTCTGTTGTTATTGACTTTCCTGACGTATTTCCTGAAGAACTTCCCAGTCTACCCCCAGTAGCGTGAAGTTGAATTCTTTATTGATCTTGAACCTGGTACAAAGCCCATTTCTAAAACCCCATATTGAATGGCTCCTATTGAACTTCAGGAGTTAAAGGTCCAACTACTGGAATTGTTGGACATCGGTTTCATTCGTCCTAGTACATCTCCTTGGGGTGCTCTATTTTATTCAGTAAAGAAGAAAGAGCGGGAGTATGCGACTTTGTATTGACTATCGGAATTGAACCATGTCACCATCAAGAATAGGTATCCTCTACCTCGTATTGATGACTTGTTTGACTAGTTGCTGAGGGCACAATTCTTTTCAAAAATCGATCTTCGTTACGGATATCATCGGTAGAAGATTAGGCGAGGATATTCCAAAGACGCGCTTTAGAACTCGATGCGAGCATTATGAATTCTTAGTCATGTCTTTCGGATTGACTAATGCTCTGCGGCTTTCATGGATATGATGAGCCGAGTATTCGAGGAATATTTGGATCGGTTTGTTGTTGTCTTTATTGATGACATCCTCATATATTCCAAAAGTCGTGAAGATCATGAGCACCATTTGAAATTTGGTACTCAAAGGCTTCAGAAAACAAACTATATGCCAAATTGAAGAAATGCGAGTTCGGCTTGAGGAAGTAGCATTTCTTGGGCACGTGGTGTCAAAACATGGAGTATCTGTTGATCCCGTGAAGATTGAAGCAATACAAAGTTGGGAGCAACCAAGTCGATGGATGAAGTACGTAGCTTTACGGGTCAGGTGGTTATTATCGGAGATTCGTGGAAGGGTTTTCTCGAATCGCTACTCCATTAACTTCGCCTAACTTCGGAAGGATACAAAATTCGTTTGGAGCGAAGAATGCGAGAAGAGTTTCAAGAGCTTAAGAGGAGACTTATTTCTAAGACTGTTCTAACAATACCATCCGGTTCGGATGGATTTGTTATCTCAAATGATGCTTGTGCAAAGGGTTAGGATGTCTTCTCGTGCAACGTGGGAAAGTCATAGCCTATGCCTCATGACAACTTAAAAAGAGTATGAGAGGAATTATTCTACTCATGATCTAGAGTGGCGTGATCATTTTCGCGCTTAAAGATATGGGGGCACTATCTATATGGGGAGAAAATGGAGATATATTCAGACCATAAAAGCCTTAAATATTTTTCTTCACTCAAAAAGAACTCAACATGCGGCAAATGACGTTGGCTCGAGCTATTGAAAGACTACGACCACACTAGTCAATACCATCCTAGAAAAGTTTAACGTGGTAATGTACGCGTTGAGTAGAAGATCATATACGGGAATGAGTGCGATGATGTCAAGTATACGATAAAGCCAACTTTAATAGAAAAGTTAAGGTTGCTCAAGCCACCAGGCCCGGAAATGATGCGTATGAAGAAGAAAGTACAAGAAGGAGCTATTAGGAAGTGAGAATTGATGAAGAAGGAATACTTGAGTCCACTCTAGACTTTGTGTCCCTAACGACTACGATTTGAAGTACAAGATTATGATGGAGGCACACAATACACCATTTGCAATCCATCTCGAAGTACCAAAATGTATCGTGATCTTGACATACATTTTGGTGGAACAATATGAAGAGAGAGATTGCAAAGTTTATCTCGATGTGTTTAACTTGTCAACGTGTAAAGGCGGAGCATCTAGTACCTAAGGGTCCGTTGCAACCACTTGAGATTTCGAAATGGAAGTGGGAACATATTACCATGGATTTCGTTACGGGTCTTCCTCTACGGTTTCTCAAGGCATCAATGCTATTTGGGTTATTGTTGATAGATTAACCAAGTCGCTCATTTCTTGCCGATCACGAGAGACTTATTCCTTGAACGTCTTGCTAGTATATACGTGAATGAGATTGTGAGGTTGCATGGCATGCCCGTATCCATAGTTTCGGATCGTGACCCAAGATTCACTTCAAGATTTTGGGTTAGCTTGCAAAAAGCTATGGGCGCGGATTTACGATTGATT
This sequence comes from Panax quinquefolius, assembly GCA_020205615.1. Lineage (NCBI taxonomy): Eukaryota > Viridiplantae > Streptophyta > Magnoliopsida > Apiales > Araliaceae > Panax > Panax quinquefolius. The sequence goes on along the minus strand of CM035174.1, from coordinate 34,736,917 downwards.
AAGCATACCATCCTCAAAGCAGACGGACAATCGAGAAAGGACTATTCACACTCTTGAAGATTTATTAAGACTCTGTGTCCTAGACTTCAAGGGCAGTTGGGATAAGTATTTACCATTGGTGGAATTTGTTAGGTTTGTAATATTCATAACGCAATCAAATTGCATAAAAAGTGCGGAAGCGTGTAAAAATCAGAGTTTAAAAAATTTACAAACCATATACCCGGATCATCCTTTATGCATAATTATTAATTAAACGAAAAGATAAAGAATAAAATCATACCCTTGAAGATCGAGCTTCCTCAGGTACAAGTTCACCTCCAATCCTTTTCGCGTTCAACTTGAATCCACCGGGTTTGGTTCCTTCCTTTGATCAACATTAGCCACCCAAGCGTTTGGCCTCTAGAGGTGATCCACCAAGGAAGAAGAAAATTCAAGAAGGGTGTTTATGGCTCAACCCTAGTTTTTCTATCTCTATAGAAAAAGGTGTACTCCCAACAACTTGGAATTATTACGTAGTTGTTAAAGTCAACAACCCATAACACCCATAATAAGACTCCTCTTATTTATAGATGTGGGCAACCCACCTTAACAATTAAGGAATTGGATTTTAATTAATTAAATTTTTAATTAATTAAGCTCCCTAATCTTATTAGGGAAAATTAATTAAACTCCTTTAACTAATTTTCCTTCCTAATCCAATTAGGAATAAATGAGAGTACTTATATTAAATTAATTCCTAAACTCTTTTAGAAATTAAAATAATAATAATTGTAATAATATTAATAAGACTCCTCTTATTAATTTATATTTAATATTTCTAAAATATTAAATAATAAATATTAAGCTATTTAATTTATTCTATCACCATAGATTAAATTAAATATACATAACATATATTATTACGATTATGCCATTTACTTCTTAAATAATTATTCTTCCTTTTATGGTGTGACCCTTTAGGTTCTCCATATTAAACCGGTTGTGAATAAATCAATTAGAACAATTCTAATCTTATTTAAATAAATAAATTAAACAATTAATTTATTTAAATAAATAATATTTATTCTCTGATAGGGATAAGCCTCCTAGCGATCAACGACTTTCCGGATAATATAGATTTCAACATTAATCATTAAAGAACCTTTGAGTAAATAGTTACCGTACAATTCAATCCTTCCACCATCTGATGTCCCGATTAAATATAAGACATGGAATTATTGTCAAGTCTTATTTTATTTAATTATATGTATTTCGACTCTTAAATGCACAACTCAAATAATGCAAATTAGAAACTCCTTTCTAATTTCATTACGCCGCCAAGGACTCTTTGGGTTGTCATTTATCGAATCACATAGGACATTTCTCTTCTTTTATTAGAAGTGGTAGATTCTTTATTGATCATACATTATCTCCATATACAACTTATTATACCCAAGCATACCCTTTGATATACCCTAAGGGTCTTAAGGAATAAGTCAAAGTATAACTCATCATACACAAGATACTATGATGATCTCAAGTCCAAGGATTACTTGTACTACTATTACTACTGGGAATTCCTATTGACGAGCAAATAAAACTCCATTAGGTATTCCTTAGCGAGCCACGTTCGGTGAACTTATTCTCTAATAAGCACCTACATACTTGCTTTAGTGTCTCCACATAAATGATCATGAGATCAATCATCCTCATCCAATGAGCAAGCAACGTATGTACCAATCTATCCGGATTCACTAATCCCCAATTTAGTAATCCAATGATTGGGAACTATTTTAGTTTTAAGCTTTCTAAGAATTTAGATCTCATTAGAATGATCATCATCATTATTCTAAAAGCATTGCTTAAAACTATGGGTTTATCACATATTATAAAACGACATCATGTAGATAATTAAAAGCCTTTAATAAATTAATACTTTTTATTAATAAATGAATAAGATTGTTACAAAGTATATGCTTTATCATCAAACATGATTGGCTTGTGTGCATACTACTTTCAATCTCCCACTTGCACTAAAAGCCAATCGTCATGGTATCTCATACTCTTCTTCTCTAAGTGGCGATTATCCTGCTTTGTTGGATAAGCTTTAGTTAATGGATATGTAATGTTGTTTATGAGAGTCCACTATCTCTATAGTGATTTCCCATCTTTCAATGATTCTAATAATCAAATGAAAGTGCCACAACACATGTTTAGATCCAAGATGAGACTTGGGAACTATTCCTAGTTACGTAATGAACTTTTAATCCAAACAATCAACTTGCGACTTCATTTATAGCTATATACTTTGTCTTTATTACTAAACCAAAGCAACTCTTTCTTTGTTTGGAACCTTTCAATTCAACGCACCACCGTTCATGGTAACACTTTACCTTAAAGTGGATTTTACGTCGTCTTAGTGCATCGAAAAACTTGAGTCTACATTAAGCCCTCTAGTTTTAATTCGGACCCATCGTGTAATATGATCATATCCTTAGTCTTTGGTTAAGAACTTTAAGATGTTTTCAGCGACTCACAGTGAACTTCTCCGTAATATGGTGATCAACATCAGGTCTCGTATATTTCATTGCATACATGATTGTCACTCATGCGATCTCTCTTCTTTGGAGTCTATGGGGACTATTAAGAGAGATACACTCCATGACTCATCAACATGAGACATCTCTTGGAGTTTGCCATGCTAAACGACTTTAGCATCAAATGAATATACGTTCCTTGGGTTAAGTCGAGCATCCTCTTAAATCTATCTATATAGATTTTATCCCCAATTAAGATACTCTTCCCAAATCATTCATGGAGGAATGTTTAGACAACTTTATCTTTACTGATTGTAGCATTGGTATGTCATTCCTTATCCGTAGTATATCAACATATAGTACTAGGAATGTCACGATGCTCCCCCAAACCCTTTTACACACTTGAAGTCTTACCTCATCGAATGTAACTACTGGATCATCATCTTCTATGATCGTACCTCATCATCATCATCTATGATGAATCCATACCTCCGGTATCTTGGTACTATTCGATTTACGATTGGGTTGTGGTACAATAGGTCTATCTCTGAGTTCCTCTTATTTGACTTATAGTGTTTTGTGGTTCTTGAACTTTTCAAGATCTATTATCCTCCCAGATAGCCCCTTGATGATAAACGCCTTTATCTTAGAAAGCGCGTGTTTCGTAACAAACACCTTTTGCTAAGTAGAATTATAGAACATATACCCTAAACTTACTTTAGGATGTCCCACAAATCGACACTTGTCAAATCTTGTCCCAAACTTATCCTTGAAACCTTTTCACATAAGTTGGACAACCCTTATCTTAACATACTTAAGATTAGGAATCCTCCACATCCATAACTTTTATGGAGTCTTGAAATTTGGATTTTGAGGTTACCTTTTCGTAGATATGTAGCCATTTCTAGGGCATGACCTTAGAGGGATCTTTGGAATGTCGGTAAAATCATTATGGACCGCACCATGTCCAACAAGGTGCGATTTTTCCTTTCGGATACATCAATCAATTATTACGTATCATGAGGTGTCCATTATGAGAAAAACCATTTGAGATGATCTAGAAACTTATTGCACAAGTATTTATTCCTTGATCTAATCAAAGAGTCTTAATACTTTGCAAATTTGTTTCACTTCCTCAATTCTTTGAACCTTTGAATAATTCACACTTGTATTTCAAACAAATACACACATTCAACTCTCTCGAATGATCATCTCCTTTTTTATACTAATTTGTTCAATATGCAAAATTATTTTCATGTAAGTCAAGTATACAAAATTTATTAAGTAATATTCGGTTCTATACAAAACATTATTATTATAAATAGAACAACAATTGTTCTTAATTATAATACCAAAAATTTTATTGTCCAACAATAAAATAGAAATAATATTTCTAACAAGAACTAGAATACAATAACAACTTATTGACTTAATAGATTTTCCGTGAAGCATTGCTAAACTATAAGTTTTTATGGCTAATATGGCAACCTTTGCTACATTTCCATACATAGGATAACTTATATTTGTTTAGCTTTCTACTCATTTGGCCCCTTCATAAATCTATATTTATGATAACCAAAGTTGGTATCCAATACCCAAGTAGAACCTTGACTTAAAGAAAATTTATTTCAATCATGAACAAAATTGTATTTATAATAGAAACTTCACTAAGCTTCTTTGGTTAGCCTCTCGCAAAATGCTTTTCACGAGTTTATTTCAAAGTGTCCGGGCTTATAGCGGTGGAAGCAAACTCCTTCTTTATCCGTGATCGATTTTGTTCTTATTATCCTTTGTTTACGCCTTTCTATATACCTTCTTTGAATCGTTATTCTTTTCGGAAGATCCTTTGGCCCTACCAAGTAAGACATGGTCTTTCTTGGTTGGAAAGTGACTCTCAACATTTTTCAACATGTTAAGCAAATCGTGAAAGGCGATATCTAGCTTGTTCATATGAAAAATTCACAACAATTGTGAAAGAGTTAGGAAGTGAGTGCAAGATCAAATCTTGGCTCAACTCTCCATCCATGACAAAAACCGGTTGTCCTAATTGATCAATCAAATTGATTATGTTAAGAACTTTTTATGCATACTATAGTGCCATTGGCCATTCTAGATCGGAAGAGCTCCTTAGATATGTCGATATCTATCGGTCCTACTTTCTTCACCATCAACTACTTGATGTGCGGGAATATAGTAGGAGCATCCATAGTTTCATCTTGATTTGAAGCTCGTTACTCATGGATGCGAGCATGATGCATTGAGCCAATCAGTGCATCATCTTGCCACTTTCTAAAAGTAGCAATCTCTTCCTCGAGGCATTATTTGCAACCATTGCGAGGATAGGCGTATTAAGGATATAAGATAGCTTTTGACTATGAGAACTATTCTCAAATTCCTTAACCAATCCGTTTAATTTGGTCTGGTTAATTTAGCATCTAAATGCTACACAGTGATAGTAATTTAGATATTGTAAAATTCTGTAAATGAATTTGTAATTAACAACATTTTAACATACATTCTTTTATTAATTACCAAAATAATTTAGGTCTTGTTTTAAATTGGTATCTCCCACTATTTTCTTCAAACTATATTACCCTCACTTATATAGTTAAGCAAAATCTAATTAAAGATTTGCTAGTGAGAATAAGGATCCCATTTCAAATGTATATAGCCTTGTGGTGACACAACAAACTATATATAAATAAATAGGTAGACAACTTTTGTCAATTACATCAACTATGCAACTCCTTTTCTTTTGCCTCTTAGATTATTTTGATCAAGTGGTGGCACATCCGAATCAAAATTATCCAAGTTAAGTCCGAACCTAGCACTCCATATATTCAAAAAGAAAAATATCATCCTTGTGGTGACACAACAAAACAATATTGTTCAATTTTCTTTATAAGCATCAAATGTGATAAATTAACATCTTAAATACTTAATACTTGCCTTGTGGTGACACAACAAACTCATATTAAATATTTAATACTCTATTAATTTTATCATGCTAGAAAGCGACGTTCGATATTCCAAATATCTTTGAGCGCTTAGGATTTAATATAAAAATTGAGGGGTTTGTTATTAATTTGTCTCATCTTGTTTAAGCGCATTTATTATATATATATATAAAATCGCGTATTATATTAATGAACATGCAAGCATGTTTGCATAATATATAATATATATAGAATAAGCATGCACATATAGAATACTATATTCTACTGGATTGATTATGGACTTTTATTCTAGTTTGGTTCACTAGAGCCACCAAGTGAACCAAAAGGTCAAACTCCCCAGGGTGCAAGAAATAATATTTAAATATAACTATTACATTTAAACCCAGGGCTCTATTACAAAGCGGGTCTTCAATCGCTTCTTGCTCCTTGATCTCCAATTTTTAAAATAATTCTAACTATTCCTATTACATAACTATTTTAAAATAAATAGAAACCTTGATCGTGATCGAGGGAAATACATAGGAGGGAATAGAATTTACATTTAGAAAAATTAGAGAAGGCGCAGTCTGTGAGACCCATTTAATAAAACCCATACATTCATGCATCCAACTAAAATAAAATCCAATCGCATTGGTCGATAGTCCATAATCAATCCCATTTATTATCATACACATCACCATATGCATGATAAATAACATTCATCTCATGAATAATAAACATTTAATATATATATTAATATCATTTAATGGGCAAATTTAGTTAGTATAAAATCTATTTTTGAATTAAAATAAACTCCTTTATTTCAATCCAAATTTAAATCAAAATAAAACTATTTTATTTTAATTTATCCAATTTTGAATAAAATAAACTATTTTATTTTAATCAAAATAATTTAATCAAAATAAACTCTTTTATTTTAATTAATTATGGAATCAATTCCATGTAATAAAAAAAAATCTTTAATTAAAATAAACTCTTTTATTTTAATTAATTATGGAATCAATTCATGTAAAAAAAAATATTAAAGGAAACACGGATATTCTTTTCCTATTCACAAATAAACTCCTTTATTTTGAATAATATGAAATCTTATTTCATATTTAAATAAACTCCTTTATTTAAGGAAACATGGATTCTCTTTCCTATTCACAAATAAACTCTTTTATTTTGAATAATATGAAATCTTATTTCATATCTAAACAAACTCCTTTATTTAAGGAAAGATGGATTTACTTTCCTATTCACAAATAAACTCCTTTATTTTAGGAAAAATAAAATCCAATTTCAACTCCAATTAGTTATTATGGAATCCAATTCCAACTCTAATTAGTTAGCATGAAATTCTAATTTTAAAATTAAAATAAACCTTTTATTTTAATATTAAAATAAACCTTTTATTTTAAGATTAAAATAAACCCTTTTATTTTAATTATAAAATTATTTAAAATTAAAACAAAACTTTATATTTTAATATTAAAATAAACCTTTTATTTTAATATTAAAATAAACCTTTTATTTTAAAATTAAAATAAACTTTTTATTTTAATTATATAATAATTAAGAATATATATATGTATATATATATATATATTCGTAATATATATATTATATATATATAACCATAATATATATATATATATATATATCCGTGTACCTTATATAAAAAAAAAAAATGCTGCCTCTTTTTGAACCTCTGGTACTTGCTTTGCTTATGATTTCATTTGCTAAAAAAAATGGTTCCCAAAAAACCGTGCATTGCTTCCCAAAAAAAAAAACGTGCATTTTTTTTTTTTCAAGTCCTGCCTTCAAGTCTTTGTTTTTATAAAACCGTGCATTGTTTTCCAAAAAAAATGGTTCCTGCCGATTTTTAAAAAAGTTTTAACGTTTTTTTTTATTTAAATTTTATACAATTAAATTATGCCCAATTAAATTGTTCTAAACACATATCAATATACATATCAAATCTGAACAATTAATAATTCGCATAAAGGTTTGGCTCTGATGCCACTGTTAGGTTTGTAATATTCATAACGCAATCAAATTGCATAAAAAGTGCGGAAGCGTGTAAAAATCAGAGTTTAAAAAATTTACAAACCATATACCCGGATCATCCTTTATGCATAATTATTAATTAAACGAAAAGATAAAGAATAAAATCATACCTTTGAAGATCGAGCTTCCTCAGGTACAAGTTCACCTCCAATCCTTTTCGCGTTCAACTTGAATCCACCGGGTTTGGTTCCTTCCTTTGATCAACATTAGCCACCCAAGCGTTTGGCCTCTAGAGGTGATCCACCAAGGAAGAAGAAAATTCAAGAAGATAGGTGTTTATGGCTCAACCCTAGTTTTTCTATCTCTATAGAAAAAGGTGTACTCCCAACAACTTGGAATTATTACGTAGTTGTTAAAGTCAACAACCCATAACACCCATAATAAGACTCCTCTTATTTATAGATGTGGGCAACCCACCTTAACAATTAAGGAATTGGGTTTTAATTAATTAATTCTTTTAATTAATTAAGCTCCCTAATCTTATTAGGGATAATTAATTAAACTCCTTTAACTAATTTTCCTTCCTAATCCAATTAGGAATAAATGAGAGTACTTATATTAAATTAATTCCTAAACTCTTTTAGAAATTAAAATAATAATAATTGTAATAATATTAATAAGACTCCTCTTATTAATTTATATTTAATATTTCTAAAATATTAAATAATAAATATTAAGCTATTTAATTTATTCTATCACCATAGATTAAATTAAATATACATAACTTATATATTATTACGATTATGCCATTTACTTCTTAAATAATTATTCTTCCTTTTATGGTGTGACCCTTTAGGTTCTCCATATTAAATAGGTTGTGAATAAATCAATTAGAACAATTCTAATCTTATTTAAATAAATAAATTAAACAATTAATTTATTTAAATAAATAATATTTATTCTCTGATAGGGATAAGCCTCCTAGCGATCAACGACTTTCTAGATAATATAGATTTCAACATTAATCATTAAAGAACCTTTGAGTAAATAGTTACAAGTACAATTCAATCCTTCCACCATACTGATGTCCCAATTAAATATAAGGCATGGAATTCTTTGTCAAGTCTTATTTTATTTAATTATATGTATTTCGACTCTTAAATGCACAACTCAAATAATGCAAATTAGAAACTCCTTTCTAATTTCATTACGCTTATAACCAAGGACTCTTTGGGTTGTCATTTATCGAATCACATAGGACATTTCTCTTCTTTTATTAGAAGTGGTAGATTCTTTATTGATCATACATTATCTCCATGTACAACTTATTATACCCAAGCATACCCTTTGATATACCCTAAGGGTCTTAAGGAATAAGTCAAAGTATAACTCATCATACACAAGATACTATGATGATCTCAAGTCCAAGGATTACTTGTACTACTACTATTACTGAGAATTCCTATTGACGAGCAAATAAAACTCCATTAGGTATTCCTTAGCGAGCCACGTTCGGTGAACTTATTCTCTAATAAGCACCTACATACTTGTTTTAGTGTCTCCACACAAATGATCATGAGATCAATCATCCTCATCCAATGAGTAAGCAGCGTATGTACCAATCTATCCGGATTCACTAATCCCCAATTTAGTAATCCAATGATTGGGAACTATTTTAGTTTTAAGCTTTCTAAGAATTTAGATCTCATTAGAATGATCATCATCATTATTCTAAAAGCATTGCTTAAAACTATGGGTTTATCACATATTATAAAAACGACATCATGTAGATAATTAAAAGCCTTTAATAAATTAATACTTTTTATTAATAAATGAATAAGATTGTTACAAAGTATATGCTTTATCATCAAACATGATTGGCTTGTGTGCATACTACTTTCGTAATTCTCCTACAACAATGAGTTATCGAGCAAGTATAGGTGTGGCTCCATTTGAAGCATTATATGGGACGAAAGTGTCGCTCTCCAAATATATGTTGGGACGAGGTGGGTGAAGCAACATTGTTGGGACCCGAGTTGGTACGTATGACTACTGAAAAGATCCAAATGATTTGACAACGTATACAAACGGCACAAGATCGACAAAAGAGTTATGCGGATCTTCATCGAAAGGACGTGGAATTTAGTATAGGGGATCATGTATTGTTGCGAGTTGCTCCATGGAAGGGAGTTACAAGATTTGGGAAGAGAGGAAAGCTCAATCCACGATTTATTGGTCCATTTCAAATTCTTGACCGAGTAGGAAATGTAGCCTATAGACTCGCGTTACCTCCGAGTATGTCTCGTGTTCATAATGTGTTTCACATATCTGTACTTCGTAAATATGTGAAAGACCCGAATCACGTTATAGAGTTAGAACCGGATGAGATAGCCGAAGACTTAACGTATGAGGAGGTACCTGTCAAGATCTTGGATAGGAAGGAGCATGTCCTACGCGCAAAGGTCATACCACAAGTTAAAGTTTTGTGGAGGAATCATGCTATAGAGGAAATGACCTGGGAATTGGAAACGGAAATGAAAGCGAGGTATCCTCACCTTTTCGAAACACCAGGTACGTACGTCAATTTCGAGGACGAAATTTCATAAGGAGGGGAGGTTGTAAGACCCCAACTTATTATTAATGAAATTTAATTTTCTCTATTTATTATTTTGAAATAGTAAGGGTTGATTTGATTAATGTGGATAGTTATGGGTAAAATACGTAAATATTTCAAAATAAGCAAGTGGTTATAAAATATTCATTGTTGTCGGGGAATATTCGTTTGGTCGTGGAATATTAAATCTTGTAGAGAATATTAAATGACAGTAGCATGACCATGTGTGGGCCCCATGAAAGCGATTGGATGAAGAAAGCGACAAATATAAGTTGTTTAAAAATAGCAGGCGTAGTTATTACAGATTAATCTTGTTAAAATACTCGGTGGTTAAAACACAAGAGTACACACGATATTGCACCAATTATTGATTCTTACGTAAGAAGGCACTACTCGATAATGGTTACGATAATTCTTTATTCGATATTTTATTGATTTAATAATTCTGCGTTGATATTTTATATTCTTTGTTGTTTGAATAATTGTCATTACGGTATTTTTCATTATCGATGCAATAATTCATATTATCCGAATAATATTATTAGATAACATTATTGGCAATGTCTAGAAAGTTACATCTAAGGAGAGGTTTGGTCACCTAATTGCGGCGCCCGATGAAGGAGAAATTCTTATTGGAAAGCCCCTCTTTCACAGGAAGCGCCTCAGTTGTCAATATTGTGATTCGTAATATTATTTGTGAATAATTAATTATTGATTCATATGATAAGGAAAATATTGATTTTATGTGGATATAGATGAAGAAAAATTTTAATGTGACAATTGTTGAAAATTGAAATTTTATCTTTTTACGATAAGATAATTCATTTAAATGTATTATTATATTTTAATAATATAATAATGGTGATATTTTTACAACGAATGTGGGATATATGAGTATCTGAGGAGGAAGAGTATTTTTGTTGCAATAAATGTTTAAAACATGTTAAACATGTCGGTGGACCCCATTTATTGATTTGAAATTTGATTATAACTTTGTAAAATCACCCGTTTGTGGATTTGGTCAATTTCATTTGGAATTTGGAAAACTTTCTTACGCAAAGTTGTAGAGAATTGAATTTCCTATAAAAATTCCTTGAGATTCAAATTTTCTGATAAAAGGACTATTTATTATGAATTATTGAAGTTCTGAAGCTCCGAAATAATTAATTTTTGGAAGTTTAAAATATTTTTAATTACAAAAACATTTTTGATTTGTTTGGTAGACTTATTTGTTGTCAAGCATGGCTGAATTCAGATCATATATTGTGTGCGTAGGAATTTATATATAATATATTAATATTATATTAAATTTTCTGCTTTGGTGTTCTAAGCAATTTCCTATAAATAGGGTGCTTAGGTTAGAATTGAAAATCACAATGTAAGCTGAAATTTTCTCTCTCTATATATTATCGGCGTATTCTTGTGAGTATTTTGAGTATACTTTGAGTATTGCTATACGGTCTGCAAGTTCAAGTATCAGGTGTTTCAACTAAATCTTGTCTTTCGAGGTAAGGGATATTATTATTTTTCGTAATGATATTATTTCTTCAATATCATTATCTTTGAAATATTGATCTGAAGTTTTATCAAATTTTGAACTTTTGGTGTCTGAGATTCTTATTCACGTATCACGGCACTATTCACGAATCTGACACTACTATTCATCGAAAAATGAAAATTTTCCTTTTAAATCTAAAATATCTATTGTGGATACTAGCTTTGATTGTATCCATGTTTTGATCATTCTTGAATTTTACACCACTATGATTATTTTTGAGGTATTTTTGGACATGGATAAAACAAAGTACTGAATCCTTAATCCTTAATCCTTGTCATTTTATTTCCTTTGGATTCGTTTCTTTAAAATTATTTTCATCATCCTCGGTCTTAAATGATGATATTATTGAATATCTTTATTTGTAGTGCAAAGATGAATGATTCTGAAGAATATCTATGGCCCGTAGTGCAAAAGATGAGCAGTGTTTAGATGAACATGACCCTGTGATGAATATCTTTGGCACATGTAGTGCAAAAGATGAATATTTGATTCTAGATATATATTGATTGATGTTACGAGGGGATAAAAGATAGAGCGATGAACTTTTAAATTCATACATAGAAGATAGTAGTTTGCATTCTCTACTTAACTCTTCTAATGAATTATTATTTCAGCTGCGAATATTGATTTAAAATTTGTTGTCTATTGTATTCTATTAGATTTTTCCTGTTGAAGATTAATGATAATTTGTTGTATATTATCTTAGTCATAATATTCTTTCTTGGGCTAGTTGAGCTCACCCATTTCCTTTTTGTTCCATTTTTCTTCTCGGGAGGCGAGAATATAGCGAAGTGCTAGAGTGGGGTATGGAATGAAGGTTCTAGAGAGAGTTGTTTAGTAGTCCTCACCATTTTTGTAAAATAATATATCAATAAATGTGATGAGGATTTATTTGAGTATAGATATTGTCTAGAAGATAATATTTGTATTCAAACTCACAGTTTTACTGTTGTAATAATAAAGTTGTAGTTGTTTCTGTACCATGTATTGACAACTCAAAATGGGTGATGTAAACCTATTTTGGGGGCGTCACAGAAGAGTTTGAGAAGGGTTTCAATTTGTCATCCTTATTCACACTACGCTTGGGTAATTCTCTTCAACCCAAATTCTTATTTTACGTCTTTTGAAGTTTTCATGAATATGGCTTAAAGTCTTTTGTAAAGTTTCTGTAGTTGGAAAGGGTAACAGTTTTGTGAATATATGTAATAATTCGAGTAGTATAGCATGTTTTATATATATATTGCATGATTCCATATCATCAATTTCATGAAATTATACAATATATGATTACATAGTATGTTATATGGCCATATGGCCTTATACGTGGTATTTCATGTGTTGATCATATATTATCCCTAAATTTTACACTTGTATGTGATTATGCATGATAAAACGAACAAAACGAAACTTGAATGGTTGGTTTTGGCCTCATAACGAATCCGTGGCGTTAAATTCTAGGATTTGTGTTCAACACTTCAAGAACATCAAGAACAGTACAATTTGCATAATTTAATTATGTGATTATGTGTTTTAATGGGTTAAAATCACTCTATAAATGTTGGGTATTGATTATATATGAATTCTAACACGTGGGTATGTTTAATTTGGAGAATTAATGATTATGTAGTGTTTATTTATTTGAATTTCGTGTTCTTCTTGAATGGAAATTGAATCTGGAGTATCATGCACATGCAGTGCCAACTCGAACTGAGACTCATATTACAGCAAATACCACCGCAGCGTCTTGATGCCACACTTGTGGCCATTGCATACAGTATACCAACTAAAAGTCAGAATAGCGCGTGGCCATGACACCAAGACTAAGATACAAAAGTGGAAATGTATTTACCACTTAGCAGATTGTCCAGAAAATGTTTTTTTTAGCATTCAAGTATAAAAATGTGATAGTAACTTAGTCTAATGAATATAAAAACTTGTTAGACATATATGAGGTGTTAAAATAAATTCTTAACACGTCCATAACACAATTACGTGTGAATTGAACGATTGAATGCATAGTTAGCTTATTGTTCGTGAAATCTAATTTTTGACAATAAGTGTAGTAATTGACTAAGTATAGTCATAAATTCGAGTTAGACAAAAGAATAAACTTATGATGTTTAGTACGTTATAATTGACTGGTATTGTGAACGTAATTGATATGTAGGATTTAAATCAAAGAATGAGTTTAGTTAAAGTGTAATCTACGCACGAGGCAAGTTTCCTAACCCTACTTGTTATCATTATTCAAGTTTATTATTTACTTCGAGTAAATTCTCATTACTATTATTCAAGTTCGAATTGTTATATTAAAAATTGATTATCTTTTCAAAGAATGAATCTATTATACAATATTTGTTCTATTGTATACTTCTTGAGATTATTATTCAATTTGAATATCATTATTGTTGAACCTTGTTAGACTAGTGAACCTTATTGATTCGACTAGTCCATAGTTGATGATCGTTCTAAATTTCAGAACCCTTATTGAATTATCCAAACCAAACTTCCTTTGGTGCGGACTCGAATGTCAAACAGAGATGAAACACCTGCAAAGGGATTTACTTATGCGTTAGCGTTAAGATATTGTGCATGCGATATGGTACTAAGGGTGATCCCCCTAAATGCAGTAGAAAGGTCCATAGTCTTATGACTGTTAAAGGTTTCAAGTATAACCCTTGATAACCTAGGACATAGTTCAAGGTCTTATGACCCTCAGAAATCCTTTGATTCTTGTTATTCATTCTTGATTCAAAAGTTGAGCTTTTATTTCAGAAGTTATTATTTCTCTCGCATGTTATTATTCATTGTTATATTGTTATACTTGTGGGCAATTGTGCTCACTCTTGCGTAATAATAAAATTGCAGTGAAGAACGAAAGAGCAGACGAACCTTCCACTAGTAAAGGCAAGGGCAAGCTTAGCAAGTAATGAAGACTGATTATTTATGTGATGTAATTAGAATTGATGTTACTTAAGACTTATTTGTTTATATTTCCGCACATATGATTTAAGGTTAGAGTAACCTGGGATTTATTTATTATGTAGTTGATGTAACCCCATAAGGGGAGATTTATTATTATTTCTATCTATTGCATGGTTTGCATTTATTTATGGGTAGATAGATGGATGATGTTTGTACAGTGAACACAAAATTCTGTGGAAATGGAAGTACCGGATTTGGGGGTGTCACAAGTTGGTATCAAAGCTGTAGGTTATGAACCTTAGGTGGAGTAACAACCTTAGGTAGTAGTAGCCTTATAGAAAGAACATAGTAATGGAAAACTCTTATCGAGTTCTAGGAAATGAATTTTTGTAATTCATTGAAGATAATAAAAGACTTTATGTGCTTATGTGTTAAATTATGTGCTCACTAGTACGATTTAGTAACTAAAACTCGAAATTTTGTTGTCAGGATGTCTGACGTTGGAGGAATTAGTTGAGCAGCGGAGGAGGAACCCCGAGCACCTACAGTACCTACAGAGAAGGAGCCCAGAGACATTCATGTCGTTAGGGAACAATTGGTACAAAGGGAGTCATCTCCATTGATCACCGTTGTTGGTCAGGAGCATGAACCTGAGACTGATCCTAAGGAGGAATTTGACGAGGAAGAGGAGGAAGAGGAGTTTCCACAGCACTCCATTGATGCTGAGATGTACGACGCGTTATACGACCGTAACGTAGAGTTACGAGATGATGTCCAGGATCTGACTGAGCGGGCTATTATTTAGCAGATTACTCTCGAGGAGAAGGAGAGGGAGATTTCGACTCTTCACTCACGACTGGGAAATGTAGAATGGGATTTGGTCCACGAGAAGGGTCAAACAGAAGATAAAGACCATGAGAGATAGAAAAGTTGAAGAAGGAATTGAAGGAAAGCTCGAAAGGCGATCATAGCAGAGGAAGGTGGGTGAGAGAGTCACGACGTCTTGATCTTGCGAAGAAGAGGACGGTCGCGCAAAGAAAGCGCGAAGCTTAGGAGAAATACTCCACACTTAATCATGCGATGGATGAGGCCGAGGATCGAGTTTTGAGGTACCCCATCCGTTCGAAGGACTTTCATCAATACATCTTTGGATCGCGCAGACGATGTCTCGCATCATGGAAGAGAGCGTAGTAGCAAGGCTATTCGGCGCCTTGGATGACAAAGTGATAGAATTTGTTTAATTATGTGAAAGACTTAATTAGTTTTTATATGTAAATTCGGATGTGTTATGAACGAAAGAATATTTTAATATTTTAAATTCTGTAGATTCTTTATCTCAGGATAGATGATGTAAATAGCAGTGACGCTATCGTTTGATGCTAAAACTTTTAGTCTGAATGAATATATATCAAGTTGTTTGAGATAATGTGTTAATGATTATATTAAATTGTTGAGTTAAGTCTTAACTATTTAGAGAATTTAATAGAGATTTAATAAACATATATTTTAACAGAATTATGCCACAAAGAAGAAGACAACAACGTCAACCAGCTCAGGAAGAGTCTATGAATAACAACAATAACGCCAATGCTAATCATGTTCAGCAATTGGTTAACTTGCTAGCTGGAGCAATGAATAATCAACCTCAAGCTCCACCAAATACTACATTTAAGGATTTCAAGGCGGTGGGACCGCCAGAATTTAAAGGTTCCATGATCCCGATCGAGGCTCAAACGTGGGTTATGGAAATGGAGAAGGTTTTCGACGTCGCTAGGGTTAGAGAAGACCAGAAGACCACTTTTGCAATGTTTATGCTGAAGTCTGAAGCTAGCTATTGGTGGCAAGCAAACAAAGTTCGTGGAGGTGAAGGTGTAATTACTTGGGAGAGATTTAAAGAGATGTTCTTCGAGATGTATTTCCCAACCAGCTCGCAGAACCAGATGGAGGTTCAATTTCTGGAATTGAAGTAGGGAAATATGAGCGTACCTGATTATGCGGCTAGATTCAACGAGTTAGCGAGAGTTTCGCCTAATATCAATACACGGATGAGAGAAAAGCGGAAGATTGAACAAGGACTAAAGCATTGGGTATCTGATGAAAGTATCAATGTTTGAGATAAACACTTTTTACCGAGTCTTTGGAAAAGGACATCCTCGCTGAAGGTGGAAGCGATGCAGTGACCAAATACAATCAAGATAAGAAGAAGAAGAAGACTGAAAGTGAAGGAAATAACAAGACTAGTGGAAGTGGCACAGGAGGTGGTAATTTTAATCAGAAGAAAAGGTGGAATGAAAACTCATCATCGGGGAATCAACAAGGAAGTCAGAAGAAAAGAATCGAAGCATGCCCGACCTGCGGGAAAGCTCATCTAGGAGTTTGTATGAAGGAAAAAAGAGTATGCTATAATTGTGGTCAGGAAGGCCACATAGCACCTAACTGTCCTAACCCAAAGAAGGGTGCTTGTTTCACTTGTGGTTCGAAGGACCATTTGGCAAGAGACTGTCCTAAGAAGGGACCGGGAGGGTCAGGATCAGGAGGAAACCGGGGAAATAATAGTGGAAATGCCTTAACTATCACCGGACTAACCGCAACAAATCGACCGACCGCTAGGACTTTCAACATGACGGTGCAGGATGCAGTTCAATCTCGTGATGTGGTGTCAGGTATCATTCCGATCAATAAAATTAATGCTTATGTTTTATTTGATTCGGGTGCTACTTGTTCCTTTATATCCGATGACTTTTCCAAGAATTTAGATTTGCCTAAGGATGAATTGGATTACCCCATGAACATAGAAATTGCGAATAGAGAAATAATCCTCATTATACGTACATAAGAAGCGTGAGAGTCGATATTAAGGGTAATATCATAAACGTAGATCTTATCCCTATTCGACTTGGGGAATTTGACGTTATTTTGGGAATGGTGGTTATTCAATTACGGGGCTGTAATTGATTGCCAAAAGAAGCGTATTAACCTTATGACTCCGTCAAAGGTTATGTTTTATGGTAGCAAGTCGCCTAGACAAGCAAGTTGTTTGACGACGATGCAGGCCAGGAAGTTGTTAAGACAAGGCTGTGTAGGATACTTAGCTTACATAGTCGACAGTCGAAAAGAGAATCCGAAGGTAGAAGAGATACCAGTAGTGAGAGACTTCGTCGATGTCTTTCCAAACGATTTGCCAGGACTTTCGCCAGACAGAGAAGTTGATTTCGTAATCGATTTGGCGCCCGAAACTACTCCAATATCGAAGGCACCATACCGAATGGCACCAGTAGAGATGAAAGAATTAATGGTACAACTACAAGAATTACTGGACAAGAAGTACATTCAACCGAGCTTATCGCCATGGGGAGCGCCAGTGTTATTTGTGAAAAAGAAGGACAGATCGATGCAGCTCTGCATTGACTACAGAGAATTGAATAAGGTCACGATTAAGAACAGATATCCATTACCGAGAATCGACGACCTGTTTGATCAATTGAAGGGAGCGAGATACTTTTCCAAGATAGACTTGAGAAGCGGTTATCATCAACTGAAGGTGAGACCAGAGGATGTACCGAAGACAACGTTTAGAACACGATATGGTCACTACGAATTTTTGGTAATGTCATTTGGTCTAACGAATGCTCCTGCAGCATTTATGGGCTTAATGAATGGTGTGTTCAAGCCGTTTTTGGACAAATTCGTAGTGGTATTTATAGACGACATTTTGGTATATTCGAAAACCAAAGAAGAACTCGAAGAGCATTTGAGATTAACGTTGGAGGTATTGAGAAGGGAGAAGTTGTATGCTAAGTTTTTGAAATATGAATTTTGGATCGAGCGAGTACAATTTCTTGGTCACGTGATCGATAAAAACAGAATTTCGGTAGATCCATCAAAAGTCAAAGCCATGATTAACTGGGATCAGCCGAGAACGCCGTCGGAAGTAAGAAGTTTTCTTGGATTGGCAGGATATTATAGAAGATTCATTCAAGACTTTTCCAAGATCGCAACTCCGTTAACGAATTTAACTCGAAAAGCTGTGAAATTTGTTTGGACGGAGAAGTGTGAGGAAAGCTTTCAAGAATTAAAGAAGAGGTTGAGTACGGCGCCTGTGTTATCTCTTCCGGATGATACATGAAATTTTGTTGTTTATAGTGATGCGTCACATAAAGGACTTGGATGTGTGCTGATGCAAAACGGCAAAGTCATTGCCTATGCATCACGACAATTGAAGGATTCTGAAGAAGGATATCAGACCTATGACTTGGAGTTAATTAGCGTTGCTTTTTTTCCTTTGCAAATTTGGAGGCACTATCTCTACGGGAGAAGTGTGAAATATATACTGGACCACAAGAGTAAAAAATATATTTTCACACGGAAGGATTTGAATATCGTCAAAGAAGATGGTTGGAATTAATTAAGGATTACGTTGTGAGATTTTATACCATATCGGGTAAAAGCAATTGTGGTTCTTGACGCCTTAAGTAGAAAAGGTCGTGAGAAATTGATGATGTTATTTCGCTCGGGAGGAGCTAATTACGTAAATGGGCGGAGTTGGAAGTGAAGTATCCTATGGAGATTGATGAGAAGCTATTTCGGATGCAACCGTACAACTCTACTAGATAAAGTAAAGGAGGCTCAAACGGGTTGAAGAATGTAAAAAGGTGACAAAGAAGATATACGAAGGAACCGAATCAAGATTTAAGATGGATAAGGAAGGAATCTTTGAGATTTGAAAGCGAGAATTTGGGTTGACCGAAGACAAGAAATTAAGGAAGAAATTTTGAGCGAGGCTCATAGTTCACGATATTCGATTCACCCTGGTAGTACCAAAATGTACCAAGATCTTCGACAACATTTCTGGTGGCCAAATTTAAAACGAGATGTTGCAGAGTGTGTTGCCAAATGTCTGACCTCTCAAAAAGTAAAAAGCAGAGCATCAGAGACCTAGTGGATTGCTACAACCGTTAGAGATCCCAGAATGGAAATGGGAACATATTACAATGGACTTCGTGGTTGGCCTTCCGACGACTCAGAAAGGCTACGACGCAGTATGGGTTATCGTTGACCGACTGAAGAAATCCGCACACTTCCTTCCGATCAAAATTAGATTCAACTTAGATCAGTTGGCAAATTTATATGTGAAAGAGATTGTTTCAAGGCATGGAGTTCCGGTGTCAATTGTTTCTGAAAGAGATCCGCGCTTTATGTCAAACTTATGGAAACGTCTACAAGAATGCATGGGTACACAGTTGCGAATGAGTACGGCATATCACCCTCAAACGGATGGACATAGTGAAAGAGCGATTCAGACATTAGAAGATATGCTAAGAGCCTGTGTGATGGACTTTAAAGGAAATTGGGATGATCACCTACCGTTAGTAGAGTTCGGCTACAACAACAGTTACCACGCTAGTATAGGCATGCCGCCTTATGAAGCGTTATACGGCAGAAAGTGCAGAACTCCACTTTATTGGGATGAAGTTGGCGAAAGACAATTGCTAGGGCGAAATTAGTACTGACGGGCAATGAAATAGTCAAAGTGATCCGAGCACGACTAGTAGCAACTAAAGATAGACAGAAGAAATACGCTGATCCACATCGTAAAAATATCGAATTTGAATCAGGAAGTTATATTTTCTTGAAGGTGTGACGCCCCCAAATTCGGGTATCTTCCAACCCGACAGATGGTGCTCCACTGTACTAACATCCATACAATCATTCCATTGAAATACAACAAATGAAAGTAATTACTATCTTCTTATTACAATCAAAGTATAATCCTTCCCAGGTTCATAAACCGGTTACATCGTTCATTGTTCATAATGTATAATACATACAAACTCACCAAACTATTACACAGTGCCTAAGCATCCATCTTAGCTTTGCCCTTATCATTCTTGGCATTCACAGTACGTTTATCTTTAACTGCAGTTATATAATTCAAGCAAGAAGTGAGCATGACATTTCAACAAGTTTAATCAAGGATAACGAGAATACCACATTCATGAATTATATAACAATTCCAACATAAGCGAACAATAGTTATGAAGTATTACGAATCAATATTACTTTAACGATTCATAACATCAATTCCCAAAGTATAGAATAGATTAGGAATTACGAAGCGGAATTCGATAGACCATGAACAGTAAATTTTAGTTTTCATACTTGAAAAGGAGTCCACAGCACTAAAGGCCATTCATCCGTATAACTTACGAGCACTTCTAGGTGATCAGCCTATAGTACTCTATGTTGATCAACACTACATTCATTAAACGTATTTACGTTTAATATTTTTGGCAAACTCGTATAATCGATGAAAAATACTTTTGTTTGTTCATAGACAAACCTTACTTTCACGTCCGTACCAATTACTTGGCATAGGATAGCGTTAACATTTTTATATAGAATGATATGAATAATAATCAATCTATATCTTACGAATAGTTTAGCCGAGTTAAAATTTGGCATCGACCCTTTCTTTAAAACAAGTCTTGCAATTCAGTGCAACGAATCACATAAAACTTGGCTAACATTGAAGTTAGACAAACGTTAAGAAAACTTGCCTTTCAGCGTCTTCAAATAACTTACTCAACTGACCACAGCCTTTACAGAATCTACATGATATATTCACATAGCACACTGGAATTAGCTATCAAAAAACTATTCACATTGTTCCTACAAGTTTCTTTCTCTTCTATGTCTATGTTAACTTAATATCTTTATTAAAGTCAACATGACTTATTACCCTTCGTCCCGGTGTATCACTCTATTAACGTTTATTAACCGGACTCAAACATCGTTGATAAGGTACCAACTTTGTTCGTTGTACATATCTTGTTAACATGCATTACATTCCTAAGTTTCATACTCTATACCTTAGTATAGGTAATATAGGATTAGTCTTTGTACTTTCTTTGAGTATATAAACTTAACTCAAGTAGGTCCTGAAATAACTGAAGTTCAAAACCTAAGTTACTATCAAAAACACTGAACTTCGTGCTTTGTGACACATGATCGTATTCTAGTAGTGGCTGGCGCCACTCTCTCGAGAGGTTTTGCGGACTTGGCATGCTGTGCTGAGTCCATGAACAAACTCTCGTATTGAACGTTTTGAGTCTCATTTTTTTATTTTTTTGGCCATAACTGGCGCTACGGCGTGGCTTTTTACACTACGTCTGGCGCCGCGACGCCAAACCTCAGTACCAGATTCTCAGCAGTTTTGAAAACCTGTGTGAATTTCCCGGGGCCGTAACTTCTTCGTTATAAGCCCGATTTGGTTCGTTCAAAAGCCGACACGTTATAAATGACATACCCTACGCGTTTATATAAGAATTTAACACTTTTTAATCCAATAACTCATAATTCACTATTGAGTTCATTTTATATACGTTCGTAAACGTTAATGAGCGTTCAATGCTCGTTTTCTTCGTTCTAAGTCAGAATCCGACGATTCTCGAACCCACAACTCTTAATTACCCTATCTCACGTGTTGACATTGAAAACCAACATTTTCAAGTCTCATGGCAACTTTCGACTACCAATCCGGAATTTCTACGTTTTCTACGTTTAACGTCTATTTCCGTAAAATTTACCATATCTTCGTTACTAGGGTTCTCTAGGCCAAATCTCATGGAATAATCCTTGAACTTCATATCTACATCCTATTCAAACAAGATGCAAATACTAACGGATTGATGGAGTCCAATCCTTTATAAACAATTGATCTCAACTACCAATATTTTCATGGTTCAAAACTATTTCAAACCTTATGATCCTTATAATCTCATGACTTATGGAGATTGAATCTATGGTAAGTCATCTTTAATCTCTCATACAAGGCATATACCACCCATCTATGATTCTCCAATACAAAAGAAAATCAAAAAGAGATGGAGAATGAAGAACAAGAAGTATTACCTCAAGTTTCTTAAAAATCTCTTGGAAGAATAAAGGTTAAAGCTTCCCAAGTGAAGGACTTATAAGTCTAGCTCTCTTTTCTCTCTCAAATGATATAGGTTGGCAAGTTGAAAAACTCACAAATGAATCAACCTAGCTTCTTATTTATAGAAAATTAGAATGGAGGGCATAATGGCCAAAGAACCATTACCTCCTTACTATTCATGTGTGGTCACCAAGTAAAACACTTGGTGACCAAGCCTTATGCTTGGCTTCCACACCAAGGTGGCGGCCCACCTCCTTTTGTGACATCCCATGGGTTGCCCCATGGGTTTTACCCATTCGGTGACCCCACCGGTTCGACCCACGGTTCGGTTTTAATGAATTGGGCTTAACTAAATAAACATTGGGCCTTGACTTGGACTTAACCCATCCATCTCATTGGGCTTAGTCATTCAATTGATTGGGCTAATCATAATCCAATACAAGTGAATTACTCATTGATACATAGATTAATCCTATGATACGCATCGTATTCTACACGTACAATTCACGTATTCCCTTCGTATACCATACGTACAATAATCATATTGTACCTCGTATTTACTCAATGTATTATACATAGATACTAACTAGCATCACCAATTGTATAACACTTGAATTAAACCTAACGCCATTCCTTCTACGCATATTATTTCCTTCTCGAAAATCAATATACTCAACCCTTAGGTTTTAAGTCCGCAGGCAAAAATTGCATTTTCCATAAATGAAATATTATCAGATATTCCAACTCGTCACGATATTCTATCATTACGCGTGTCCTGGAATTTCAAAATAATTCCTCGAACAGAAACGGATGAATAGTGTTTTTACGGAAATTTCTTGGAAAACAATTATTATCATCTTGGAAATTCCAAACAACTATTTCTAACACGTAGCCAGAATACTAACCACGTTAGCACATTCTAGGTCATAGAACAACCTTTGAAACGGGTGCTGATGCCGACGTCTTCACGTCATTGTTGAACCCTCTCTTCTTAAAATGTCCATTCTTATTATCTTGGCCATGATTACCACCGAAATGATTACCATTCTTGACATGATAATTTCCCCCACGATGGTTATCATTGTTCCGATGACCGTTGTCACCGGTATAATTATTATCGTGTTGTTGCTTATTACCTTTTGGTTGAGCTGACTCAACGGTCTCATGTGCTTCATTGCTTATCTCAATATTTTCAGATGTCATTTTCAAAATCGCCACCAAACATGGGTTAAATAACATATCACATATTATCCCTATACTCGACGTGAGCCAAATAAATACCACATAAACTTAGGTAGGTCATACTAATGAAAGAATTCCCCGTCTCTCCCTCCTAGTTCTTGTCTCACATCTTAGCCAGGATCATATCCTAAGCTCGACGATACCAACCGTGACGCCCCAAAATTAGGTATCGTCACCCATCTTGGGTCGCCACTTACATGGTACATAAATTCAAATACAACTTACTAACCTAAGCTGTAGGTATGCAATCTGACATAAAGCGTGAGTTTGAATACAAATATTGTCTACTAGATATTATACAAACTCAAAAGGAGTCCTCATTACAACTATTATCACACTATTTCACAGAATAGTGAGGACTACTAATGCTATCCTCTAGACCATTACTTCGTTCCCCGACTCATCCCAGCTATGTTCTCATTTCCTGAAGAGAACAGTGAAAGAAAGGGTGAGCTCAACTAGCCCAGTAAGAAATATTATGACTAAGATAATGCAGAATAAATTATCATTAGCCTTTGATGTTAAAGCGATAAAATACAATAGACAACCGGTTTAAGCTGCGGCGGAATAAGCAATCCATTAAAAGAGTCAAGTAGAGAATAAAGTCTACTATCTTTTAGGTTTTAAAAGGTTTTCATCAATTTTTATCATTTGAGACTCGACAATAATAAACCACCACATCTAATCATCCCCACATACCTGCGGTCAAGGATTTTCATCAAATTATCAATGGTCATGACTATACCGAATCACCCCGGTCATAATCATACCAAAACTATCCATCACCGCATTACAGAGCCCACCGAGGACTTTTGTCACATCATTTATATCAAGTCATGATTATCTGAGAATGATCCACGGTCATAATCATACTAAGTTCATCTATGCACGTAAGCGAAGATAACATAATATAACATGAGGATGATGACAATGACATAGTAATTCAATAAAATAAGTTCAAGAATTATTTAATCCATGAATTATTAACGTCCAAATTGTCGATATGATCTTTGTTTCGTGAGAGTAAAATTCAAGAATGATCGGAAGAATATTTCCATGAAAGATATCTTTGGATGAAAGCGCAAATATCAAGGATATTCTACTAATTTCATGGAGTATAGAAGTCAAAGATTTAACCAACTGGGTATAATAAAGAATGGAATAACAAAAGAAATCACCATGCATGCAGACTTGTGATGACAATGAGTTATTCCAACAGAATAATAATAAACGAAAACCGGTCGGTGAAATTCACCGCAAAGCGGGATGTTCAACAGAATAATAAAGATGGAACCGGATCCGTGTAAAACACGACGATAGGATATTCAACAGAATGATAAAGAGCGGAAACCAGTCGGGTGTAAAACACACGCACAGGATGTTCCAATAGAATAATAAAAGCGGAACCAGTCCGGTGTAAAACATGCATGACGAGGATGTTCCAACGAGAATAATAGAAGAATGTCACCAAGTATAGGGTAAAACCGCGATATCTGAGTTATTCCAATAGAATAATAAGCAATGAAATAACATAAGAATTTCACCAAGTATAGGGTATGTCTGGCGTATCTGAGTTATGTATAGGGTATGCCACTTTTACAAAGTTATTCCAATGAGAATAATAGTGAATGGAATAATGAAGTTCTCTTCAAGAAGAAAGAATAACACCCTTACTAGTAAAAGAACCGAATATAGAAGTAGTGAAGTAGCGAGAATACTCTTCTTCTTTCTATAATTTTTCTCTATAGCTTCTCTCTATAATTTCTCTCTCAGAGTTTCAATGAATTCATAAGAAAATAATGAAGGAATGAGCTTCTATTTATAGGAAAATGGAATGCATAGTAACTAATCCATGAAGCGGTCCAGATTGATTTACTTTTTAATCTGCGGTCCATATTTAAAGAAAATCTTTTAAATAAAATATAATATATTCTATTTATAAAAAAACATTTTATTATGCAAACACTATGCAATACTATGCAAAAACACTATGCAAAACACTATGCAACACTATGCATAATAAAATATAATATATTCTATTTATAGAATAACTTTAATAAAGTATTCTATTTTATATAAAAGATGTTTACATTTTATTACGTTAATAATACTGAATAAAACAAAACGTCATTATCATTATAATAATTCATATTATTAATAAATAATAATGGAATCAAACTTAGTGACTTCTCACATAAGCATCAATAATCAATATCGTGTGTGCTACTATGCAACCACACGTACATCGTGTACTTTACTACTGAAAGTAGTTCAACAAGTAACCACCAGTAAAACTTCCGCCGTTATTTCAATAAAATATTTTTGTCGTTTTCTCAATCCAACAATAATTACATTATGGGGTCCACCAATGATTGAGTAGTTATACGAATATTCCACCGCTAAACCGAATATTCCCCGACCAATCGAATATAATATAACCACTTGCATACTTTGCAAAATTTATAAATACTACCCACAACTATAATATTATCTCAAATTTACACCATAATATAAAAAAATTATTTTGACAAAATTTAAATCTTTATTGATAAAATCTGGGGTCTCACATAAACCTAATCACTTAGCAAATTCACATGCTATAAAAGAACAAGTAGCTTTTGAAAGTCAAATAGCACATAAGCATTTATCTCATTGACCTTAATGATACACGCTACCACATCATTGATGCAACCACATCTTGAGCAGTCATATTAAACGCGTCTAACCGAGGGTCTACCTTGCTGATGGTGTTGGTCCAGTAATGGCTAATTTACCACTACCAGAACTCTTATTCCCCTCTAAACCCTTCTTCGGGCAATTCCTTGCCATGTGGTCCATTGACCCATAGACAAAACACCCCTGGTTTTTCTTAGGGTTAGGACAGTTGGGTGACAAATGCCCTCCCGCCCTTACAGTTGTAGCATACCTGTTTTCCCTTTAAAGCAGACTCCATGTGAGATTTCCGCATGTCTTACATGCTTAGTTCTCTTTTGGGATCTCCTCGCTTTACCCCGTATTCGGGATTAAAACTCTTCCTCTTTGGTGAGTTGCCGCTCATTGGCAACTTCAAATTTTATTACCTCCTTTTATCTTACTCTTAATCTTAGCTCTTTGTGGTACTGAGACAAAGCCTCACCACCACCTTCAGCTATTATCGCCTTCTCCAGAATGGTCCCGTAGGAAGCACTCTGGAAAACCGATATCCTACTATAGAGCAAGGGTTTTAAGCCTTGCTCAAATCTGCGCGCCTTCCTTTCCTCTGTATCCACCTGATGTGGAGCAAATCTCGCCAATTCGTTAAACTTGGCGGCATACTGGGGAACTGTCATATCCCCCTACTTAAGTTCTAGGAACTTAATTTCCATCCTACCTTGCATGCTAGTAAGGAAATAGTTCTCGAAGAAAACCTTCTTAAACTGTTCCCACGTAACAGCCTCTGTCCTAGCCCCACCCTAGTGAGCTTCCCACCAGTAGTTGGCTTCCCCCTTCATCATGTAAGTCGCAAAAGAAGTCTTTTGCGCCTCACCTACGTTTGTTATCACAAACGCCTTTTCAATCTCTCTAATCCATGTCTGGGCTTCTAGTGGATCCGTTGTTCCTCGGAACTCGGGAGGACCCACACTTTTAAAGTCCTTAAAGGTAGTTGTTCTTGCTACCCCAAGAGCTACATGAATCCCACCCCCACTTGGTTAAATGCAGCCGTTAATAAATTAACGAACTCTTGCATAGGGTTGTTAGGACCCCCCTGATTTTCATTATGAGACTCGGCCTCTTGGTTCCGTTGTCTCCTTCTCGGCGGCATAATTCTGATTAAATAAATAAAGCTTCGTTATTATCTATTTCACTACTCGGTTATCATTTTAAATTAACAACAACCATTCTTACCACAACAAACATGTTAAATAAAAACTTCATTATATAAATATGCTTTCATAGTCAAAACTATTTACATCATGTTCCCTTAGCCAAAAATTATTACATACTATCCCGCGATTGCATTCTACAAAAGTTGGGATTTACAAAAAGACTACCCTTAGTTATACAAAAGAGGGTTTTACGTCACTACTTATATACCAAAAAGATCTAGCGATCTACTAACACTGTCGAACGACATTTTTATATTTCTAATTTGCCAGAATCGACACTATATCTCGACTTATGGTATGTCGAGTCTTCCCGGACTCAATAGAATAACAAGCAATTTTCAGTTTGAAATCCTTATGAGCGCATTCATAGATGTATGACATCCTAGCTATTTTCTGGTCTTTCTCAACCAGTTTCTGTTATAGCTCAAGGACCTCATCCTTATAATTATGAGCCTTATCAGTCATAAGCACTTTTTCATCGTGATCTGACTCAAAGTCTGCCTCTGCAGATTCTTTCGCCTCATATAAGGCAGTTATTTCCTCAATCTGTGCCTCTACCCGAGTACGCAAATGTACATTCCTATCCAACAGTGCCAAATACAATGCTCTAGTTGCATCCAGAGATGCTGGCTCCTGAGTAGGTAACACCGTGTTAATCGATGTCACCTCCATTTCCTCCTCCACATCTAGCATCTCGTTAAGGTATGATGCTAATCCCATAGTCTCCTCAGAGTATTCCTCCTCAGAGATGTACTCCTCAATGTCTGAGTCTTCTAGTACAACTATCGGTACCTCTGCCACTGGCATTGGTACAATCTCAACTTAGTTAACTGAGTCCTCACTTATCATTTCCACGTTTCTAAACATCAAGCTATCGATTGACATCTACAAACACATAACACATTGATTAGTACATAATACACAATAGTATAAGCATAAATCACATTTAATATCTTTAAGATTAATTTTCATCTTTTAATTCTTTCGATACTGAGTTATCTCAATATCTTCTTAATTCAATGGACTTGAATTTCATTCCTCGGACTCTACCTTCCTTACGAGGTTATTAGCCTAAGGTTTTCCCCCCTTAAGTTTTATAACCTAAGGCTTTGATACCAACTTTTGACGCTCCCAAATTCGGGTATCTTCCAACTCGACAGATGGTGCTCCACTGTACTAACATCCATACAATCATTCCATTGAAATACAACAAAATGAAAGTAATTACTATCTTCTTATTACAATCAAAGTATAATCCTTCCCAGGTTCATAAACCGATTACATCGTTCATTGTTCATAATGTATAATACATACAAACTCACTAAACTATTACACAATGCCTAAGCATCCATCTTAGCTTTGCCCTTATCATTCTTGGCATTCACAGTACGTTCATCTTTAACTGCAGTTATATAATTCAAGCAAGAAGTGAGCATGACAGCTCAACAAGTTTAATCAAGGATAACAGGAATACCACATTCATGAATTATATAACAATTCCAACATAACTGAACAATAGTTATGAAGTATTATGAATCAATAATACTTTAACAGTTCATAACATCAATTCCCAAAGTATAGAATAGATTAGGAATTACGAGGCAAATTCGATAGACCATGAAGCGATAAATTTCAGTTTTCATACTTGAAAAGGAGTCCACAGCACTAAGGCCATTCATCCGTATAACTTACGAGCACTTCTAGGTGATCAGCCTATAGTACTCTATGTTGATCAACACTACATTCATTAAACGTATTTACGTTTAATATTTTTGGCAAACTCGCGTGCCCATCGTATAATCGATGAAAAATACTTTTGTTTGTTCATAGACAAACCTTACCTTCACGTCTGTACCAATTACTTGGCATAGGATAGCGTTAACATTTCTATATAGAATGATATGAATAATAATCAATCTATATCTTACGAATTGTCTAGCCAAGTTAAAATCTGGCATCGACCCTTTCTTTAAAACAAGTCTTGCAATTCAGTGCAACGAATCACATAAAACTTGGCTAACATTGAAGTTAGACAAGCGTTAAGAATACTTGCCTTTCAGCGTCTTTAAATAACTTACTCGACTGACCACAGCCTTTACAGAATCTACATGATATATTCACATAGCACACTGTAATTAGCTATCAAACAACTATTCACATTATTTCTACAAGCTTCTTTCTCTTCTATGTCTGTGTTAACTTAATATCTTTATTAAAGTCAACATGACTTATTACCCTTCGTCCCGGTTTATCACTCTATTGACGTTTATTAACCGGACTCAAACATTGTTGATAAGGTACCAACTTTGTTCGTTGTACATATCTTGTTAACATGCATTATATTCCTAAGTTTCATACTCTATACCTTAGTATAGGTAATATAGGATTAGTCTTTGTACTTTCTTTGAGTATATAAACTCAACTCAAGTAGGTCCCAAAATAACTGAAGTTCAAAACCTAAGTTACTATCAAAACATCGAACTTCATGGACATGGGTGACGACATCGTGATATTCTAGTAGGGCATGGGCGCCACTCTCGAAGGTTTTTTGCGGGACTTGGTATTTGCGGCTGAGTCCATGAACAAACTCTCACGCTGTGGCGCGAGTCTCCAGACCTTCTTATTTTTTTTGGCCATAACTGGCGCTGCGGCGTGGCTTTTTACACTACGTCTGGCGCGCGGCGCCAGACCTCAGTACCAGATTCTCAGCAGTTTTGAAAACCTGTGTGAATTTCCCGGGGTCGTAACTTCTTCGTTATAAGCCCGATTTGGTCCGTTCAAAATCCTACACGTCATAAATGACATACCCTACGCGTTTATATAAGAATTTAACACTTTTTAATCCATTAACTCATAATTCACTATTGAGTTCATTTTATATACGTTTGTAAACGTTAATGAGCGTTCAATGCTCGTTTTCTTTGTTCTAAGTCGGAATCCGACGATTCTCGAACCCACAACTCTTAATTACCCTATCTCACGTGTTGACATTAAAAACCAACATTTTCAAGTCTCACGGCAACGTTCGACTACCAATCCGGAATTTCTACATTTTCGACGTTTAACGTCTATTTTCGTAAAATTCGCCATATCTTCGTTACTAGGGTTCTCTAGGCCAAATCACATGGAATATTCCATGAACTTCATATCTACATCATATTCAAACAAGATGCAAATACTAATGGATTGATGGAGTTCAATCGTTTATAAACAATTGATCTCAACTACCAATATTTTCATGGTTCAAAACTATTTCAAACCTTATGATCCTTATAATCTCATGACTTATAGAGATTGAATCTATGATAAGTCATCTTTAATCTCTCATACAAGGCATATACCACCCATCTATGATTCTCCAATACAAAAGAAAATCAAAAAGAGATGGAGAATGAAGAACAAGAAGTATTACCTCAAGTTTCTTAAAAATCTCTTGGAAGAATAAAGGTTAAAGCTTCCCAAGTGAAGGACTTATAAGTCTAGCTCTCTTTTCTCTCTCAAATGATATAGGTTGGCAAGTTGAAAAACTCACAAATGAATTAACCTAGCTTCTTATTTATAGAAAATTAGAATGGAGGGAATAATGGGCAAAGAACCATCACCTCCTTACTATTCATGTGTGGTCACCAAGTAAAACACTTGGTGACCAAGCCTTATGCTTGGCTTCCACACCAAGGTGGCCTACCCACCTCCTTTTGTGACATCCCATGGGTTTTACCCATTCAGTGACCCACCGGTTCGACCCACGGGTCGGTTTTAATGAATTGGGCTTAACTAAATAAACATTGGGCCTTGACTTGGACTTAACCCATCCATCTCATTGGGCTTAGTCATTCAATTGATTGGGCTAATCATAATCCAATACAAGTGAATTACTCATTGATACATAGATTAATCCTATGATACGCATCGTATTCTACACGTATAATTCACGTATTCCCTTCGTATACCATACGTACAATAATCGTATTGTACCTCGTATTTACTCAACGTATTATACATAGATACTTACTAGCATCACCAATTGTATAACACTTGAATTAAACCTAACGCCATTCCTTCTACGCATATTATTTCCTTCTCGGAAATCAATATACTCAACCCTTAGGTTTTAAGTCCGCAGGCGAAAACTGCATTTTCCATAAATGAAATATTATTAGATATTCCAACTCGTCACGATATTCTATCATTATGCGTTTCCCAGAATTTCAAAATAATTCCTCGAACAGAAACCGATGAATAGTGTTTTTACGGAAATTTCTCGAAAAACAATTATAATCGTCTTGGAAATTCCAAACAACTATTTCTAACACATAGCCAGGATACTAACCACGTTAGCACATTCTAGGTCATAGAACGACCTTTACATAGCTTACTCACAAAGAAATCAATTAAATTCATTTAATTCACATAATCAAATAAAAATTTAATTGTCATAAAAATTCGATTTTCTCGGGCGTTACAGAAGGTCTCTCCTTGGAAGGGAAAGATCAGGTTCAGAAAGAAAGGGAAATTGAGTCCAAGATTCATTGGACCATTTGAAGTACTGAGAAGAATCGGAGAAGTTGTGTACGAGGTAGCCCTACCTCCAGCACTCGAGAATGTCCATAACGTCTTCCATGTTTCTGTTTTACGACCCTACAAACTCGATTACAAGCATGTAATTGAATACAAACCCCTATATTTTGAAAAAGACTTATCTTACGAAGAAATTTCTGTTCAAATTGTCGACAGAAAAGAACAAGTTCTCAGAAATAAAGTAATACCTTCTGTTAAGGTAATTTGGAGGAACCACAACGCTGAAGAAGCTACGTGGGAACTCGAAGAGAATATGATGAAGAATTACCCTCATTTATTTACTTAATTTATGTGTAAGCGATTCTGGGGACAGAATCTTTGTAAGGGGGGAGAATGTAACGGGTTGAATTTATCGAGTCGTGATTCTGGGGACAGAATCCTTTTAAGGGGGGAAAGATGTGACGAACGAGATTTTTGTAATTTAATTTTAATATTTATTGAAGTAAATAAATATTTTCGATGATTTAATTATTAGATTAAATAATTAATTGATAAAATTGTGGTAGATTAATTTAATTATATGTGTTACATTTATTAAATTAATATAGAGAATATTTATTATTCGATGTATGTATTTATGTGAGCTTATTATATTAAAAGAAATATTTAATAAGCCTAATGTTATTTTAATTAATTTAATTATTAATTAGAGAGTTAATAATTTGACATTATTTATTAATGAGAAATTTAATTATGTGACTATGTGAATTTATGAGAAATTATTATATTTTATTTAAAGTAAATTAAATAAGATATTGATTTTATTTTATGAAGGGTGTGACATTTTCAAACTATACGATAAGGTTTTATTAAAATAAAGGGTTTTGAAATCTAGTATGCTAGCCAAACATGGCACTTAAGGGAGGTTGGGAGCGATTACCCATGATAGAGTAATCGACCTCCCAACGCGTCGATTCCTTTTCTATTTATTTCATACGCCTTCTTCTTCTTCATTTTTCTAAGTCTGGCATAACATCACAGAGAGAGTTGAGAAATTGTTGAGTGAGAGTGTCAGTTGTGTGATTGAAGAGTTTGAGAAGGGTTTCAATTTGTCATCCTTATTCACACTACACTTGGGTAATTCTCTTCAACCCAAATTCTTATTTTACGTCTTTTAAAGTTTTCATGAATATGGCTTAAAGTCTTCTGTAAAGTTTATGTAGTTGGAAAGGGTAACAATTATGTGAATATATGTAATAATTCGAGTAGTATAGTTTGTTTTATATATATATTGCATGATTCCATATCATCAGTTTCATCAAATTATACAATATATGATTACAGAGTATGTTATATGGCCTTATACGTGGTATTTCATGTGTTGATCATATATTATCCCTAAATTTTACACTTGTATGTGATTATGCATGATAAAACGAACAAAACGAAACTTGAATGGTTAGTTTTGGCCTCATAACGAATCCGTGGCGTTAAATTCTAGGATTTGTGTTCAACACTTCAAGAACATCAAGAACAGTACAATTTGCATAATTTAATTATGTGATTATGTGTTTTAATGGGTTAAAATCACTCTATAAATGTTGGGTATTGATTATATATGAATTCTAACATGTGGGTATGTTTAATTTGGAGAATTAATGATTATGTAGTGTTTATTTATTTGAATTACATGCTCTTCTTATGAATCGAAATTCGAGAATCTGGAGTGTCGCCTTGTGGCGCCAACTCGAACTGAGACTCATGTGCAGCCGCTAAGTACCGAGCCGCAAACGTCAAGACTGATCTACAAAAAGTGGCGTCTTGTAGCGCCACTTATAGAGATTGTCTAGAAAATGTTTTTTTAGCATTCAAGTATAAAAATGTTATAGTAACTTAGTCTAATGAATATAAAAACTTGTTAGACATATATGAGGTGTTAAAATAAATTCTTAACACATCCATAACACAATTACGTGTGAATTGAACGATTGAATGCATAGTTAGATTATTGTTCGTGAAATCTAAATTTTGACAATAAGTGTAGTAATTGACTAAGTATAGTCATGAATTCTAGTTAGACAAAAGAATAAACTTATGATGTTTAGTACGTTATAATTGACTGGTATTGTGAACGTAATTGATATGTAGGATTTAAATCAAAGAATGAGTTTAGTTAAAGTGTAATCTACGCACGAGGCAAGTTTCCTAACCCTACTTGTTATCATTATTCAAGTTTATTATTTACTTCGAGTAAATTCTCATTATTATTATTCAAGTTCGAATTGTTATATTAAAGATTGATTATCTTTTCAAAGAATGAATCTGTTATACAATATTTGTTCTATTGTATACTTCTTGAGATTATTATTCAATTTGAATATCATTATTGTTGAACCTTGTTAGACTAGTGAACCTTATTGATTCGACTAGTCCATAGTTGATGATCGTTCTAAATTTCAGAACCCTTATTGAATTATCCAAACCAAACTTCCTTTGGTGCGGACTCGAATGTCAAACTGAGATGAACACCCTGCAAAGGGATTTACTTATGCGTTAGCGTTAAGATATTGTACGATGTGATGGTACTAAAATTTGATCCCCTAAATACGAGTAGAAAGGTCCATAGTCTTATAGTGTTAAAGGTTTCAAGTATAACCCTTGATAACCTAGGACATAGTTCAAGGTCTTATGACCCTCAGAAATCATTTGATTCTTATTATTCATTCTTGATTCAAAAGTTGAGCTTTTATTTCAGAAGTTATTATTTCTCTCGCATGTTATTATTCATTATTATATTGTTATACTTGTGGGGCAATCGTGCTAACTCTTGCGTAATAATAACATTGCGATGAAGAACGAAAAGAGCGTATTTAACCTTCCACTAGTAAAGGCAAGGGCAAGCTTAGCAAGTAATGAAGACTGATTATTTATGTGATGTAATTAGAATTGATGTTATTTAAGACTTATTTGTTTATGTTTCCGCACAGATGATTTAAGGTTAGAGTAACCTGGGATTTATTTATTATGTAGTTGATGTAACCCCATAAGGGGAGATTTATTATTATTTCTATCTATTGCATGGTTTGTATTTATTTATGGGTAGATAGATGGATGATGTTTGTACAGTGAACACCAAATCCTATGGAAATGGAAGTACCGGATTTGGGGGTGTCACAAGCATTAGTCAATCCAAAAGACATGACTAGGAATTCGTAATGCATGTACCGAGTTCTGAAAGCCGTCTTTGGAATGTCATCGGTTCTAATCTTTAACTGATGATATCTGGAACGAAGATCGATTTTTGAAAAGAATTTGGCTCCTTGCAACTGGTCAAACAGGTCATCAATGCGAGGCATCGGGTACCTATTTTTGTTGGTGACATGATCCAACTCCCGATAATCAATACAAAGTCGCATAATTCCATCTTTCTTCTTCACGAATAGAACAAGGGCACTCCAAGGAGACGTACTAGGACGAATGAAACCGATGTCTAACAATTCTTGTAGTTGGGTTTTTAACTCCTAAAGTTCAATAAGAGCCATTTGATATGGGGCTTTGGAAATGGGTTTTATATCGGGTTCAAGGTCGATACCAAACTCGATTTCATGCTCTGGGGGTAGGCCAGGAAGTTCTTTGGGGAATACATCAGGAAATTTATTAACAATAGAAATATCATTCAAATCTGACGTATTTTTGTTTAAATCTGTGACATGAGCTAAAGAAGCTTGACATCCGTTTTTCAATAAACGAATAGCTTTATGGCTTGAGATGACCGTGATTGATTTTAATGGTTTGGTCGCTTAAATTCGCATAATAGGTTGATTAGGAATATGAAAGCTAACAACCTTACGAAAACAATCAATTTTAGCATGATGAGTTGTTAACCAATCAATCCCTAGAATCACGTCAAATGCAAGTTTTTTTAAGGAGATAAGATCGACAGGTAACGTGCGGTTACCGATTTGAATCAAATAAGACTTATAAATAGTGGATGTAATGAAGGTTTCTCCCAACGGAGTTTCAACAGATAAATCAAAGTCTAATTTCTCCGGAGTAAATTTAAAC
This sequence comes from Panax quinquefolius, assembly GCA_020205615.1. Classification (NCBI taxonomy): domain Eukaryota; kingdom Viridiplantae; phylum Streptophyta; class Magnoliopsida; order Apiales; family Araliaceae; genus Panax; species Panax quinquefolius. Next base: position 34,700,728 of record CM035174.1, on the reverse strand, counting down.
GTTAGCGCAAGTAGGAGAAATAAAAGAATGGGTAGAACCGGTATCAAATAAGGTATATACTTCGCTAGAGTTTATGATAAGCTTACCCGTGATGACCTCGTTCTGGTTCCTTGCTTTCTTGGAGGTCACGACAAACGCTCTCCCTTGAACTACCGGTTTTGACTTTTCTGGGATGACCTTTGGTGCCTCCATCCCAAATGGACTTGTCTTCGGTGCACGACAAAATCGGGCTAGGTGACCTTCTCTTCCACAATTATAACACGCTTTGAAGCATATGATAGGTGGTCGTTCTCCTTCCTTAACAACGGGTGCTGGTGCTGATGTCTTTCCATCATTGTTGAATCTCCTCTTCTTGAAATGTCCACTCTTATTGTCTTAGCCATGATTACCACCGAAGTGGTTACCATTTCTGGTATGTTGATTCCCTCCACGTTTATTGTCACCGCTTCGATGACTGCTACCACTTGTATTATCATTTTGCCGACTGCTTTCTCTTGGTTGGGTTGACTCGTTATTGCGCTCCAATAATTGAGCCCTATTCCCAACATCTGAATACAAACACAGTTTATGAGAGATAAGGTATTAACGTATCTCGGGTTTCAAACCTCTTAGAAACATTCGCGTCATTCTCTCCTCATTATCAACTAAGTGAGACGCAAACCGGGACAACTCGACAAACTTAGCTTCGTACTGCGACACGGTAATATTGTTCTGCTCGAACTTGATGAACTCTACCTCTTTTATGTGACGAATACTTTCAGGAAAGTACTTATCGTTGAATAGTTCTTGGAACTTCTCCCAAGACATCTTCAGTGCGGCAGGTTGAGTACGCTTTACCAATTCCCACCAATAATCTGCCTCTCCTCGCAGCATATAGGTGGCAAAGGGAACCTTTAGCTCCTCGGAGCATCCCAAGACATCAAATATCTTGGTGATCTGCTTTACCCACGCTTTCACCTTAAGTGGTTTTGGCTCTCCAATAAACTCCGGTGGTCCTAGCTCCTTGAACTGTTTAGCGGTGACCGTCCGAGAGTTTCCAGTGTTTCCACCTACATTTTGGACAGGAACCTCTCTCGCCTGATGTTGCATGAATTGCATAAAGCCTCTGAACATTCCATCGTTCATCATTTGGTCAGTGTTGTTGTTTGCATGAGGATTGTCGCCGCCTTCGATGCATTACCACGATTATTGATCTGTGGAGACTCAACGGTCTCCTGTGCTCCATTGTTATTCTCAACATTCTCGGATGTCATTTTCAAATATTGCCACAAAACAAGGGTTAATTAACATGCAACATATTATCCCTATACTCTGACCGACCAATTAAATACCAAATAAATTAGGTAGGTCATACTAGCGAAGGAATTCTCCGTCTCTTCCCTCCTAGTTCTAGTCTCACATCTTAGCCATGGATCATATCCCTAAGCTTTGATACCAACTGTGACGTCCCCAAAATAGGTATACATCACCCATCTTGAGTCGCCAAATACATGGTACAAAATTCAAATACAACTTAATTATACAACAGTCGTGTAAAATACGACAAAACATAATCTAAGAGTTTTAATAAGAATATTGTCATCTAGATAATATCCACACTCAATGGAGTCCTCATTATATTTATTGTCACACTATTTTATAGAATAACGAGGACTATTAAAACAACCATCTGGATCGTCAATCCGTTCCCCGACTCGTCCCAGCTATATTCTCATTTCTTGAAGAGAACAGTGAAAGAAAGGGTGAGCTCAACTAGCCCAGTAAGGAATATTATGACTAAGATAATGTAGAATAATTTATCGTTAGCCTTCAACAGTGTTAAACTGATAAAATATAACAAACATCAAATTTAACTGCAACGGAACAAGTAATCCATTAGAAGAGTCAAGTAGAGAATAAAATCTACTATCTTCAATGATTTAATAAATAAACCACATCATCCTTGCACTGCGGTCAAGGATATTCATTAGTATCACGACCACAAATTTTCCATGCACTACGGGCCAAAGATATCCGTGTATTCATCAATGGTCATGACCATGCCAACAACTGTCCATCAATGCACTACGGCCAATGAGGACTTTTACCACATCATTTGTAACATTACTGTCATGATTATACCGAATAATCCACGGTCATAATCATACCAAGTCCATCTATGCGAAGACTGAGGCCACATATGACTTTCAACATATTATAAACATGAGGATGATGACAATGATATAAGAATTCAATAAAACAAGTTCAAGGATAAATTTTTAAAGATTTATAATTTAATTTATCCAGAAATCAATAACGTCCAAATTGTCAACATGATACTGTTTTATGGAGTAAAATTCAAGAACGCTCAGAAGAATATTTCCATGAAAAGATACTGAATGAAGCGTAAATATCCAGGATATTCTACTAATTTCATGGAGTATAGAAGCCAAAACTTTAACCAACTGAGTATAATAGAATATATGAAACTACAAATGGATTTTTGCCCGCCATGCGGTAATCCACGTAGACAGATCATTTCCATAATTTAATAAGGAATGAATACAAAGGATCATTCAACATGCATGCGGTAGTCCACATAGATAGGTTATTCCAATAGAATAATAAAGAATGGAATAGCAGAAGAATTCACCATACATGAGTAGAACGCACAGACAGGTTATTCCAACAGAATAATAAAGAATGGAATAACAATCCTTACGAGTATTGAAAGAAAATAACTCTCTTCATGAATACGAAAGAAATAATACCCCTTACCTTAGAAGAAACTGGATACTGGAATAGTGAGGTAGCAGACTTCTCTTCTTCTTTCTCTCTATAATTTCTCTCTATAATAATTGCTCTTGTGAGACTTAGTGAATTGGTGAGAATGAACTTCTATTTATAGGAAAATATAGTTTAGACAATTGCACGTTTTGGGGCTCAAAATATTACAGTATAATACCTTTCTCTTTTTCTTCATTTTTAATTTAGTCCTGTAAGTATTATCAAACTTGCACCACCTCCTCTAATAGTAAATAATGTGAATTAATAGTTCATTCATATGACTTAATAGTATAATCATGTGAAAAAACTAATTACAGTAAAGTACTTTCATATATACCTCCATTTTTAATTTAGTCATGCAAGTATTATCAATCTTGCACCACCTCCCCTAATAGTACATAAATTTGAATCAATAGTACACACATGTGAACAAATAGTTATAAGCATGTGAAATAATAGCAATTAATTGCTCATTTATCCGATTAATTACCCGATTGGTCAATATAACCTACATACATAAATTATTATCGAAATAAATGTCGATTTCCACTAACACTAATAATCCCAACATAATGGAACTATCAATTTCATCTTTAATCAACATGAACTTATTCATCATTAATATTATAACTCACAATATTTAACAATCAGGTCATTCCCAGGAAAGAGGGGGCTTTTCGATAAGGATTTCTCCTTATTGGCTCGCAATTAGGTGACCAAACCTCTCCATGACAGAACTTCTAGACATTATCAATATTGCAAATAATAATATGAATAACTTTATCGTCTCAATTACTGATTTAATAATAATAAATATTATGCAGATGATACTGTGACAATAATTGAATCAATAATATGAGAGATATGATGTAGCAATTACTATATCAATAATTGAGTATAACTAAGTGACTTGTCACGCAAGCATCAATAATCAATACCGTGTGCTACTCTTAACCACGACCAGACATTATTCTTGTACTTTTACCACCAGGTAGTTCAACAGTTTAACGGTAAAACTTTCGCCGTTATTTATATAAAAAGATAATTCTGTCGTTTTCTAACTACGACAATACTTCCGTAGTGGGGTCCACCAATGATTGTGCCGTCGTACGAATATTCCCTGTTAAAATGAATATTCCCCGACCAATCGAATATTATATAACCACTTGCTTACTTTGCAAATAATACCCACAACTATAACATTATATCAAATCCACACCATAATATTCAAAAATATATTTCGAGAAAAATTAATCTTTATTCATAAAAGTTGGGGTCTTACAATGCTCTCCTTTAAATTCAGAAGCGTTGTGGAACCAATTTTTTATGCATATTTGTGATGATATATCACACAAAATAAGTAAATGTTATGGCATTGATGTTCCTACTAATGTTCAAATTTGTGATTATGGTTTATACCTTATTAATCTTTCATTACAAAAAAATAGGTCATATGCGACGGCCTCATTCGCGATGGCAGTATTCCCGTCGCTAATAGTGTCATTTTCAACGGCCTAATCGTCGCCCATCTTGTGACGCCCCCAAAATAGGTATACATCACCTATTCTGAGTTGTCAATACATGGTACAGAAACAACTACAACTTTATTATTACAACAAGAAAGCGTGAGTTTGAATACAAATATTATCTTACAGACAATATCTATACTCAAATAAATCCTCATCACATTTATTGATACATTATTTTACAAAAATGGTGAGGACTACTAAACAATCCTTTCTAAAACCTTCATTCCATTCCATACAGAGACTCGTACTCGCTATATTCTCGCCTCCTGAGAAAAATGGAACAAAAAGGAAAAGGGTGAGCTCAACTAGCTCAGTAAAGAATATTATGACTAAGATAATATACAACAAATTACCGTTAGTCTTCAATAGGGAAAAATTTAATAGAATACAATAGACAACAAATTTTAAATCAATATTCATGAATGAAATAATAATTCATTAGAAGAGTTAAGTAGAGAATGCAAACTACTATCTTCTATGTATGAATTTAAAAGTTCATCGTCTATCTTTTATCCCTGTAACAACAATCCATAAACATCTGGAATCAAATATTCATCTTTGCACTCTGAGCCAAAGATATTCATCGATTAAGTCATGTTCATTTAAACACTGTTCATCTTTGCACACTACAAGCCAAAGATATTCTTGAGAAATCATTCATCTCTTTTACTCTACTGCCAAAGATATTCAATAATATCATCATTTAAGACCGAGGATGATGAAAATATTTTTAAAGAAAGCGAATCCGGTGAAACAAAATGACAAGGATTAAGGATTAAGGATTCATACTTTATTTTATCCACGTCAAAAATAACTCAAAAATAATCACAAATTGGTGTAAAATTCAAGAATGATCAAAACATGGATACAATCAAAGCTAGTATCCGAATAGATATTTTAGACGAAAAGAAGAAATTTTATTTTTCGATGAAAAGTCAGTATCGTGAATAATAGTGCCGTATCACGTGAATAGTAACTCGACACCAAAAGATAGAAATTCCACAAAAAACATTTTCACGCTTTCATGAATAGTACTCGTGAATAGTAACTTCGTGAATAGTAACTCATGAATAGTAACTCGTGAATAGTAACTCATGAATAGTAACCCGAGCATGAAAAAGTTCCAAATTTGATAAAAAGTTCAACCAATATTTCAAAGATAATGATATTGAAGAAATAATATCATTTGAGAAGAAAATAACATCCCTTACCTCAAAGAATCGATTGCCGGAAGGAAAGATCGGAAGTGATCTTTGAATGAAACTTATCTTGAATAAAGCAACTCTCAAAGTATCTAAATACTCACAAAATACGCTCAATAATATAGAGAGAGAAAGAGAGAAAACTTTGTTTACGGTGTGATTTTCAATTCTAACTTAGCCCTCTATTTATAGGAAAATGTTAGCCTTACCAAGGCAGACTTGACCAAGCACACGATGGCTTTTACACGCTACTATTGCCACCACCACATTTGAAATAAAATTCAGCACATTTTTTTACCAACCACAAGTGGGGCCCACTCAATTCTAGAATTTTCCACCAAAATCAATTATAACCCTACTTTCCAAATCGGACACCTCTTAAAATTCATAACAAATCATTTCGTGCATTTTAACGGTTCAAAATTTGTGGACATATACTCAACTTATGTATGTATAACATACCCAAAAATTACCACAATCCAACGGTCGGATTAAAAATTATAACCCCATAATATATCTCAAAACCCACGATTTGATTTTTAATACCTCCAATCAGATAAAATCTTCGATAAAACACCTCAACAATAATTTCTTCATTTATAACCACATAAATAAATCCATCATTTATATCCACATAAAATAAATATTTCTTTATCATATGAATCAATAATTAATTATTCACAAATAATATTACGAATCACAATTATGACAAACCAGTAGTTCCCAGGAAGGGGCTTTCAATAAGGATCTCTCTTCTTGGCGCCGCAATTAGGTGACCAAACCTCTCCTCGATGAACTTTCTAGACATTGCCAATAATGCTATCTAATAATATTATTTAAATAATATGAATTATTGATCGATAATGGAGATAATAATGCGGTGACAATTATTGAACAACAATAATATAAAATATCAACGCAAAGGCAATTATTGAATCAATAAAATAAAATATTGAGCGATAATTCATTGTGAAAATTATTGAGTAGTGCCTTCTTACGTAAGGATCAATAATTCAACAATCTTAATACCAATCTGGTAATACAATCGTTGTCATGCAACCACGCAGCGTATTCGTATTTTAACCACGGGTATTCAACGGTCTTAATTTGGTAACAACTACGCCGTTATTTTTAACCAACTTATATTTGTCGTTTTCTTCATCCAATCGCTTTCCGTTATGGGGCCCACACATGGCTGCGCCGTCGTACGAATATTCCCCGACAGTACAAATATTCCTCGACCAACCGAATATTCCCCGACAACAATGAATATTTTATAACCACTTGCTTATTTTGAAATATTTGCGTATTTAACCCCTAACTATCCACATTAATCAAATCAACCCTTACTATTTCAAAATTAGAGAAAATTAAATTTCATTAATAATAAGTTGGGGTCTTACAACCTCCCCTCCTTATGAAATTTCGTCCTCGAAATTGACGACGTACTGGTGTGTTTCAAAAGATGAGGATACCTCGCTTTCATTTCCGTTTCCAATTCCCGGTCATTTCCTCTATAAAGCATGATTCCTCCATAAAACTTTAACTTGTGGTATGACCTTTGCTTGGCGTAGGACATGCTCCTTCCTATCCAAAATCTTGATGGTACCTCCTCATACGTTAGGTCTTCACTATCTCGTGGGTTCTAACTCTATAACGTGGTTCGGGTCTTTCACATATTTACTGAAATACGGATATGTGAAACACATTATGAACACGAGACATACTTGGAGGTAACGCAAGTCTATATAGGCTACATTTCCTACTCGGTCAAGAATTTGAAATGGACCAATAAATCGTGGATTGAGCTTTCCTCTCTTCCCAAATCTTGTAACTCCCTTCCATGGAGCAACTCGCAATAATACATGATCCCCTACACTAAATTCCACGTCCTTTCGATGGAGATCCGCATAACTCTTTTTTATCGATCTTGTGCCGCTTTGTATATGTTGTCGAATCATTTGGATCTTTTGGTAGTCATACGTACTAACTTCGGGTCCCAACAATGTTGCTTCACCCACCTCATCCCAACATATTGGAGAACGACATTTTCGTCCATATAATGCTTCAAATGGAGCCACACCTATACTTGCCTGATAACTGTTGTTGTAGGAGAATTCCACCAATGGTAAATACTTATCCCAACTGCCCTTGAAGTCTAGAACACGAGTCTTAATAAATCTTCAAGAGTTTGAATAGTCCTCTCGATTGTCCGTCTCAGTTTGGGGATGGTATCTTAGAACTAAATCGCAAATCCGTGCCCATAGCTTTTTGCAAGCTAACCCAAAATCTTGAAGTGAATCTTGGGTCACGATCAAAACTATGGATACTGAGGCATGCCATGCAACCTCACAATCTCATTTACGTACATACTAGCAAGGCGTTCAAGTGAATAAGTCTCCGTGTCGGCAAGAAATGAGCGAGACTTGGTTAATCTATCAACAATAACCCAAATAGCATTGATGCCTTGAGAAAGCCGTAGGAAGACCCATAACGAAATCCATAGTAATGTGTTCCCACTTCCATTCCGAATCTCAAGTGGTTGCAACGGACCCTTAGGTACAAGATGCTCCGCCTTTACACGTTGGCAAGTTAAACACATCGAGATAAACTTTGCAATCTCTCTCTTCATATTGTTCCACCAAAATGTATGTCGAAGATCACGATACATTTTAGTACTTCGAGAGATGGATTGCAAATGGCGTATTGTGTGCCTCCATCATAATCTTGTACTTCAAATCGAGTCGTTAAGAACACAAAGTCTAGAGTGGACTCAAGTATTCCTTCTTCATCAATTCTCGCTTAGGAATAGCTCCTTCTTGTACTTTCTTCTTCATACGCATCGCCTCCGGATTGGTGGCTTGAAGCAACCTTAACTTTTCTATTAAAGTTGGCTCTGTCGTATACTTGACATCATCGCACTCGTTTCGCATATGATCTTCTACTCAATGCGTCACCACTACCACGTTCGCTTTACCGGGATGGTATTGAATAGTGTGGTCGTAGTCTTTCAATAGTTCGAGCCAACGTCATTGCAAGATGTTGAGTTCTTTTTGAGTGAAGAAATATTTAAGGCTTTTATGGTGCGAATATATCTCCACTTTCTCCCCATATAGATAGTGCCTCCATATCTTTAAGTAAGAAACGATTTGCACGCCAACTCTAGATCATGAGTAGGATAATTTCTCTCATACTCTTTAAGTTGTCATGAGGCATAGGCTATGACTTTCCCCGTTGCATGAGAACACATCCTAACCCTTTGCTCGAAGCATATCTGTCAGAGATAACAAATCCATCCGAACCGGATGGTATTGTTAGAACAAAGTCTTAGAAATAAGTCTCCTCTTAAGCTCTTGGAAACACTTCTCGCATTCTTCATTCCAAACGAATTTTGTATCCTTCCGAGTTAGTTTGAGTTAATGGAGTAGCGATTCGAGAAAAACCCTTCCACGAATCTCCGATAATAACCATTTAAGCCCAAAAGCTACGTACTTGATCCCGAGACTTGGTTGCTCCCAACTTTGTATTGCTTCAATCTTCACGGATCAACAGATACTCCATGTTTTGACACCACATGCCCAAGAAAGGCTACTTCCTCAAGCCGTAACTCGCATTTCTTCAATTTGGCATATAGTTGGTTTTCACGAAGCCTTTGGAGTACCGACTTCAAATGGTGCTCATGATCTTCACGACTTTTGGAATATATAAGGATGTCATCAATAAAGACAACAACGGCCCGATCCAAATATTCCTTGAATACTCGGTTCATCATATCCATGAAAGCCGCGAGGAGCATTAGTTAGTCCGAAAGACATGACTAAGAATTCATAATGCCCATACCAAGTTCTCAAGGCGATCTTTGGAATATCCTCGATTCTAATCTCAATTTGATGATATCCGTAAGCTAAGATCGATTTTTGAAAAGAATTGTGCCCCTTGCAACCGGGTCAAACAAGTCATCAATACGAGGTAGAGGATATCTATTCTTGATGGTGACATGGTTCAATTCCAGATAGTCAAATACAAAAGTCGCATACTCCCGTCTTTCTTCTTTACAAATAAAACAGAGCAGCACCCAAGGAGATGTACTACTAGACGAATGAAACCGATGTCCAACAATTCTCGTAGTTGGACCTTTAACTCCTCGAAGTTCAATAGGAGCCATTCGATATGGGGTTTTAGAAATGGGCTTTGTACTCGAGTTCAAGATCAATAAAGAATTCAACTTCACGTTACGGGGTAGACCGGGAAGTTCTTCGTGAAATACGTCAGAAAGTCAATAACAACAGGAATATTATTCAAATTTGACGTGTCTTTATTCAAATCCATAACATGGGCTAAGAAAGCTTGACATCCGTTTTCAATAAGCGAATAGCTTTATGATTAGATATGACAGTGATTGATTTTAATGGTTTAGTTGCTTGAATTCGCATAACAAAGTTGGTTAGGAATATGAAAACTAACAACCTTACGAAAACAATCAATTTTGGCATGATGAGTAGTTAACCAATCAATCCCTAAAATCACATCAAAAGCAAGTATCTTTAAAGAGATAAGGTCAGCGAGGGTAAGGTAATGGTGCCAACTTGAATCAAACAAGATTTATAAGCATGTGGATGTGATGAAAGTTTCTCCTAACGGAGTTTCCACAGATAGATCAAAGTCTAATTTCTCCAGAGTCAAGTTTAAACGTTGAGCACATGCAGAGAGAGATAAATGAATGGGTAGCACCGGTATCAAGTAAGGTATAAACTTCGCAAGAATTTATAAATAGCTTACCCGTGATCACCTCGTTTGGGTTCCTCGCATTATGACCGATCCACAACAAACGCTCTTCCGGAATCGTTGACTTTGACTTTTTCGGGACGATCTTTTTGAGTCACCGCCCTCATTGAACTAGGTTTATTTCATCGTACAATCTCGGCGATATGTCCTTCCTTTCCACAACTATAGCATACCTTGAATCTGTTGTGGGCGGTTTGACCGATATGTCCTCTTTCCCGCATTTGTAGCATATGACCGGTGGTCGTTCTCCTCCCTTAGAACCGATTCTTTTTAAAGACTGTCGTCTTCACATAGTCGTTGTTAAATCTCCTCTTTTTAAAATCTCCTCCCGACTCGTTTCTTCGTTTTCATGACCATGATTACCACCAGAGTGGTAACCATTTTTGTCCATCTCTGCTTTTTTTCTCATTTGGTTATCATTTATTACATTGTTGCGCTATCTCGCATGATCCTGGTTGTGGTCCCTCGGTTGACCGTACTTTCGTTATCTCGCTCTAATAATTGAGCCCTGTTTACAACATCCGAATAAAGAGAAAGTTTATGAGAAATGAGATCTTCGACGTATCTTGCGGGTTTCAAACCTCTAAGAAACATCCGCGTCATCGTTCCTCATTCTCCACCAAATGAGGTGCAAACTCGGATAACTCGCAAACTTTGCCTCGTCTTCGAGACACCGCATCATGTTGTTTTGTTCCAATCGATGAACTCCACTTCCTTCATATGACGAACACTTTCGTGAAAGTATTTGTCATTAAATATCTCTCAAACGTCTCCCAGAGACATGCCGAAAAGTGCTGGATTTGGATGGAGTGCGCTTCTGAGACTCCCACCGATGAGTCCGCCTCGCCACGGAACATAAAGGTGGCGAATGGAACCTTCGTTCCTCCGTGCATCCCAAGACATCGAATATCTTGGTAATTTGTTTTGACCCATGTTTTCGCCATGATCGGATCTGGTTTTCCTTAAATTCGGTGGTCCCAACTCTTTGAAGCTGCTTGTTTGTGACAACCCGTGAATTGCTATCATTTCCTCCTCGTATTTTGAACACGAGTCTCCCTCGTCTCGATTTTGCATGAAGCGCAAAAAGCTTCTAAACATCCCCTCGTTCATCATACGCTTTCAATGGTGTTGTTCACGGGAGGAACATTGCCACTGTTGCACGTTCTCCTCGTTGGTGAGTACAAAGCGTCTCCACGGTCTCATTTCCATTGTTAATATTCTCAATTCGACATTCTCAAATCTTGTCATAAAACAAGGGTTAATTAAGGAAATCAATATATCACATAATATCCCTATATCTTGACCAACTAACAAATAAGCTTAGGTAGGACACACTAGCGAAGGATTTACTCGTCTCTCCCTCCTAGTTCTATTCCCGATCTCCGCTTGAGATCATATCCCTAAGCTCGATACCAACTGTGACTCGGACACCAACTTGTGTCAAGACCTCACATTGATACCTATCAGTTTGCCACCGCAGAACGGCGTCCCCTACGGAGAGTCTGGCTTCGGTGCATCCCCCATCAACAGGAAGTCACCAGCGAGAGGCTCGGGGCTCTTTACTTATGGCTCTGATACCAACTGTGACGCCCCCAAAATAGGTATACATCACCTATTCTGAGTTGTCAATACATGGTACAGAAACAACTACAACTTTATTATTACAACAAGAAATCGTGAGTTTGAATACAAATATTATCTTCTAGACAATATCTATACTCAAATAAATCCTCATCACATTTATTGATGCATTATTTTACAAAATGGTGAGGACTACTAAACAATCCTTTCTAAAACCTTCATTCCATACCCCGACTCAGTACTCGCTATATTCTCGCCTCCCGAGAAAAATGGAACAAAAAGGAAAAGGGTGAGCTCAACTAGCTCAATAAAGAATATTATGACTAAGATAATATACAACAAATTACCGTTAGTCTTCAACAGGAAAAATTTAATAGAATACAATAGACAACAAATTTTAAATCAATATTCGCAATGAAATAATAATTCATTAGAAGAGTTAAGTAGAGAATGCAAACTACTATCTTCTATGTATGAATTTAAAAGTTCATCGCTCATCTTTTATCCCCGTAACAACAATCCATAAACATACGGAATCAAATATTCATCTTTGCACACATGTGCCAAAGATATTCATCGATTGGTCATGTTCATTTAAACACTGTTCATCTTTGCACTATGTGCCAAAGATATTCTTCAGAAATCATTTCATCTTTGCACTCTGGGCCAAAGATATTCAATAATATCATCATTTAAGACCGAGGATGATGATGAAAATATTTTTAAAGAAACGAATCCAGTGAAACAAAATGACAAGGATTAAGGATTAAGGATTCGTACTTTATTTTATCCACGTCCAAAAATAACTCAAAAATAATCACAGTGGTGTAAAATTCAAGAATGATCAAAACATGGATACAATCAAAGCTAGTATCCAGAATAGATATTTTGGACGAAAAGAAGAAATTTTATTTTTCGATGAATAGTGCATATATACGTGAATAGTCCAGTATCGTGAATAGTAACTCCGACACCAAAAGATAGAAATTCCACAAAAAACATTTTCACGCTTCATGAATAGTACTCGTGAATAGTAACTCGTGAATAGTAACTCATGAATAGTAACTCGTGAATAGTAACTCATGAATAGTAACCCCGACATGAAAAAGTTCCAAATTTGATAAAAAGTTCCAACCAATATTTCAGCATAATGATATTGAAGAAATAATATCATTTGAGAAGAAAATAACATCCCTTACCTCAAAGAATCAGTACTTCGGAAGGAAAGATCGGAAGTGATGCTGAATGAAACTTGTACTGAACAGCAACTCTCAAAGTATCTAAATACTCACAAAATACGCTCAATAATATAGAGAGAAAGAGAGAAAACTTTGTTTACGGTGTGATTTTTAATTCTAACTTAGCCCTCTATTTATAGGAAAATGTTAGCCTTGCATAAAGCAGACTTGACTCGCTACACGATGGCTTTTACGCTTCTACTATTGCCACCCACCACATTTGAAATAAAATTCAGCACATTTTTTTACCAACCACAAGTGGGGCCCACTCAATTCTAGAATTTTCCACCAAAATCAATTATAACCCTACTTTCCGAATCAGACACCTCTTAAAATTCATAACAAATCATTCGTGCATTTTTAACGGTTCAAAATTTGTGGACATATACTCAACTTATGTATGTATAACATACCCAAAAATTACCACAATCCAACGGTCGGATTAAAAATTATAACCCCATAATATATCTCAAAAACCCCGATTTGATTTTTAATACCTCCAATCCGATAAAATACTGATAAAACACCTCAACAATAATTTCTTCATTTATAACCACATAAATAAATCCATCATTTATATCCACATAAAATAAATATTTCTTTATCATATGAATCAATAATTAATTATTCACAAATAATATTACGTAATCACAATTATGACAACCAGTAGTTCCCAGGGAAAGAGGGGCTTTCCAATAAGGATCTCTCCTTCTTGGCGCGCAATTAGGTGACCAAACCTCTCCTCGATGAGAACTTTCTAGACATTGCCAATAATGCTATCTAATAATATTATTTAAATAATATGAATTATTGATCCGATAATGGAGATAATGTGCAAATGACAATTATTGAACAACAATAATATAAAATATCAACGCAAAGAATTATTGAATCAATAAAATAAAATATTGAGCAAGAATTCACTCGTGGAAAATTATTGAGTAGTGCCTTTTTACGTAAGGATCAATAATTCAACAATCTTCAGGTGCAATACAGGTGTATTCTTATGTGCAACCACGCAGTATTCAGTATTTAAACCACCGGGTATTCCAACAGTCTTCTTAACTTGGTAATAACCTACGCCAGTTATTTTTAACCAACTTATATTTGTCGTTTTCTTCATCCAATCGCTTTTCAGTTATGGGGCCACACATGGTCGCTGCGTCGCATTACGAATATTCCCCGACGAAGACAAATATTCCTCGACCAACCGAATATTCCCCGACAACAATGAATATTTTATAACCACTTGCTTATTTTGAAATATTTGCGTATTTAACCCCTAACTATCCACATTAATCAAATCAACCCTTACTATTTCAAAATTAGAGAAAATTAAATTTCATTAATAATAAGTTGGGGTCTTACACATCTGTCTCGTCGAGAATGACCATTGCCGGGTCCAATTTTGGTGGGAAATTTTTTGCGCGCGTAGGAAAAGTCATGGGCGACAGTGGGGGTCGCCTTGAGACGGTCGAGATTGAGTCATTGGCATGGCGGGTGCAGCGACGGCTGGCCAGCGTCGAGAAAGAGTCTTTTTTAAAAGCCCTAGGCTCGACGAGAACGACTACTTTCTTTTCCCTCCTTACTGATTTTCCCTCCCTACTGTATCAATCCGACGACTCTCTTCTCCCCTCCAGTGACTCTCCCCCCTCCTGCCACCTCCGGTGACTCTCCCCCCTTTTGCCACCTCCAGCGACTCGCTCTTTTCTCCCGTCTGGCGACTCTCCCCCCCTCCTGCCACCTTCGACGACTGATCTCCCCCTCCTGCCACCTCCAACGACTAATCTCCCCCTCCTGCCAAACCTTCCGGCGACTCCCCTCTCCTGCCATACCTCCGGCGACCCACCCCTCTCCTTCCGGTAAGCTCCACATCGCCTTCTTCTTTACTTCTTTCCAATTACTGCTCGACGAATATATATGTACTATACTGTTGTATTTTTAATTGTTTTTTTTTCATTTTAAAAATACTTAAAATTTAGTTTTTCATTTCGTTATTGGATTGTGAATGGATAGATTACCTTTCAGTTGGAGTTGGAGTCAAATTTCAGTACTAATGTGCAATTGGACAATCATTTGTAAATTGCTTGCAATTTGCAGGTTAATTTTATTTAAAATCTTAGCACCTGCATGTGCGTACTGGTGTGATTGCCCTAATTTACCTATGTAAATTGTACTTTTATGAAATAAGAGTTTAAAAGGGCTCTAAGGTGGAGGAGACTTGGTATAATGACACTCATACATAATTTTTTTTAATGATGAGTGCTAAGAAGTAGATGAATAATTGCCAGTGAAATTGATGAATAAGAGGCGTGTGAATGAAGTGTGGAAAGAACGGAGTGATGTCATGTGCGACTTATTTGCGTATGGGTTCAAGTAGGGTTATACGACATGGATCTATCATGGGGAAACCTGGTTGGATGAACATGAATAAGAACCAGAATCCGGAGGTGACGAAACCTTTGATTGTACTAACATGATAGTCAAAGCTGCTAGTTCATACTTTCAGTGGAATACAGACAGGGATTGCAGTAGCGTCGAGCAAGAGCAAAATGATGGGGCTAATGGTTTCTATGAGTTATTGCATGAAGCAGCGATGCCACTGTATGACGGGCATAAAAAGCACACCGTCTTATCTGCCGTGACTAAGTTTTTACACTTCAAGAACAAGCATGACTGTAGCGAGAGAGGTTTTAATGAACTGTTAAGCATTGTGAAGGAGTACTTACCTGCAGGCAATAAGTTACCGGAGTCGTACTATGATGTGAAGAAAATGGTCAAAAGGCTCAATCTAGGGTATGAGAAGATTGATGCTTGTGAGAATGACTGTATGTTGTATTACGACGATGTCAATAAAGATAAGAGGTCATGTGATATTTGTGGTACAAATAGATACTGTGAACAGCGCAAGCAAAAGGGAAAAGACGTGCCAAGAAAGATCTTATGTTACTTTCCCATTGCCCCGAGGCATCAGCGGTTGTTCATGTCAACACATACCGCCAAGGATATGAGGTGGCACTCTACACGGGACATAGTTGAAGGTCAACTAACGCACCCGACAGATGGGCTTGAGTGGAAAATTTTTGATAAAAAGCACCCCTCGTTTACTGAAGAGGTTCGTAATGTTAGGCTTGGACTTGCTACGGATGAGTTTAATCCATTTAACGGGCCTTACACAAAGCCCTACTCAATTTGGCCGGTGATTATTGTGGTGTATAACCTCCCGCCTTCGATGTGCATGAAAGATCCCTACATGTTCATGTCTTTACTGATTCCGGGTGATAAGAGTCTGAGTAAAGACATCAATGTATACCTCAGACCGTTAGTTGATGAGTTGAAGATGTTGTGGGAAAAAGGGGTTCAAACTTATGATGTATCTTTTAAGCAGAACTTTGACATGAGGGAAGCTTTACTGTGGACAATAAATGACTTCCCGACGTTAGGAATGATCAGTGAATGGTCGACTCACGGGGGCTTGTCATGTCCCGTGTGCATGGGGTCAGTTAAAGCTATGCAGCTCAAACATGGGGGGAAAAATGAGTTTCTTTGCAACATCCAGACAGTTTTTGCCGATTGAACATCGTTATCGACGGATGAGTAGACAATTCAATCGAAAAATAGAGAAACGTCAAGTACCTGGCCGTCTTTCTAGGTCAGCAGTGTTGAGTTGGATTAGTCGTTTGAAGTTTCCACCTCCAGGGAAGAATCACAGATTGGAGCGAGCTTATGGTTACGACAAGGTTCACAACTGGACACACAGATCCATGTTCTTTGACCTGCCTTATTGGGCTACACTCTGCATCCGTCATTGTTTAGATCCGATGCATACTGAGAAGAACGTATTTGATAACATTTTTTATACAGTCCTAGATGCTAGTGGTAGAACAAAGGACAACAACAAGTCGAGACTTGATTTGGTAGAAATGAACATTAGAAAAGATCTGCGGCTGTATCAGGAGGGTAGTAAGATGGTAATGCCTAAAGCTGAATATACTTTGACCAGGGAACAATTGATATTGATATGTAATTGGATCAGTGGACTGAAGCTCCCAGATGGATATTCTTCAAATATAGCAAGGTGTTGTAAAGTCGAAGAGCTAAAGTTTTGGGGTCTCAAAAGTCGTGATTGTCACGTATTCATGCAGAAGTTGATCCCTGTGGCATTTATGAAAGTAGTATGCATAAAAGCCAATCATGTTTGATGATAAAGCATATACTTTGAAACAATCTTATTCATTTATTAATAAAAAAGTATTAATTTATTAAAGGCTTTTAATTATCTACATGATGCTGTTTTATAATATGTGATAAACCCATAGTTTTAAGCAATGCTTTTAGAATAATGATGATGATCATTCTAATGAGATCTAAATTCTTAGAAAGCTTAAAACTAAAATAGTTCACAATCATTGGATTACTAAATTGGGGATTAGTGAATCCGGATAGATTGGTACATACGTTGCTTGCTCATTGGATGAGGATGATTGATCTCATGATCATTTGTGTGGAGACACTAAAGCAAGTATGTAGGTGCTTATTAGAGAATAAGTTCATCGAGCGTGGCTCGCTAAGGAATACCTAATGGAGTTTTACTTGCTCGTCAATAGGAATTCTGTAGTGATAGTAAGACAAGTGATCCTTGGACTTGAGATCATCATAGTATCTTGTGTATGATGAGTTATACTTTGACTTATTCCTTAAGACCCTTAGGGTATATCAAAGGGTATGCTTTGGTATAATAAGTTGTACATGGAGATAATGTATGATCAATAAAGAATCTACCACTTTATTAAAAGAAGAGAAATGTCCTATGTGATTCGATAAATAACAACCCAAAGAGTCCTTGGTTTAAGCGGAGAATGAAATTAGAAAGGAGTTTCTAATTTGCATTATTTGGGGTTGTGCATTTAAGAGTCGAAATACATATAATTAAATAAAATAAGACTTGACAGTAATTTCATGTCTTATATTTAATTGGGACATTGTATGGTGGAAGGATTGAATTGTACGGTAACTATTTACTCAAAGGTTCTTTTATGATTAATGTTGAAATCTATATTATCTGGAAAGTCGTTGATCGCTAGGGAGGCTTATCCCTATTGTAGAATAAATATTATTTATTTAAATAAATTAATTGTTTAATTTATTTATTTAAATAAGATTAGAATTGTTCTAATTGATTTATTCACAACCAGTTTAATATGGAGAACCTAAAGGGTCACACCATAAAAGGAAGAATAATTATTTAAGAAGTTAATGGCATAATCGTAATAATATGTTATGTATATTTAATTTAATCTATGGTGATAGAATAAATTAAATAGCTTAATATTTATTATTTAATATTTTAGAAATATTAAATATAAATTAATAAGAGAGTCTTATTAATATTATTACAATTATTATTATTATTTTAATTTCTAAAAGAGTTTAGGAATTAATTTAATATAAGTACTCTCATTTATTCCTAATTGGATTAGGAAGGAAAATTAGTTAAAGGAGTTTAATTAATTATCCCTAATAAGATTAGGGAGCTCCTTTAATTAAAAAGGGTTTAATTAAATAATACCTTCTTTTTAATAGGGTTACTTGATATCTTTATAAGAGGAGTCTTATATCGGATATCAAGACTATGTGATATTTCCAATGGTTGGAGAGTACGCTCTTTTTCTATAGAGATAGAAAAACTAGGGTTTAGCCAATCACCCATCTTCTTGGATCTTTCTTCTTCCTTGGTGAATCACCTCTAGAGGCCAAACATTTGGGTGGCTAACGTTGATCAAAGGAAGGAACCAAACCCGGTGGATTCAAGTTGAACGCGAAAAAGATTGGAGGTGAACTTGTACCTGAGGAAGCTCGGATCTTCAAGGGTATGTTTCTTATTCATCTTTTTCGTTTAATTAATAATTGTGTATAAAGGGTGATCCGGGTATATGGTTTGTAAAAATTTTAAACTCTGATTTTTACACGTTTCCGCTTACTTTGAGCAATTTGATTGCGTTCATGAATATTACAAACCTAACAGTGGTATCAGAGCCAAACCTTTATGCAAATTATTAATTGTATAAGTTGATATGTATATTGATATGTGTTTAGAACAATTTAATTGGGCATAATTTTATTATATAAAATTTAAACAAAATAAAAAAAAAATTCGTGACGCTATTTTAAAAAAAAACGTGGCTTGGTTAATATATTATATATGCAATCATATATGATTTAGTGGGATTCTAAATGGGTGTCACGTTCAGAACAATTATACAGGATTGCATGCTATGTATATTAAGTAACAAAGCATGGCAGGATTCAAGGAATTATTATATATATAATATAACTATTCAACGAAATCCTACAACTTGTTTAATCAGAGCACCAACGCGAATCACGAATTTAAAATATATATATATATATATATATATATATATATATTTATAAAGTCGCAAGATCCAAATTAAAGGAATTGAAGGAGATAACGCGGTTAATATATTTATATATATATATATATATATATATATATATATTATTCTTATCTATTTTATAATTAAAATAAAAGGTTTATTTTAATCTTAAAATATAATGTTTATTTTAATTTTAAAATAAAAGATTTATTTTAATTTTAAAATTAAATTTCATGCTAACTAATTAGAGTTGGAATTTGATTCCATGATAACTAATTGGAGTTGAAATTGGATTCTATTTTTCCTTAAATAAAGGAGTTTATTTAGATATGAAATTAGATTTCATATTATTCAAAATAAAAGTGTTTATTTGTGAATATAGAAATAGAATCCTATTTTTCCTTAAATAAAAGAGTTTATTTAGATATGAAATAAGATTTCATATTATTAAAATAAAAGAGTTTATTTGTGAATAAGAAAAAGAATCTGGTTTTCCTTAAATAAAGGAGTTTATTTAGATATGAAATAAGATTTCATATTATTCAAAATAAAGGAGTTTATTTGTGAATAGAAAGAAAAGAAAATCCGTGTTTTCTTTAAATAAAGGAGTTTTTTTTGAATTGGATTCCATAATTAATTAAAATAAAGTAGTTTATTTTTATTAAAGATTTTGATTAAAATAAAATAGTTTATTTTATTCAAAATTGGATAAATTAAAATAAAATAGTTTTATTTTGATTTAAATTTGGATTAAAATAAAAGAGTTTATTTTGATTCAAAATTAGATTTTATACTAACTAAATTTGCCCATTAAATGATATCAATATATATATTAAATGTTTATTATTCATGAGATGAATGTTATTTATTGATGTATATGGTGATGTGTATGATAATAAATGGGATTGATTATGGACTAATGACCAATGTGATTGGATTTTATTTTAGTTGGATGCATGAATGTATGGGTTTTATTAAATGGGGTCTGCGTACCTCGTCTTCTCTAATTTTTTTTAATGTAAATTCTATCTCCCTTCTATGTACTTCCCCTTGACTGCTGATCAAAGTTTCTATTTATTTTAAAATAGTTTTGTAATAGGAATAGTTAGAATTAATTTTGAAAAATTGGAGATCAAGGAGCAAGGAGCGCTTAAGACCCGTTTGTAATGGAGCCCGGGTTTAAATGTAATAGTTATATTTAAATATTATTTTTTGCACCCCTAGGATTTGACCTTTTGGTTCACTTGGTGGCTCTAATGAACCAAACTAGAATAAAAGTCCATAATCAATTCGGGTAGAA
This sequence comes from Panax quinquefolius, assembly GCA_020205615.1. NCBI lineage: Eukaryota > Viridiplantae > Streptophyta > Magnoliopsida > Apiales > Araliaceae > Panax > Panax quinquefolius. The sequence continues at coordinate 34,679,929 of CM035174.1, read as the reverse complement.
TATAGTATTCTATATGTGCATGCTTATACTATATATATTATATATTATGCAAACATGTTTCGCATGTTCATTAATATGACGCGTATTTTTTATATATATAATAAATGTGCGCATTAAACAAGATGAGACATATTAATAACAAACTCCTCAATTTTTATATTAAGTCCTAAGCGTTCAAAGATATTTGGAATATCGAGCGTCGCTTTTCTAGCATGATAAAATTAATAGAGTATTAAATATTTAATATAAGTTTGTTGTGTCACCACAAGGCAAGTATTAAGTATTTAAGATGTTAATTTATCACATTTGATGCTTATAAAGAAAATTGAACAATATTGTTTTGTTGTGTCACCACAAGGATGATATTTTTCTTTTTGAATATATGGAGTGCTAGGTTGGACTTAACTTGGATAATTTTGATTTGGATGTGCCACCACTTGATCAAAATAATCTAAGAGGCAAAAGAAAAGGAGTTGCATAGTTGATGTAATTGACAAAAGTTGTCTACCTATTTATTTATATATAGTTTGTTGTGTCACCACAAGGCTATATACATTTGAAATGGGATCCTTATTCTCACTAGCAGATCTTTAATTAGATTTTGCTGAACTATATATATTGAGGGTAATATAGTTTGAAGAAAATAGTGGGAGATACCAATTTAAAACAAGACCTAATTTATTTTGGTAATTAATAAAAGAATGTATGTTAAAATGTTGTTAATTACAAATTCATTTACATAATTTTACAATGTCTAAAATTACTATCATCAAGCATATTAGATGCTAAATTAACTTAATCCAATTAAAGCGGATTGGTTAAGGAATTTGAGAATAGTTCTTATAATGAAAAGTTATCTTATGTCCTTAATACGCTTTATCCTCGCAATGGTTTTAGCATAATGCCTCGAGGAAGAGATTGCTACTTTTAGAAAGTGGCAAGATGATGCATGATTGGCTCAATGCATCATGCTCGCATCTATGAGTAACGAGCTTGTCAACGGACAATGAAACTATGGATGCTCCTACTATATTCACACGCACATCAAGTAGTTGATGGTGAGGAAAGTAGGACCGATAGATATCGAGATATATAAGGAGCTCTTTTCGATCTAGAATGGCCAATGACACTATAAATGCAGATAAAAGTTCTTAACATAATCAATTTGATTGATCAATTAGGACAACTGGTTTTGTCATGGATGGAGAGTTGAGCCAAGATTTGATCTTGCACTCACTCCCGGACTCCTTTCACAATTGTTGTGAATTTTTCATATAAACAAGCTAGATATCAGCTTCGTTGATTTGCTTAACATGTTGAAAAATGATGAGAGTCACTTTCCAACCAAGAAAGATCAAGTCTTACTGGTAGGGGCCAAAGGATCTTCTGAAAAGAAAAACGATTCAAAGAAGGTATATAGAAAGGCAAAAACAAAGGATAATAAGAACAAAACTGATACGGATAGTAAAGGAGTTTGCTTCCACTGCAATAAGCATGGACACTGGAAAGAAACTACGAGAAGCACCTTGCAGTGGCTAACCAAAGAAGCTTAATGAAGTTTCGGTTTCAAATACAATTTTGTTTAAGATTTAAAATAAATTTTTCTTTAAGTCAAGGTTCTACTTGGATATTGGATATCGACTTTGGTTATCATAAATATAGATTTATGAAGGGACCAAGAAGAAGTAGAAAGCTAAACAAAGATAAATAATCTTATGTGTGGGAAATGAAGCAAAGGTTCTTTGCATTAGCTATAGAAACTTATAGTTTAGCACCGCTACAGGGCAAATCTATTAAGTCAATAAGTTGTTATTGTATTCCAATTCTTGTTAGAAACATTATTTCCATTTTATTGTTGGACAATAAAATTTTGGTATTATAATTTAGAACAATTGTTGTTCTATTTATAATAATAATGTTTCAGATAGAACTGAAAGATTACTTAATGGATTTTGTATACTTGACTTACGTGAAAAATTATTTTGTAAATTGAACAAACTAGTATAAGAAAAGGAGATGATCATTCAAAGAGTTGAATGTATGTATTTGTTGAAATACAAGTGTGAATTATTTGAAAGGTTCAAAGAATTCAGAAGTGAAACAAATTGGCAAAGTATTAAGATTCTTTGATTAGATCAAGGAATAAATACTTGTGCAATAAGTTTCTTGATCATCTCAAATGGTTTTTCTCATAATGTACACCTCATGATACGTAATAATTGATTGATGTATCTGAAAGGAAAAATCATACCTTGTTGAACATGGTACGGTCCAAAATGATTTTACCGACATTCCAAAGTATCCTTTCGGGATAATGTCCTAGAAATGGCTTCATATCATTTAAAATAGTAACCTCAAAATCAGCCCCAAGACTCCATAAAAGTTATGGATGTGGAGGATTCCTAATCTTAAGTATGTTAAGTTAAGGGTTGTCCAACTTATGTGAAAAAGGTTTCAAGGATAAGCTTGGGACAAGATTTGACATGTACTGATTTGTGGGACATCCTAAAGTAAGTTTAGGGTATATGTTCTATAATTCTACTTAGCAAAAGGTGTTTGTTATGAAACACGCTGCCTTATAAGATAAAGGTGTTTATCATTGAAGGGGCTAGTGGGAGGATTATAGATTTTGAAGAGTTCATGATCCACAAAATACTATAAGTCAAATAAGATGAACTCGTAGATAGACTATTGTACACCTGATCAATCGTAAATCAAATAGATGAAGATACCTAGGAGGTATGGATTCATCATGGATGATGATGATGAGGTATGCATCATAGAAGATGATGATCCAGAGTTACATACAATGAGGTAAGAGTTTTAGTGTGTACAAAAGGGTCAGTGGGAGCGTCTTGAAATTTCTAGTATTATAAGTTGATATACTACGGATAAGGAATTACATACCAATGCTACAATCAAGTAAAAGATAAAGTTGTCTAAACAATCCTCCATGAATGATTTGGGAAGAGTATCATTATTGGGGATGCAAATCTATATAGATAGATTTAAAAGGATGCTCGACTTAACCCAAGGAACGTATATTCATTTGATGCTAAAGTCGTTTAGCATGGCAAACTCAAGAGATGTCTCATGTCGATGAGCTATGGAGTGTATCTCTCTTAATAGTCCCCACAGACTCCTAAAAAGAGAGGTTGCATGAGTGACAATCATGTATGCAATGAAATGTACGAGAGACCGATGTTGATCGGTCATATTATGGAGAAGTTCACTATGAGTCATGTGAAAAATATCTTAAAGTGCTTAACCCAGACTAAGGATGTGATCATATTCATGGTGGGTCTAAATTAAAACTAGAGGGCTTAATGACTCAAGTTTTTCAGATGCACTAAGATGACGGAAAAATCCACTTTAAGGTAAAGCGTTATCTTGAGCAATTGGTGCAGTTGAATTGGAAAGGTTCCAAACAATGAAAGAGTTCTTTGGTTTAGTGATAAAGACAAAGTATATAGCTATAAATGAAGTCGCAAGTTGATTGTTTGGATTAAAAGTTCATTACGTGAACTAGGAATAGTTCCTAAGTCTCATCTTGGATCTAAACATGTGTTGTGGCACTTTCATTTGATTATTAGAATCATTGAAAGATGGGAAATCACTATAGAGATAGTGGACTCTCATGAACAACATTACATATCCATTAACTAAAGCTTATCCAACAACGGGGTAATCGTCACTTAGAAGAAGAGTATAAGATACCATGGTGATTGGCTTTAGTGCAAGTGGGAGATTGAAAGTAGTATGCATTACAAGCCAATCATGTTTGATGATAAAGCATATACTTTGAAACAATCTTATTCATTTATTAATAAAAAAGTATTAATTTATTAAAGGCTTTTAATTATCTACATGATGCTGTTTTATAATATGTGATAAACCCATAGTTTTAAGCAATGCTTTTAGAATAATGATGATGATCATTCTAATGAGATCTAAATTCTTAGAAAGCTTAAAACTAAAATAGTTCACAATCATTGGATTACTAAATTGGGGATTAGTGAATCCGGATAGATTGGTACATCGTTGCTTGCTTTCATTGGATGAGGATGATTGATCTCATGATCATTTGTGTGGAGACACTAAAAAGCAAGTATGTAGGTGCTTATTAGAGAATAAGTTCAATTTGAGCGTGGCTCGCTAAGGAATACCTAATGGAGTTTTACTTGCCTGTCAATAGGAATTCCTGTAGTGATAGTAGTACAAGTGATCCTTGGACTTGAGATCATCATAGTATCTTGTGTATGATGAGTTATACTTTGACTTATTCCTTAAGACCCTTAGGGTATATCAAAGGGTATGCTTGGGTATAATAAGTTGTACATGGAGATAATGTATGATCAATAAATAATCTACCACTTCTATTAAAAGAAGAGAAATGTCCTATGTGGTTCGATAAATAACAACCCAGTAGTCCTTGGCCAAGGCAGAATGAAATTAGAAAGGAGTTTCTAATTTGTATTATTTGGAGTTGTGCATTTAAGAGTCGAAATACATATAATTAAATAAAATAAGACTTGACAGTAATTCCATGTTTTATATTTAATTGGGACATTGTATGGTGGAAGAATTGAATTATACGGTAACTATTTCCTCAAAGGTTCTTTTATGATTAATGTTGAAATCTATATTATCTGGAAAGTCGTTGATTGCTAGGGAGGCTCATCCCCATTGTAGAATAAATATTATTTATTTAAATAAATTATTTATTTAATTTATTTATTTAAATAAGATTAGAATTGTTCTAATCACAACCGGTTTAATACGGAGAACCTAAAGGGTCACACCATAAAAGGAAGAATAATTATTTAAGAAGTTAATGGCATAATCGTAATAATATGTTATGTATATTTAATTTAATCTATGGTGATAGAATAAATTAAATAGCTTAATATTTATTATTTAATATTTTAGAAATATTAAATATAAATTAATAAGAGGAGTCTTATTAATATTATTACAATTATTATTATTATTTTAATTTCTAAAAGAGTTTAGGAATTAATTTAATATAAGTACTCTCATTTATTCCTAATTGGATTAGGAAGGAAAATTAGTTAAAGGAGTTTAATTAATTATCCCTAATAAGATTAGGGAGCCCCTTTAATTAAAATGGGTTTAATTAAATAATACCTTATTTTTAATAGGGTTACTTGATATCTTTATAAGAGGAGTCTTATATCAGATATCAAGACTACGTGATATTTCCAATGGTTGGAGAGTACGCTCTTTTTCTATAGAGATAGAAAAACTAGGGTTTAGCCAACCACCCATCTTCTTGGATCTTTCTTCTTCCTTGGTGGATCACCTCTAGAGGCCAAACATTTGGGTGGCTAACGTTGATCAAAGGAAGGAACCAAACCCGGTGGATTCAAGTTGAACGCGAAAAGGATTGGAGGTGAACTTGTACCTGAGGAAGCTCGGATCTTCAAGGGTATGTTTCTTATTCATCTTTTTTTGTTTAATTAATAATTGTGCATAAAGGGTGATCCGGGTATATGGTTTGTAAAAATTTTAAACTCTGATTTTTACACGTTTCCGCTTACTTTGAGCAATTTGATTGCGTTCATGAATATTACAAACCTAACAATTTATCGACTTGTTACCGAAACGTGTGGTTGAAGCACTGACAGAGCTTTCTAATTTCTTCAGAGATCTATGCTTGATGGAGCTCCAGCTCAAAGACATAGATAATATGGAGAGGCAGATAGTATAAATAATGTGCAAGTTAGAAATGATCTTCCATCCATCGTTTTTTGATTCAATGGAGCATTTGCCTATTCACTTGCCATACGAAGCTAAGTTTGGCGGTCCCGTGCAATATAGATGGATGTATCCATTCAAGAGGTAATGACATTAATGTTTTTAATACGGTAAACTTAGAATTCTTGTTTGCTAATCTATATATCACATAGGTATATGCGACGTCTAAAGCAAAAAGTTAAGAATAGAGCCCGTGTAGAGGGGTAAATTGCTGAAAGTTATGTTATGGAAGAACTTGTTAATTTCTGCTCGTTGTACTTTGAGCCGAATGTTCAGACGAAGCACAATCGCTTACGTCGGAATGAGGTTGTTGCGCACGAGGAAATTGGAGAATTAACGACCTTTAGTCATCTTGTACACCCATTCGGCGGTAAAAAAAGGCGATTCTTGACCGATAGTGAGTATGCAGTTGCGACATTGTATGTGAAAGTAATATGCACACAAGCCAATCATGTTTGATGATAAAGCATATACTTTATAACAATCTTATTCATTTATTAATAAAAAGTATTAATTTATTAAAGGCTTTTAATTATCTACATGATGCTGTTTTATAATATGTGATAAACCCATAGTTTTAAGCAATGCTTTTAGAATAGTGATGATGATCATTCTAATGAGATCTAAATTCTTAGAAAGCTTAAAAACTAAAATAGTTCCCAATCGTTGGATTACTAAATTGGGGATTAGTGAATCCGGATAGATTGGTACATACGTTGCTTGCTCATTGGATGAGGATAATTGATCTCATGATCATTTGTGTGGAGACACTAAAGCAAGTATGTAGGTGCTTATTAGAGAATAAGTTCCTTTGAGCATTGGCTCGCTAAGGAATACCTAATGGAGTTTTACTTGTCTCGTCAATAGGAATTTCTGTAGTGATAGTAGTACAAGTGATCCTTGGACTTGAGATCATCATAGTATCTTGTGTATGATGAGTTATACTTTGACTTATTCCTTAAGACCCTTAGGGTATATCAAAGGGTATGCTTGGGTATAATAAGTTGTACATGGAGATAATGTATGATCAATAAAGAATCTACCACTTAATAATAAAGAAGAGAAATGTCTATGTGATTCGATAAATGACAACCAAAGAGTCCTTGGTATAAGCGAGAATGAAATTAGAAAGGAGTTTCTAATTTGCATTATTTGAGTTGTGCATTTAAGAGTCGAAATACATATAATTAAATAAAATAAGACTTGACAAGTAATTCCATGTCTTATATTTAATTGGGACATTGTATGGTGGAAGGATTGAATTATGCAGTAACTATTTACTCAAAGGTTCTTTAATGATTAATGTTGAAATCTATATTATCCGGAAAGTCGTTGATCGCTAGGGAGGCTTATCCCTATTGTAGAATAAATATTATTTATTTAAATAAATTAATTGTTTAATTTATTTATTTAAATAAGATTAGAATTGTTCTAATTGATTTATTCACAACGGTTTAATATGGAAAACCTAAAGGGTCACACCATAAAAAGAAGAATAATTATTTAAGAAGTTAATGGCATAATCGTAATAATATGTTAAGTATATTTAATTTAATCTATGGTGATAGAATAAATTAAATAGCTTAATATTTATTATTTAATATTTTAGAAATATTAAATATAAATTAATAAGATGAGTCTTATTAATATTATTACAATTATTATTATTTTAATTTCTAAAAGAGTTTAGGAATTAATTTAATATAAGTACTCTCATTTATTCCTAATTAGATTAGGAAGGAAAATTAATTAAAGGAGTTTAATTAATTATCCCTAATAAGATTAGGGAGCTTAATTAATTAAAAGAATTTAATTAATTAAATAAAACCCAATTCCTTAATTGTTAAGGAGGGTTGCCCACATCTAAATAAGAGGAGTCTTATTATGGGTGTGGGAAGTGGTTGTTGACTTTTACAACGACATAATTCCAATTTGTTGGAGAGTACCCTTTCTACATAGAGATAGAAAATTGGGGTTTGAGCCAAATACCCTTCTTCTTGAATCTTTATTTTTCCTTGGTGGATCACCTCTAGAGGCCAAACATATGGGTGGCTAACGTTGATCAAAGGAAGGAACCAAACCCGGTGGATTCAAGTTGAACGCGAAAGGATTTGGAGGTGAACTTGTACCTGAGGAAGCTCGATCTTCAAGGGTATGATTTTATTCTTTATCTTTTCGTTTAATTAATAATTATGCATAAAGGGTGATCCGAAGTATATGGTTTGTAAATTTTTAAACTCTACATTTTCCACGTTTCCGCTTAATTTGTGCAATTTGATCACATGGCATAATATTACAAACCTAACGGTGGCATCGAGCCAAACCTTTATGCGAATTATTAATTATTTTAATTTGATATGTATATTGATATGTGTTTAGAACAATTTAATTGGGCATAATTTTATTGTATAAAATTTTTTAAAAAAAAAAAAAAAAAAATCAGTTTGCGTTTTTTTTAAAAAGAAGTTCCGTGAATCATTACTTAACAGGTTGCATGCTCAAGTGATTCACGCCCAGCTTTTTTCATCCAAGATTTGTTAGTTAACAGAATTTTTTTTAAAGACCACGGTTTAAGCTAAAGAAGAGTAGTATAAAAAAAAAAAAAAAAAAATATGAGAGTGAAATCACGTAGAAAATATGCAAAGAAAGTCAAGAGACATGAATGCTACGTGAAAAATATATATATATTATCGTAATATATATATATATATATATATATATATATTATTCTTAATAATTTTATAATTAAAATAAAAGTTTATTTTAATCTTAAAATAAAAAGTTTATTTTAATCTTAAAATAAAAGTTTATTTTAATATTAAAATAAAAAAAGATTTATTTTAATTTTAAAATTGAAATTTCATGCTAACTAATTAGAGTTGGAATTGGATTTCATGATAACTAATTGGAGTTGAAATTGGATTCTATTTTTCCTTAAATAAAGGAGTTTATTTAGATATGAAATTAGATTTCATATTATTCAAAATAAAAAGGTTTATTTGTGAATAGGAAAAAATGGAGTCTTTCCTTAAATAAAGGAGTTTATTTAGATATGAAATAAAATTTCATATTATTCAAAATAAAGGAGTTTATTTGTGAATAGGAAAGATAATCCGTGTTTCCTTTAATTATTTTTTTTATATATGGAATTGGATTCCATAATTAATTAAAATAAAGGAGTTTATTTTGATTAAAATAAAATAGTTTATTTTATTCAAAATTGGATAAATTAAAATAAAATAGTTTTATTTTGATTTAAATTTGGATTAAAATAAAGAAGTTTATTTTGATTCAAAAATAGATTTTATACTAACTAAAGTTGCCCATTAAATGATATCAATATATATATTAAATGTTTATTATTCATAAGATGAATGTTATTTATTGATGCATATGGTGATGTGTATGATAATAAATGGGATTGATTATGGACTATTGACCAATGTGATTGGATTTTATTTTAGTTGGATGCATGAATGTATGGGGTTTTATTAAATGGGGTCTCGTGACTCGCCTTCTCTAATTTTTCTTAATGTAAATTCTATCTCTCTCCTATGTACTTCCCTCGATCACGATCAAGGTTTCTATTTATTTTAAAATAGTTTTGTAATAGGAATAGTTAGAATTAATTTTGAAGAATTGGAGATCAAGGAGCGAGGAGCGCTTGAAGACCAAGATTTGTAATGGAGCCAGGGTTTAAATGTAATTGTTATATTTAAATATTAATTCTTGCACCCTAGGGGCTTGACCTTTTGGTTCACTTGGTGGCTCTAGTGAACCAAACTAGAATAAAAGTCCATAATCAATCCAAGTAGAATATAGTATTCTATATGTGCATGTTTATACTATATATATTATATATTATGCAAACATGCTTACTTCGTATGTTAATTAATATATGACGCGTATTTTTATATATATATGCATGCATGCGCTAAACAAGATGAGACAAATTAATAACAAACCCCTCAATTTTTATATTAAGTCCTAAGCGTTCAAAGATATTTGGAATATCGAACGTCGCCTTCTAGCATGATAAAATTAATAGAGTATTAAATATTTAATATGAGTTTGTTGTGTCACCACAAGGCAAGTATTAAGTATTTAAGATGTTAATTTATCACATTTGATGCTTATAAAGAAAATTGAACAATATTGTTTTGTTGTGTCACCACAAGGATGATATTTTTTTTTTTTGAATATATGGAGTGCTAGGTCGGACTTAACATGGATAATTTTAATTCGGATGTGCCACCACTTGATCAAAATAATCTAAGAGGCAAAAGAAAAGGAGTTGCATAGTTGATGTAATTGACAAAAGTTGTCTACCTATTTATTTATATATAGTTTGTTGTGTCACCACAAGGCTATATACATTTGAAATGGGATCCTTATTCTCACTAGCAGATCTTTAATTAGATTTTGCCGAACTATATAAGTGAGGGTAATATAGTTTGAAGAAAATAGTGGGAGATACCAATTTAAAACAAGACCTAATTTATTTTGGTAATTAATAAAAGAATGTATGTTAAAATGTTGTTAATTACAAATTCATTTACGTGAAATTTTACAATGTCTAAAATTACTATCACTGCGAAGCATATTAGATGCTAAATTAATCGAACCGAATTACACGGATTGGTTAAGGAATTTGAGAATAGTTCTCATAGCTGAAAAGCTATCTTATGTCCTTAATACGCCTATCCCTGCAATGGTTGCAGACAATACCTTTGAGGAAGAGATTGCTACTTTTAGAAAGTGGCAAGATGATGCACAGTTGGCTCAATGCATCATGCTCGCATCTATGAGTAACGAGCTTCAGCGTCAGCATGAAACTATGGATGCTCCTACTATATTCCTGCACATCAAGTAGTTGATGGTGAGGAAAGTAGGACTGATAGATATCAGATATCTAAGGAGCTCTTCCGATCTAGAATGGCCAATGGCACTATAGTACAGACAAAAAGTTCTTAACATAATCAATTTGATTGATCAATTAGGACAACTGGTTTTGTCATGGATGGAGAGTTGAGCCAAGATTTGATCTTGCCCTCACTCCCGGACTCCTTTCACAATTGTTGTGAATTTTTCATATGAACAAGCTAGATATCAGCCTCGCTGATTTGCTTAACATGTTGAAAAATGTGGAGAGTCACTTTCCAACCAAGAAAGATCAAGTCTTACTGGTAGGGGCCAAAGGATCTTCTGAAAAGAAGAACGATTCAAAGAAGGTAAATAGAAAGGCAAAATAAAGGATAATAAGAACAAAACTGATATGGATAGCAAAGGAGTTTGTTTCCACTGCAATAAGCCTGGACACTGGAAAGAAACTGCGAGAAGCATCTTGCAGAGGCTAACCAAAAGAAGCTTAGTGAAGTTTCGGTTACAAATACAATTTTGTTCATGATTTAAATAAATTTTTCTTTAAGTCAAGGTTCTACTTGGGTATTGGATACCGACTTTGGTTATCATAAATATAGATTTATGAAGGGACCAAGCAAAAGTAGAAAGTTAAACAAAGATAAGAAATCTTATGTGAGGAAAATGAAGCAAAGGTTGCTGCATTAGCCATAGAAACTTATAGTTTAGCAATGCCTACGGGCAAATCTATTAAGTCAATAAGTTGTTATTGTATTCCAGTTCTTGTTAAAAATATTATTTCCATTTTATTGTTGGACAATGAAATCTTTGGTATTATAATTAAGAACAATTGTTGTTCTATTTATAATAATAATATTTTGTATAGAACTGGAATATTACTTAATAAATTTTGTATACTTGACTTACGTGAAAAATATATTTTGCAAATTGAACAAACTAGTATAAGAAAAGGAGATGATCATTCAAAGAGTTGAATGTGTGTATTTGCTGAAATACAAGTGTGAATTATTTGAAAGGTTCAAAGAATTCAAAAGTGAAACAAATTGGCAAAGTATTAAGATTCTTTGATCGGATCAAGGAAGGAATACTTGGGCAATAAGTTTCTAGATCATCTCAAATGGTTTTCTCATAATGGACGCCTCTCGATACATAATAATTGATTGATGTATCTGAATGAAAAATCATACCTTGTTGGACATGGTGCGGTCCATAATGATTTTACCGACATTCCAGTATCCTTCTAGGATCATTTCCTAGAAATGAAATTGACATATCTATTTAAAAGGTAACCTCAAAATTCGGCCCCAAGACTCCATAAAAGTTATGGATAGGGAGGATTCCTAATCTTAAGTATGTTAAGATAAAGGGTTGTCCAACTTATGTGAAAAGGTTTCAAAGGATAAGCATGGGACAAGATTTGACATGTACAGTTTTGTGGGACATCCTAAAGTAAGTTTAGGGTATATGTTCTATAATTCTACTTAGCAAAAGGTGTTTGTTACGAAACACGCTGCCTTCTAAGATAAAGGTGTTTATCATTAAAAGGGGCTAGTGGGAGGATAATAGATCTTGAAGAGTTCAAGAACCACAAAATACTATAAGTCAAGTAAGAGGAACCTGTAGATAGACCTATTATACCACAACTGAATAGTAAATCGAATAATAAATCAAGATACTGGAGGTATGGATTCATCATAGATGATGATGATGAGGTACACATCATAGAAGATGATGATCCAGTTACATACGATGAGGTAAGTGTTGTAGACACTCAGAGAAATGGATTGAAGCAAGTTTCTCAAATATGGAACATTCGTTTTGATGAGGCAATCAAAAGAGTTTGATTTTATCAAAAATAAGAATGAAACTAGTGTGTACAAAAGGGTCAGTGGGAGCGTCGTGAAATTTCTAGTATTATATGTTGATATACTACGGATGAGGAATAACATACCAATGCTACAATCAGTAAAGATAAAGTTGTCTAAACATTCCTCCATGAATGATTTGGAAGAGTATCTTAATTGGGGATATAAATCTATATAGATAGATTTAAGAGGATGCTTAACTTAACCTAAGGAACGTATATTCATTTGATGCTAAAGTCATTTAGCATGGCAAACTCCAAGAGATGTCTCATGTCGATGAGCTATGGAGTGTATCTCTCTTAATAGTCCCCACAGACTCCTGAAAAGAGAGGTCGCATGAGTGACAATCATGTATGCAATAAAATGTACGAGACCTGATGTTGATCAGTCATATTATGGAGAAGTTCACTATGAGTCAGTAAAAAACATCTTAAAGTGCTTAACCGGCACTAAGGATGTGATCATATTCATGGTGGGTCTTAATTAAAACTAGAGGGCTTAACAGACTCAAGTTTTTCAAACAAACCAAGATGACAGAAAAATCCACTTTAAGGTAAAGCGTTATCTTGAACAATGGTGCAGTGAATTGGAAAGGTTCCAAACAGCAAAGAGTTGCTGGTTTAGTGATAAAGACAAAGTGTATAGCTATAAATGAAGCTGCAAGTTGATTGTTTGGATTAAAAGTTCATTACAGAATTAGGAATAGTTCCTAAGTCTCATCTTGGATCTAAACATGTGTTGTGACACTTTCATTTGATTATTAGAATCATTAAAAGATGGGAAATCACTATAGAGATAGTGGACTCTCAAGAACAACATTACATATCCATTAACTAAAGCTTATCCAACAGCAGGATAATCGTCACTTAGAGAAGAATAGTATAAGATACAATGGCGATTGGCTTTAGTGCAAGTGGGAGATTGAAAGTAATATGCACACAAGCCAATCATGTTTGATGATAAAGCATATACTTTGTAACAATCTTATTCATTTATTAATAAAAAGTATTAATTTATTAAAGGCTTTTAATTATCTACATGATGTTGTTTTTTATAATATGTGATAAACCCATAGTTTTAAGCAATGCTTTTAGAATAGTGATGATGATCATTCTAATGAGATCTAAATTCTTAGAAAGCTTAAAACTAAAATAGTTCCCAATCGTTCGATTACTAAATTGGGGATTAGTGAATCCGGATAGATTGGTACATACGTTACTTGCTTTCGTTGGATGAGGATGATTGATCTCATGATCATTTGTGTGGAGACACTAAAGCAAGTATGTAGGTGCTTATTAGAGAATAAGTTCATCGAACGTGGCTCGCTAAGGAATACCTAATGGAGTTTTACTTGCTGTCAATAGGAATTCTGTAGTGATAGTAGTACAAGTGATCCTTGGACTTGAGATCATCATAGTATCTTGTGTATGATGAGTTATACTTTGACTTATTCCTTAAGACCCTTAGGGTATATCAAAGGGTATGCTTGGGTATAATAAGTTGTACATGGAGATAATGTATGATCAATAAAGAATCTACCACTTCTAATAAAAGAAGAGAAATGTCCTATGTGATTCGATAAATGACAACCCAAAGAGTCCTTGGCGGCGCGTAATGAAATTAGAAAGGAGTTTCTAATTTGCATTATTTGGAGTCATGCATTTAAGAGTCGAAATACATATAATTAAATAAAATAAGACTTGACGGTAATTCCATGTCTTATATTTAATTGGGACATTGTATGGTGGAAGGATTGAATCAGCATTAAGAACTATTTACTCAAAGGTTCTTTAATGATTAATGTTGAAATCTATATTATCCGGAAAGTCGTTGATCGCTGGGGGAGGCTTATCCCTATTGTAGAATAAATATTATTTATTTAAATAAATTAATTGTTTAATTTATTTATTTAAATAAGATTAGAATTGTTTCTAATTGATTTATTCACAATGGGTTTAATATGGAGAACCTAAAGGGTCACACCATAAAAAGAAGAATAATTATTTAAGAAGTTAATGGCATAATCGTAATAATATGTTATGTATATTTAATTTAATCTATGGTGATAGAATAAATTAAATAGCTTAATATTTATTATTTAATATTTTAGAAATATTAAATATAAATTAATAAGAGGAGTCTTATTAATATTATTACAATTATTATTATTTTAATTTCTAAAAGAGTTTAGGAATTAATTTAATATAAGTACTCTCATTTATTCCTAATTAGATTAGGAAGGAAAATTAATTAAAGGAGTTTAATTAATTATCCCTAATAAGATTAGGGAGCTTAATTAATTAAAAGAATTTAATTAATTAAATAAAACCCAATTCCTTAATTGTTAAGGAGGGTTGCCCACATCTAAATAAGAGGAGTCTTATTATGGGTGTGGGAAGTGGTTGTTGACTTTTACAACGACATTATTCCAATTTGTTGGAGAGTACCCTTTCTATAGAGATAGAAAATTAGGGTTTGAGCCAAATACCTCTTCTTCTTGAATCTTTATTTTTCCTTGGTGGATCACCTCTAGAGGCCAAACATATGGGTGGCTAACGTTGATCAAAGGAAGGAACCAAACCCGGTGGATTCAAGTTGAACGCGAAAGGATTTGGAGGTGAACTTGTACCTGAGGAAGCTCGATCTTCAAGGGTATGATTTTATTCTTTATCTTTTCGTTTAATTAATAATTATGCATAAAGGGTGATCCGAGTATATGGTTTGTAAATTTTTTAAACTCTGATTTTCCACGTTTCCGCTTAATTTGTGCAATTTGATTGCGCACATGAATATTACAAACCTAATAAATTGGCATCGAGCCAAACCTTTATGCTAATTATTAATTATTTTAATTTGATATGTATATATTGATATGTGTTTAGAACAATTTAATTGGGCATAATTTTATTGTATAAAATTTTTTAAAAAAAAAAAAAAAAAACTAAAAATCGGTTTGTTTTTTTAAAAAAAAAAGAAGTTCCAAGTGAATCATTACTTTAACGGAGTTCAGATGCTCAAGTGATTCACGCCATGATTTTTTCATCCAAGATTTGTTAGTTAATGCACATTGAATGAATTTTTTTAAAGACCACGGTTTAAGCTAAAGAAGAGTAGTATAAAAAAAAAAAAAAATAGAGAGTGAAATCACGTAGAAAATATGCAAAGAAAGTCAAGAGACATGAATGCTACGTGAAAAATATATATATATTATCGTATATATATATATATATATATATTATTCTTAATAATTTTATAATTAAAATAAAAGTTTATTTTAATCTTAAAATAAAAGTTTATTTTAATATTAAAATAAAAAAGATTTATTTTAATTTTAAAATTGAAATTTCATGCTAACTAATTAGAGTTGGAATTGGATTTCATGATAACTAATTGGAGTTGAAATTGGATTCTATTTTTCCTTAAATAAAGGAGTTTATTTAGATATGAAATTAGATTTCATATTATTCAAAATAAAAAGGTTTATTTGTGAATAGGAAAAAAATCATTTTCCTTAAATAAAGGAGTTTATTTAGATATGAAATAAAATTTTATATTATTCAAAATAAAGGAGTTTATTTGTGAATAGGAAAGATAATCCCGCGTTTCCTTTAATTATTATTTTTATATATGGAATTGGATTCCATAATTAATTAAAATAAAGGAGTTTATTTTGATTAAAAAATAAAATAGTTTATTTTATTCAAAATTGGATAAATTAAAATAAAATAGTTTTATTTTGATTTAAATTTGGATTAAAATAAAGAAGTTTATTTTGATTCAAAATAGATTTTATACTAACTAAAGTTGCCCATTAAATGATATCAATATATATATTAAATGTTTATTATTCATAAGATGAATGTTATTTATTGATGCATATGGTGATGTGTATGATAATAAATGGGATTGATTATGGACTATTGACCAATGTGATTGGATTTTATTTTAGTTGGATGCATGAATGTATGGGTTTTATTAAATGGGGTTCATGTACACTGCCTTCTCTAATTTTTCTTAATGTAAATTCTATCTCTCTCCTATGTACTTCCCTCGATCACGATCAAGGTTTCTATTTATTTTAAAATAGTTTTGTAATAGGAATAGTTAGAATTAATTTTGAAGAATTGGAGATCAAGGAGCGAGGAGCGCTTTGAAGACCCGTTTGTAATGGAGCAGGGTTTAAATGTAATTGTTATATTTAAATATTAATTCTTGCACCCTAGGGTTTGACCTTTTTTGGTTCACTTGGTGGCTCTAGTGAACCAAACTAGAATAAAAGTCCATAATCAATCCAAGTAGAATATAGTATTCTATATGTGCATGTTTATACTATATATATTATATATTATGCAAACATGCTTCATGATGTTAATTAATATGACGCGTATTTTATATATATATATGTGCATATGCCATTAAACAAGATGAGACAAATTAATAACAAACCCTCAATTTTTATATTAAGTCCTAAGCGTGCTCAAAGATATTTGGAATATCGAACGTCGCTTTCTCAGCATGATAAAATTAATAGAGTATTAAATATTTAATATGAGTTTGTTGTGTCACCACAAGGCAAGTATTAAGTATTTAAGATGTTAATTTATCACATTTGATGCTTATAAAGAAAATTGAACAATATTGTTTTGTTCAGGTCACCACAAGGATGATATTTTTTTTTTTGAATATATGGAGTGCTAGGTCGGACTTAACATGGATAATTTTAAATTGGATGTGCCACCACTTGATCAAAATAATCTAAGAGGCAAAAGAAAAGGAGTTGCATAGTTGATGTAATTGACAAAAGTTGTCTACCTATTTATTTATATATAGTTTGTTGTGTCACCACAAGGCTATATACATTTGAAATGGGATCCTTATTCTCACTAGCAGATCTTTAATTAGATTTTGCTGAACTATATAAGTGAGGGTAATATAGTTTGAAGAAAATAGTGGGAGATACCAATTTAAAACAAGACCTAATTTATTTTGGTAATTAATAAAAGAATGTATGTTAAAATGTTGTTAATTACAAATTCATTTACAGAATTTTACAATGTCTAAAATTACTATCACTGCGAAGCATATTAGATGCTAAATTAATCGAACCGAATTACACGGATTGGTTAAGGAATTTGAGAATAGTTCTCATAGCTGAAAAGCTATCTTATGTCCTTAATACGCCTATCCCTGCAATGGTTGCAGACAATACCTTTGAGGAAGAGATTGCTACTTTTAGAAAGTGGCAAGATGATGCACAGTTGGCTCAATGCATCATGCTCGCATCTATGAGTAACGAGCTTCAAATACACGAAGATGAAACTATGGATGCTCCTACTATATTCTTGCACATCAAGTAGTTGATGGTGAGGAAAGTAGGACTGATAGATATCAGATATCTAAGGAGCTCTTCCGATCTAGAATGGCCAATGGCACTATAAGATGCATAAAAAGTTCTTAACATAATCAATTTGATTGATCAATTAGGACAACTGGTTTTGTCATGGATGGAGAGTTGAGCCAAGATTTGATCTTGCACTCACTCCCGGACTCCTTTCACAATTGTTGTGAATTTTTTTCATATGAACAAGCTAGATATCAGCCTCGCTGATTTGCTTAACATGTTGAAAAATGTTGAGAGTCACTTTCCAACCAAGAAAGATCAAGTCTTACTGGTAGGGGCCAAAGGATCTTCTGAAAAGAAGAATGATTCAAAGAAGGTAAATAGAAAGGCAAAATAAAGGATAATAAGAACAAAACAGATATGGATAGCAAAGGAGTTTGTTTCCACTGCAATAAGCACGGACATCGAAAGAAATCATGAGAAGCATCTTGCAGAGGCTAACCAAAAGAAGCTTAGTGAAGTTTCGGTTACAAATACAATTTTGTTCATGATTTAAATAAATTTTTCTTTAAGTCAAGGTTCTACTTGGGTATTGGATACCGACTTTGGTTATCATAAATATAGATTTATGAAGGGACCAAGCAAAAGTAGAAAGTTAAACAAAGATAAGAAATCTTATGTGAGGAAAATGAAGCAAAGGTTGCTGCATTAGCCATAGAAACTTATAGTTTAGCAATGCCTACGGGCAAATCTATTAAGTCAATAAGTTGTTATTGTATTCCAGATTCTTGTTAAAATATTATTTCCATTTTATTGTTGGACAATGAAATCTTTGGTATTATAATTAAGAACAATTGTTGTTCTATTTATAATAATAATATTTTGTATAGAATCGAATATTACTTAATAAATTTTGTATACTTGACTTACGTGAAAAATATATTTTGCAAATTGAACAAACTAGTATAAGAAAAGGAGATGATCATTCAAAGAGTTGAATGTGTGTATTTGTTGAATACAAGTGTGAATTATTTGAAAGGTTCAAAGAATTCAAAAGTGAAACAAATTGGCAAAGTATTAGGATTCTTTGATCGGATCAAGGAAGGAATACTTGTGCAATAAGTTTCTAGATCATCTCAAATGGTTTTTCATAATGGACGCCTCTCGATACATAATAATTGATTGATGTATCTCGAATGAAAAATCATACCTTGTTGGACATGGTGCGGTCCATAATGATTTTACCGACATTCCAAAGATCCTTCAGGATCATTTCCTAGAAATGGTCGATATCTATGAAAAAAGGTAACCTCAAAATCCTACCCCAAGACTCCATAAAAGTTATGGATAGGGATGATTCCTAATCTTAAGTATGTTAAGATAAAGGGTTGTCCAACTTATGTGAAAAGGTTTCAAAGGATAAGCATGGGACAAGATTTGACATGTACAGTTTTGTGGGACATCCTAAAGTAAGTTTAGGGTATATGTTCTATAATTCTACTTAGCAAAAGGTGTTTGTTACTTAAACACGTTGCTTTCTAAGATAAAGGTGTTTATCATTAAAAGGGGCTAGTGGGAGGATAATAGATCTTGAAGAGTTCAAGAACCACAAAATACTATAAGTCAAGTAAGAGGAAACTGTAGATAGACCTATTATACCACAACCGAATAATAGTAAATCGAATAGTATCAAGATACTGGAGGTATGGATTCATCATAGATGATGATGATGAGGTACACATCATAGAAGATGATGATCCGATTACATACGATGAGGTAAGTGTTGTAGACACTCGAGAGAAATGGATTGAAGCAAGTTTCTCAAATATGGAACATTCGCTTTTGATGAGGCAATCAAAAGAGTTTGATTTTATCAAAAATAAGAATGAAACTAGTGTGTACAAAAGGGTCAGTGGGAGCGTCGTGAAATTTCTAGTATTATATGTTGATATACTACGGATGAGGAATAACATACCAATACTACAATCAGTAAAGATAAAGTTGTCTAAACATTCCTCCATGAATGATTTGGAAGAGTATCTTAATTGGGGATATAAATCTATATAGATAGATTTAAGAGGATGCTCAACTTAACCTAAAGAACGTATATTCATTTGATGCTAAAGTCATTTAGCATGGCAAACTCCAAGAGATGTCTAATATCGATGAGCTATGGAGTGTATCTCTCTTAATAGTCCCCACAGACTCCTGAAAAGAGAGGTCGCATGAGTGACAATCATGTATGCAATGAAATGTACGAGACCGATGTTGATCACCATATTATGGAGAAGTTCACTATGAGTCGTTGAAAACATCTTAAAGTGCTTAACCCAAGCACTAAGGATGTGATCATATTCATGGTGGGTCTTAATTAAAACTAGAGGGCTTAATGCACTCAAGTTTTTTCGACAAACCAAGATGACGTAAAAATCCACTTTAAGGTAAAAGCGTTATCTTGAACAATGGTGCAAAAGTTGAATCGAAAGGTTCCAAACAAAGAAAGAGTTGTTGGTTTAGTGATAAAGACAAAGTGTATAGCTATAAATGAAGTCGCAAGTTGATTGTTTGGATTAAAAGTTCATTACGTAATCTAGGAATAGTTCCTAAGTCTCATCTTGGATCTAAACATGTGTTGTGACACTTTCATTTGATTATTAGAATCATTAAAAGATGGGAAATCACTATAGAGATAGTGGACTCTCAAGAACAACATTACATATCCATTAACTAAAGCTTATCCAATGGCCAGGATAATCGCCACTTAGAGAAGAAGAGTATAAGATACAATGACGATTGGCTTTAGTGCAAGTGGGAGATTGAAAGTAATATGCACACAAGCCAATCATGTTTGATGATAAAGCATATACTTTGTAATAATCTTATTCATTTATTAATAAAAAGTATTAATTTATTAAAGGCTTTTAATTATCTACATGATGCTGTTTTATAATATGTGATAAACCCATAGTTTTAAGCAATGCTTTTAGAATAGTGATGATGATCATTCTAATGAGATCTAAATTCTTAGAAAGCTTAAAACTAAAATAGTTCCCAATCGTTGGATTACTAAATTGGGGATTAGTGAATCCGGATAGATTGGTACATACGTTGCTTGCTCATTGGATGAGGATGATTGATCTCATGATCATTTGTGTGGAGACACTAAAGCAAGTATGTAGGTGCTTATTAGAGAATAAGTTCACTGAACGTGGCTCGCTAAGGAATACCTAATGGAGTTTTACTTTCTCGTCAATAGGAATTCTCAGTAGTGATAGTAAGACAAGTGATCCTGGACTTGAGATCATCATAGTATCTCGTGTATGATGAGTTATACTTTGACTTATTCCTTAAGACCCTTAGGGTATATCAAAGGGTATGCTTGGGTATAATAAGTTGTATATGGAGATAATGTATGATTAATAAAGAATCTACCACTTCTAATAAAAGAAGAGAAATGTCCTATGTGATTCGATAAATGACAACCCAAAGAGTCCTCGGGTTAAGGCGTAATGAAATTAGAAAGGAGTTTCTAATTTGCATTATTTGGAGTCAGTGCATTTAAGAGTCTAAATACATATAATTAAATAAAATAAGACTTGACAAGAATTCCATGTCTTATATTTAATTGGGACATCAGATGGTGGAAGGATTGAATTCATATCAAGAACTATTTACTCAAAGGTTCTTTAATGATTAATGTTGAAATCTATATTATCCGGAAAGTCGTTGATCGCTAGGAGGCTTATCCCTATCAGAATAAATATTATTTATTTAAATAAATTAATTGTTTAATTTATTTATTTAAATAAGATTAGAATTGTTCTAATTGATTTATTCACAATCTGCTTAATATGGAGAACCTAAAGGGTCACACCATAAAAGGAAGAATAATTATTTAAGAAGTTAATGGCATAATCGTAATAATATAGTTAAGTATATTTAATTTAATCTATGGTGATAGAATAAATTAAATAGCTTAATATTTATTATTTAATATTTTAGAAATATTAAATATAAATTAATAAGAGGAGTCTTATTAATATTATTACAATTATTATTATTTTAATTTCTAAAAGAGTTTAGGAATTAATTTAATATAAGTACTCTCATTTATTCCTAATTAGATTAGGAAGGAAAATTAATTAAAGGAGTTTAATTAATTATCCCTAATAAGATTAGGGAGCTTAATTAATTAAAAGAATTTAATTAATTAAATAAAACCCAATTCCTTAATTGTTAAGGAGGGTTGCCCACATCTAAATAAGAGGAGTCTTATTATGGGTGTGGGAAGTGGTTGTTGACTTTTACAACGACATAATTCCAATTTGTTGGAGAGTACCCTTTCTATAGAGATAGAAAATTAGGGTTTGAGCCAAATACCCCTTCTTCTTGAATCTTTATTTTTCCTTGGTGGATCATCTCTAGAGGCCAAACATATGGGTGGCTAA
The DNA here is from genome assembly GCA_020205615.1 of Panax quinquefolius. Classification (NCBI taxonomy): domain Eukaryota; kingdom Viridiplantae; phylum Streptophyta; class Magnoliopsida; order Apiales; family Araliaceae; genus Panax; species Panax quinquefolius. The sequence continues at coordinate 34,657,616 of CM035174.1, read as the reverse complement.
CGTTGATCAAAGGAAGGAACCAAACCCGGTGGATTCAAGTTGAACGCGAAAGGATTTGGAGGTGAACTTGTACCTGAGGAAGCTCGATCTTCAAGGGTATGATTTTATTCTTTATCTTTTCGTTTAATTAATAATTATGCATAAAGGGTGATCCGGGTATATGGTTTGTAAATTTTTTAAACTCTGATTTTCTACGTTTCCGCTTAATTTGTGCAATTTGATTGCGCACATGAATATTACAAACCTAACAGTATGCACTTGTCAACATGAATGAAGTAGCGCCATACATTAAGTAAGTAGTTATAACTATATATGTCTGGTGTAATTGGGAGAGGTTCCTTTACAAACACATTAAGTATATAATTGTGTTGCAGTCAATATGATGCTGAAGTACATGACGCAAATCCGAGTATATCGGACGGGGATTTGAAAATTTTTAGAAATGGACAATTTGTGCAATGGTTTAAAGATCATGTAAGTCTAATTAACCTTTACAAGTTCAATGAATCTACCATCATAGATTTATTCTTATGGCGTAATTAACTTTAGAATATGTTGTGTTAATGTACATTAGGTCCTCACAGATGAGTTAGCTGACAATCGACTAAAGCTTATAGCCGACGGCCCTGAAAGATCTGTAGATACTTGTGATGCCCCCAAATCCGGGTATCTTCCAACCCGACAGATGGTGCTCCACGATACTACAATCCATACAATCATTCCATTGAGATAACAATAAAATGAGTGTAATTACTATCTTTATATTACATTTATAATAAATCATTTCCCATGTTCATTAATCGAATACATTTGTTGTTCTTCATGAGTAAATTACATACAAATACACTAGTCTATTATAGGATGATTAATTGTCCATCTTAGCCTTGCCTTTATCTCTCTTAGAACTCTCAGTTCGCTCGGCTTTAGCTGCAAACATATGGTTCAAGCAAGAATGAGCATAACTAGCTCAGTAAGTCTTAACAAAGAATCATATGAATATCACCATAACATTTACATGCTTTAATTCCATATTTAAAAAATTATCTATGAAACACTACGAAACATTTGACTAGTGACCCACTGGTTCGATCCACGGTTCGATTTTCTTGCATTGGGCTTAACCAATCTAATATTGGGCCTTGACTTGGGCTTAACACCTAATCCCTTGGGCTTGCTCATTCAATTGATTGGGCTAAACATAATCCAACCAAATGAATTAACATTAAGTCTTAACTTAATTCTAGAATACAAATCGTATTCCTTACGTATAATTCACGTATTTTTTCCATATAATACTAGTACGATAATCGTATTATACTCCGTATTAACTCAACATATTATATATAGATACTAAATAGTCTCATACTTGTATAACACATGCCTTAACTGTAACAACCCCAAAATAGGTCCATTCCATCCAACCCATTCTGAGTCGCCAAATATATGGTACGGAAAACAACTACAACTTTATTACAACAATTGTCGTACAAAATACAACAACACATATGTTGTGAGTTTGGAAATAAATATATACCAACTATAGCACGTCACAATGACACCTTACATAAAGGTATAGTCAAAAACTGTTTTAGAAATTAGAATCTTTGGGAAGTGCTCAAGGAAACCTTCATACATGGGAGGCCATGCTTTTAGGTTATGGTAGATATCATATGGCCACGTAATTATCCTTGGTTGATCTAATAGACCCCTAAAGAAAAATGAGAAGATTACTATCATATTCTTCCCAATGGTGAGTCTTCTCTTGACATATCTTATCTCCATTGCCTCTAATTGGGTATTACACTCCAAACAAACACCAAGATTATATAGGTAGTGCTTGTAAATATACTCAAGAAGTGGATGAGCACAACCATGTCTTATGATAACACGAGTTTGTATGTCATTAGACATCTTGTATGATAGTGACAAAACACCCTTCCAAAGTTGGTTTCACTCACCCTATTTAATTCACCAAAATAACTATTAAATGATGTATAAAATACAAACACACTAAAGTCCTCAATAAAATTATTTCCATACTCTTTAGGGAGAACCTCAACAACTATAGACCACCGCTCTATTTCCTTGTTATCCCCGCTCAACCCAAAGCTACACTTTTATTACACCGAAAGGAATTGTGAAACAAAAGGGTGAGCTCAACTACTAGCCCAAAAAAGAATATTATGACTAAAGATAAATAAATTATCAATAGTCTTCATCAAGAATAAATCGTAGATTTAGAACATATGGTAGATGATAAAACTTTTCAACCATAGTTGCAATGAATGAGCAATCCATTAGAAGAGTCAAATAGACCATAAAATCTATTATCTTCTCCATGTTAAAAATCCACCAACAATGTTTTATTCCCGTAACATCAATCAACAATTTCGCCCACAATCATGTGTATAACTCATAATCGTAATTGTAGTTCTAAATTCCTTTCCTCATCCAAGACAAAGATAATTTTCATCACTTGTCTTTACCTGAAACATCAAAGATCATGGTTATACCAAATCATAGTTCCTGTTCATAATCATACTAATAAATTCATCTTTGCACCACGGGCCAAAGATATTCATCAACATTCATCTTTACACTACAAAGCTAAAGATATTCAACAACGGGTCATCTTTGCATTACAAGCCAAAGATATTCATCAATAATTCATCTTTGCACTATAGGCTAAAGATATTCAACAACAGGTCATCTTTGCATTACAAGCCAAAGATATTCATATATCAAAGAAATACATAATCATCTCGGAAGTTATATAACAATAATTATAACCATGTTGATCAATTCACCTTTTGCACTTAAGCTAAAAATATTCAATTGTAAATTCAATGGTCATGATCATACCGGTCAACAATTCAACTTTTGCACCATCGCCAAAGAGAACCTATGGTCACGATCATACCAATAATCTACCCATCTTTACACTCAAGTCAAAGAGAAATATCATCATTGGGTTATAAGAATGTTATATAAAAATAATATAATCAAAACATGGTTTTAATTTCAAGAGTAAGATTCATAAATCAACGATAATTTTCGTGGAGAAGAAACCAATTTGTTGTGAATAGTACTCGTATTCGTGACATAGTCCCCAGATACGTGCATAGTAACCTCAACACTAAAAGATAAAGTTTCATAATAAAATTCATATCCATATTTATAACACCTTAATCCAAATGTTATAAATCACTTAGAAATCTCATAATCTAATATTATTAATATTATAATAATATTTTAATCATTTCTTAAACTTATAAATAATTTAATCCAATTATTTACACTTTAATAATAAATGCATTTAATCATCTAAAATGCCAAACTCATAAGATTTCATCATCATTAACCAAAACCCTCATAAAAATCAGCATATATCTCATATATGATTCTCAAGCCAATAAATCATATTTTCCAATTTTCTTACTTCACATAACATATTTAATTCATTTACTCATAACTAGAACATTTTCATGAAAATACCAAATCAGTTCTAAAAATATTTCTTTTTCGGGATTTAGCATAAAATAGTCCCATATTGAATATATATTTTTCTCGAAATTTTAAAAATTCATTTACTATTTTTCATATGGCCAAAACCAATTTAATATTTAAACATTTATCATAAATTGTACTTTTATCCAAAATTTCAAATTCACAGAGTATAACCGATATTATATAGATGTACTCTCAATAAAAATTTCATCAATTTTGGAGTTAACCGCAAGGAGTTATAAATAGTTACTTTTAAAATAGTCTTTTCTCATAAAATCCATAACTCCTAATCTATACATCCAAAAATACCTCAAAATAATCATAGTAGTGTAAAATTCAAGAATGATCAAAACATGGATACAATCAAAGCTAGTATCCGTAATAGATATTTTGGACTTAAAAAAGAAGAAATTTTATTTTTGATTGAATAGTGCCGATACGTGAATAGTGTCAGATATCGTGAATAGTGCCAGATACGTGAATAGTAACTCGACACCAAAAGATAGAAATTCCACAAAAACATCTTCACGCTTCATGAATAGTACTCGTGAATAGTAACTCGTGAATAAGTAACTCATGAATAGTAACTCGTGAATAGTAACTCATGAATAGTAACCCCGATATGAAAAAGTTCCAAATTTGATAAAACTTCAGATCAACATTTCAAAGATAATGATATTGAAGAAATAATATCATTATTTAAAAAAAATAATATCCCTTACTATCCCTTACCTCAAAAGAGCAAAGACTTTACGACGGGATATCGGACATGATGATGAAGGAAACTTGCAATCGATGAATATCAACTCACCAAGTATCTAAATACTCACAAATTACACTCAATAATCTAGAGAGAGAAGAGAAAACTTTGTTTCGGTGTGATTTTCAATTCTAACTTAGCCCTCTATTTATAGGAAAATGTTAGCCTACCAAGCGGACTTGACAAGCACCGATGGCTTTACTCGCTACTATTCCACCCACCAAAAATCAGCCATCTTCCCCAACAACCAAGAGTGGGGCCCACTCAATTCTAGAATTTTCCACCAAAACCTAATTTCCAATTAGTTACCTCTTAAAATTCATAACAAATCATACGCTCATTTTTAACGGCTCAAAATTTGTGGACATATACTCAACTTATATATGTATAACATATCCAAAAATCCCAACGATCCAACTACGATTAAAAATTATAACTCACATAATAAAGTCGTAAGAACAATCGATTTGATCTTTTAATACCTCCAATCCGACAAAATAATCGATAAAATACCTCAACATTAATTCCTTCATTTATAACCACATAAATAAATCCATCATTTATATCCACATCAAATAAATATTTCATTGTTATATAAATCAATAATTAATTATTCATAAATAATATTATAGAATCACAATAATGACAACCAGCAGTTCCCGTGAAAGAGGGGCTTTCCAATAAAAATTTCTCCTCATCAAGCGCAATTAGGGTGACCAAACCTCTCCTCGATGTAACTTTCTAGACATTGCCAATAATGCTATCTAATAATATTATTCAAATAATATGAATTATTGATCCGATAATGGGAAATATCATGCGTTGATAATTATTGAACAACAATAATAAAATATCAACACAAAGAATTATTGAATCAATAAAATAAAATATTGAACATTAATTATCGTAACAATTATCGAGTAGTGCCTTCTCAACGTAAGAATCAATAATTGAAAAAAAATTGTCGGCAATACCAGGTAGTGCATCGCAAGCAACAACGCCAGATTATTTTTACTTTACCAACCGGGTATTCCAACAAAGTGTTAATCTGTGAACGATTACGCCATTATTTATAAAAACTTAATTTTGTCGTTTTCTTCATCCGACGCTTATTACATTATGGGGCCCTAAATGGTCGCTAGTAAATGCCGCATTTAATATTCCCACGTAAAGAATATTCCACGACCAAACGAATATTCCCAAACAACAATGAATATTTTATAACCACTTGTGTATTTTGAAAAAAATTCATATATCACCCTTAACTTTAACTTTTATCAATTTAACCATTTACTGAATAGTAATTATAAGAAAAATTGAATACTTTTATTTCATAAAATTCGGGGTCTTACATTAACCATAACGCAATTCCTTCTACGCGTTTCATTTCCTTCTCGAAAATCAATATACTCAACCCTTAGGTTTTAAGTCCGCAAGCGAAAACTTCGTTTGCCATAATGGAATTATTATTGAATATTCCATACTATCTTTGTATTCTATCATTATGCATTTCTCAGAATCTCAAACCCTAGCTCCGAACGAAATCGGATGAATAATGTTTTTACGCAAACATTCTCGAAAAACCTTTGTTCTCGTCTTGATAATTCACACCAATTAATTCTAGCACAAAGCTAGAATACTAAGCACATTCGCACATTCTAGGTCATAGAATGACCTTCAAACATCTTACTCACATAGTAACTCAATTAAATTCATTTAATCCACATAATCAAATAAAAATTTAATTCATTGAAAATTCAAAATTCTCAAGCGTTACATTCTTCCCTCCTTATAAGGATTTCATCCCCTAATCTCGCTTATTCATACATAAACAAATGAGGAAACTTTTCCTTCATTTTACTTTCGAGCTCCCACGTTGCTTCTTCAGCATCGTGGTTAATCCAAATTACCTTTACTGAAGGTATTACTTTATTTCTCAAGACTTGTTCCTTTCTATCAATAATCTGAATCAGAATTTCTTCATACGTTAAGTCTTTTTCTACATGAATAGATTCATATTCTATTACGTGTTTGTAGTCCGGTTTATAAGGACGCAACACAGACACGTGAAACACATTGTGTATTCTTTCCATTTCTGGTGGTAAGGCTACTTCATAAGCTACCTCCCATATCCTTCTTAAAATCTCAAAAAGGTCCTACAAACATTGGACTTAACTTCCCTTTCCAAGGCGATACTTTTAGAAAAACATATGAACCTACTTCAAACTCTCTCTTCTCTCGATGAGGATCTGCATACTTCCGTTATCTATCTTGAGCCGCTACTAATCGAGCTCTTATCAGCTTTACCATGTCTGCCGTTTGTTGTACCATTTCAGGTCCTAACATTCGACGTTCACCTACTTCATCCCAGCAAAGTGGTGTTCTGCACTTTCTTCCATACAACGCTTCGTAAGGCGGCATGCCTATACTAGTGTGAAAACTATTATTGTAAGCAAATTCTACCAAAGGTAGATGCTCGTCCCAACTCCCCTTGAAATCCATAACGCAAGATCTTAACATATCTTCTAGCGTTTGAATCGTTCGTTCACTTTATCCATCCGTCTGTGGATGATACTCCGTACTCAACCTCAACTGCGTTCCCATTTGGTCTTGCAAACTCCTCCAAAAGTTCGACGTGAATCGTGGATCACGATCGGACACAATCGAAACAGGTACTCCATGTCTGGAAATGATTTCCTTAACATAAAGCTTAGCTAACTGCTCTAGGTTATACCTAACTCCTATTGGTAGAAAATGAGCCGATTTAGTTAACCGATCCACTATTACCCAAATAGCATCGTATCCTTTTCTCGTCGTTAGAAGTCCCACCACAAAGTCCATGGTGATATGCTCCCATTTCCACTTCGGAATCTCCAGTGGTTATATCAATCCACTCGATCTTTGGTGTCCAGCCTTAACTTTCTGACAAGTTAAGCACTTACTAACGTATTCTGCAATCTCCCTCTTCATGTTCGGCCCCTAAAAGTTCTGACGAAGGTCTTGATACATCTTAGTACTACCAGGATGTATCGAGTACCTTGAACTATGGGCCTCACACATAATCTCTTCTTTCAGCTCAGAATTATTTGGAACCCAAATTCTTCCTTCAAAATGAAGTAAACCTTCTTTACCAAGGTTATACTTAGTCTTCATGTCATCCTTCACTATCTTTTTCACACGCTCGCATTCTTTAGTATTTAGCTGTACTTCCTTAACCCGTTCCACTATCGTTGGTCGAGTCTCTATTGAGAATAACATCTCTGCTGTTTCACTTGGCAACTTAACTTCTAATTCTATCCTGGCCATCTCTGTTATTAACTCATTCTGAGTTGTTAATATTGACAGTTTTTCTCTACCCTTCCGACTTAACGCGTCAGCTACTACATTCGCCTTCCCCGGATGATATAAGATGTCACAATCATAATCTTTTATCAACTCTAACCACCTTCTTTGCCTCATATTCAACTCCTTCTCTGTAAAGATATATTTCAGACTTTTGTGGTCCGTGTATATCTCACATTTTTTCCCGTATAAATAATGTCTCCATATTTTTAAAGCAAACACTACAACTGCTAGTTCTAGGTCATGAGTAGGATAGACCTTCTCATAATCCTTTAACTGATGTGACGCATACGCAATGACCTTGCCATACTGCATAAGCACGCAACCTAGTCCTCTATGTGAAGCATCGCTATAAACTACAAAATTCCCCGTATCATCTAGTAAAGATAATACAGGTGCCTCACTCAACCTCCTTTTTAGTTCTTGAAAACTATGCTCACACTTTTCTGTCCATACATACTTCACCGACTTCCTTGTCCGATTTGTCAACGGAGTAGCTAATTCAGAAAAGTCCTGAATGAACCTTCTATAGTATCCCGCTAACCCCAGAAAACTCCTAACCTCGGTTGGCATTTTTGGTTGCTCCCACTCATTTACCGCTTCCACTTTTGCTGGATCTACGGATATGCCATTTTTGTCTATAACATGTCCTAGAAACTGCACTCGTTCGAGCCAAAATTCACACTTAGTGAATTTCATATACAACTTCTCCTTCCGTAGTGTTTACAACACTATTCTTAGATGTTCAGCATGATCTTCTGGCATCTTAGAATAGACTAGAATATCATCAATGAACACTATGACAAACTTGTCCAAATACTATTTGAACACTCTGTTCATCATATCCATGAATGCGGCTGGCGCATTCGTCAACCCAAACGACATAACCAAAAACTCGTAATGCCCATAACGAGTTCTGAATGCCTTCTTAGGTATATCTTCCTTCCTCACTTTCAGTTGATGATACCCTGTGCGTAAATCTATTTTAGAAAAATACTTTGCCCCTTTCAACTGATCAAATAGATCATCGATCCTGGGCAATGGGTATTTATTCTTAATCGTTAACTTGTTCAACTCTCGATAGTCGATAAAAAGTCGTAACGATCCGTCCTTTTTCTTTACAAACAATATTGGTGCTCCCCATGGAGACATACTTGGTTGAATGTACTTCCTATCTAACAGTTCCTGTAACTAAACCATTAATTCCTTCATCTGAACTGGCGCCATCCTATATGGTGCCTTTGAAACTGGTGCCGTACCTGGCAACAAATCAATCACAAATTCTACATCCCTATCCGGCGGAATACTGGGTAACTCCTCCGGAAACATATCCGCGAATTCTTGAACCACCGCTATCTGTTCCAATGATGTTCCCACTCTTTGGGTATCCACCACATGACATAGATAACCCATACACCCCTTCATCAACATCTTCCTAGCTTGTGTCATGGTTAGACAACAAGAACGTCCCGGTGATTTATTTCCATAAAACACCACCTCAGGTTTCTTAGGAAGCCTTAGGTTTACACTCTTTCTATAATAGTCTATTATTGCTCTATGGTTAATTAACCAATCCATACCGAGAATCACATCGAATTCCCTTAAACTTATCGGTAAAAGATCTACCGATAATCTATTACCCCTGATATCTACGAAACAATTCCTATGAATATGTTCAATGGGAATTATCTCCTCGTTTGCTACCTTAACGTCTAAAGTGTGACACCCCCAAAATTAGGTATACATCACCCATCTTGGGTAGTCAGATACATGGTACAGAATTTAAATACAACTTACTAATATAAGCTGTGGTACAACAATCGACATAAACTGTGAGTTTGAATACAAATATTGTCTACTAGATATTATACAAACTCAAAAGGAGTCCTCATTACAATTATTATCACACTATTTCACAGAATAGTGAGGACTACTAATTCTATCCTCTGGACCATTACTCCGTTCCCCGACTCGTCCCAGCTATGTTCTCATTTCCTGAAGAGAACAGTGAAAGAAAGGGTGAGCTCAACTAGCCCAGTAAGAAATATTATGACTAAGATAATGCAGAATAAATTATCAATAGCCTTCAACATTGTTAAACTGATAAAATATAATAAACATCAAGTTTAACTGCAGCGGAACAAGCAATCCATTAAGAGTCAAGTAGAAAATAAAATCTACTATCTTTTAAGATTTAAAAGGGTTTTCATCATCGCTGTTATAAATTTGAGACTCAGCTTTAATAAATAATCCACATCATCGAATCACCCCTGCACTACGGCCAAGGATATTCTTTAGTATCACGACCACAATTATTCCTGCACTACGGGCCAAGAATAGTTGTGTATTCATTAATGGTCATGATCATGCCAACAACTGTCCATCAATGCACTACTACCTAATCGAGGACTTTTACCACATCATTTGTAACATTACGGCCATGATTACACCGAATAATCCTCGGTCATAATCATACCAAGTCCATCCATGCTCTACAGGCCACAGATGACTTTAAAAAAAATATAAACATGAGGATGATGACAATGATATATGAATTCAATAAAACAAGTTCAAGAATTAAGTTATTCAGAACTAATAACATCCAAATGTCAACATGATATCGCTTTGTAGAGTAGTAAAATTCAAGAATGATCGGAAGAATATTTTCATGAAAAGATATGGATGAAACGCAAATATCAAGGATATTCTACTAATTTCATGGAGTATAGAAGTCAAAGTTTTAACCATTTGGGTATAATAAAGAATGGAATAACAAAAGAAATCACCATGCATGCGATACTGCACATAGACAAAGTTATTCCAATGTAATAATAATAACGGAACGAAGTCGTGAAATTCACACCGACAGGATGTTCAAATGTAATAATAAAGATGGAACCGGATCGGTGTAAAACACATGGATAGGATATTCCAATGAGAATGATAAAGACGGAACCAGTCGGTGTAAAAAACACATGCATGAGGATGTTCCAACAGAATAATAAAGACAGAACCAGTCGTGTAAAACACATGCATGTGGATGTTCCAAATGAATAATAGAAGAATGGAATAAAAGAAGAAGATCACCAAGTATAGGGGATTCACAGCGTATACAAAGTTATTCCAATGTAATAAATAAGAATGGAATAACAAAAGAAGTTCTCTTCATGAATACAAAAGAATAACACCCTCCTTACGGTACAACAAATAATATTCCCTACCTTAGAAGAACCTGAATATTGGCAAAGTGAAGTAGCGAATACTTTTCTTCTTTCTCTCTATAGTTTCTCTCTCTAGAGTTTCAAATTGAATTTAAAGAAAATAATGAAGGAATGAGCTTCTATTTATAGGAAAATAGAATGCATAGTAATTAATCCATGAACGGTCCGATTGATTTACTTTAATTTGACGGTCCATATTTAAAGCAAAATCTTTTAAATAAAATATAATATATTCTATTTATATAAAAACATTTTACTATGCAAACACTATGCAACACTATGCAAAAACACTATAAAAAACACTATGCATAATAAAATATAATATATTTTATTTATAGAATAACTTTAATAAAGTATTTTGTTTTATATAAAAGATGTTTCATTTTATTACGTTAATAATACTGAATAAAACAAAACGTCATTATCGCTATAATAATTCATATTATTAATCGACAATAATGGAATCAAATGAGTGACTTCTCACATAAGCATCAATAATCAATACCGTGTGCTACTATGCAACAACCACGTATGACATCGCATACTTTTACTACCGAAAGTAGTTCAACAAAGATCAACGGTAAAACTTTCGCCGTTATTTCAATAAAATATTTTTGTCGCGTTTTCTCAATCCGACAATAATAATTATGCTGGGGTCCACTAAGGATTTAGCCGTTGTCTGAATATTCCCGCTAAACCGAATATTCCCCGACCAATCGAATATAATATAACCACTTGCATACTTTTGCAAAATTTATAAATATTACCCACAACTATAACATTATATCAAATTATTCCATAATATTCAAAAATAATATTTATAGAAAATTCATCTTTATTTATAAAAGTCGGGTCTTACAACCTCCCTTCTTATGAAATTTAGCCCTCAAATTAGGGTACGACTGGTATGTCAAGAGGTAAGGATACCTTGATTTTATTTCGATTCTAACTCCCAAGTCATTTCCTCAACATCGTGGTTCCTCCACAAAACTTTGACTTGAGGTATAACCTTGGAGCGTAGAATATGTTCCTTCTTATCCAAAATTTGAACAGAACCTCTTCATACGTCAAATCTTCCGCTATTTCGTCAGGTTCTAACTCAATAATATGGTTCGGGTCTTTCACATATTTACATAACATGGATATGTGAAAAACGTTATGAACACGAGACATATTTGGCGCAGAAAGCGAGTCTATAGCCACGTTCCTACTCGATCGAGGATTAAAATGGACCGATAAATCGAGGATTAAGTTTTCCTCTCTTTCCAAATCTTGTAACTCCTTTCCATGGAGCAACTCTTAACAACACATGATCTCCTATATCGAATTCCACGTCCTTTCGATGAAGATCAAGATAACTTTTTTGTCGATTTTGTGAGGTTTTTAACGTTGTCGGATCGTTTGAATCTTTTTCGTAGTCATACGTATCAACTCCGGTCCCAACAACGTTGCTTCACCCACTCCTCATCCCAAAGATAATCGAGAACGACACTTTCTTCCATACAACGCTCGAATGGAGCCATGCCAATACTTGCTTGATAAGCTGTTGTTGTAGGAAAACTCCACCAATGGTAAGAACTTGTCCCATCTCCCTTGAAATCAAGGACACGAGTCTTAATAGATCTTCAAGAGTTTGAATAGTCCTCTCCGATTGTCCGCCCGTCGATGATGATATGCCGAAGCTAAATCGTAAGTCTGCGTGCCCATAGCTTTTTGCAAACTAACCCAAAATCGTGAAGTGAATCTTGGGTCTCGATCGTAAACTATGGATACCGCAAGATACCATGCGATCTAACAATCTCGTTTATGTATATCTGAGCAAGACGTTCAAGTGTATAAGTTTTCAGATTTCGGAAGAAATGAGCAGACTTGGTCAATCTATCAACAATGACCCAAATCGCATCAATGCCTTGAGAAACCTTAGGAAGACCCAGAACTAAATCCATGGTAATGTGCTCCCACTTCCATTCTAGAATTTCAAGTGGTTGCAATGGACCTTTTGGTACTTGATGCTCCGCTTTAACTCGTTGACAAGTTAGACACCTTGAGATAAACAACGCTATATCTCTCTTCATATTGCTCCACCAAAATGTATGATTTAATATCATGATACATTTTGGTACTCCCAGATGGATTGCAAATGGTGTGTTGTCAGGCGCCCATCATGATATTATACTTTAAATCGTGGTCGTTAGGAACACAAAGTCCGGAGTTGACTCAAGTATTCATTCTTCATCGATTCTTGCTCCTAAGATAGCACCCTCTTGCACTTTCTTCCTCATATGCATCGACTCCGTGTCCGTAGCTTGAGCGACTTTTTACTTTATCGATTAAAGTCGGTTCTACTCAGATATTCGCTATCATCACACGCGTCCCTCGAGTCTTTAACTCTATCTCCATCCTTTGCAAGTCACACAAAATGGGCTCTTTGCGTTGACAATAACGCACTCAGATTGCATATGATCTTCTACTCAATGCGTCAGCTACCACGTTCGCTTTTCCAGGATGGTATTGGATGGTATGATCATAATCTTTCAATAGTTCAAGCCAACGTCGTTGTTGCATGTTGAGTTCCTTTTGAGTGAAGAAATATTTGAGGCTTTTATGATCCGTAAAGATTTCCACTTTCTCCCAATATAAGTAATGCCTCCAAATTTTAAGTGCAAAGACAACAGCTGCCAACTCCAGATCATGAGTAGGATAATTCCTCTCATATTCTTTGAGTTGTCGTGAGGCATAGGCTATAACTTTTCCATGTTGCATGAGAACACATCCCAACCCTTTGCCCGAAGCATCATCTTGTAGATGACAAATCCCTCCGAGCGGATGGTATTCACGTAACAGCCGAAATAAGTCTCCTCTCGAGTTCTTGAAAACTCTTCTCACATTTTTCGCTCCAACCGAACTTTGTATTTTTTGAGTCGGTTGAGTCAATGGAGTAACGATTCGAGAAAATCCTTCCAATTAATTTCCGATAATAACCACTAAACCGAGAAAGCTACGACCGGCCATCGATTTAGGTTGTTCCCGACTTTGAATAGCTTCAATCTTTTTCGGGTCAACAGATATTCCATGACTTGATACCACGTGCCCAAGGAATGCTACTTCTTCAAGCCGTAACTCGATTTCTTCAACTTGGCATAAAGCTTATATTCACGAAGCTTTTGGAGTGTCACCTCAAGTGTTGCTTTCATGATCTTCACGGCTTTTGGAATAAATAAGGATGTCATCAATAAAGACGACCACAAAGTGATCTAAAAATTCCTTGAATACTTGGTTCATCATATCCATGAAGGCGGTTAGGAGCATTAGTCAATCCAAAGGACATGACTAGAATTCATAATACCCGCATCGGAGTTCGAAAGTCGCCTTTGGAATGTCACGGTGTTCTAATCTTCAATTGGTGATATCCTAATGAAGATCAATCTTTGAAAAGAATTTGGCTCCTTGCAACCGGGTCAAACAGTCATCAATACGTGGCAATGGATACCTATTTTGATGGTGACATGATTCAACTCCCGATAATCAATACAAAGTCGATACTCCCATCTTTCTTCTTCACGAATAGAACAGAGCACCCCAAGGAGAAGTACTAGGACTAATAAAGCCAATGTCTAACAATTCTTGCAGTTGGGTCTTTAACTCCTCAAGTTCAATAGAGCTATTCGATATGGGGCTTTGGAAATAGGTTTTACCGGTTCAAGGTCGATACAAAATTCAATTTCACGCCCGGGGTAGGCCAGAAGTTCTTTGGGAATACGTCAGAAATTTATTAACAATAGAAATATCGTTCAAAAGCGGCGATTTATTTTTGTTTAAATCGTGATATGAGCTAAGAAAGCTTGACATCCGCTTTTCAATAAACGAATAGCTTTATGGCTTGAGATGACCCGTGATTGATTTTAATGGTTTGGTCGTTTGAATTCGCATAATAGGTTGATTAGGAATATGAAAGCTAACAACCTTACTTAAAATAATTAATTTTTGCATGATAAGTAGTTAACCAATCAATCCCTTGTAATCACGCCAAATGCAAGTATTTTTAATGAAATAAGATCGATGTGTAATGTGAGGGTACCGATTTGAACTAAACAAGACTTATAAAAAATGGATGTAATGAAGGTTTCTCCCAACGGAGTTTCCACAGATAAGTCAAAGTCTAATTTCTCCGAGTCAAATTTAATCGATGAGCGCAAGTAGGAGAAATAAAAGAATGGGTAGAACCAGTATCAAATAAAGTATAGACTTCATTAGAGTTTATGATAAGCTTACCCGTGATGACCTCATTCGGGTTCCTTGCTCTCTCGGGAGGTCACAACAAACGCCTCCTCAGACCACCTGTTTTGACTTTTTCGGGACTACTTTGGTGCCTCCATTCTAGTTGAATTTGTCTTCGGTAAACGAAAAAATCGAGCTAAGTGACCTTCTCTTCCACAATTATAACATGCTTTGGATGGCATGGCACAGTTCAGACTGATGTGTCCCTCTTCTCCGCATTTGAAGCATATGATAGGTGGTCTTTCTCCTTCTTTAACAACGGGTGCTGGTGCTGACGTCTTTCCATCATTGTTGAATCTCCGTTTCTTGAAATGTCCATTCTTATTGTTTTGGCCCCGATTACCATCAAGTGGTTACCGTGATTCCGCCCGTTGATTCCCTCCACGCTTGTTGTCACCGCTCGATGACTACTCGCCGGTATTATAATTTTGCCACCGCTCTCTTTTAGTTAACGTTGACTCGTTATCGCGCTTCCACTAATCGAGCCCTATTTACAACATCCGAATACAAACACGGTTTATGAGAAATAAGATGTTGACGATCTCGACTTCAAACCTCTTAAAACATTTGTGCCATTCTCTCTTCATTATCCACCAAGTGGGGACGAAACCGTGATAACTCCACAAATTTTGCCTCGTATCATGATACACTGGCCATATTGTTTTGTTCCAACTTGATAAACTCCACCTCCTTCATGTGGCTTAATACTTTCGTGAAAGTATTTATCGTTGAACGCCTCCCGAACTTCTCCCAAGATATCTTCAAGACAAAGAAGTTGAGTACGTTTTACCGATTCCCACCAAAGAATCGCCTCTCCACGCAACATAAAGGCGTGCAAAGGGAACCTTTTTGCCTCCTCGAGCATCCCAAAACATCAAATATCTTGGTAATCTGCTTTATCCATGCTTACGCTGTAAGTGGTTTTGCTCTCCTTAAACTCCGGTGGTCCCAGCTCCTTGAATTGTTTAAGCGGTGGACCACCGAGAGTTTTCCGTGTGTTTCCACCACGTTTTGGATGAGTCGCTCTCATCTTTATTGCATAAATTGCATAAAGCCTCCGAACATTTGATCATTCATAAATTGGTCAAGTGTTATTGTTTGCATGAGGATTGTCGCCTTCTCGATGCACATTATCCCGATTATTGATATGTGGTGAATCAACGATCGCTTTGTGCTCCATTGCTTTATTCTCAACATTCTCGGATGTCATTTTCAGACATCGCCACAAAACAAAAGATTAATTGACATGTAACAATTATCTTTAAATTTCGGACCGACCAATAAAATAGCACATAAACTTAGGTAGGTCATACTAACGAAGGTATTCTGCCTCCCTCCTAGTACTATTCTCACATCTTAGCCTGTGGATCATATCCCTAAGCTCGATACCAACCGTGACGCCCCAAAATTAGGTATACATCACCCATCACGGGTAGTCGATACATGGTATGTAATTTAAATACAACTTACTAATATAACTGCTGTGGTACAATACGACATAAAGCGTGAGTTTGAATACAAATATTGTCTACTAGATATTATACAAACTCAAAAGGAGTCCTCATTACAATTATTATCACACTATTTTCACGAATAGTGAGGACTACTAATGCAATCCTCCGACCATTACTCGGCTCCCCGACTCGTCGTCCCGCCTATGTTTCTCATTTCAAGAGAACAGTTGAAAGAAAAGGTGAGCTCAACTAGCCCAAGAAGAAATATTATGACTAAGATAATGCAGAATAAATTATCAATAGCCTTCAACATTGTTAAACTGATAAAATATAATAAACATCAAGTTTAACTGCAGTGGAAGAAGCAATCCATTAAAAGAGTCAAGTAGAAAATAAAATCTACTATCTTTTATGATTTAAAAGGGTTTTCATCACTGTTATAGCTGAGACTCAGCTTTAATAAATAATCCACATCATTGAATCACCCCTGCACTACGGCCAAGGATATTCTTTAGTATCACGACCATAATTATTCCTGCACTACGGGCCAAGAATAGTTATGTATTCATTAATGGTCATGATCATGCCAACAATCGTCCATCAATGCACTACTACCATCGAGGACTTTTACCACATCATTTGTAACATTACTACCATGATTACAATCGAATAATCCTCGGTCATAATCATACCAAGTCCATCCATGCTCTATGTGCCACAGATGACTTTAAAAAAAATATAAACATGAGGATGATGACAATGATATATGAATTCAATAAAACAAGTTCAAGAATTAAGTTATTCAGAACTAATAACATCCAAACCTGTCAACATGACATCGCTTTGTAGAGAGTAAAATTCAAGAATGATCAAGAATATTTTCATGAAAAGATATTTGGATGAAACGCAAATATCAAGGATATTCTACTAATTTCATGGAGTATAGAAGTCAAAGTTTTAACCAACTGGGTATAATAAAGAATGGAATAACAAAAGAAATCACCATGCATGCAGATTGCATGACAAAGTTATTCCAATGTATAATAATAACGGAACCAAAGTCGTGAAATTCACACCAACAGGATGTTCCAATGTAATAATAAAGATGGAACCAGATCCTGCAGGTAAAACACACGATAGGATATTCCAATGAGAATGATAAAGATTTTAACCAGTGTAAAACACACATGCATGTGATGTTCCAATGTAATAATAATAAAGATTTAAACCAGTCCTGTGTAAAACACACACGCATGGGATGTTCCAATGAATAATAGAAGAATGGAATAAAAGAAGAAGATCACCAAGTATAAGGGATTCACAGATACACGGGTTATTCCAATGTAATAAATAAGAATGGAATAACAAAAGAAGTTCTCTTCATGAATACAAAGAATAACACCCTTACGGTACAACAAATAATATTCCCTACCTTAGAAGAACCGAATATTGGCAAAGTGAAGTAGAAGAATACACTTTTCTTTTTCTCTCTATAGTTTTCTCTCTAGAGTTTCGTTGAATTCGTAAGAAAATAATGAAGGAATGAGCTTTTATTTATAGGAAAATAGAATGCATAGTAATTAATCCATGAACGGTCCGTATTGATTTACTTTAATTTGACGGTCCATATTTAAAGCAAAATCTTTTAAATAAAATATAATATATTCTATTTATATAAAAACATTTTACTATGCAAAACACTATGCAACACTATGCAAAACACTATGCAAAACACTATGCATAATAAAATATAATATATTTTATTTATGAATAACTTTAATAAAGTATTCATTTTATATAAAAGATGTTTCGCATTTTATTACGTTAATAATAATGAATAAAACAAAACGTCATTATCGCTATAATAATTCATATTATTAATCTAACAATAATGGAATCAAACCGAGTGACTTCTCATATAAGCATCAATAATCAATACCGTGTGCTACTATGCATCCACACGACATCGCATTTTTTACTACCGAAAGTAGTTCAACAAGATCAACGGTAAAACTTCCGCCGTTATTTCAATAAAATATTTTTGCGTTTTCTCAATCCGACAATAATTCTATTAATGGGGTCCACCAATGATTTAGTCATTGTCATTTAATATTCCCTCGCTAAACCGAATATTCCCCGACCAAACGAATATAATATAACCACTTGCATACTTTGCAAAATTTATAAATATTACCCACAACTATAACATTATATCAAATTATTCCATAATATTCAAAAATAATATTTATAGAAAATTCATCTTTATTTATAAAAGTGGGTCTTACATAAAGGTATTTCTAACTTTTCGTGATTTAATCCCAATTCTTTGAAAGCAAATCCACATGCTATAAAAGAACAAGTAGCACCTAGAGTCAAATAACACGTAAGTATTTATTTCATCGACGGAATGATACACGCCACTACGCCCATTGATACAACCGCATCTTGGGTATCATATTAAACGTTAAGCTAAGGGTCTCACCTAATGATGGTGTTGGTCCAAAGAATGGCCAAATTACCACTACCGTAACCTTTACTACCCTCCGCTTTCTTCTGGGCAATTTCTTGCCATGTGGTCCACCGAACCCACATACAAAACATCCCCGCTTTTCTTAGGATTAGGGACGGTTGGGAGATATATGACCCTCCTACCCACGCTTATAACAACCTGGTCTTCCCTTCAGACAGATTCCCAGATGAGTCTTACCGCATGTCTTACATGCGCCCATCCTCTGCTTAGGATCCCTTATTTAGCCCATAGATTCTGTGGTTAAAATTCTTCCGTTTAGGTATATTGCCACTACCACTGGCAATCTCTGCCTTATTTCCTCCCTCTCCCTTACTCTTATTCTTTCTATCTTTGTGGTATTGGGTCAAGGTCTCACTACCACCCTCCGCTATTATCGCCTTTTCTAGAATGGTCCCATAGGAAGCACTCTGAAAAACTGATATCCTACTATAGAGCCAGGGTTTTAGGCCCTACTCAAACCTACGAGCCTTCCTCTCCTCAGTGTCCACTTGGTGTGGAGCAAACCACGCCAATTCATTGAATTTGGTAGCGATTGGGGAACAAATATGTCCCCTCGCTAAGTTCTAAGAACTTAATCTCCATTCTCCCAGATGTTAGTAGGGAAATAGTTCTCAAGAATACCTTCTTAAACTGTTCCTATATAATGACTTTCGCTCAAATTCCCCACCTGGTGAGCCTCCCACCGAAGAGTTGGCTTCCCCCTTCATCATATAGGTCGCTAAAAGAAGTCTTTATGCGCCTCACCACGTTGTAATAACAAACGCCTTCTCTATTTCCTTGACCCATATCCGGGCCTCCATTGGGTCCGTTGTTCCTTTAAATTCGGGGTGGACCTACACTATTAAATTCCTTAAAGGTAGTCGTCGGGCTACCTTTAGGTCTCTATGGTGCTCTACCCCCACTTGGTTAAATGCGTAGATTAATAAATTAACAAACTCTTGCATTGGGTTATTAGGACCCCCCTCGTTATCATTGTGCGATTCCGCCTCTTGGTTACGTTGCCTTCTTCTTGGCGGCATTTCTGATTAAATAAATAAAGTTCCGTTATTACTTATTTACTTACTTCTTTATTAGTCGTCAAACAATCGAATAATAACTTCATACACAAAGAAAGCAATTTAAAATAAAAACTTCCTTATATTAAAATGCTTCTTTATAGTTTAAAACTATTTACAAGTTGCTTTCCATAGCCCAAAAGCTATTACATATTTATCCCGCGATTGGCTTTTACAAAAATTGGGATTTATAAAAAGACTACCCTTTAATTATACAAAAGAGGGTTTTACGTCACTACACAAAAGTATTTACCATACTACTCCTAATATCGCTTAACAAAGATTCTCATGCTTCGGTTCGCCGTAATCGACACAATATCTCGACTTATAGTATGTCGAGTCTGTCCCGACTCAATAGAATAACAAGCTATCTTAAGCTTGAATTCCTCGTGTGCACTGTCATTTATATATGACATTCATTCTATCTTCTGGTCTTTTTCAACCAGTTTCTTACGAAGTTCTACGACCTCGTTCTTATAGTCCCTAGCCTTATTGGTCATGAGCACTTTCTCATCATGCTCTATCTCATAGTCTGACTCTGCAGACTCTTTCGCTCCATAGAGATCAGTGATCTCTTCCTTCTGGTGCTGCACCATATTGTGCAGTTGCATGTTACGGTCAAGCACTGAGAGGTACATTGCCCTTATAGTCTCTGTAGGTGTAGACTCTAGGGTAGGCATCACCGTATTAATCGATGTCACCTCCATATCATCCTTCACATCAATCATCATATTCAAATATGATGTTATTCCCATGGTCTCCTCAGAATAGTCCTCATCCGAGTAATATTCCTCGGGCTTTGACTCTTCTAGAATCACTACCGGTATGTCTGCTATAGGTACGGGTACTGTCTCAACATGGTTCACGGACTCCTCGCTGATCACATGTATATCCCTATACATCAAGCTATCAACCGACATCTACAATAACACATAACAAATTGATTAGTACATAATACACAATAATATAAGAACAAATCACATTTAATCTATTTAGGGTTACTTTCCATATTTTAAATCTTTCGGTACTGAGTTTCCTCAATACCCTATTAACTCATTTGACTCGAGTTAACTTTCTTCGGACTCTTCCTTTCCTAACGAGGTTATTAGCCAAAGGTTCTTCCCCCCTTAAGTTTTATAACCTAATGCTTTGATACCAACCCGTGACACCCCCAAATCCGGGTATCTTCCAACCCGACAGATGGTGCTCCACGATACTACAATCCATACAATCATTCCATTGAGATAACAACAAAATGAGTGTAATTACTATCTTTATATTACATTTGTAATAAATCCTTTCCTGTGTTCATTAACCTAATACATTCGTTGTTCTTCATGAGTATATTACATACAAATACACTAGTCTATTACAGGACGATTAATTGTCCATCTTAGCCTTGCCTTTATCTCTCTTAGAACTCTCAGTACGCTCGGCTTTAGCTGCAAACATATGGTTCAAGCAAGAATGAGCATAACTAGCTTAACAAGTCTTAACAAAGAATCATATGAATATCACCATAACATTTACATGCTTTAATTCCATATTTAAACAATTATCTATGAAACACTACGAAACATTTGACTAGTACTTCTCATGTCATAACAACAATTCCAAAGTATATATAATAGCTTAGGAATGATGAACCGGTCAATAGACCATGAACATACTCTTTTCGTTTTCATACTTGAAAAAGATATCTGACACTAAGGCCATCCACCCGTCTTTACTTACGAGCACTTCTAGGTGATCAGCCCATTATACTCTATGTTGATCAACACTCTTACGTTAAACGTATTTACGTTCAACATTTGGCAACCTCGCGTGCCCATCGAATAATCGATGAAAAATACTTTTGTTTGTACATAGACAAACTTACCTTTACATCCATATCAAATACTTGGCATAGGATAGCGTTAACAGTTCTATATCGAAAGACTCGTAAACAAATCAATCAACTCTTCAGTATTAGTCTAGCCGAGTAAAAACAGGCATCAACTCTTTCTTTAAAATCATTCATGCATTGTATAACATTAATCACGTAAAAACATGGCTACTCGAAGGTTAGACAAGCGTTTAAGAAAGACTTGCCTTCAAGCGTCTTCGAATATACAATTAAACTATTCTCAGTCTTTACATGATCTATATGAGATATTCACATAGCACACTGTAATTAGTTATCAAATAAACTAACTGTACGGTTCTAACCAACTTCTTTCTCTTCTATGTCTTATTTGAATTAACTTCGTTATTAAAGTCGATTCGACTTTCTATACTTCGTTACGTTTTATTAACGTTCTTACGTCCTTAACCGACATTCGATAATTATTGGTTAACTACCAACGTTGAACGTCATTCACGGTTCACTTATTACGTCTTCGTGTTCTTCTTTTAATTTCTATTAAACCTTACTAGATCTTCTTACATTAACACCTTAGAAGTGATTTAAGGTAAGTCTTATCATGTACATAAAGTACCTTCAATGTCTTACTGTAGGTCAACATTCAAAAATGGAACAAAACAAAACTTGGTCAACATTTTTCATCATTTACGCATCATGATGCGACATCCTTTATATTTTAGTGGTACATTGCTTATTACATGAGATAGCAGGTACTCGGCCAAGTCTATGCATTGGCCACCACTTTATATCTTGGTTTTGGCACTCTGTTGTACGAAGTCTCATGCACCCAGTTGGCCAAAATAGTTTGGTTTCTAAATGAAACTCCTGACGTCCTAATTTGTTCGTTTTACATCCGAATTGACCCATTCGAAAGCCTACAAGTCAGAAATCACATCCTTTACGTGTTCATATAAGAATTTCATATTTCCGAATTCATTAACTCAGAATTCACCTTTAAGTTCATTTTTAAGCGTTCATTTAACGTTTTCGTCCGTTCAATACTCGTTTTCTTCGTTATAAGTCGGAATGCGACGATTCTTTCGCCAACGACTCTTAATTACCTTATCTCACGTGTTGACATTGGAAACCAACGTTTTCAAGTCACACGACAACTTTTGACCTTTAATCCGGGTTTTTTATATTTTCGACGTTTAACGTCTATTTCAGTAAAATTCACCATAACTTCGTTACTAATGTTCTCTAAGCCAAATCACATGGAATACTCCATGGACTTCATATCTACATCCTAACCAAGCAAGATGCACATATTAACGTATTGATGGAGTTCAATTGTTTATCAACAATCAATCTCAACAATCAAAAATTTCATGATTTTAAGCTATATCAAACCTTATGATTTCTATGATCTCATGACTTATAGAGATTGAATCTATGGTAAGTCACTCTCATTCCACCATAGAAGCCATACCCCACCCATTTATGATTCTCCATGATAAAAGAAAACCAAAAGAGATGGAATTAGAATTGAAGAGTATTACCTTAAGAACTCTTAGTGTTCTTGTTAAACTTCTAATGAAAAAGCTTCAAGGTAGAAGAATGATTTAAGTTTAGCCCTCCTTCTCTCTCAATAATCTAGGTTGGCAATTGAAAAACTCACAAAAGGTCAACTCTTGCTTTCTATTTATAGGCAATTGAAATGGAGGGCAAAATAGGCATTAAACCCCCACCTCTTACTATTCAGCACTTTGTCACCAAGTAAAATACTTGGTGACCAAGTGATATGCTTGTCTTGCACACCAAGTGGCCGGCCCACCATGCCCATGGGTCATTCCTATGGGTTATCCCATGGGTTTTACCCATTCAGTGACCCACCGGTTTGATCCACGGTTCGGTTTTCTTAAATTGGGCTTAACCAATCTAATATTGGGCCTTGACTTGGGCTTAACACTTAATCCCTTGGGCTTGCTCATTCAATTGATTGGGCTAAACATAATCCAACCAAATGAATTAACATTAAGTCTTTACTTAATAATAGAATACAAATTGTATTCCGTACGTATAATTCACGTATTCTATCCGTATAATACTAGTACGATAATCGTATTGTACTCCGTATTAACTCAACATATTATATATAGATACTAAATAGTCTTATACTTGTATAACACATGCCTTAACCATAACGTAATTCCTTCTACGCGTTTCATTTCCTTCTCGGAAATCAATATACTCAACCCTTAGGTTTTAAGTCCGTAGGTGAAAACTTCGTTTGCCATAACGGAATTATTATTGAATATTTCATACTATCTTCGTATTCTATCATTACGCGTTTCTCAGAATCTCAAACCCTAGCTCCGAACGAAATCGGATGAATAGTGTTTTTACGCAAACATTCTCGAAAAACCTTCGTTCTCGTCTTGATAATTCACAACAATTAATTCTAGCACAAAGCCAGAATACTAACCACATCCGCATATTCTAGGTCATAGAACGACCTTCGAACATCTTACTCACATAATATGTGACGCCCCCAAAATAGGTATACATCACCTATTCTGAGTCGTCAAATACATGGTACAGAATACAAATACAACTGTCGTGTAAAGTACGACAAAACATAAGCTGTGAGTTTTAATACAACTATTGTCGTCTAGACAATATACAAACTCAAATTAAATATTATTACATTTATTTTCCACTATTTCACTGAATAGTGAGGACTACTAATGCTATCATCTGGTTCGTCACTCCGTTCCCCGACTAGTCCCTGCTACGTTCTCATTTCCTGAAGAGAACAATAAAAGTAAAAGCGTGAGCTCAACTAGTCCAGTAGGAAATATTATGACTAAGATAATGCAAAATATATTATAGTTAGCCTTCAACAGTGTTAAACTTATATAATATAACAACCATCAAGTTTAACTGCAGCGGAACAAGCAATCCATTAAAAGAGTCAAGTAGAGAATAAAATCTACTATCTTTTATGATTTAAAAGGTTTTTCATCACTTTTATCATTGGGACTCAAACTTAATAAATAATCCACATCAAGAATCACCCTCGCACTACTACGGCCAAGGATATTCTTTAGTATCACGACCACAATTATCCATGCACTACGGGCCAAGAATATTTGTGTATTCATTAATGGTCATGATCATGCCAACAACTGTCCATCAATGCACTACCGGCCAATGAGGACTTTTTCCACATCATTTGTAACATTACGGTCATGATTACACCGAATAATCCCTGATCATAATCATACCAAGTCCATCTATGCACTATAGGCCACAGATGACTTTCAAAGAAATATAAACATGAGGATGATGACAATGATATAAGAATTCGATAAAACAAGTTCAAGAATTAATTTATCCAGGAACTAATAACGTCCAAACTGTCAACATGATACTGCTTTGTAGAGTAAAATTCAAGAATGCTTAGAAGAATATTTCCATGAAAAGATACTAGATGAAGCGCAAATATCAAGGATATTCCACTAATTTCATGAAGTATAGAAGTTAAAACTTTAACCAACTGAGTATAATAAGGAATGGAATAACAAAAGAAATCACCATGCATGCGATAGACCGCACAGGCAGGTTATTCCAATAGAATAATAAATAACGGAATCAGGTCCGGCGTAAAACGCACAGACAGGATATTCCAACAAAATAATAAAGACAGAATTAGGTCCGGCGTAAAACGCACAGACAGGATATTCCAACAGAATAATAAAGACGGAATCAGGTCCGACGTAAAACGCATGTATGTGATATTCCAATGTAATAATAAAGACCGAACCAGTCCCAAGGTAGAACAAAAGGCAGGATGTTCCACGAATAATAAAGAATGGAACAATGAAGAATTTCACCAAGTATAGGGTAGCTCAGCGTGATCAAAGTTATTCAACAAAAAATAAAGAATGGAATAACAGAAGTTCTCTTCATGGATAAGAAAGAAATAATACTCCCTACCTTAGAAAAACTGGATACTGGAATAGTGAGGTAGCAGACTTCTCTTCTTCTTTCTATAATTTCTCTCTATAATAATCGCTCTAAAGCTTTTGTGAATTGGTGAGAAATGAAGGAAGAATGAGCTTCTATTTATAGAAAAATATAGTTTTGATAATTGCACGTTTTGGGGCTCGAAAAATTACAGTACAATACCTCCAACTTTTCCTTTATTTATAATTTAGTCATGAAAGTATTATCAAACTTGCACCACCTCCCCTAATAGTAAATAATGTGATTCAATAGTAAGTTATGTGAATCAATAGTTCTAGACATGTGAAAATACGAATTATAGTATAGTACCTCCATCTATACCTCCATTTTTAACTTAGTCATGCAAGTATTATCAATCTTGCACCAACTCCCCTAATAGTAACAAGAATGTGAAACAATAGTATACACATGTTAACAAATAGTTATAATCATGTGAAATAATAGCAATCAATTGCTCATTTGTCCGGTTAAATACTCGATTGGTCAATATAACCTCCAGACATCAATTATTATCGAAATAATTACCGATTTTCACTAACACAAATAATTCCAACACAATGAAACCATTTTTATCAAAAATATAAATTTTGAAATTTCGAAGTTTGACTTTTCCCAAAAAAGTCAACTGTTGACTTTTTGACCAAATAGTGAATTTCGGAAAATTTTGTGTTTATAGACTATTTTTACTAATTTCATCGTTCCGGACTCAAATATCATGTTCGCGTCTCCAAATTCAACTCCGAACACAACTTCAATTTTAATAACATTCATTATAAATATTATAACTCACAATATTTATCAACCAGGTCGTTCCCAGGAAAGAGGGGGCTTTCCAATAAAGATTTCTCCCTATTGGCGCACAATTCGGTGACCAAACCTCTCCTTGACAGAACTTTTAGACATTGTAAATATTGCAATTTAATTATATGAATACCTTTGTCGTCTCCATTATTGATTTAATAAAATAACATATTATGCAGATGATACTATGACAAAAATTGAATAAATAATATGAGAGATATGATGCAACAATTACTGTAGCAATAATTGAGTATAACTGAGTGACTTCTCACGTAAACATCAATAATCAATACCGTGTGCTACTATGTAACCACACGTATTACTGTACTTTTACCACCGGGTAGTTCAACAGTTTAACGGTAAAACTTTCGCCGTTATTTATATATAAAGATAATTATGTCGTTTTCTAACTACGACAATACTTCCGTTGTAACGCCCCGAGAAAATCGAATTTTTGAGAATTTAATTTTTATTTTTATTTAATAAATTTAATGGATTATTTATGGAGCAAGCTAATCGAACGTCGTTCTCTGACCTATAAATGTCAGAATGTCGTAGGATTTTAGCTACGTGGTAGAATTAAAGTGTTTGAATTTTCAAGATGAAAATAAAAGCTTTCCGAGAAATTTTTCGAAAAACACTATTCACGCATTTCTGCTTGGGAATTATTTTTGAACTTCCGAGAAATACGTAATGATAGAATATCGATGTGAGATGGAATATCCAATAATATTTCAGTTATGGAAAATGTAATATTTTGCCTGTGGACTTAAAACCTAACGTTTAAGGAAAATGATTTACGAAAAGGAAATGTAATGTGATAAATGAATTAAGCGATGATCGTATACTACGAAGGTATTATATGAGTAATGAATACGAGTATGATACGAGGCATTATACGAGTATGTATGAATGATGGTATATCGTATATCATGATTTAGTATATGAGTTAGAATACAATAATTATACATATAATACGTTATAAGGCTTTAAGTTAAATGTAATGGATTTGTTGAATTGTGTAGGAAATATATGTATTGTCCAATGGGATTAATTATAAGGCCCAAATGTAGGAGATGGTTAAATCCAATATGAATTAATATGAAAGTCCAAAGTAATTTAATGTGCAATCCTAAGTGTTTGTAATGTAAAGCCCAATGTTTGTTTAATTACAAGCCCAAAGTAAAATTATGCTAGAAGCCCAAATGATTAAGTAAGTTAATTAAGCTAAGGCCCAAAGTTATTATCCAATGGGTAAGAACCATGGAGCAACCCATGGATGATCCAATGTGATGAACAAGTAAACTTAGAAGCTAAGTTAGTGTGGTGATCACACAAAGTGCATTAATGTGATGACCAAGTAAAGGAAGTAAGGAGCAAGTAATCTTAAGTGCTAAGCAAGAGATAAGTTAAGTAATAAGCAAGTAGCTTAATAGTTAAGTAAGTGTGGTGGACAAACAAAGTACCTTTATGTGATGAGCAAGTAGATTTAAGGATTAAGCAAAGAATAAGTTAAGAAAACTTAATGGCTAAGTGTTGTGATGATCAAGTATATGTGGGGAGTAAGTTTACTTGATTAATAAGCTTGGAATAGTAAGGAAGTGGAGGGATTAATGACCCTTATGCCCTAACTTTGGTTTGCCTATAAATAGCAAGCTTAGATTTCATTTGTTAGTTGTTAGTTTTTCATCCAACAACTCATAAGTTGAGAGCTTAGTGGTTTGAGAGAATAAGCACTTATAAAAGCTAGACTTCCTTTGTTAGATATTCAAGAAGCAAGAAAAAGATTAAGACTTAGCAAGTGAACATCAAAGAGTAAGTATTCATAAGCCATGATTTTCTTTCTCTTCCATTAGTAGAGAAAGGGGTATTGGTAGAGCTAGTATGTTAAGGAATGATAAACCAAAGGGCTTAAGTCTTAATAAGCCGTATAAATCATGAATAAACTATTCGTAACCTTTTAAGTTACGAACTTGTGAAGAACAATAATGAAAAGTATAAGAACTTGTAAGAAGTGGTAATATGTTTACATTAAGAAGTTAGCATGACTAATAAGAGGTAAGAATAATGATTAAAGGACTTAACTCATTAATAAGTCATAAGCAATAAAATTAAGTATGTTATACTTTAATATGTAAATAAGTTCATGAAGAACATGTAATGATTTCACATGAAAATAAAATGTTGTAATATGTATGTCAAGATATTAATATGATGGATTGAATCCAAGTGAAATGGTCTACAAATCTCAAGTAACGAAGTTTCGCCGAAATTCACATGATTAGACGACAATCGTCGAATTCGTGAAATTCTCGGAATGGAAGTCGAATTTTGATATTGAGCTTGGAAACATTGGTTTTCAATGGAGACAAGTCGTATTTGTCATTATAGAGTTGCAGACTCAAAAATGGTCGGATTTCGACTTAAAACGAAGAAACAAGCGTTGAACGTTCACGAACGTTTATCGTTTTTGTTAAAAAGGGCCTAATAGGTGAAATTTTAGCAAACGAAGTCGAATAGATAAAATTCTTGCATGAACGCATAGAGTACGTAATTTGTGAACCGTAGGCTCTTGAATGAGCCAATTCGAACTTATAACGAAGAAGTTACGAGTTTGGGAATCTCGCAAAGTTAAAAATCTGTCAAAACTATCTGTGGCTCAGAGTCCGTCGGCCATGCCGACTCAAGCTTAAATGACCGAAATGCAGTAGCGCCAAAGTGAGCTTCAGACTCTACAAACTCAGCCCAAGTAAATGCGATAGTTAAGAAAGGGACTCAAGGCTTGCAGGTTGAGTCCGGTCTCCAAGCCATAATGGGGAAGCTGACAGCAGCGGTATGCACAACAAAGGATCATAAGCATCGCTTTCGCGATCTTAAAAGCTAGACAATAAAGAAATGTTTACAAGTAGAAGATGAAGGGAAATTGTTGAGTAACGAACTAATGAACTTAATTAAACATTATCAAGTCATAATTGAACCCCAAGTATGATCACTTAGGGTTAAAAGAAAGTTAATTGAAGTTAAACGCAAATGATATTCAATGTTAATACTTCACCAATAACGATCGAGTTTCGATTAATAACGTACGGGCGTTAGTAAGCCGTGAGGAAGGATAATTAACTCAAACCGAGTTGTATTAATTAAATAATTTCACTTAAGTATAAGAGAACGAAGTTAGTAAGAATGATGTAAAAGAACGACGAAAAGCCGGAACCAATAAATAACAAATCTAATACGGGATTAGATTGAGAAGAATGGTAAGATTATTTAGGAACTAAGTGTAACAATCCAAAATTTTATTTGTAATTTAAAATATTTATTAAATTAAATAAATATTTTATTTATGTGATTGTTGTTAGTATATATTTGTGAATTAAATAATACTCTAATTTAATTTAACGAGTTAGAGAGTTGTTAAAGATTACATGAGTTGCTATATTGATGTCGTAATTTAATAATTAAAGTGATATATTAATTGTTAAATAAAATTATAATGAGATTATAATTTTGTGATATTTAGTTAAGTGGGAAATTTATTTAGTATGTGGTAATTAGTTTATTTAATTAAGATTGGATATGAAAATCCAAGTAAACAATGTGGGACAATAAACTATATTTATTAAAAGAGTTTTAAATTGATTTTACCAAACAAAACCTTAGAGCTTTTGAAATTCTTATTTTAATCTTGTTTTGCCAAAAGGCTTAAGGAATGATTAAGTCATTATTTTAATATGGTTTTGCCAAACAAGCCTTAGGGCATTAAAATTCTAATTTTTGTAACTTATATATTAAATTGATAATAAGTATATGTAATTATATTGGGAGTTACATATTCTATAATTATATGTGTTATATGTATATTGTATATACACTAAGTTATGTTAATTTTAAACCTAAGTCTAAACTAAGAACAATAGAGAGAAAGGAGGCTGCATATTTTGGTAGTTATAGGGAGTCTAGGAGGGTCTTGGATCTTCATACAACTTAAAATCATAAGCTACTTTGAAGGACCAAGAAGGCTTGAAAGAAGAAAAAGGTAAGAAAATGAAAGTTTTCACTTTTTGTGCTCTTTTTGTTAGATCTTTATGAACCAAGCAACTTTTGTTTTGGATCATTAAAAACTCATGATTTACATGAGTATTGATATTTTATATGTGTATCAAAGTATTTTTGAAATCAAAAGTTAGATCCAAAGTGAGGAAATCAAATTTTGTACCAAAAGGTTTAAGAAAAAGCTTTCCTTTGTATGCTATATATATTTTTTTATGTTAGATTCTTTGGGTTCATGTGATTAATGGTTTAAAACATGTTAGCATGCTAGATACATGAGTTAAGGGCAAAACTCCTTTGGAATCACTCAAATATGTTAAGAAATGAGCAAGTTATGAATTAAATCCCAAACTACCTTAACTGTTGAACACAAGCTACTGATCAGTCACTTCTGTACATTTTTCTGGGACCAAAACAGATCCAAAATAGATGTTTGAAACATGGAAACTATAGTTCGGGAAATTACGAATCCAACGATACGTATTGGACCTAAATCTGATTTGTAGATTTCGTTTTATAAGCGTTTCCGTTAAGGACCCCAAATCTGGAAAATGAACCAACTGTTGAAGAAAACCTTGCGGACCAGTCACTTTGGACCTGATTTCAGGGACCTAGACAGATTGGAATTTGGTATTTGATAACTGAAAACTGTAGTTCAAGAAGATACGGATCCAACGAGTTTGATTGGGCCTCAATCGGAGTTGTGGATCTCGTAATACAAGAGTTTCTGTAAAAGACTCCAAAACTGAAAATGTTTACAAGGCATGTAATGGTCAGTCGGTAGTGGCCTGTTTTTAGGGTACTATACTGTGCCAAATGGACCGTTTCTTGAGCCTAAAACGTAGCTCGGGAAGTCACAGTTCTAACAATACCAAGTGGGCCCAAATCGGACTTGTAGATCACCGTCTACAAGTGTTTCTGTGGAGGACCCCAACTTTAAACGAAAATTATAGAATAAATAGAAAATAAATATTAGAAATTCATAATAAATTTGTAAAAATTATTTTAAAGCCTAAAAATGGGTTTTTAATAATTTGGAATATATTTCACTATATTTTAATATTTTTAAATATTAATGATAGTTAATTTATTTAATTATTATATTAAATAAATTACATAAAATGATTTTAATACTTTAAAATCATTTGAAATTATATTAAAGTGTAAGGAAATATTTTAAGTTATTTTTATGACTTTTAATATTTTGTAATGAATTTCATTAATAAATTAATATTAATGATAATGGAATTAAGTAGTATTTAATTCATATTAATATGATATTAATGATTGAAAAATCATGATAAATGATAATAATTATCTGAAAATTATTATAAGTCATTGAAAAATATTTTAACTGAAAATGAAATTATCTAAGGTAAATGTAAAGCATTTAGGCAAAGTCTTATGGAAATTAGACTCATGAATTATCCGACTAGACTTTTGGGATGTCGAAATTATCTGAATTCAACTCGCATGAAATAGTTTGACTTGATCTAGAATTTTAGGTATTTTATGACTAATAGGATTATGTGGTAATTTGTTAGGTTATATTATAATCGTATTAATAAAGATTACTATCTTGTGATGATATTCTAATATTTGGAGATCGGTATTATCTATATTAGGTCTTCGTAAAAAGCGATATAGGTTGCGTAGAATTCAAGAATCGATAGTGCATGATAAGTTCTCTAACTCGATCTCGAATTGATATTTTTGAAATATGCTTGGGGTTAATCATTACTGATTATACCATGTCTATGAATTATTGATTCTCACTCTGTGCACATTTCATGTATTCATCGGTATGAAAGGTGATCACCTTCATTACCATTTGGTCCAAATGATTTATTCATGTTCATTATTCGTTTAACTATGAAAATTTATTCATGCTCTTTTCATGAATGTATATATTGTAGAAAGTTAGCCAACTTATTGTTCAATTATTTCGATCATGATATATCCTTAATTGAACTTATACTTGCTGGGCAAAATTGTTGCTCACCCTTGCTATATCATGATAAACATTGCAGATTATAGCGAATACATCTAGTTAAGAAAAGTCCAAGACAAGTCACTTTGGATTATATGCGACTAAAGTTATAATGATAATGTATGATAATAGCTTTGTATGTCGATAGGATATTGATTTAGGTATTATGTGAAGGTTCTCGACCTTGGGGATAGTGTGTAATGTTTAATGTATAAACAATTTATGTTTATATCTTCCGCTTGATAGTTATAGAAATAGTACATTTGGATTCGTGGTGATTTGGGACCCGAATCTGGGGATGTTACACTAAGTATGTTCATTCATGACCTAATGTGGTATGTTATGTGCTTATGTGTTGTAGAAACTGTAAAGGCTCAAAGGAAACATAATCAGATTTGAAAGCGAGATCTTTGAAGGTAAGTTTTTCTTAAACGCTTGTCTAACCTTCGTGTTAGCCAGGTTTTCAAAATGATTCACGTTATAAGATGCATGTATGATTTCAAAGAAAGGGTCGAAGCCAGTTTTAACTCGACTAGATTAATCTTGATAGAATGACTAAATTCTTTATAAGTCTTTCAATATAGAATTGCTAACACTATCCTATGCCAACTCTTTTGGTACGGATTCAAGGTAAGCTTCGAATATATATAAACAAATGTATTTTCATCGAGTATTCGATGGGCACGTGAGGTTGCCACAACTTAAACGCATACTGCGTTTAATGGATGTAGTGTTGATCAACATAGGTACTATAAAGTGATCACCTAGATGTACTAAGCTACGCTTGGGACTTTACGGACTTCGTGTCGGGTTGTGTCTTTTCAAAGAAACTATAAGACGTTCACGTCTTGAACTAGAATTGATGATTCATTGAAATATTGTTATTGAAAAAGCGTTTTTAAAGGAAAAAGGAAAGCTATTTTGAATTATTGATAGTACTTCGTAACTATCATCCAGGTTATTGAAGATATCTGATTCCTATGTTTCAAGCATGTTTTAAAATGAAATTGTTATACTTCTCGAGCTTGTTATGCTCATTCTTGCTTGAACCATATGAATGCGGCTTAGACAATATGACCGAAGGATTCTATAAGGATAAAGAGAAGGCTAAAGTGAACGTGTAGATTACCTATGTAATAGTATAGGTTTGTAATGATAATATTTGATATTATGACATGAACAAATGTAATCAATTATAAAGAACACCGGGAATAGTAGTATTGTTTTGGAATATATATAAGACATATTCGTTCTTTTGAGGCATGTCAATTGAATGATTGTGTGAACTGTAGCACCGTGGAGCACCATATGTCGGGTTGAAAGAGACCCGGATTTGGGGGCGTCACATCCGTTATGGGGTCCACCAATGATTGTGCCGTCGTACGAATATTCCCTATTAAAACGAATATTCCCCGACCAATCGAATATTATATAACCACTTGCTTACTTTGCAAATTTTGTAAATAATACCCACAACTATAACATTATATCAAATCCACACCATAATATTCAAAAATATATTTCGAGAAAATTTAATCTTTATTCAAAAAGTTGGGGTCTTACAACCTCCCCTTCTTATAAAATTTCATCCTTGAAATTAGGGTGCGTACCTGGTATGTCGAAGAGGTAAGGATATCTTGATTTCATCTCAGATTCTAACTCCCAGGTCATTTC
This sequence comes from Panax quinquefolius, assembly GCA_020205615.1. NCBI lineage: Eukaryota > Viridiplantae > Streptophyta > Magnoliopsida > Apiales > Araliaceae > Panax > Panax quinquefolius. The sequence goes on along the minus strand of CM035174.1, from coordinate 34,623,082 downwards.
TTCCACATCGTGATTTCTCCACAAAACTTTGACTTGAGGTATAACCTTGGAGCGTAGAATATGATCCTTTTTATCCAAGATTTTAACAGGTAACTCTTTATACGTTAAATCTTCCTTTATCTCGTCTGGTTCTAATTCAATAATGTGGTTCGGGTCTTTCATATATTTACAAAACATTGATTTGTGAAAAATGTTATTAACACGAGACATACTTGGCGGAAAAAAGAGTCTATACGCCACAGTTCCTACTCGATCGAGGATTAAAAATGGGCCAATGAATCGAGGGTTGAGCTTTCCTCTCTTTCCAAATCCTGTAACTCCCTTCTATGGAGCAACACGTAACAACACATGATCTCCAATATCGAATTCCACGTCCTTTCGATGAAGATCAGCATAACTCTTTTGTCGATCTTGTGAGGTTTTTATACGTTGTAGGATCGTTTGAATCTTTTCCGTAGTCATACGTACCAACTCCGGTCCCAACAACATTTCTTCACCCACCTCATCCCAGCATACTGGAGAACGACACTTTCTTCCATATAACGCCTCAAATGGAACCATGCCAATACTTGTTTGATAACTGTTGTTGTAGGAAAACTCCACCAATGGTAAGAACTTGTCCCAACTTCCCTTGAAATCAAGGACACAGAGTCTTAATAGATCTTCAAGAGTTTGAATGGTCCTCTCCGACTGCCCGTCAAATCGAGGATGATATGCCGAGCTAAATCGTAAATCCATGCCCATAGCTTTTTGTAAACTAACCCAAAATCTTGAAGTGAATCTTGGGTCTCGATTAGAAACTATGGATACTGGCATACCATGAAGTCTTACAATCTCGTTTATGTACATACGAGCAAGACGTTCAAGTGTATAAGTTTCTCATATTGGTAAGAAATGAGCAGACTTGGTCAATCTATCAACAATGACCCAAATTGCATCTATGCCTTGAGAAACCTTGGGAAGACTAGTAACGAAATCCATAGTAATGTGTTCCTACTTCCATTCTGGGATTTCAAGTGGTTGCAATGGACCTTTTGGTACTTGATGCTCCGCCTTGACTCGTTGACAAGTTAAACACCTTGAGATAAACTTTGCTATCTCTCTCTTCATATTGCTCCACCAAAACGTATGTCGAAGATCACAATACATTTTGGTACTCCCAAGATGGATTGAAAACGGTGTGTTGTGCACTTCCATCATGATTTTATACTTTAAATTAGGGTTATTAGGAACACAAAGTCTGGAGTTGACTTGAAGTATTCCTTCCTCATCGATTCTTGCTTCCGGCATAACACCTTCTTGCACTTTCTTCTTCATACGCATTAGCTCCAGGTCTGTAGCTTGAGCAACTTTAACTTTATCGATTAAAATCGGTTCTACTCGTATGTTTACCATCATCATGTGGGTCCCTGGAGTCTTTATCTCTAACTCCATCCTTTTCAAGTCATACAAAATGGGCCTTTGCGTTGACAATATTGCACTCGTACCCGCATATGATCTTCTACTCAGTGCGTCAGCTACCACATTCGTTTTTCCAGGATGGTATTGGATGGTATGATCATAATCTTTCAATAGTTCAAGACAACGTCGTTGTCGTATGTTGAGTTCCTTTTGGGTGAAGAAATATTTGAGGCTTTTATAATCCGTGTAGATCTCCACCTTCTCTCCATACAGGTAATGCCTCTAAATCTTAAGCACAAAAACGACAGCTGCCAACTCTAGCTCATGAGTAGGGTAATTCCTCTCACATTCTTTGAGTTGTCGCGAGGCATAGGCTATGACTTTCCTATGTTGCATGAGAACACATCCTAACCCTTTGCCTGAAGCATCACTGTAGATGACAAATCCCTCCGAGCCAAATGGTATTGTCGAGCAGTCTTTGAAATGAGTCTCCTCTTGAGTTCTTGAAAACTCTTCTCACATTCCTCGCTCCAACCGAACTTTGTATCTTTTCGAGTCAGCTGAGTTAATGGAGTAGCGATTCGAGAAAATCCTTCCACGAATCTCCGATAATAGCCGCCTAAGCGAGAAAGCTACATACTTGATTCATCGATTTAGGTTGCTCCCAGCTTTGAATAGCTTCAATCTTTCATTGGGTCAACAGATATTCCATGACTTGATATCACGTGCCCAAGGAATGCAACTTCCTCAAGCCAGAACTCGCATTTCTTCAACTTGGCATATAGCTTGTTTTCACGAAGCTTTTGGAGTATCACCCTCAAGTGTTGCTCATGATCTTCACGAGTTTTGGAATATATGAGGATGTCATCAATAAAGATGACCACAAAATGATCCAAATATTCCTTGAATACTCGGTTCATCATATCCATGAAGGCAATAGGAGCATTAGTCAATCCAAAAGACATGACTAAGAATTCATAATGCCCGTACTGAGTTCTGAAGGCAGTCTTTAGAATATCCTTAGTTTTAACCTTCAGCTGATGATATCCAGAATGAAGATCGATCTTTGAAAAAAATTGTGCTCCTTGTAACTGATCAAACAGGTCATCAATACGTGGCAATGCGTACCTATTTTTGATGGTGACATGATTCAACTCCCGATAATCAATACAAAGTCGCATACTCCCATCTTTCTTCTTCACGAATAGAACAGGAGCACCCCAAGGAGACGTACTAGGACGAATGAAACCAATGTCTAATAATTTTTGCAATAGGGTCTTTAACTCCTGAAGTTCAATAGGAGCCATTCGATATGGGGCTTTGGAAATGGGTTTTGTATCGGGTTTAAGGTCGATATAAAATTCAACTTCACGCTCTGGGGGTAGGACAGGAAGTTCTTCATGGAATACGTCAGGAAATTTATTAACAATAGAATTATCCTTCAAATATTACGTATTTTTGTTTAAATCCGTGACATGAGCTAAGAAAGCTTGACATCCGTTTTTCAATAAACGAATAGCTTTATGGCTTGAGATGACCGTGATTGATTTTAATGGTTTGGTCACTTGAATTCTCATAATAGGTTTATTAGGAATATGAAAGCTAACAACCTTACGAAAACAATCAATTTTAGCATGATGAGTAGTTAACCAATCAATCCCTAGAATCACGTCAAATGCAAGGATTTTTAAGGAGATAAGATCGACAGGTAACGTGCGGTTACCGATTTGAATCAAACAAGACTTATAAACAGTGGATGTAATGAAGGTTTCTCCTAATGGAGTTTCAACAGATAAGTCAAAGTCTAATTTCTCCGGAGTCAAATTTAAACATTGAGCGCAAGTAGGAGAAATAAAAGAATGGGTAGAACCGGTATCAAATAAGGTATAAACTTCACTAGAGTTTATGATAAGCTTACACGTGATAACCTCGTTTGGGTTCCTTGCTTTCTGGGAGGTCACAACAAACGCTCTCCCTTCAGACCACGGGCTTTGACTTTTTGGGGACTGACTTTGGTGCCTCCATCCTAGCTGAACTTATCTTCGGTGAACGACAAAATCGAGCTAAGTGACCTTCCCTTCCACAATTATAACATGCTTTGGACGACATCGCGCAGTTTGGACTGATGTGTCCCTCCCCTCCGTATTTGAAGCATATGATAGGTGGTCGTTCTCCTTCCTTAACAACGGGTGCTGGTGCCGACGTCTTTCCATCATTGTTGAATCTCCTTTTCTTGAAATGTCCATTTTTATTGTCTTGGCTATGATTACCACCAAAGTGGTTACCATTTCTGGCATGTTGATTCCCTCTACGTTTGTTGTCACCGCTTCGATGACTGTTACCATTGGTATTTTCATTCTGCCGGCTGCTTTCTCTTGGTTGCGTTGACTCGTTATCGTGCTCCAATAACTGAGCCCTATTTACAACATCTGAATACGAACACGGTTTATGAGAAATAAGATATCGTCCGTATCTCGGTTTTAAACCTCTTAAAACATTCGGTCATTCGCTCCTCATTATCAACCAAATGGGATGCAAACCGGGATAACTCCATAAATTTAGCCTCGTATTACGACATGGTCATATTGTTTTGTTCTAACTTGATAAACTCCACCTCCTTCATGTGAATACTTTCGGGAAAGTACTTGTCGTTGAAGCGACTCTTGGAACTTCTCAAGAAGATATCTTGAGTGCGTTAAAGTCAAGTACGCTTTTCTGATTTCCACCAATGAATCGCCTCTTCATGCAACATAAAGGTGGCGAAGGAACCTTTTGTTCCTCGGAGCATCCCAAGACATCAAATATCTTGGTTATTTGCTTTATCCACGCCGCCTTAAGTGCTTTTGGCTCTCCAATAAACTCCGGTGGTCCCGGCTCCTTGAACTATTTAGCGGTAATGGTCGAGAGTTTCGGTGTTTCCACCCACATTTTGAGCAGGAGAACCGCTCTCCGATGTTGCATGAATTGCATAAAGCCTCTGAACATTCCATCGTTCATCATTTGGTCAGTGTTATTGTTTGCATGAGGATTGTCGCCTTCCTAATGCACATTATTCTGATTGTTGATCTGTGGAGACTCAATGGTCTCTTGTGCTCCATTGCTATTCTCAATATTCTCGGATGCCATTTTCAAATACTGCCACAAAACAAGGGTTAATTGACATGCAACATATTATCCATATACTCTGACCAACCAATTAAATACCAAATAAACTTAGGTAGGTCATACTAGCGAAGGAATTCCCCGTCACTCCCCTCCTAGTTCTAGTCTCACATCTTAGCCAGGGATCATATCCCTAAGCTTTGATACCAACTGTGACGCCCCCAAAATAGGTATACATCACCTATTCTGATTCGTCAAATACATGGTATAGAATTCAAATATAACTTAATTATACAACTGTCGTGTAAAGTACGACAAAACATAAGCTGTGAGTTTTAATACAACTATTGTCGTCTAGACAATATACAAACTCAAATTCAATATTATTACATTTATTTTCCACTATTTCACTGAATAGTGATGACTACTAATGCTATCATCTGGTTCGTCACTCCGTTCCCCGACTAGTCCTTGCTACATTCTCATTTCCTGAAGAGAACAATAAAAGTAAAAGGGTGAGCTCAACTAGCCCAGTAGGAAATATTATGACTAAGATAATGCGAGAATATATTATCGTTAGCCTTTCAATAAATGTTAAAGCGATATAATATAACAACCATCAAGTTTAAGCTGCGGTGGAACAAGCAATCCATTAAAAGAGTCAAGTAGAGAATAAAATCTAATATCTTTTATGATTTAAAAGGTTTTCATCACTTTTATCATTTGGGACTCGACTTAATAAATAATCCACATCATGAATCACCCTTGCACTACTCGACCGAGGATATTCTTTAGTATCACGAGCACAATTATCCATGCACTATGGGCCAAGAATATTTGTGTATTCATTAATGGTCATGATCATGCCAACAAGCGTCCATCAATGCACTACGAGCCAATGAGGACTTTTTCCACATCATTTGTAATATTATGGTCATGATTACACTTAGAATAATCCACGGTCATAATCATACCAAGTCCATCATGCACTTTATAGGCTCTGGATGACTTTCAACAAAATATAAACATGAGGATGATGACAATGATATAAGAATTCAATAAAACAAGTTCAATAATTAATTTATCCAGGAACTAATAACGCCCAAGCTATCAACATGATAATCTTTGCTTTGTAGAGTAAAATTCAAGAATGCTCGAAGAATATTTCCATGAAAAGATCTTTGGATGAAGTTCAAATATCAAGTATATTCCACTAATTTCATGAAGTATAGAAGTCAAAACTTTAACCATTTGAGTATAATAAGGAATAGAATAACAAAAGAAATCACCGGGCATGCGATATCCTTGCAGTGAGTTATTCCAGCGAATAATAAATAACGGAATGAAGTGTCCGGCGAAAAAGCGCACGATGAGGATATTCAACGAGAATAATAAAGATGGAATCGAGTCGGCGTAAACGCATGAGACGGGATATTCAACGAGAATAATAAAAGCGGAATCGAAGTCCGCGTAAAAACGCATGCACAGGATATTCAATAGAATAATAAAAAGGCGGAACTAGGTCCTATGCGTAGAACGCCGCATGACGAGGATATTCGATAGAATGATAAAGAATGGAACAATGAAGAATTTCACCAAGTATAGGGTAGCTCACAGATATCTGAGTTATTCTAACGAGAATAATAAAGAATGGAATAATGAAGTTCTCTTCATGGATAAGAAAGAAATAATACTCCCTACTTTAGAAAAAGCTGGATCTTTGGAATAGTGAGGGTAGTGAGATTTCTCTTCTTTCAATAATTTCTCTCTATAATAATTGCTCTAAAGCTTTTGTGAATTGGTGAGAAATGAAGGAAGAATGAGCTTCTATTTATTGAAAAATATAGTTTCGATAATTGCACGTTTTGGGGCTCGAAAATTCTGAGACAATACCTCCAACTTTTCCTTTATTTATAATTTAGTCATGGAAGTATTATCAATCTTGCACCACCTCCCCTAATAATAAATAATGTGATTCAATAGTAAATTATGTGAATCAATAGTTCTAGACATGTGAAAATATGAATTACAGTATAGTACCTCCATCTATACCTCCATTTTTAACTTAGTCATGCAAGTATTATCAATCTTGTACCAACTCCCCTAATAGTAACAAGAATATGAAACAATAGTATACACATGTGAACAAATAGTTATAATCATGTGAAATAATAGCAATCAATTGCTCATTTGTCTGGTTAAATACCCGATTGGTTAATATAACCTCCAGACATCAATTATTATCGAAATAATTGCCGATTTTCACAAACACAAATAATTCCAACACAATGAAACCATTTTTATCAAAAATATAAATTTTGAAATTTCAAAGTTTAACTTTTCCCGAAAAAGTCAACTGTTGACTTTTTGACCAAATAGTGAATTCCGAAAATTTTTGTGTTTATAGACTATTTTTACTAATTTCATCGTTCCGGACTCAAATATCACGTTCGCGTCTCCAAATTCAACTCCAAACACAACTTTAATTTTAATAACATTAATCATTAATATTATAACTCACAATATTTATCAACCAGGTCGTTCCCAAGAAAGAGGGGGCTTTCCAATAAGGATTTCTCTCTATTGGCGCACAATTAGGTGGCCAAACCTCTCCTTGATAGAACTTCTAGACATTGTAAATATTGCAATTTAATAATATGAATAACTTTGTCGTCTCCATTATTGATTTAATAGAATAACATATTATGCATATGATACTATGACAACAATCGAATCAATAATATGAGAGATATGATGCAGTAATTACTGTAGCAATAATTGAGTATAACTGAGTGACTTCTCACGTAAGCATCAATAATCAATACCGTGTGCTACTATGTAACCACGCGTATTACTATACTTTTACTACCGGGTAGTTCAATTGTTAACGGTAAAACTTCTGCCGTTATTTTCATAAAGTATTTTTGTCGTTTTCTCAATCCGACAATAATTCCGTCGTGGGGGTCCACCAATGATTATGCCATTGTACTAATATTCCCTGTTAAAACGAATATTCCCCGACCATTCGAATATTATATAACAACTTGCGTACTTTGCAAAATTTGTAAATATTACCCACAACTATAATATTATATCAAATCCACACCACAATATTCAAAAATATATTTTGAGAAAATTTAATCTTTATTCAAAAAGTTGGGGTCTTACATAATAACTCAATTAAATTCATTTAATCCACATAATCAAATAAAAATTTAATTCATTGAAAATTCGAAATTGTCGGGCGTTACAATACTTATACATGTTGCATTGTCAACGATTACAGATTTAAGTGTTGTGATATTGGGGAAGTCGCTTCTACTGATTCTGGTGTTGTGGTGAAAGGTAGCTGCTACGATAACATTTGGGATGACTGGTATGGACGATTGCTAGAAGTTGTCATTCTCAAATATTGGGGTCATAAAGAATTAGTTTGCTTCAATTGTCATTAGTTTGATGTTGGGAATGGAGTTAAAGTAGATAAAAAATCAGGACGGGTGACTGTTAACGTTAAGTCAAAACTAAGACTGATGACTGGTATGGACGGGCCTTTTATTTTAGGAAGTCAAGCAACACATGTGTACTATACGCAGAGTGTTTAGACTCCCGCAAGCCCATGGCATGCGGTTATAACCACTAAATCCCGTGGTTTTCAAGGCATAACTCCTCGTCCAGACGATGAACCTTTACAAGTCGAGTCTACTAGTGTCACACCTGCTGATGTGACAATTATTAGCGAGTCTAGTGACGAAGAGGATGATGTTGTCGCTGTCAGAAGTGAAGACGATGTTGTTGAGGAGGTAGATATAATTGAAGAAATCGTTGATGATGACGAAGGTGGTGATGACAACGATAGTGAAGATCTACTGCTCAAAGATGATGATTTTGATATTGATGGCTTTGATGATATAAATGATTAGGAGTAAGTACTCTTTATGTCCTTTTAGTTGTATTCAAATGTAATAGTGATCTCCTTTTAGTTATATCTGCATGTTGTATCCTTTTAGTTGTATTCAACTGTGAAGAGGAGGAGTTCATCAGAGAATGACTTGATCCCCCTTTTTTCTCACTGTTTCTAGATTTTGATATCTCCTCTATATCCTTCTTTATCTTTTCACAAAGCTTTACCAAGTAAACATCTTCTTGTGCTCTTGTTCTTTTTTTGACTAAAAGAGTGAAAACTGAGGTTCTGATGAATTGATTTGATGGAGAAGAAGAGAGAGAATTTGAATAGTCTGAATTTTTATGATGGAAAATGAAAGTGGAAGAGGAAAACAAAGAGTCGCCATTTTTGTATAATAGGAGGGAACAAAGCAAACACGGAGACTTTGGGGCATAAATGATCGTGACTTTGTTGCCATTTTTTATATGTAAGCCTATAAAAAACAATATCCTTTTAGTTGTATCTACATGTTGTATCCTTTTAGTTGTATTCAAATGTCATAGTTGTTTCCTTTTAGTTATATCTGCATATTGTATCCTTTTAGTTGTGCGTGCATGATGATTCTAATATTTGTGTTTGTATCCTTTTAGTTGTATCTGTATATTATGTTCTTGATGATGATTTGATAGTATATATACAGATATGGCGCGTACACCATATGGCGATCGTGGTGGGCGTGCTGGTAGTTCTAGTCGTGGAGGTAGTGCTGGTGATGATCAGGCCGGATCATCAGGTATAATTACATGTTTTGTTGTTATACATCTTATTGATTTTAATTTTATATAATATTGACATTATATTCGTTTATAGAAATATTGTTGTATTTCACTACATAGGTGATCGACGTAGGCCTCCGCGGGGACTAGCATGTGGATTGCTAGGGAATCCCCTCCAGGTGTCGCTTATAATCCGGGTTGGGTAATATATACATTACGTTTATATTAATTATTTAGTTCTTATATATTCTTTGTAATTTGGAAATTTAATAATTTTAATTTTAGTATCCTTGACGCGACACCAAGGAACATGTTGCTTGGGATTGTCCGCAACCAATTCTCCAGCCTGTGGATGAGGTGGGCGGATGAGGATGACCGCATACGTGGGCTTATTATTGCTGAGTTTAGGGTAAGAAGTCATTCATTCATATGTTAGTTTTAATTTGTGCTTTTGAATATTTATTTACCGCTTTGCTTTATGTTGTCTACTAAGTAACTGTTGATATTCATATGTTGTACTGCAGAGATATTATCGCTTCGAGGACCGGCAGGAAGCCCATGGGATGACTGTTCTCGGGAAGTATCTCGAGATGAATTGGCAGAAGTGGGTCTACGACTGGAAGAAGAAGGCCCAAACCAAGATGGCTGATGGACAGACACTTAGAGATGTCCGACCAGATTTTATTGGTGCTTCGGTGTGGGATCAGATGTGCGATATTTGGGAGGGCAAGGTGTTCAAGAAGATGTAAGACAACAGATGTCTGACTTCCCGACAACAGAGCTGTCTCCCACATCTTAGGCTGGGAGTCGGTCGTCTGACCTCTACAGGAGGAGAGACTCGAGGCGAGTCTAAAGCAAACCTTCCCGCCTTGAGTTTTGGTGGCACGCTCACTAGAAGAAAGGTGTGCGGTGGTTATATCTCACACGAGGTGAGCGCATTCATGTAAGTAATTTAATTATTTCATTTAGTATGTATTTGATGGCTTTGAAATTCTTTTGAATTTTTTGTGTAATACTTGCTTTTCACCTATTTACGTGTTTTTTAGACACTTGGTCGAGGACCTTTCTCTGGTCCGGAGCACCCCAGAGGTGACACTCCGGTGGGCGATCTTTGAATGTGAAGACGAGGAGATGGAGGACCTGTGCTTGCAGCTATAGGGGGGGCAGAAGAAGGGTAGAGTTGTGGGCATCCCCGTGTCCCAAATTTCTACACTATAGTCTCTGCTACGAGATCTCGACGTCGCCCACCCACCGGAGGTAGTGGTGCGAGTGGATCAGGTGCCGACCCTTCATTATCTGACGACTTCTTCATGGCGAGCAGTGTCGTGCAGTCAGTCACACCATCACGTGAGCGGATCTACCTGCTTGCTCAGGAGGTTGTCCACGGCTCCATAGATCTTGCAGCTGCCGCTGATAACCTCATGGGTGTAGTCCGGGAGGAGGCCATCCATGTATATGCAGTTGTCTTGGCCAACATCTTTCCTCCACATATTCGACAGGTAAAACTTATTATTGATGTATTTCCTTATTTGTAATTATATTGCTTATATAAACTGTCAAATAACTAGTTAACACGATGACCTTTCCATGCAAACACACACATAGCATCGAGTACGTAATAGACACGCATTAGAAATTACGGGACTCGATTCCGACATACGGAATCCGAGTTATCGCCCAGTTTGCAAAACTCGCCAATACTTAGGCAAAAAGTTGAAAAATAGGTCAAAACCTGCCTCGGTCGTACGAACGCCACGTAAACACACACATAGCGCCGAGTAGGTAATAGACATGCGTTAGAACTTACGTGACTCGATTCCGACATATGGAATCCGAGTTATCGCCCAGTTTGTAAAACTTGCCAATACTTAGGCAAAAAGGCAAAAAATAGGTCAAAACCCGCCTCGGTCGTCCGAACGCCATGCAAACACACACATAGCACCGAGTAGGTAATAGACACACGTTAGAAGTTACAGGACTCGATTCCGACATATGAAATCTGAGTTATCGCCCAGTTTGTAAAACTCACCAACACTTAGGCAAAAAGCCGAAAAATAGGTCAAAACCTGCCTCGGTCGTCCAAAGGTCACACAAACACACACATAGCACCGAGTAGGTATTAGACACGCGTTAGAACTTATGGGACTCGATTCTGACATATGGAATCCGAGTTATCGCCCAGTTTGTAAAACTCACCAACACTTAGACAAAAAGCCGAAAATGAGCCCAAAACCCACCCCGGTCGACCAGTTGACACGCGAACATAGGCAATAGCACCGCATAGGAAATAGACATGCATTATAACTAACAGAACTTGATTCTGATATATGGAGCCCGAGTTAAGTCCTAGTTTGCAAAACCCGCCAACAGTTAGGCAAAACGTCAAAATAGAGCCCAAAACTCGCCCCGGTCATCCAGTTGACACGCGAACATAGGCAATAGCACTACATAGGCAATAGACACGCGTTACAACTGACGGGACTCAATTATGATATACGGAGCCCGAGTTCGAGTCCCGTCCGCCTAACTTAAAGAACATAAAGTAAAATAATGTAAATATGTTTTCATTTTGTTATTAATATTTTAATTTGTAGGGTCTTGTTGATGAGACTCGTGGAGGTGGAGGTAGAGGCACTGGTGATGACCGTCGAGCTGATGACGAGTAGCCTCCACTAGTACAGGGTGATGACCGCTGACTCGATGACATGGAGACAGGCGACGGGTTGTAGTTAGTTTAGTTTATGTTATATTCTGAGTTTCATGTATGTATTTATGCAGTTTTTTGAGTTATCTTGTGACCATTATATTTTTGATCTATATATTTGATTTGGATTACTAGTTTATAACATGTATAGTTGTTATTTGATGGTTGTTATTAGTTTATAACAGGTGTATATTTGTAAATGAACATGTAAATTCTGAAATTTTAAAAAAATTCAAAATATATGTAGTCATTGCCGACGGGGGTAATGGAGATGGCATAGCCGTAGCCAATGACATCTAGTGACAGACATTGGTAAAAGGTCAATGCCGACGGATGAAAGGCATTGCCGACAGTCATGCCTTCGACAATGAGTTTTTCCCTCAAAAATTTTATGGGGTCTTTGCTGACGGCCTTGCCGTCGGTATGGCAGTCGATATTGCTGTTATGTCGTTGCCAATGAGTCCCGTCGGTAATGACAATGATACCGACGGCTGGCGACGGGATCCAGGGGCAACAACTTGTGGGACGATGGGTTAGCCGACGGCATCTGCCGTCGCTAATGACCTCAATGCCGACGGCACTATGGTCATAGGCGACGATAGTGCCCGTCGACAATGCCTGGTTTTCTTGTAGTGTTTTGCTTCAAGAGTCGGGGAAGAGCTTATCAAATTACCCACCAATGCCACTGCCATATGCTAATTGGAGAATTATCGTTGGCAATCGACTTATATGGGAACATAGGCAGTTACAACTTGAAGTTGATCAAATAAATGTCCAACAAAACATTGATCTACTGAATGAAGGTCAGTGTATGGCTTATAATGCAATCATTTCATCTATTTATGAAAATAGATGAACAACCTTCTTTTTGAGTGGGGGTGTAGGAACTGGAAAAACCTTTCTCTACAGTATAATTGCCAAAAAATGTCGTTCCTTATGCGATATAGTAATTACAGTAGCATCCTCTGGAATTTCTTCTGGGTTGTTACATGGGGGACGTACTGCACATTCAACATTATGCATTCCACTTAACGTATTAGAAAATTCAGTTTGTGGATTCACGAAGCAATCATCACTCTAAGACCCCAAATTTTATGAATAAAGATTTAATTTTCTCGAAATATTTTTTTTATATTATGGTGTGGATTTGAGATAATGTTATAGTTAAGGGTGATATTTGAAAATTTTGCAAAGTATGCAAGTTGTTATAAAATATTCGTTTGGTCGGGGAATATTATTTTTGTTGGGGAATTTCTGTACGACGACACAATCATTGGTGGACCTCACAATGGAAGTATTGTCGTAGTTAGAAAACGACATAATTATTTTTTTATAAAAATAACGGCAAAAGTGTTACCGTTAAAACTGTTGAACTACCCGGTAGTAAAATACAGTAATATGCGTGGTTGCATAGTAGCACACGGTATTGATTATTGATGCTTACGTAAGAAGTCACTCAGTTATACTCAATTATTGCTACAGTATTTGTTGCATCACATCTCTCATATTATTGATTCAATTATTATCACAGTATCATCTACATGATATGTTATATTATTAAATCAATAATTGAGACAACAAAGTTATTCATATTATTATTTGCAATATTGTCAATGTCTAGAAATTCTGTCAAGGAGAGGTTAGATAATCTAATTGCAAGCCAATAAGGAGAAATCCTTATCGGAAAGCCCCCTCTTTCCTGGGAACGACCTGGTTGTTAAATATTATGAATTATAATATTAATGATGAATAAGTTCATGTTGATTAAAGATGAAATTGATAGTTCCATTGTGTTGGAATTATTAGTGTTGGTGAAAATTGACATTTATTTCGATAATAATTGATGTCTGGAGGTTATATTGACCAATCGGGTAATTAACCGGATAAATGAGCAATTAATTGCTATTGATTCACATGATTATAACTATTTGTTCACATTTGTGTACTATTGATTCACATTCGTTTACTATTAGGGGAGTTGGTGCAAGATTGATAATAATTGCATGACTAAGTTAAAAATGGAGGTATAGTTGAAGGTACTATACTGTAATTCGAATTTTCACATGATTATAACTATTGATTCACATGATTGAACTATTGATTCACATTATTTACTATTAGGGGAGGTGGTGCAAGTTTGATAATACTTGCAGGACTAAATTAAAAATGAAGAAAAAGAGGAAGGTATTATACTGTAATATTTTGAGCCCCAAAACGTGAAATTATCGAAACTATATTTTCCTATAAATAGAAGCCCATTCTTCCTTCATTTCTCACCAATTCACTAAAGCTATAAAGAAATTATTATAGAGAGAAAGAAGAAGAGAAGTCTGCTACCTCTCTATTCCAGTATCCAATTTTATTCTAAGGTAAGGGGTATTATTCCTTCATATTCATGAAGAGAGTTATTTTCTTTCAATACTCGTAAGGGTTGTTGTTAGTTCCAGAGGGAACAATAGATCTAGAAGGGGGGGGGGGGTTGAATAGATCCTTTTTATTTCAAATACTTTTCTGGTTTATATTATATTGTTCATAATTAACATTTGACAAACATAAGAATCTTTTCAAGCACAGCGGAATAAATAAAAGATCCCCTTCATTGATATATTCATAATCATACATACATTGTTAAGTGAGAGTAAGTTTAGTTATAGCGGTTAAAACATACATATGATTATAGCGAGTTATAGTACATAATGTAAATGACATAATGTAAAAACACACGAGGGTTTTAAGTGGTTCGGAGACTCAAGCTCCTAATCCACTCTTACGCTTTCAACTTGCGAGGATTTCCACTAAGGAAGGTAGCACCACGAATCACTAAGATTCCTTGAGGCCGGTGACCTTGGGACTTGATTCACTAAGAACTCTTGAGGCCCGTGACCTTGGGACTCCTCTAGTTCCCTAGGAACTCTTTAAGCCCAGCAGGCTTGGAACTTCATTTAGTCCCTTTGGACAAGGACCCTTCTGGCTCTGCTTTGTTTAGTCCCTTCGGACAAGGACCCCTCAGGCCCTGGCTTTGTTGAGTTGTTTGTTTGCTGTTGTTAGAGTCGGTGTTGAGCTGCTAAGACATCTTCATGCTCTAAACATCTTCTATACTTAGCAGCTTGGCTTGATCATCCTTGAAGTGCAGCTGAGTGTTACATGATGCTCAACTTCTTAAGTTACTCAACCACTTCGGATGACCCCTTTATGAACTGCCTTGAAGATCCTTCTCCTTGGTACTTGATGGCTGCACATGATAGGCTTCCAAGATGACTGTAAGCTTTTCTGTTAGATACTTAGAAGCTTTCTCATGCTTGACACCAAGATGGCATTTGTGATCTTCCTTCTTGCTACTTGATGCCTTCTCATGATGGACTTGCTAAGATGACTGTAGGCTCTTCACTATTGTACTTAAAGTCTTCCCATAATGGACATCAAGATGACATAATGCTCTTCTTTCTCTCGGCAGTTCAGAACACTCTTCATGTAGTAGAACTCTCACTTCTACATAGTAGAACTCACACTTCTACTTCTTTCTTTATCTAACTTCTCACTGTTTCACATGGTTTAGATCAGTCCACCTTCTCTTCAAACTCGGCAACTCCAGCAACCTTTGATCTTTGAAGATCTTTCTCATTTATATTTCTTCCCAATCCTTCAGTTGGAAAGTAGCCGTTGAAGGCTATTCAAATCTCTTCATAGATCTCGAGTTGCTTGAGGTAGACTGCTTGATGTGATATGTCATACTTTTTTTGACGCTACAGTCTACTGTTTCACCTACCTTGTCAGATGCATCACTTTAATGTCTTGGGCAAGTTGAACACTTTATTACCTCTTTCTGATTTCTCGATCAGAGGTTGTCCTATTGCATCGATGCTCTCAATAAGCACTTATCCGAATATTACCCTTCAGATTGAACCTTTGCCAATGTTTTAGTCATAAGCTATTCAAACTCTACGATTCTGATGCACATCTTCAAGGACCTGATCGTAGTGTCTTGTTGAGTGTCGCTCATTTGACTGGTTGAGTTAACACTACGATCTTGAAGAGTGTTGATTGGATCTTTAATGTAGAACACCTCTTCCTTGTATTGTGCAGTGCTTCAATACTTCTATTTGCCTCGACTATTCTCAGAGACTGATGGCCTAATTCCTAGCTACGGTCCCTTACGAATATCAAGACACTTGATTTGTGGCGCGTCCATCTTGCTTTCTCCTTGTGATCTCCCGTTCACTTATCATCAATGAACTGATCCTGCACTTAATCACTTTAGACTTGCTCTTCAGAGGCTGACGAGTATCTCACTTTCCATCAGTTCCTTCTTTGTTTGGCAAACACTACGATCTTGGTTGCTTCCAAGATCGTTGTCTTCTGTTCACTTGATAGCTACTGCATTAGCTGACTTTCCTTAGTCAGCTTCTGAAGTCTTCTTTGGATCTCCTTGTAGAAGACTTCATCACGAATGACCTTACAACTCAATCTTGATGCTTATTGGGTTGGTACTTAGATCTTCTGTTAGCCTGCATGCCATTCGTTGAGTGCTCTCTAGTTTCCTTGGATGTAGCTTGCAGCTTGAACTAGAGGCTTCGTTCCTTTGGATATTCTGGGAGTGCTCATTAGTTGAGAATCGTACTTGCTCTACGATTATGCCTATGCATTGTGAGCACTTCTTTTGAGGTCGTAGTTCTGCACTCTACGATCCTGAGATCAGATCTTGACACTATACAATTTCTGCCTTGGGCTTGTTGTCTTCATCTGATCTTGCTCGAATGCAATCTCTGCATGTAATCATTGGACTCTAGGAACTTAGAGTGTAGTCTACTATCCTTGAATTCGCTTTGGCGGATGGGCCAGAATCGGATTCGTATTCGGCTCATCGTTGTCTCTCGATTACGAACATGACTTCCTCATCATACTACGATCCTGAGGAAGCTCTACTCGACACACTACGATCCTTCTTCGTTTCCCCTGGAAGTCTATGAACTCCGAGATCTACTATCTTGCATACTCCTATTCTGCCTCGATAGCTCTCAAGTTAACCTTGACTCTCCTGGCAGACTACGACTTCTGGTGCAGTGCTCGACGATCAGATAAGTCTATCTATTACATCATAAGATCAATCTAACAATCTTGATCTTTCTATATTTATAGTCCTTGTACATCATTTCTTTTTAAGGACTTTTACAGTTTATTTTGCTTATGTAGGATCAACCTAACATATTTGATCAATTCATTCTAAGTCCTTGTACATATACTTCTATTATCTATCAAAGGACTTTCTGACTTTTCTTAATGCAAGCATACTTGCATATTCATTCATATATATATATATATAATATATATATACATATATATCATAATCAAATCATATATTAAATAGGAATATCATTCAAATGTTTATTCTTGACAATCTCCCCCTATTTTATTATGACTAAAACAATAAGTGCATATGCATGTTATGAATGAATCTTATATACAGTGAGCAACTGTATTTCTAAAATAGATAATCATGAATGTCATTTATAAAGATATGGCAATTTATACATTAAGACACTTTACATCCTGGATCCAGAACATACCTAACTAGTTAGAGATGTACCTCTTTGGCTCCATGTATGTTTCCAGGATGATTGTTGTTCAGCTACTCATTTGATTGGTCTTCTTTTTCTTGCTCTCCCTGGGATGATGACCTTTTGTCTTTGCCTAGCTCCCCTTCAGCATCTTTCTGATCATGCTCACCCTCAGACTCTGCGATCATGGGATCATCTTCTTTCGGCTCCCTCTTAGATGATGATACTCTTTCTACAGCTGATGTCTTCTTTGATTTCTTTTCTTCTATCCCTCTGCTCTTCTTTGAGTGCCTCTTGCTCTTCTTGCTCTTCCTCTTTCTATGCCTCTTTTCTCCCCCTTTTTGTCATCAATCATTTGAGAGAGCTGCTCCATGTTGGACATAAGTTGCTCCATTAGGTAGGAGGAGTTGGCAACTTCAAACTTGAGTTCCTGCTGGCCTAACTCAAGTTGCACCGAGAAAGACTATTTCAGGTCATCAATCTTTTCAGATAGGGCTTAGATCTGCTCTTCATTTGTCTTCTGAATTCGTAGAGCATCTGCCTTCTGATCTTGTATGGCCTTCTAATAGATGTTATCTCTCTCTTGGAGTTTGAGAGATACATCAGCCATAGTAGCTTGAAGCTTGTGCTGGAAGGAATTATCTCCTGCTATTGTCAGCTTCTGGGATTCTTCAGTAAGTAGAGATATTTTCTCGCTTAGATCATCAGAACTCTTCTATAGTTCCTACTCCAAAGTAGTTTGATCCTTTTGTTGGGTAGCAGCTGATTGAGCATCAGTTTGGACTCCACGATATTCATCATTAGACAGATTTTCGAAAGTCTGAAGAATCTGAATGATTGTTGAGTTCCAATCACTGTGTGAGGATGAGGGAATGTCAGATAGTAGTGCTTGAGCATAAGAAGGCTCTTTTGGTTTTGGGCTTGAACATCATCGGTGATGTAGAGTGAGCAGACTCTACAATCGGCTCCTTGGTCGCTGACTCTTTCGTCCTTGAGAATCCGCTCTACGATCGTGGGGATATAGTGATTGCCAGGTGTCGATAGACTTTGAAGTGAAATTTGGTCTTTGATTGTTTTGGTTGCAAACTTCTTCACCCTTGGGAAGTTACGAGCCACCGACTCCATGCTTGGGAAGTGAGAGAAGCACCAGCTGAGATAGCTTCCATCTCCTTCAGTGTGGGCCTTTAGCCATGGCATCCACTGGAAGAACCATCTCATCAGCAAGTCGTCAGGATTGTAGAGAATGGTTGAGCAGTCTAGCTCCATATTGTTCCAGTTTTTGGCTATGTCAAAGGTAGTCATTCTTACTACCTTGAGTTGCTCATTTCTATAGTTCACCCATCTCTCTCATGGAGCATCTGGTAAGTCATTTGAAACTTCCACTACGATCCTTCTGCTAAATCTTGCAGGAGATAGAACTTGATAATCTTCTTGTTCATCTGCTTCCTGAGGTGCAGAACCATAATCTTCTTTAATCTCTTCTCTCTCGGAGCCGGAACTTTCTTGATCATTTTTAGCAGAGAATTCCTCTTGCTGCATTTCTTTCTCAGAACTTTCTTCAACAATATCTTCTTCAGATTCATCTTCTTCATTGTTGGTTTCTTCTTCAACATTTTCTCCCTGGGATACAGACTCATCATCACTCAATTCAATGATGACATTTGATTGACCACTGCTCCTTTTAGAGGCAAACTTGGCTTGCAGTCTGTAGCTTTTCCTTCTTCTTGGAGGTTCAAGTTTGGGAGAGTCAGACTCTTCTTCTTCTTTAGACTCTGACTTCTCTGGTTCAACAGACAGACTTCTTTGAGGTTCAGCACTGGCAGGAACAGACTCTTCTTCTGTCATCTCATCAACTTTTGATTCATTATGGAGGTTATCTGGATTTGAGGAGGCATTCTCTTCTTTTCTTAGAACAACATTGTCTAACCCATTATCTGGGCTTGTTGGGGCAATTGCATTTGGGGATGCAATTTGGTCATCTTGGATTCCTTCTTTATCATCAGAGTGACTACTCTGAGAATTAGCCACTGGGCTTGCACATTTCTCTTCTTTAGCAGATACTGAATTTTCATACATTAATCGACTTCATCTTTATTCTTTGGATCGTCTGTGAGGACTCGGCCTTGTCATCTATTTCCTTTTCTTCTGTGACTCTCGTCCCTTTCTTGTTAGATGTACTATTTTGGGAAGTCGAGGTTTGGTTTGTCTTCCACCTTAGCTTTCTTCTTCGATCGCCTGAAGCGACTTCTTTGCTTCTCCTCTTTGTTGTTTGATAGTTAGGACTTTTCTTCTTTATCCTTGTCCTTTGAGGAGAGACTTCTTGATGGGGCTTGAGCTTTTTCTTCACACCTCTGGATTTCTTCTTGGGTTTGGTGTGATTGATCTTTGGTCTGAGTCATCAGACTCAGAGCTCTCTGCTTCTTCTGTTTTTCTCTTCTTTGCAGAGGCTTTGCTACTGCTCCCGGTTGTCAGCCTTTTGTTCTCCTTGGGGTTCTTCTTCCATTTCGCAAATAATTATGGAGACATCACTTTGTGCACATTCAAAGTTTCTCCCTCATTATCCTTGATTTTACCTCCTAGCTTCTTCTTCAGTACAATACTCAGCAGCCTACCATGAAACACCTTGGTCAAGGGTTTTTCAGTGGACTTCTTTTTCTCAGCCTTTTCTACACACTTGGAGATCTGATCGAACAAGATAGCTCCAAAGTCAATTTGTTTCTTCAGAACTATTGCTGACATTATTTTCAACTATTGGTCGATCAACATGTCGTATGCGGTGTTCTTGCCTGATATGCATTTTCCAACTATTTGAAGAAGGAATTCATACTCTTCAGGAAACTCCTTCTTCTTCATGTCTTTAAAACTAGGGTTTCTTTGGTACCCCATAACCTCCTTTGCTTGTTCAGTATTGACATTATCAAGGTTCTTCAGCCCTTGGTTAGGAAAGCCTAGGCATTGATTAAGGTTAGAAGATTTTAACTTCAGAGACTGACCTTTAACCTTGGTAGTAAGGGTTTCGGAGTTGATGGAGATGATTGAGTAGAATTCTTTAACCAGGTCGATGTAGACTCGAGTATTTGCCTCAAGGCATTCTGAGAATCCAGCTTTCTTCACAAGCTCGAGAATATCCCTGAACTTCTTTTCAGATTTCTCAAACGATTTGGTTCCAAGCTGAATGCCAGTGATTACTTGCCAGTTTTTCATTTGAGTAGTTCGAAGAATGTGGGTATCTGATTTAGAGATGTTTATACGAGATGGCTGAATGTGATTTGGTAAGTATTTGGAGGGTTAAGCGATTTTGGCTCTTGAGAGGATTCTAGGGTTTGAAAATGGGAGGAGAAAGGTTCGATAGCTTTTGTAGTAGCATTCGTAGATTTGAAATTGTTGTAAAGCGGTTCCTTCTAACTCTGCATAATCGGTGATGTGTCAACCGTCCAGTTGGTTGCACGTTGCCCGATAATGAAGTTTGTAACTCCCCATAACTTTTAGTTAGATATTTCCTTTTAGAAGAGTAGAGCGTTTAATTGGCGTGGCTTTGGTAGATTGACCTTTTGATTTGTAGAGAGTAGCATGATAAAGCGATTATGGACTCTACGATTCCCTTTGTTGACTCAACGATCAACTTTTGAGAGATCTTTGCGGTGGATGGCTTTGTCTTTTATCCTTACTTTGATGCAGCATAGCTCAATCACTGATGTATTCGAACTTATCTCCTCAACTTGAATAGTTTAGCAAATGTCTCATTTTCCAAGCTCCTTGTGAACTGGAGTACCCTTTTGTAGGACTATGATCGTCGAGTTGTATTCTACGATCGCTGAGGTTGTACTACGATCGTTGAGGTATCTTCAAACTCGACTCTACGATCATTAACTGACTTGGTCCTTGAGATGAACTAGATCAAACATTCCTTCTGGGTCAAGGTAGCTTAGGAAGGGCCAACCTCTTAGAGTGAGCTAAGGGCCAGGTTTGTCCCTGAGGCGCTCTCTAGATGCAATGCTATGGCAGTGATTTGTAATGACATCTCATTCGACCTTTTCTGATTGGGAGTTCTTCTACCAGCTTTAGACAACTGCATTGCTAAAATCGTGGTGTCCTCCTGCTCTTACACTACGATTATATGTTTGATCGTAGTCACTTCACGATTATGGGTTGGGTGGCTGAAAGGTTATCAGTAGTACATTTTGAGACGTTCCTACTGACTATGGATCTTCATTTGGTTCATCAGCCACAAAGTTTTGGGACTCTGTAGCTGGTACAACTTTTCATAGTATATCTCAGTGTTGTTGTTCCTAAACAGATCAATGCTCTCCCATTGTTGACACTATCTTCCCAGATAGATGTGACTCCCTCTTCTTCAGGTTCATTTGAAGGCAACTTTGCATATCTCCTTCTGACTGGAATCTCCATCATCGCTCGGATCTCCTTGTGTTGTAGAGATGAGTATTTTCGAGATGAGATCTCTACGATTATTTGTGCAAACTTCTCTGAGCGTAGTCTTCTTTGTTAGTTATGTTTGTGAAGTTCTGCTCTTGCAATAAGTTCCTTTTGAACGATGCTCGATGATCTTCTGTTGTGAGCTTCCTTGAGGATTCTTCTCATATAACATTCTTTGACTGGCTTTTGAGCACATAAGACCCTTTCCTTCTTTGAGTGAATAGATTGCTTGCATACACAGATTAACAGCCATATGAGCTTCATTCTGATTGGCTCAGACGGTCTTCAAGGACAGGCTTGGACATATAGGAATTTTGTCAGAATCAATTCTGAACAGTCCTTGGCCTTCTGCTGGTTGAGTCTTCTTGACTGAAGTCTTCTGCTTCATCATTCCTTAGTGTGGTCAGACTGACCAAGTACCTGCAGGTTTAAATATATTTTTATTTTTGGTACCCATAATTAAATGGGTCCTACTAGGTTAGTTTTCTAAACCCCTGTTCCTCTTATTTGGATAATCATCATATTTATCACCAACAGACATATTCATGCATTCAACTATCTTATGATAATACATTTTGATATGCATGATGGTGAGTGTGTGTAGGATTTGGCATCTAATAACACACTCTCTATCTATGATGGTTTCATCATTCACTGGATTATGTTCACGATGTTTAAGTGTTCACAGAGTGAGAATCAACTCTACGATTTAGGAGTATCTAGTTGATTCATTCAGGTGATCAGTTTCTACGAATCAACAAGATCCTCTTGCAAAACTGATCATGCTTAGAACATAGGCGTGTACATACATACTAACCCACCAGCAAAGATTACTTCACAAAAAGTTTATTAGGCCTATGATGCTCTTATGCCCCATTTCAGATTTCCTTCAAGATGTCATCTTCAACCTAAAACTTGGATGGAGAGAAAGTTTATAGTCATTTGAGTTTCCATCCTTAGGTTACTTTCTCTCTTCAC
The DNA here is from genome assembly GCA_020205615.1 of Panax quinquefolius. Lineage (NCBI taxonomy): Eukaryota > Viridiplantae > Streptophyta > Magnoliopsida > Apiales > Araliaceae > Panax > Panax quinquefolius. Next base: position 34,600,249 of record CM035174.1, on the reverse strand, counting down.
CTTTTTAGGTAGATTATGACTCCTTGACAGAATACTGTTATAGTTTATAAGAGGATGCAATTATGATGTACATTTATAATAGTGAGGAACCGTACCTTTTTACTGTCAGTTACTAAACAGTCATTTATCTTAGATATACTGAGTTTAGGTATTGATGTGCATAGCTTTACTTTTGCTCCTGACAGCTTATTGTTCTTGTCGGCCTTTAATCAATCAGTAGTGGTCTTGAAGATATAGGTCAAGAGAATCTCAGCATTAAGATCTTTGACATCCTTTAGCTGACAGAGTTTGCACCCAGCTGTTGGTTGGCCAGACATAAGTTTGAGAAGATCTTCTTTCTTCTCTCGATAAGCATTTCTTAGCATATATGACTTCTTCATCTTTCAGACTGGTGGGTGTTTGACTCTTTGTCATTGATGTCTCTTGAGTTCTCTCGTCTAGTCTTAGGACTACAAGATTGACTGCAGGCTAGGATTGGTCTTGTTGATGTAATAATAGAGACCATGGACCAATCTGAGCAGCTTCAGGTGTATATACACATTTAACCTATACACAATATTTCCAACATGTGAGCTCATGTGCATATAACAAGTTATTTACTACTAAACTAAATTTAGAACAATGTTAGTGCCTGGGATCAGACTCAAAGCGATTAGCTTTTGAATATAGCATGAGAACCTGCTCTGATACCAATTATTAGTTCCCAGAGGGCATAATAGATCTAGAAGAGGGGGGGTTGAATAGATCCTTTTTATTTCAAATACTTTTCTGGTTTATATTATATTGTTCATAATTAACATATGACAAACATAAGAATCTTTTCAAGCACAGCGGAATAAATAAAAGATCCCTTCATTGATATATTCATAATCATACATACATTGTTTCGTAGAGTAAGTTTAGTTGTAAGCGTTAAAATATACATAGCAGATTATAGCGGTTATAGTACATAATGTAAATGACATAATGTAAAAGACACAAGGGTTTTAAGTGGTTCGAGACTCAAGCTCTAATCCACTCTTACGCTTTCAACTAGCAGGATTTCCACTAAGGAAGGCAAAAGACCGAATCACTAAGATTCCTTGAGGCCGTGACCTTGGGACTTCAGTTCACTAAGAACTCTTCAAGACCAGCAGCCTTGGGACTCCTCTAGTTCCCTAGGAACTCTTCAAGCCCAGCAGGCTTGGAACTTCATTTAGTCCCTTCGGACAAGGACCCTTCTGGCCCTGCTTTGTTTAGTCCCTTCGGACAAGGACCCTTCAGGCCCTGGCTTTGTTGAGTTGTTTGTTTATTGTTGTTGGAGTCGGTGCTGAGCTGCTAAGATGTCTTCATGCTCTGAACATCTTCTATACTTAGCAGCTTGGCTTGATCATCCTTGAAGTGCAGGTGAGTGTTGCATGATGCTTAGCTTCTTCAGTTACTCAACCACTTCGGATGACCCCTTTATGAACTTCCTTGAAGATCCTTCTCCTTGGTACTTGATGGCTGCACATGATAGGCTTCCAAGATGACTGTAAGCTCTTCTGTTAGATACTTAGAAGCTTTTTCATGCTTGACACCAAGATGGCATTTGTGATCTTCCTTCTTGCTACTTGATGCCTTCTCATGATGGACTTGCCAAGATGACTGTAGGCTCTTCTCTATTGTACTTAGAGTCTTCCTATGATGGACATCAAGATGACATAATGTGTAACATTCCAGATTTTTAAATGTAAATTTTAAATATTTATTGATTTATACAAATATTTATTCGATGTGTTTATTATTGAATAAATAATTGTTCAATTTGAGTGAGTTGATTTAGTGAATTATTTATTTGTTAAATAATTAATGTGTTATGTGGATTGACGTATATGATTAAGTGAATTATTTAATAAATTTTTATTAAATAAAGTATGACAAATAGCTATGTTATAAAAAGTTATTAAAATAAATTAAAGTAATTTTAATTTAGTGTTGCCAAACAAGGTGTAAGTATATTAATCCTTTATTTTATAAATGGTTTGCCAAACAAGGCATTATGACTTTTGAAATTCTTGTTAATTTTAAATTATATTATTAATAGAATAAAACAAATATATAAATAAAATATATTTATATTTATAAGATTATAAGTTATATGTTTGGTAACTGATAAGAGTAAATAGGCTTATTATTGCCATATCAGTTTTGTTTTATTTTGACGCATACTTGTTAAGTGTATTTACGCTCCAGTTTTGCTTAGTCTAAGAAAAGGTTTTCAGAGAAAAAGAAAAGTTTCAGAGAATTTGAGAGAAAGAAGTAGCAAAAGAAAGTTATCAGTGTTTAACAAAGATTGTCTAAAACAAAAGGTATGTACATAACTTAACCATAGATGTTTTACTCCATATATTTTATGTGAATTTATATTGTCTCGGTGTTCTCAATTTGATTGTAAGACGAAGTTCTTTACAAACTTTCTAGAATTCGAATGTTTTACTATTTGATTATGAAATCATGTGTATTAGTAGTAGACAACATATATATTGATGATTGTATGTTCAATAATGTATAGGTAAGAGTATGATAAATTACGATTACGCTGAAAGGAATTATTTTTCTGAAGAAACTTATATGCATGAATATGATTTTTGAAAGTTAATAAAATTAGTATGTGATTATGTTAATTGAGACTTGTGTGTAATTGGGTAAGAAATTAAGCAAGAGCAAGGAATCGAATGGAGATGGCCGTGTTTATCGTGTCAAGATATTTCTTCAATGGAGTCGTATTTTTAAAAACACAGGTGTTTTCGAGAGAATTAGTTCTCTCTTATTGTTGTTTAGTTGTGTAAAATTTGTACACAAATGCTTCATAACTTTTATATGTAATTTTGTGAAGTTATCTGAGGTTATTGGGTGTTGATTGTTGTTAGAAATCAAGGCGGTAGCTTTAGCTCTGTTCTTCGTTTTGTTTGTGGGTTTTGGCGCCCAAAGATCAAAATTCACGCTCGGTATCAAGTTTTCGCCTTAGCGCTTAAAAAGTAAATCTTTCTGACCAGACTTATGCCGCAGCTGCAAAGTCGATCAAGTTGCCGAACCTCGCGCCAGAAGCGCCGAGTCCTATATATAAGTCTCATGGTAAAGCGCCATTATCGGTTAAAGAAGACTACCATTGAGATCAAATGCGTGTGGCGCGCCACTTAATGTGAAAGTTGAAACGACTTTTGTCTTGCACAAAAAGTCCGATATTTTAAAGGAATGATATATGATAAATGTTGAGTATGTATTTCTGGTATTATAGTATGTTAATACAATGAGTGAACATGGAATTACTAATTAACAAATATTGTTATTAGTTTTATTAGATAGAAGTTGATTATGAGATTTGATTATATGGTTAGACATTTAAACCATACGTGATGTAGCGTTGATTATGACTAATCCTTTCATGTTAACATATCTATATAGGATAATTGTGATTTGGATTATAACGGTTTAATCTACGCACATGGCAAGATTCTAAATCCCTATCTTTTTACATTGAAGAAATTTTCTAATCCTAAAGCTTCGTTATGAAAATTTCATATGCTATACTTTATTGAGTAAAGTATTTCCATTAAGTAACTTAATTGTATCCAGTTATTCATGATGATACAAGCTTCCCATCTCCACACTTTCGTTGAGATAGTTATTATGATTATGCAAGTTTTTCCTAACTCTAAACTTGTTATATTAGCATCAAGTACCTTTATTGATTGATTTCGGTTTATCGTTCCAATTATTGTTGTTATGCATGCTTGATATTAAATTCTAAGTTGTAACCTTAGCTTAATGTTGTTCAAAGCAAGGTATGATAGATTATTCAATTGTTATGCTATTAGATTATTCCTAAAGCATGAACTTAGAACGAAATGTTTATTCAGTATGATCATTCAATAACATAATGTTATTATCTTTTATTCAACTAATGCTTAGTTGATGTCCGTTAAACTCCAAATTACCTTGAAGTGTATCCAAATCAAACTATCTTTGGGGCGGACTCGTACTCAAAATACTGAGATGAACAACCCTATTTATAGGGGTTACGCTTAGTTTTGTACTTTGCACTGAAATATTTGTATATAATACATGTACGAAGGGTTGATCCCCCTAAGTACCTTGAAGTCATTATTGTCGTATGACTGTAAAAGTTAAAGTTGAAAGATTACTTATAACTATGGACAAGGTTCGTGGTCATTAGACCCTCAGTTGAATGTTTAAGATGTTAATAGAATTTATTGTTCAATTCTATTGAGCCCCTGAATGGGAAAGGAATGTTTCAATTCTTTTAAGCCTCTGATTAGGCAAGGAATGTATAAGAAGTTAATAGAACTTATTGTTCCGTTCTATTGAGCCCCTGAATGGGCAAAGAATGTAAAAGTTTTTTTCATTGATATTTCAAGTGAGCCTTGTTTGCTCACTCTTGCCTGTAAAATCCTTACAGCTAAAGATGGAAAGGGTGGCGTACTAGCACCAAGACCAAAAAGGAAAGGGAAAGATGAACAAGTACTGAAGACTTGTAATAGTTTTGATAGTTTTATTATCAGACTTTTATTTAAAGATTGTAATGAAGTTTGTTTTTAATGTTTCCGCACGAATGATTGTTTGTAAAGGTTAGATAACCTGGGAGATTTTATTTTATGTAATTCATGTATGGGCAAGTTTATTATTCAATTTTATATATGATTGGGTAGTTATAAATGACTGTTTTGATTACGTGAACACCAAATCTTGAGGTAATGAAGTACCGGGATTTGGGGGTGTCACATAATGCTCTTCTTTCTCTCGGCAGTTCAGAACACTCTTTATGTAGAAGAACTCTCACTTCTACATAGTAGAACTCACACTTCTACTTCTTTCTTTATCTAACTTCTAAGTGTTCTTAGTGGATCGTAGAGTGAGCCTTCGGACTCACTGTTTCACATGGTTTAGATCAGTCCACCTTGTCTACAAACTCGGCAACTCCAGCAACCTTTGATCTTTGAAGCTCTTTCTGATTTATATTTCTTCCCAATCCTTCCGTTGGAAAGTAGCTGTTGAAGGCTATTCAAATCTCTTCATAGATCTTGGGTTGCTTGAGGTAGACTGCTTGATGTGACATGTCATACTTTTTCTAATGCTGCAGTCTACTGTTTCACCTACCCTGTCAGATGCATCACTTTAATGTCTTGGGCAGGTTGATGACTTTATTACCTCTTTCTGATTTCTCAATCAGAGGTTGTCCTATTGAATCGATGCTCTCAATAAGCACTTGTCCGAATATTACCCTTCAGATTGAACCTTTGCCAATGCTTTAGTCATAAGCTATTCGAACTCTACGATTTTGATGCACATCTTCAAAGACCTGATCGTAGTGTCTTGTTGAGTGTCGCTCATTTGACTGGTTGAGTTAACACTACGATCTTGAAGAGTGTTGATTGGATCTTCAATGTAGAACACCTCTTCCTTGTATTGTGCAGTGCTTCAATACTTCTATTTGCCTCGACTGTTCTCAGAGACTGATGGCCTAATTCCTAGCTCTGGTCCCCTTCTGAATATCAAGACACTTCAGATTTGTGGCGCGTCCATCTTGCTTTCTCCTTGTGATCTCCCGTTCACTTATCATCAATGAACTGATCCTGCACTTAATCACTTTAGACTTGCTCTTCAGAGGCTGACCAGTATCTCACTTTCCATTAGTTCCTTCTTTGTTTGGCAAACACTACGATCTTGGTTGCTTCCAAGATCGTTGTCTTCTGTTCACTTGATAGCTACTGCATTAGCTGACTTTCCTTAGTCAGCTTCTGAAGTCTTCTTTGGATCTCCTTGTGGAAGACTTCATCACGAATGGCCTTACAACTTAATCTTGATGCTTATTGGGTTAGTGCTTAGATCTTCTGTTAGTCTGCATGCCATTCATTGAGTGCTCTCTAGTTTCCTTGGATGTAGCTTATAGCTTGAACCAGAGGCTTCGTTCCTTTGGATATTCTGGGAGTGCTCATTAGTTGAGAATCGTACTTGCTCTACGATTCTGTATATGAATTGTGAGCACTTTTTTTGAGGTCGTAGTTCTGCACTCTACGATTTCTGCTTCGGCTGTGCATACACTACGATCCTGAGATCAGATCTTGACACTCTACGATTTCTGCCTTGGGCTTGTTGTCTTCATTTGATCTTGCTCGACTGCGATCTCTGCATGTAATCATTGGACTCTACGAACTTAGAGTGTAGTCTACTATCCTTGACTTGGCTTTGGCAGATGACCGATCGGTTCATAGGCAGGCTGTCTCTACGATTCTGAACATGACTTCCTCAGCATAATACGATCCTGAGGAAGCTCTACTCGACACACTATGATCCTTCTTCGTTTCCCCTGAAAGTCTATGAACTCCGAGATCAACTATCTTGCATACTTCTATTCTGCCTCGATAGCTCTCGAGTTAACCTTGACTCTCCTGGCAGACTACGACTTCTGGTGCAGTGCTCAACGATCAGACAAGCCTATCTATTACATCATAAGATCAACCTAACAAGCTTGATCTTTCTATATTTATAGTCCTTGTACATCATTTCTTTTTAAGGACTTTACAAAACTATTTTGCTTATGTAGGATCAACCTAACATATTTGATCAATTCATTCTAAGTCCTTGTACATATACTTCTATTATCTATCAAAGGACTTTACAGCTTTTCTTAATGCTAGCATACTTGCATATTCATTCATATATATATATATATATCATAATCAAATCATATATTAAATAGGAATATCATTCACATGTTTATTCCTAACAGTTGTTATTCCATTCTTTATTATTATGTTGGAATAACCTGTCTATGCGAAGTACCGCATACATGGTGAAATTCTTTTGTTATTCCATTCTTTATTATTCTGTTGGAATAACCTGTCTGTGCAGTCTATCGCATGCCTGGTGAATTCTGTTGTTATTCCATTCTTTATTATTCTGTTGGAATATCCTATCTGTGTGGATTACGCATGACCTGGTTCCATTCTTTATTATTCTGTTGGAATATCCTGTCATGCAAGGTTACGCATTGACTCGGTTCCATTCTTTATTATTCTGTTGGAATAACCTATCTGTGCGGATTACGCACGCCTGGTGAATTCTTCTGTTATTCCATTCTTTATTATTATGTTGGAATAACCTGTCTATGTGGATTACCGCATACATGGTGAATGATCCTTCGTATTCATTCCTTATTAAATTATGAAAATGATCTGTCTATGTGGATTACCGCATGGCGGGCAAAAATCAATTTGTGGTTTCATATATTCTATTATACTCAGTTGGTTAAAGTTTTGGCTTCTATACTCCATGAAATTAGTGGAATATCCTTGATATTTGCGCTTCATCCAGTATCTTATCATGGAAATATTATTCTGAGCTTTGTTGATAATTATTGAACTTTTCATGCCGGAGTACTATTCACGAGTTACTATTCACGGGTTACTATTAACCCAATTTGTGACGCCCCCAAAATTAGGTATACGTCACCCATCTTGGGTCGCCACTTACATGGTACATAAATTCAAATACAAACTTAATTATACATCCGTAGGCAGGTAACATACGTACGACAATACATAAAGCGAGAGTTCTAATAGGAATATTGTCATTTAGACAATATCCATACTCAAGGAGTCCTCATTACATTTATTGTCATACTATTTAATGCAGAATAGTGAGGACTACTAATGCTATCTTGGGACCATCACTCTTTTCCCGACTGCTCGTCGACTATATTCTCATTTCCTAAAGAGAATAAAGTGAAAGAAAGGGTGAGCTCAACTAGCCCAGTAAGAAATATTATAACTAAGATAATGCAGAATAAATTATCAATAGTCTTCAACAATGTTAAACTGATAAAATAAAATAGACAACCAGTTTAATTGCAGCGGAATATGCAATCCATTAAAAGAGTCAAGTAGAAAATAAAGTCTACTATCTTTTAGGTTTTAAAAGGTTTTCATAAATTTTTATCACTAAGACTCAGTTTAATGAATAAACCACAATATCTAATCATCCCTGTATCACGGTCAAGGATTTTCATCAAATTATCAATGGTCATGACTATACCGAATCACCCCTGGTCATAATCATACCAAAACTATCCATCAACGCATTACATGTGCCATCGAGGACTTTTATCACATCATTTATAACAAGCCGTGATTATCAAGAATGATCCTCTGGTCATAATCATACTAAGTTCATCTATACACGTAAGCCAAAGATAACATAATATAACATGAGGATGATGACAATGACATAATAACTCAATAAAAACAAGTTCACGAATTAATTTATTCAGGAACTAATAACGTCCAAATTGTCAACATGATACTGCTTTGTAGAGTAAAATTCAAGAATGATCAGAAGAATATTTCCATGAAAAGATACTAGATGAAACGCAAATATCAAGAATATTCTACTAATTTCATGGAGTATAGAAGTCAAAGTTTTAACCAACTAGGTATAATAAAGAATGGAATAACAAAGAAAATCACCATGCATGCGATTGCGCATGTATGAAAAGTTATTCCAACAGAATAATAATAATGAGAACCGGTCGTGTGAAATTCACACCAAGCTGAGGATGTTCCAACAGAATAATAAAGATGGAACCAGATCCGGTGTAAAACACACAGATAGGATATTCCAACAGAATGATAAAGACGGAACCAGGTCCGGTGTAAAACACACAGACAGGATGTTCCAACAGAATAATAATAAAGACGGAACCAGGTCCGGTGTAAAACACACACATGTGATGTTCAATGTAATAATAGAAGAATGTCACCAAGTATAGGGTAAACCACGTATACAGATTATGTATAGGGTATGCCGCGTATACAGGTTATTCCAACAGAATAATAAAGAATGGAATAACAGAGGGATTTCACCAAGTATAGGGTATGCCGCGTATACAGGTTATTCCAACAGAATAATAAAGAATGGAATAACAGAAGTTCTCTTCATGAATAAGAAAGAATAACACCCCTTACGGGTACAACAAATAATACCCCTTACGAGTACAACAAATAATATTCCCTACCTTAGAAGAACTGAATATTGGAAAAGTGAAGTAGCAAAATACTTTTCTTCTTTCTCTCTATAGTTTCTCTCTCCAGAGTTTCAATTGAATTAAGTAAGAAATAATGAAGGAATGAGCTTTCTATTTATAGAAAAAGCGAGGGTGGCTCTTGGTCTTAACGAAAGGTCAAAATGACTCTTGGTAATATTAAAGAGACAACTACTATTTGCGAAGGGGTAATTAACCCTTGGAACACCGAAGAGGTAGTTAACTCTTGGTAATATTGAAGGGACAACTACTATTTGCGAAGGGGTAATTACTATTGACGAAGGTAATTACTTATCGACGAAGGTAATTACTATTGAAGAAGGTAATTACTATTGGCGAAGGTAAATACTATTGACGAAGGTAATTACTATTTACAAAGGTAATTACTATTCACAAAGGTAATTACTATCGACGAAGGTAAATACTATCGATTGAAGGTAATTACTATTCACAAAGGTAATTACTATCGATTTGAAGGACTCTTAGATGATGACATATGGGCCCCCATAAAATAATCAAACTTACCACAAACGTCTCATAATGAGACTCTTTATATACATCAAGGATTGAATAAATATTACCACAAATCATTTATTTTTAATCAACACATATTTAATCTTTCAACAATTATTAATCATTTATAACTTATCGTCTCAATTAATAATTTAATACTATAACATATTATCTGGATGATCTTTGTGACAATAATTGAATCAATAATATAAGAGATATGATCGTGAATTATCGTGCTTAATAATTGAGCATAATTGAGTGACTTCTCACGTAAGCATCAATAATCAATATCGTTAATGCGATGTCTAACCACAGCAGACATCTTTGTACTTTTACTCTAGGGTAGTTCAACGGTTTTAGCGGTAACACCTCTCGCCATTATTTTTATAGAAAAATAATTTTGTCATTTTCTAACTACGATAATACTTCCGTTGTGGGGTCCACCAATGATTGAGTAAATAAATACGAATATTCCCCGACAAAAAGAATATTCCCCGATCAAACGTAATATTTTATAACAACTTGCTTACTTTGCAAAATTTATAAATATTACCCACAACTATAACATTATATCAAATTTATTCCATAATATTCAAAAATAATATTTATAAAAAAAAATTCATCTTTATTCATAAAAGCTGGGGTCTTACACAATTACTATTCACCCGAATATTATTCACTCGGGTATTTGGGTTACTTTTCATGTCGGGGTACTATTCACAAAGTACTATTCACAGGGTACAATTCACGGGGTACTATTTACCCAAAAAATACATTTCTATTTTGTCCAAATTATTTTTGGTACATGAATATTATTCTTGAATTTTACTCCACAAAACAGTATCATGTTGACAATTTGGACGTTATTGATTTCTGGATAAATTAAATTATAAATCTTTAAAAATTTATCCTTGAACTTGTTTTATTGAATTATTATATCATTGTCATCATCCTCATGCTTATATTATGATGAAAGTCATCTTTGGCTTACGTGCATAGATGGACTTGGTATGATTATGACAAGGGATTATTCGGTATAATCATGACCGTAATGTAACGAATGATGTGGTAAAAGTCTTCATTGGCCTGTAGTTCATTGATGAACAGTTGTTGGTATGATTATGACCAGGGATTATTCGGTATAATCATGACCATTGATGATTTCATGAATATCCTTGACCGTGGTGCATGGATGATTCAATTTTATTTATTAAGCTGAGTCTCAGCGATAAAGTTGATGAAAAACTTTTTAAATCATAGAAGATAGTAGATTTTATGCTCTACTTGACTCTTCTAATGGATTGTTTGTTCATTTGAAGTTAAACTTGTTGTCTCATTAAATTTATCGGTTTAACATTGTTGAAGGCTAATGATAATTTATTACGCATTATCTTAGTCATAATATTTCTTCTTGGTCTAGTTGAGCTCACCCTTTCTTTCTTTCCTTTGTTCTCTTTAGGAAATGAGAATATAGTTGGGGACGAGTCTGGGAAGCGGATTGATGGTCCGGATGGTTGTTTTAGTAGTCCTCACTATTCTATAAAATAGTGTGACAATAAATGTAATGAGGACTCCATTGAGTGTGGATATTGTCTAGATGACAATATTCTTATCAAAACTCTTAGATTATGTTTTGTCGTATTTTACACGACTGTTGTATAATTAAGTTGTATTTGAATTTTGTACCATGTATTTGGCGACTCAAGATGAGTGATGTATACCTTTTTTGGGGGCATCACAGTTGGTATCAGAGCTTAGGGATATGATCCCTGGCTGAGATGTGAGACAAGAACTAGGAGGGGAGAGACGAGGATTTCCTTCGCTAGTATGACCTACCTAAGTTTATTTGGTATTTAATTGGTCGGTCAGAGTATAGGGATAATATGTGATATGTTAATTAACCCTTGTTTTGTGACAGTGTTTGAAAATGGCATCTGAAAATGTTGAGATCAGCAATGAAGCACATAAGACCGTTGAGTCACCAACGATCAATACCCATGATAATGTGCAACAGGAAGACAATAATCCTCAGCTAAACAACAACACCGATCAAATGATGAACGATGGTATGTTTAGGAACTTTTTAGAATTCATGCAACACCAAAGAAGAAAGACTCATGTTCATAATGCAGGTGGAGTCAATGGCAACCCACGACTGGTCACTGCTAAGCAGTTCAAGGAGCTCGGACCGCTAGAGTTTTTGGGGAAGCCAGAACCACTTAAGGCGATGACGTGGTTAAAGCAGATCACCAAGATATTTGATATCTTGGGATGTTCCGAGGAGCAAAAGGTTCCCTTCTCCACCTTTATGTTACGTGAAGAGGCAGATTACTGGTGGAAATCTGTAAAACGTACCCATCTTGACGCACTCAAGATGTCTTGGGAGAAGTTCCAAGAACTGTTCAATGACAAGTACTTTCCCGAAAGTATTTATCACATGAAGGAGGTAGAGTTCATCAAGTTGGAGCAAAATAATATGACCGTGTCGCAATACGAGGCTAAGTTTGCCGAGTTATCCCGATTTGTATCCCATTTGGTCGGTAATGAGGAGCGAATGACGTGAATGTTTCTAAGAGGTTTGAAACCTAATATACCTCAATACCTCATTTCTCACAAACTTTGTTTATATTCAGATGTTGTGAATAGGGCTCAGTTATTGGAGCGCGATAATGAGTCAGCACAACCAAAAGGTAATGACCGTGAACACGATAATAATCATCTGGCAACGCGACCATCGTGAACAATGATAACCATCGTGGGGAAATTATCATGCCAAGAATGGTAACCACTTCAGTGGTAATCATGGCCAAGATAATAGGAGTGGAAATTTAAAGAAGAGAAGGTTCAACAACGATGAAAAGACAGCAGCACCAACACCCATTTTCAAGGAAGGAGAACGACCACCAATTGTATGCTTCAAATACAGAGGGGAGGGACATATCAGTCAAAACTGCGTGATGTAGTCCAAAGCATGTTATAATTATGGAAAAGAAGGTTACCTAGCCCAATTTTGTCGTGCACCAAAGTCAAGTCCAGCTGGAATGGTGGCACCAAAGGCTGATACGGACAAAACAAAGTTGGTGGTTTCAAGAAGAGCATTTTTCGTGACTTCTCAAAAAGCGAGTAACCCGAACGAAGTTAGCACAGGTTAGTTAATTATAAATTCTTGCGAAGTCTATACCTTGTTAGATACCGGTTCTACCCATTCTTTTATCTCTCTTGCTTGCGCTCAATGTTTGAATTTAACTCTGGAGAGATTAAACTTTGACTTATCGGTTGAAACTCCGTTATGAGAAACCTTCATTACATGTGCTATCCAAGTCTTGGATGAGAGTCACAGTTTTGAATGATATTTCTATTGTTAATAAATTTCCTGACGTATTCTTGAAGACTTCCTAGCCTACCCCTATAGCGTGAAATTAAATTTTGTATTGACCCCAGTACAAAACCCATTTTTCAAACCCTCAAATATTTCTTCACCTAGAACGAACATAACATGCGCCAAGGACGTTGGCTCTAGCTGTTGAAGATTACGACTATACCATTCAATACCATCGTGGGAAAGCGAACGTGGTAGCTGACGTGTTGAGTAGAAGATCGTATGCGGTTACAAGTGTGACGTTGTTAACACAAAAACTCATACAAATGATGAAGATAGAGTTAAAGACTCTAGGGATCCACGTGAAGATAACGAATATACGAGTAGAATCGACTTTAATCGATAAAGTTAAAGCCGCTCAAGCTATACACCCGGAGCTGATGAATATGAAGAAGAAGGTTCAAGAGGGCGTTATTCTAGAAGCAAGACTCGATGAAGAGAGGAAATCTCAACCCTTGATTTTATTGGTCTATTTGAAATCCTCGATCGAGTAGGAACTGTGGTCTATAGACTCGTTTACCGCCAAGTATATCGCGTGTTCATAACATTTTTCACGTATCAATGTTACGTAAATATGTGGACGACCCAAACCACATTATTGAATTAGAACTAGACGAGATAGCAGAAGATTTAACGTATGATGAGATACGTGTTAAAATCTTGGATAAGAAGGATCATATTCGACACTCAAACGTTATGCCTCAAGAGTTAGAATCTGAAATGAAGTCAAGGTATCCTCACCTCTTCGGCATACCAGGTACGTACGTAAATTTTGAGAGCGAAATTTCATAAGGATGGGAGATTGTAAGACCCCAAATTTTATGAATAAAGATTTAATTTTCTCAATTTTTTTTATTTTATGGTGTGGATTTGAGATAATGTTATAGTTAAGGGTGATATTTGAAAATTTTGCAAAGTATGCAAGTTGTTATAAAATATTCGTTTGGTCGGGGAATATTATTTTTGTCAGAGAATATATCATCTGACGCAACACAATCATTGGTGGATCCCACAACGAAAGTATTGTCGTAGTTAGAAAATGATGAATTATCTTTTATAAAAATAACGACGAAAGTATTACCGTTAAAACTGTTGAACTACCTGGTAGTAAAAGAAATGCGATGTCTGGCGTGGTTGCGTTGTAGCCTACGGTATTGATTATTGATGTTTACGTAAGAAGTCACCCAGTTATACTCAATTATTGCTTCTGATAATTCTTTGATCATATCTCTCATATTATTGATTCAATTATTGTCACAAAGATATCATCGCATAATATGTTATATTATTAAATCAATAATTGAGACGACAAAGTTATTCATATTATTATTTGCAATATTGACAATGTCTAGAAGTTACATCGAGGAGAGGTTAGATAATCTAATCTGCTGCATTAATAAGGAGAAATCTTATCTGGAAAGCCCCTCTTTCACGGGAATGACACGGTTGTTAAATATTGTGAATTATAATATTAATGATGAATAAGTTTGTGTTGATTAAAGATGAAATTGATAGTTCCATTGTGTTGGAATTATTAGTGTTAGTGAAAATTGACATTTATTTCGATAATAATTGATGTCTGGAGGTTATATTGACCAATCGGGTAATTAACCGAATAAATGAGCAATTAATTACTATTGACTCGCATGATTATAACTATTTATTCACATGTGTGTACTATTGATTCACATTCATTTACTATTAGGGGAGTTGGTGCAAGATTGATAATACTTGCATGACTAAGTTAAAAATGGAGGTATAATTGAAGGTACTATACTGTAATTTGTATTTTCACATGATTACAACTATTGATTCACATGATTGAACTATTGATTCACATTATTTACTATTAGGGGAGGTGGTGCAAGTTTGATAATACTTGCAGGACTAAATTAAAAATGAAGAAAAAGAGGAAGGTATTATACTGTAATATTTTGAGCCCCAAAACGTGCAATTATCGAAACTATATTTTTTTATAAATAGAAGCTCATTCTTCCTTCATTTCTCACCAATTCACTAAAGCTATAGAGCAATTATTATAGAGAGAAATTATAGAGAAAAAAAAGAAGAGAAGTCTGTTATCTCTCTATTCCAATATCCAGTTTTATTCTAAGGTAAGGGGTATTATTCTTTCGTATTCATGAAGAGAGTTATTTTCTTTCAATACTCGTAAGGGTTGTTATTCCATTCTTTATTATTATGTTGGAATAACCTGTCTATATGAAGTACCGCATACATGGTGAAATTCTTCTGTTATTCTATTCTTTATTATTCTGTTAGAATAACCTGTTTGTACGGTCTATCGCATGCCGAGTGAATTTTGTTGTTATTCCATTCTTTATTATTCTGTTGGAATATCTTATCTGTGCGGATTACGCATGACCTGGTTCCATTCTTTATTATTACATTTGGAATATCACATGCATCGTATGGGTTACATGAATTCTGGTTCCATTCTTTATTATTTTGTTGAATAACTCCATCTGCGTGCGAATTACGCGTACTCGGTGAATTCTTCTGTTATTCCATTCTTTATTATTCTGTTAGAATAACTTTGTCGACGTCGGGATTTTTGGATGTCCCTTTCCGTTACTTGTTCTTTGGTGTTCTCATTTTAGGTGAGATTTGTTTGAAAAATAAGTGAAAAGGTCCCATACGTGTATGATGTAAAACAATGGGAATTTGTTAAGAGTCGCCATTGGTTTTTAAATGGTTGTACCAACACAACCGAGAAAAGGTTTGCACATTGACCCAGTGGTGTGACACTGATATACGGGTCGGTGAAACCAATATTCGTTTAGGGTCCGGGGACTTGGTTATGCGAGGGGAAGGTGTTAGTGTGACGCCCCCAAAATTAGGTATACATCACCCATCTTGGGTCGTCAGATACATGGTACATAATCCAAATACAACTTACTAATACAACTGTCGTGTACAATACGACAAACATAAACTGTGAGTTTGAATACAAATATTATCTACTAGAGATTATACAAACTCAAAAGGAGTCCTCATTACAATTATTATCACACTATTTCACAGAATTGTGAGGACTACTAATGCTATCATCTGGACCATCACTCCGTTCCCCGACTCATCCCAGCTATATTCTCATTTCCTGAAGAGAACAGTGAAAGAAAGGGTGAGCTCAACTAGCCCAGTAAGAAATATTATGACTAAGATAATGCAGAATAAATTATCATTAGTCTCCAACAATGTTAAACCGATAAAATATAATAGACATCAAGTTTAAGCTGCGGTGAACAAGCATCCATTAAAAGAGTCAGTAGAAAATAAAATCTACTATCTTTTATGATTTAAAAGGTTTTCATCAACATCATATATTTGAGACTCAAATTTTTAATAAATATTCCACATCATTGAATCACTTACACACTACTACCGAGGATATTCTTTAGAATCACGACCACAATTATCCATGCACTACGGGCCAAGAATATTTGTGTATTCATTAATGGTCATGATCATGCCAACAACTGTCCATCAATGCACTACGGGCCAATGAGGACTTTTACCACATAATTTGTAATATTATGGTCATGATTACACTGAATAATCCTTGGTCATAATCATACCAAGTCCATATATGCACTACAGGCCACAGATGACTTTCAACATAATATAAACACGAGGATAATGACAATGATATAAGAATTCAATAAAACAAGTTCAAGAATTAATTTGTCCAAGAACTACTAATGTCCAAATTGTCAACATGATACTGCTTTGCAAAGTAAAATTCAAGAATGATAAGAAGAATATTTCCATGAAAAGATACTGAATGAAGCGCAAATATCAAGGATATTCTACTAATTTCATGGAGTATAGAAGTCAAAACTTTAACTAACTGAGTATAATAAAGAATGGAATAACAAAAGAAATCACCATGCATGCGGTACTTTGCATAGATAGGTTATTCCAACAGAATACTAAATAACGGAACTGGTCGGCGAAATTACTTGCAAGCGGGATGTTCAATGAGAATAATAAAGAATGGAATAACAACAGAAATCACCATGCATGCGGTACTGATGCATGAGACAAAGTTATTCCAATGAGAATACTAATAAGGGCGGAATCGGTCCCGCCAGTAAACATATGAATGGGATATTCAGCAATGTAATAATAATAAAGAGGCGGAACCGGTCCCACAGTAAAACCCACGAGCAGGATATTCAATGAATAATAAAAAAAGAGAATCGGTCCCAAAGTAAAAGCGCATGCATGAGGATATTCCAACAGAATAGTAAAGACGGAATAATAGAAGAATGTCACCAAGTATAGGGTAGTCCGTGTATACTGGTTATTCCAGCAGAACAATAAAGAATGGAATAACAGAAGTTCTCTTTATGAATACAAAAGAAATAATATTCCTTATCGTAAAAGAACTGAATATAAGAGTAGTTAAGTAGCAGAAATCTTTTCTTCTTTCACTCTATAATTTTCTTCTCTCTAGAGTTTCAGTGAATTCGTAAGAAAATAATGAAGGAATGAGCTTCTATTTATAGAAAAATGGACTGCATAGTAACTAACTCATGAACGGTCCAGATTGATTTACTTTAATCTGACGGTCCATATTTAAAGCAAAATATTTTAAATAAAATATAATATATATTATTTATAATCTAATAAAATAAATAACTTTATAAAAGATTTTACTATGCAAACACTATACAGGCACTATGCAAACACTATGCATAATAAAATATAATATATTCTAATTATTGTCTAATAAAGCAGATAGCTTTATAAAAGTATTACATTTTATATAAAAAGATTTTTCTATGCAAAATACTATGCATACACTATGCAACACTATGCATAATAAAATATAATATATTCTATTTATAGAATAACTTTATAAAAGTATTACATTTTATATATAAAAAAATTTACGTATTATTACATTAATAATACCAACAAAACCGAGTGACTTATCACGTAAGCATCGATAATCAATACAAGTGTGCTCTATGTAACCACGCGTATTCATCGCATGTCTTTAGGGTGTTTCAATGACTAGCGGTAAAACTTCCGTCGTTATTTTCATAAAAAAGTATTTTTTGTCGTTTTCTCAATCAAACAATAATTCCGTTAATAGGGTCCACCAATGATTATCTAGTTGTACTAATATTCCTGTTAAAGCGAATATTCCCAGACCAATCGAATATTATATAACAACTTGCGTACTTTGCAAAATTTATAAATATTACCATAACTATTATATCAATTTCATTCCATAATATTCAAAAAATAATATTTATAGAAAATTGATCTTTATTCAAAAAGTTGGGGTTTTACAATCTCCCTTCTTATGAAATTTTGCCCTTGAAATTAGGGTGCATTACGGTATGTCGAAGAGGTAAAGATACCTTGATTTCATTTCTGATTCTAACTCCCAAGTCATTTCCTCAACATCGTGGTTTCTCCACAAAACTTTGACTTGAGGAATAACCTTGGTGCGTAGAATATGTTCCTTCTTATCCAAGATTTGAACAGGAACCTCTTCATACGTCAAATCTTCCACTATTTCGTCCGGTTCCAAATCAATAATGTGGTTCGGGTCTTCCACATATTTACGTAACATGGATATGTGAAAAACGTTATGAACACGAGACATACTTGGCGGTAAAGCGAGTCTATAGGCCACAGTTCCTACTCGATCAATGTAAGGCCCCGAATTTTATGAAATAAAAGTATTCAATTTTTCTTATAATTATTATTTAGTAAATGGTTAAATTGATAAAAGTTTAAAGTTATGGGTGAAATATAAAAATTTTACAAAATATGCAAGTGGCTATAAAATATTCATTATTGTCGGGGAATATTCGTTTGGTCGTGGAATATTCTTTCGTGGGGAATATTAAATGCGACGGCAATGACCATTTGTGGGCCCCATAACATAATAAGCGTGGGATGAAGAAAAGCGACAAAAGGAAGTTTTTATAAATAACAACGTAATTGTTACCATTAACATCATTGGAATACCGATTGGGTAAAGTAAAGTAATACGCGTTATTGCACAAGAGCTTTACGGTATTGCACGGTATTTTGAATTATTGACTCTTACGTGAAGGCACTACTCAATAATTGTTACGATAATTCTTATTAAATATTTTATTTTATTGATTGATAATTCTTTGCGTTGATATTTTATATTCTTGTTATTTTAATAATTGTCACTACACGCGATTTTCCATTATCGAAGCAATAATTCATATTATCTGAATAATATTATTAGAAAACATTATTGGCAATGTCTTGAAAGTTACATCTAAGGAGAGGTTTGGTCACTAATTGCTTGCAAGCGATAAGGAGAAATCCTTATTGGAAAGCCCCTCTTTCACAGGAGCGCTGGTTGTCAATATTGTGATTATGTAATATTATTTGTGAATAATTAATTATTGATTTTTATGATGAGGAAAATATTTATTTTATGTGGATATAGATGGAGAAAATTTTAAAGTGACAATTGTTGAAAATTAATATTTTATCTTTTACGATAAAATAATTCATTTAAATATATTATTTTAATAATATATTAATGATGATATTTTATAATGAATGTACGAGATGTGAGTATATGAAGAGGAAGAGTATTTTTGTGGTATTAAATGATTAACACATGTTTTGTGTGTCGGTGGACCCCATTTCTTGACTGAAATTTGATTATAGCTTGTAAAATCGTCCGTTTGTGGATTTCGGTCAATTTCTGTTTGGAATTTGGAAAAACTTTCTTCTGCAAAGTTGTAGAGAATTGAATTTCCTATAAAAAGTCGTGAGATTCGAATTTTCTGATAAAATGGCTATTTATTATGAATTATTGAAGTTCCGAAGCTCCGAAATAATTGATTTTTGGAAGTTTAAAATAATTTAAATAAGAAAAACGTTTTTTAAATGTTTGTGGGCATCTTTAACATGTGTTGATGGCTGAGATCAGATTGTCTAGATGGGCGTAGAGAATTTATTAAATATATATTAATATTATATTAAATTTTCTACTTTGGTGTTCTAAGCATTTTCCTATAAATAGGGTGCTTAGGTTAGAATTGAAAATCACACCGAAGCGAAGTTTCTCTCTCTATATTATCGAGCATATTCTTGTGAGTATTTTGAGTATACTTTGAGTATTGCTATCTGATTGCAAGTTAGATTCGCGTTATTCAAGTTAAAAATCTTTGCTCTTTTGAGGTAGGGGATAGTAAGGGATTTTTAAGGGTGATTATGTTTTTCAGTTTTGTATTTTTTTCGGACCTTCAAAAATTCTAGAAAAATTTGAAATGATATTTTGATGAGTTTTGTAGATTGTGTTCAAAATTGGCGATTTTTGGATGTATAGATGAGGAGTTATGGATTTTATGAGAAAATACTATTTTAAAAGTTACTGCTTATAACTCATTGTGATTAACTCCAAATTTGATGAAATTTTTATTGGGAGTACATCTATATAATATCAGTATATCGTGTAAATTTCAGAATTTTTGCATAAAAGTATAATTTATGATAAATGTTTAAATATTCGGTGGTTTTGTCCATATGAAAAATAGTAAATAAATTTTTAAAATTTCGAGAAAAATATATGTTCAATATGGGACTATGTTATGCTAAATCCCAGAAAAGAAATATTTTTGGAACTGATTTGGAATTTTTCATGAAAATGTTCTAGTTATGAGTAAATGAATTAAATATATTATGTGAAGTAAGAAAATTGGAAAATATGATTTATTGGCTTGAGAATCATATATGAGGTATATGCAGATTTTTATGAGGATTTTGGTTAATGATGATGAAATCTTATGAGTTTGGCATTTTTAGATGATTTAATGCATTAATTATTGAAGTGTAAATAATTGGATTAAATTATTTATAAGTTTAAGAAATGATTAAAATATTATTATAATATTAATAATATTAGATTATGAGATTTCTAAGTGATTTATAACATTTGGATTAAGGTGTTATAAATATGAATATGAATTTTATTATGAAACTTTATCTTTTAGGTGTCGGAGATTCTTATCATCGCACGTATACGGTACTATATGCGAATCTTGGTACTATTCACGACAAATTGGTTTCTTCTCTCACCAAATTATCGTTAATTTATGAATCTTACTTTTGAAATTAAAACCATGTTTTGATTATATTGTTTTTGTATAACATTCTTATAACCCTAATGATGATATTTCTCTTTGACTTGAGTGTAAAGATAAGTAGATTATTGGTATGATCGTGACTATAGGTTCTCTTTGGCCATTAGTGCAAAAGTTGAATTGTTGACTGGTATGATCATGACCATTGAATTTACAATTGAATATTTTTAGCTTAAGTGCAAAGGTGAATTGATCAACATGGTTATAATTATTGTTATATAACTTTATCGAAATGATTATGTATTTCTTTGATATATGAATATCTTTGGCTCGTAGTGCAAAGATGACTTGTTGATGAATATCTTAGCTTTGTAGTGCAAAGATGAATTATTGATGAATATCTTTTGCTCGTAATGCAAAGATGACTGTTGTTGAATATCTTTGCTTTGTAGTGCAAAGATGAATTATTGATGAATATCTTTGGCTCGTAATGCAAAGATGACTTTGTGATGGAATATCTTTGCTTTGTAGTGTAAAAGATGAGGCTGTTGATGAATATCTTTGACCCGTGGTGCAAAGATGAATTTATTAGTATGATTATGAGCGAGGGCGTGATTTGGTTTAACCATGATATTTGATGTTTCAAGTAAAGGCGGATGATGAAATTATCTTCGATCCCGGATAAGAAGAGGAATTTAGAACTACAATTATGATTATAAGTTATACATGTGATTGTGGATGCGGAATTGTTGATTGATGTTACGAGGATAAAACATTGTTGGTGGACTTTTAACATGGAGAAGATAATAGATTTATATGGTCTATTTGACTCTTCTAATGGATTGCTCATTCCACTGCAACTATGGTTGAAAAGTTTTATCATCTACCATATGTTCTAAATCTACGATTTATTCTTGATGAAGACTATTGATAATTTATTTATCTTTAGTCATAATATTCTTTCTTGAGCTAGTTGTGCTCACCCTTTTGTTTCACAATTCCTTTGACTAATAAAAGTGTGCATTTGGGTCGGCGAGGGGATAGCGAGGGAATAGAATGGTGGTCTATAGATGTTGAGGGTAACGTGAATTTAACTTAGAAGGGTGTTTTGCCACTATCATACAAGATGTCTAATGACATACAACCTCGTGTCATCATAAGACATGGTTGTGCTCATCCACTTCTTTGAGTATATTTACAAGCACTACCTATATAATCTTGGTATTTGTTTGGAGTATAATACCCGATTAGAGATAGTGGAGATAATGATATGTCAAGAGAAGACTCACCATTGGGAAGAATATGATAGTAATCTTCTCGTTTTTCTTTAGGGTCTATTAGATTGACGAGGATAATTATGTGCCCATATGATATCTACCATAACCTAAAAGCATGGCCTCCCGTATACGAAGGTTTCCTTGAGCACTTCCCAAAGATTCTAATTTCTAAAAGCAGTTTTTGACTATATCTTTATGTAAGGTGTCATTGTGACGTCTTCTGAGTTGGTATATATTTGTATCCAAACTCACGACATATGTGTTGTTGTATATTTTGCACGACAATTGTTGTAATAAAGTTGTAGTTGTTTTCCGTACCATATATTTGGCAACTCAGAATGGGTTGGATGGAATGGACCTATTTTGGGGTCGTTACAATCAAGGATTAAAAATGGGCCAATAAATCAAAGATTGAGCTTTCATCTCTTTCCAAATCTCGTAACCCCTTTCCATGGAGCAACACGTAACAATACATGATCTCCTATATCGAATTCCACGTCCTTTCGATGAAGATCAGCATAACTCTTTTGTCGATCTTGTGAGGTTTTTATACGTTGCCTGATCGTTTGAATCTTTTCTGTAGTCATACGTACCAACTCCGGTCCCAACAACGTAGCTTCACCGAACCTCATCCCGGATATCTTGAAGAACGACACTTTCTTCCATACTGGCGCTTGAATGGAGCCATGCTAATACTTGCTTGATAAGCTGTTGTTGTAGGAAAACTCCATCGATGGTAAGAACTTGTCCCAACTTCCTTGAAATCAAGGACCACGAGTCTTAATAGATCTTGAGAGTTTGAATAGTCCTCTCCATTGTCCGTCAAATGCGAGGATGATATGTCGAGCTAAATCATAAATCTGTGCCCATAGCTTTCTGTAAACTAACCCAAAATCGTGAAGTGAATCTTGGGTCTCGATCAGAAACTATGGATACTAGCATACCATGCAGTCTTACAATCTCGTTTATGTATATACGAGCAAGACATTCAAGTGTATAAGTCTCTCGTATCGGTAAGAAATGAGCATACTTGGTCAATCTATCAACAATGACCCAAATCCCATCTATGCCTTGAGAAACCTTGGGAAGACCCGATGCTTGAAATCCATGGTAATGTGCTCCCACTTCCATTCGGAATTTTAAGTGGTTGCAATGGACCTTTTGGTACTTGATGCTCGCGCTTGACTTCGTTGACACGTTAGACACCTTGAGATAAGCAGGGCTATCTCTCTCTTCATATTGCCCCACCAAAATGTATATGAAGATCATGATACATTTGGTACTCCCGAGATGGATTGCAAGCGGTGTGTTGTGCGCCTCCATCATGATTTTATACTTTAACTTAGGGTCGTTAGGAACACAAAGTCAGGAGTTGACTCAAGTATTCCTTCTTCATCGATTCTTGCTTAAAGGCATCGCACCTTCTTGCACTTTCTTCCTCATACGCGCCGATTCTCCGGATACGTAATTTGAAGCGACTTTAATTTTATCAATTAAAGTTGGTTCTACTCGTATATTTGCCATCATCACGTGGGTCCCTAGAGTCTTTATCTCTATCTCCATCCTTTGCAAGTCATACAACATGGGCCTTTGCGTTGATAATATTGCTTTTCGTGCCGCGTATGATCTTTACTCGATCGTCGGCTACCACGTTCGCTTTTCTAGGATGGTATTGGATGGTATGATCATAATCTTTCAACAGTTCAAGCCAACGTCGTTGTCGCATATTGAGTTCCTTTTGAGTGAAGAAATATTTGAGGCTTTTATGATCCGTAAAGATCTCCACTTTCTCCCCATACAAGTAATGCCTCCAAATTTTAAGTGCGAATACAACAGCTGCTAACTCTAAGTCATGAGTAGGATAATTCCTCTCATATTCTTTGAGTTGTCGTGAGGCATAGGGTATGACTTTCCCATGTTGCATGAGAACACATCCTAACCCTTTGCTAGAAGCATCACTATAGATGACAAATCCCTCAAGAACGGATGGTATTGTCGGAGCAGTCTTTGAAATGAGTCTCCTCTTGAGTTCTTGAAAACTCTTCTCACATTCCTCGCTCCAGCAAGAACTTTGTATCTTTCCGAAGTCAATTTGAGTTAGTGGAGTAGCGATTCGGAAAACCCTTCTACTGAATCTCCGATAATAACAGATTAAGCGAAGAAAGCTACGTGCTTGATCATTTGATTTAAGTTGCTCCCGGCTTTGAATAGCTTCAATCTTTCTTTGGGTCAACAAATATTCCATGACTTAATACCACGTGCCCAAAGAATGCTACTTCCTCGAGCGAACTCGCATTTCTTGACTTGGCATAAAGCTTGTATTCACGAAGCTTTTTGAGTATCGACCTCAAGTGTTCCTCATGATCTTCACGGCTTTTGGAATATATGAGGATGTCATCAATAAAAACGACCACAAAATGATCCAAATATTCCTTGAATACTCGGTTCATCATATCCATGAAGGCGGCGAGGAGCATTAGTCGATCCAAAGGACATGACTAGGAATTCATAATGCCCGTCATAGGAGTTACGAAAGTCGTCTTTGGAATATCATCGGTTCTAATCTTCAATTGGTGATATCCGGACGAAGATCAATCTTTGAAAAGAATTTGGCTCCTTGCTGGTTGGTCAAACAGGTCATCAATACGTGGCAATGGGTACCTATTTTTGATGGTGACATGATTTGACTCCGATAATCAATACAAAGTTGCATACTCCCATCTTTCTTCTTCACGAATAGAGCAGGAGCACCCCGAGGAGAAGTACTAGGGGCGAATAAAGCCGATGTCTAATAATTCTACGGTTGAGTCTTTAACTCACGAAGTTCAATAGGAGCCATTCGATATGGGGCTTTGGAAATGGGTTTTGTACCGGGTTCAAGGTCGATACAAAATTCAATTTCACGCTCTGGGGGTAGGCTAGGAAGTTCTTCAGGGAATATGTCAGGAAATTCATTAACAATAGAAATATTATTCAAAACTGACGTATTTTTGTTTAGATTTGTGACATGAGCTAAGAAAGCTTGACATCCGTTTTTTAATAAATGAATAACTTTATGGCTTGAGATGACAGTGATTGATTTTAATGGTTTGGTTGCTTGAATTCGCATAATAGGTCGATTAGGAATATGAAAGCTAACAACCTTACAAAAATAATCAATTTTTGCATGATGAGTAGTTAACCAATCAATCCCTATAATTACATCAAATGCAAGTATTTTTAATGCAATAAGATCGACAAGTAATGTGTGGGTACCAACTTGAACTAAACAAGACTTATAAACCGTGGATGTAATGAAGGTTTCTCCCAACGGAGTTTCCACAGATAAGTCAAAGTCTAATTTCTCCGGAGTCAAATTTATCGTTGAGCGCAAGTAGGAGAAATAAAAGAATGGGTAGAACCGGTATCAAATAAAGTGTAGACTTCGCTAGAGTTTATGATAAGCTAACCCGTGATGACCTAATTTGGGTTCCTTGCTTTACGGGAGGTCCTGAAACGCTCTCCTTGCACTACTCTGGCTTTGACTTTTACGGGATAGCCTTTGGTGCCTCTATCCTAGTTGAATTTGTCTTCGGTGAACTACAAAATTGGGCTAGGTGACCTTCTCTTCCACAATTATAACATGCTTTGGACGGCATCACGTAATTTAGAGTGATGTGTCCCTCCCCTCGCATTTGAAGCATCGATAGGTGGTCTTTCTCCTTCCTTAACAACGGGTCTTTGGTCTTTGGCGTCTTTCCATCATTGTTGAATCTACTCTTCTTGAAATGTCCATCCTTATTGTTTTGTACGATTACCACAAAGTAGTTACCATTTACGGCACATTGATTCCCTCACGCTTGTTGTCATAGCCGATGTCGCTCTCTTTGGTATTATCATTTTTTTGTTGCTCTCTCTTTTGGTTCGTTGACTCATTATCGCGCTCCACCAAGTGAGCCCTATTTACAACATCGAATACAAACACAATTTATGAGAAATAAGATGTTGGCGTATCTAAACTTCAATCCTCTTAAAAACATTCGCGCCATTCTCTCTTCATTATCCACCAAGTGGGATATGAAACCGGGATAACTCCGCAAATTTTTCCTCGTATTGCGACACGGTCGTATTGTTTTGCTCAATTTGATAAACTCCACCTCCTTCGTGTGAGCCGAATACTTTTGGGAAAGTATTTATCGTTGAACCGCTCTTGGAACTTCTCCCAAGACATCTTCAGTACGGAAGGTTGAGTATGTTTTACCGATTCCCACTAATGTCGCCTCTCCGCATGACATAAAAGCGTGAAAAGGAACCTTTTGCTCCTCGGAGCATCCCAAGACATCAAATATCTTGGTGATACGCTTTATCCATGCTTCCGCCATAAGTGGTTTTGGCTCTCCCTTAAACTCGGTGGTCCCGGCTCCTTGAAGCATTTAGCGGTGACCACCCTAGAGTTTCGAGTGTTTCCACCTACACATTTTGGACGAGGAGCCGCTCTACTTTCTTTGTTGCATGAATTGCATAAAGCCTCACGAACAATCCATCATTTAGCATTTGGTCGGTGTTGTTGTTTTGCATGAGGATTGTCGCCTTCACGATGCACATTCTCACGATTATTGATATGTGGAGACTCAGCGGTCTCTTGTGCTCCATTGCTATTCTCAACATTTTTGGATGTCATTTTCAGATCATCGCCACAAAACAAAGGTTAATTGACATTTAACATAATATCTCTAAACTCGACCAACCAATTTAAATACAAAATAAATTTAAGTAGGTCATACTAGCGAAGGTATTCCCCGTCTCTCCCTCCTAGTTCTAGTCTCACATCTTAGCTTGATCATATCCTAAGCTTTGATACCATTGTGGCGCCCCCAAAATTAGGTATACATCACCCATCTTGGGTGCGCCGGATACATAGTATGCGAAATTCAAATACAACTTACTAATACAACCGCCGTGTACAATCGACAAACATAAAGCTGTGAGTTTGAATACAAATATTATCTACTAGAGATTATACAAACTCAAAAGGAGTCCTCATTACAATTATTATCACACTATTTCACGAGAATAGTGAGGACTACTAGTGTTATCCTACGGACCATCACTCTGTTCCACGACTCGTCCCGGCTATATTCTCATTTCACAGAAGAAACGGTGAAAGAAAGGGTGAGCTCAACTAGCCCGAAGAAGAAATATTATGACTAAGATAATGCAAAATAAATTATCATTAGTCTCCAACAATGTTAAAGCGATAAAATATAATAGACATCAAGTTTAGCTGCGGTGAACAAGCATCCATTAAAAGAGTCAGTAGAAAATAAAATCTACTATCTTTTATGATTTAAAGGTTTTCATCATCTTCATTATCATTTGAGACTCGACAATAAATATTCCACATCATCGAATCACCCCCACTACTTTCTGCCGAGGATATTCTTTAGTATCACGACCACAATTATCCATGCATTACGGGCCGAGAATATTTATGTATTCATTAATGGTCATGATCATGCCAACAATTGTCCATCAATGCACTACGGCCAATGAGGACTTTTACCACATCATTTGTAACATTACGGTCATGATTACATAGAATAATCCACGGTCATAATCATACCAAGTCCATACATGCACTACATGCCACAAATGACTTTCAACATAATATAAACATGAGGATGATGACAATGATATAAGAATTCAATAAAACAAGTTTAAGAATTAATTTGTCCAAGAACTACTAATGTCCAAATTATCGACATGCAATCTTGCTTTGTAGATTAAAATTCAAGAATGATCGGAAGAATATTTCTATGAAAGATCTTTGGATGAAGCGCAAATATCAAGGATATTCTACTAATTTCATCGAGTATAGAAGTCAAAACTTTAACCAATTTGAGTATAATAAAGAATGGAATAACAAAAGAAATCACCATGCATGCGGTACTTGCGCAGAGCGAGTTATTCAACGAGAATACTAAATAACGGAACCGGTCAAGCGAAATTACGACGCAAGCGGGATGTTCAATGAGAATAATAAAGAATGGAATAACAATAGAAATCACCATGCATGCGGTGCTTCGCAGAGGCGGGTTATTCAGCGAGAATACTAATAAGGGCGGAATCGGTCAGGCGTAAAATGCATGCGAGACGGGATATTCTAATAACGAGAATAATAAAGGCGGAATCGAAGTCCGTCGTAAAATGCCAGACAGGATATTCAACGAGAATAGTAAAAGCGAGAATAATAGAAGAATGTCACCAAGTATAGGGTCCGGCATTATCTTTGGTTATTCAGTGAGAACAATAAAGAATGGAATAATGAAGTTCTCTTCATGAATACTGAAAAGAAATAATATTCCTTTAAAAGTAAATGGGCTGAATATAAGAGTAGTTAAGTTTGGATAGAAATCTTTTCTTCTTTCACTCTATAATTTTCTCTCTAGAGTTTCAATTGAATTAAGTAAGAAAATAATGAAGGAATGAGCTTCTATTTTAGAAAAATGGAATGCATAGTAACTAACTCATGAGCGGTCAGATTGATTTACTTTAATCGACGGTCCATATTTAAAAGCAAAATCTTTTAAATAAAATATAATATATATTATTTATAATCTAATAAAGCGAATTACTTTATAAAAGATTTTACTATGCAAAACACTATGCTTGAGCATTATCAAAACACTATGAATAATAAAAATATAATATATTCTAATTATTGTCTAATAAAAGCAGATAGCTTTATAAAAGTATTCCATTTTTTATATAAAAAGATTTTGCTATACAAAATACTATCTGGAACCAATTATGCAACACTATGTATAATAGAATATAATATATTCTATTTATAGAATAACTTTATAAAAGTATTACATTTTTATATAAAAAGATTTTTTGTATTATTACATTAATAATACTAACAAAAGCGAGTGACTTATCACGTAAGCATCAATAATCAATCTGCAGTACTTGCTCTTATGCCGACATCGCATTTTGTAACACAACAGTGTTTCAACAGTTAACAGTAAAACTTCCATAGTTATTTTCATAAAAGTATTTTTGTCGTTTTCTCAATCAAACAATAATTACATTAATAGGGTCCACTAATGATTGTCGTTGTACTAATATTCCCTGTTAAAATGAATATTCCCAGACCAATCGAATATTATATAACAACTTGCGTACTTTGCAAAATTTATAAATATTACCCACAACTATTATATCAATTTCACTCCATAATATTCAAGAATAATATTTATAGAAAATTCATCTTTATTCAAAAGTTAGGGTTTTCTGATTAGCACTTTTAGACATACGTGTTTTACCGGCCACCGTCTCTTTTCAAAAAACTATTATCTGAGTGTGTGTGTGTGTGTGTGTGTGTGGGTCGATCTTGTTTGTTATATGGAAGTTATGCGAGGCCTCGTTCGAACCTATATACATAAGATTTGAATTTATGTAAAAATTCAATTTTAGCAAGATATGCGATGATGTTTTATAAAAGAGGTTTTCAAACCACGATGCTCAATAGGAATTGAGACCTTTTACACTCCCATTTTATTAAGTGATCTAATTTGGATTGATTTTATTTGGCGGATCACGAGGCATCCAAATTGAAAATAATATATAAAATAATGCCGAGCTTCCTCGTGGGTATGGAAACCATCGAGGAAATTCAAACACCGTAGCATAATAATTTAAAAGTCGCTTACAATTTGAAAATGTCCATCACGGAACCGAAGTCTAGATCAATGGGATGAAATGTGATCACATGATTCCTAAAGCATGAGAATCTTGCAATTTGTATGAAAGCGATAGCGGTATATATATATAAAAGCGTAAATATATATATCTGAGACATGATCACCAACCACGAAGCACCTCTATGGGGATCGAAATGTAAATAAAGCCGTAAAGCGATCAAGCGCCACGAAGAAAACTCGAGCGAGGCAAAATAAATAAATATATATATATATATACATTTTTATATATATAAAAGCAATAAACATACTTACCGGATGTAAAATCCAGGCTCATCGAACAGAGTTCGACACACAGTTAATATATAATATATATGTATATATATATATATATATATATATATAATCCCTTCCCAAATGTTTATAAATAAAAGAAAGAGATTACTTTACCGATTCACCGGTCATCTTCTTAATCTTTTCTTTCTTTCATTAAAGTTTTTCTTTTAAAAACTTAATCATGCATTGTCATATGGTATCAGAGCCACACGGTTGGTTCTTGATGCTATCGGTGGTTTCGAAGATTAAACAGTTTGATTTGTTTACTTAAATGTTTTTTCAAACTATTTCTTCTTTTGCTCCACTTATAAATATATATATATATTAAAGCAGTAAAGCCAATATATATATATAAACGCATAATAAAGCCGATAAGCGCTCGGGAATCAAGTTCAGGCTCAATCGAGGCATAACTTCGATAATGTTAGTCAATATATATATAAATATATATATATATTATATATATATATCTGATGGAATGAAACCACGGACCGAAATCCGAAAAAAAAGCAAACAACATGACTCTCAGCGTGTAAAAGGGTGTGTGCAGATGATGAAGATAAACTCTAAGGTGTGTGAGAAGGCTTACGGTGACTACTACTAAAAAAAGGCTTCTATATCTTTAGAGTGGGTAAACCTTGGCTTTTGTGGGTACAAAAGAGGCTATATATGAGCTCATGGGTGTTTAAAAGTGGGAAAAATACATTACATATGGGCGAGTCTTGAAGCAATTGTCTGTGAGGTTTCCTTGTCTTTTCTCTCCAAAATCAAGCACCCCAAGCCCTCTATTTATAGGCATATTAGCATGCAGTGTACTGTAATTGAGCCCCAGTGTACCAGAGGCAACCCAGTTTTGCGGATTTGTAGGGTGGTGTCGTCTCAAATCACGTGCACTCGAACCTTTGTAATGTCCACATAGTTTTCGGAAGTGCAATCGGGCATCCGTTTGAGGTATCTACAGGACCTATTTGGGACCGGCCGTTGTCGAGTTGTATGATAGCTGAGATTAGAGTTTGTACGAAGTCATTGAAGATGTGACGATGCCCTCCGGTCTTCAAGCTTCAACTTTCACCTGTTACCCCGCACAATAGTCACTCGGGATTGGTTAGCCTTATGGGACATCGTTGTGTAGAGACATGACATGGCATCGTGTTTGTGAGATAGCGATGTTGCCCCTCACCGGTGTTATCGCCGGATTAAATTTGTCATGAGGCGTTGCTCGAGCTTATTTGAGATTGGCTGCTACGCAATTGTTTAAGGTCCTCATTGTCATCTTTGAGGTGTGCCTGTCTTCCCGATGTTGTCACCGGGTTGGTGAAGTGGATCTCGTTGTGAGCGTCGAGATTGAAGCTGGTCGCATTTGAAACAAGCATTTCCTGGGTTATTCCGAAATTGCATTCCTCGGGGTCATCACCAAGGTTGGTGGCTATTCCCATGGTTGAGACTGAGACTGGATACCTCAGGGTCATCTCCGAGATTAATCGGTCTTCTCCGGTGTGTGTTCCGGTATTGTATCTATAGGCCTTGGGGTTATCTCTGAGGTTAGATTTGGTTACTCCAAGACTGCGATCCGGGGTTTGATGCTGAACTTCTGGTAGTATCCGGTATGAATTTGGATTGTCTTTCAGGGTTCCCTCTTAAAAGACGAATTTGTCCTCCTACAATGTTTATGACAGTGGTACGGAAAATTTCGAGTGTCTACAAATGCCCCTCTTTATCATACTCATGCATGACGATGCATGGGTAGGATAAAGAATCCTAGACACTTGAAACGTAACAAGACGAACATGGTACTATAGATAGCAACATGATGCCAATGTATGATGCATGTGTATGGGGTTGTAGCCCAACACGCTGGGGATGATTGCTGGCTCCCTGTTGCTTCAACTGGGGATTGGCAATGATGATCAGATTTGATGTGTAAACCGAATCTGTTAGGATGTTGATGTTGGAGTTATCACCAAATTTCTGTGTTCTTGATAACGATTTGATCCTGAAGATGTACCTCTTATGTGTAAGAGATCTGTGGGGATAAAGCTTGATCTATTTGAGGATGTGTATAACATATTCCATCATCTATCCTCTTTGATAACATTGACCTTTTCTAGTTGGTATCGCCAGAACATGTCAAGATCCTCTTTGGATTTTCGCCAACAAAAATGTTGTCGAGGGTACCGACCTTGACGATATGTACTTCACCGACATGTGAATCAAGCGGTTGAAAAATCACATGGGAGATATCTTTATCAAGGCTGCTTGACCTTCGTTGACGTGTGAATCAACGACTGAAACTTCATGGATAGATTGTCAAGGTTGCCTGACCTTCGCTGTCATGTAGATCAACGGAGCATTGCGTTGTGACCCCCGCCGGGGATCCGTTGGGGAATATGAGCAGTTGGGTATGAAAACCTTGAATAGCTCTATAGCTCTGATAGGTTTAAACGCTATCGGCTGAAATGACGTCAATGTTGCTTGACCTCAATTGATATGTTTGACAATGGCTTGAATGTACGTTGTAATCCCCTGCCGTGATTTCACGTTGTAACCCCCGTCGGGGATCTACTGGGGACTTATGAGTGAGTGTGCAATAATCGCACAGCCCTCAATGCTTTGATGGGTTTACTTGCCATCGGCTGAGATAACGTCAAGGCTGCTTCACCTTCGTTGGTAGGTGTGTCAATGGCTGAGCACGCGTTATTACTCCCGCCGGTGATATACGTTGTAACCGCCGTCGGGGACCTACGTTGTAACCCCTGTCGGGGACCTACGTTGTAACCGTCGTTGGGGACCTACGTTATAACCCCCGTCGGGGACCTACGTTGTAACCCCCACGGGGACCTACGTTGTAACCCCCGTCGGGGACCTATGTTGTAACCCCCATCAGGGACCTACGTTGTAACCCCCGTAGGGGACCTACGTTGTAACCCCCGTAGGGGACCTACGTTGTAACCCCCGTCGGGGACATATTTAGGGTAACGACCCGGAGTTGGTGGCATCGGACCTGTACGAGGTATTGCCAGATGTGATTTGTGACAAATGAGATCATTGGCAGGGTATACCTCGTGTTCGGGTGACTACCAATGGGCGATGTACAGATTCAAAGTCTCATCCGAGAAAACCCGATCAGATATCTTTGTTTTGCTCAATCGCGTGGCGTTTTTATTCTCGATTTGACCTTTCTAGTTCGTGAGAACACCGTTTCAACTCGAACTGGACCGAGCCAGAGGGGTGGGACCCACGTAGGGTGTCGCAGTGCACTGCTGCTTGTGCCTTGAGTGGGCTACTTGACAACGTTGATGATAAGTACCAGCAAATTGGTCTCACAAGTAACTTTCAACTTGTTTCGCAAAGAGAGAACCGCGAGCCATCTTCAGATCTGCTGGGTTCGGGCTGCTTTCTGCAAATTCTGTCACTGTACAAGTGTTCTACACTATCCCGATAACGTATGCATGTATTTTTTTTTCCAGTTTTTATCCGTTGGATTATGAGTTATCACACGAAATGCATCTAAACACATAATAGTGATTATGTATACACAAATGACTTGATAAAAAATATTCAATATAGTAAATGTTAGTATTAAACCATGCTGAACATAATGATGTGAAAAAATTTGACCTTTGAGACAGTCAAATTGGCACTTTTTTCTGCTATTTTTTGTCCTATTTGAGGTCCAATGAGCAAAAGGTAGAAAGGCAAAGTACTCCTAGCATTGAGGTTGGCCTTGTGCATGATGATTTTAATTTTTAATGCATATATTATGTATATGACTTTCAAAAAGGCGTCTTCTTGAATGGCCACCTAGACATGCCTATGTGCATGTGGGTAGTCCTATTTTCAAAGGGGACTATGGCAAAAATTTTCCAAATGTAGGCATTATGTAGTCATGCACTTTAACTCTATTATATGCTAAAGTAAATGCATGCATGCATATAGTCATAAAATGCATTTTAGAAAGCTCCAGGTAAGGAAATACCACACCATTTTTGAGGTGATTTGGAGACTTGTTGTCCAGATATTATGGATCCGGATCAGTCGAGCAGTTCCTATAGGACCGCTTCTGGCGTACGGCAGAGGGCTTCTGAAGTGCCTCATCCTCGTTCTGTCAGACGGCCTCGCCGGTTGGTAGAGGCCGTGATACGTCCTATCCAGGTAGATGTTCCAGACGTTGAGGACGAGGAGGCGGATATTCTGACTGAGAATCCCGCTCCTACTGCACATGTCCCTCGTAGGGAGCTTCCGAGCATTCAGGTGGTGAACCCAGAGTTGTTGGGTGATTTGGGCAGACATCCATCGATGTATTTGCATGCTAACGAGGTATGGCGTTAGACTTTATCTTTCTTCTTTCCCATTGATGAGGATTAAAGGGTTCTGATGTTGATCTGCATTTCATGCAGGTTCCAGGTGTTAGGTTTGTAATATTCATAACGCAATCAAATTGCATAAAATTAGCGGAAGCGTGTAAAATCAGAGTTTAAAAAAATTTACAAACCATATACCCGGATCATCCTTTATGCATAATTATTAATTAAACGAAAAGATAAAGAATAAAATCATACCCTTGAAGATCGAGCTTCCTCGGTACAAGTTCACCTCCAAATCCTTTTCGCGTTCAATCTTGAATCCACGGGTTTGGTTCCTTCCTTTGATCGGCGTTAGCCACCCAAATGTTTGGCCTCTAGAGGTGATCCACCAAGGAAGAATAAAATTCAAGAAGATGGGTGTTATGGCTAACCCTAGTTTTCTATCTCTATAGAAAGGCATACTCCCAACAACTTGGAATTATTACGTACTTTGTTAAAGTCAACAACCCATATAACCCATAATAAGACTCCTCTTATTTATAGATGTGGGCAACCCATCTTAACAATTAAGGAATTGGGTTTTATTTAATTAATTAAATTCTTTTAATTAATTAAGCTCCCTAATCTTATTAGGGATAATTAATTAAACTCCTTTAATTAATTTTCCTTCCTAATCCAATTAGGAATAAATGAGAGTACTTATATTAAATTAATTCCTAAACTCTTTTAGAAATTAAAATAATAATAATTGTAATAATATTAATAAGACTCCTCTTATTAATTTATATTTAATATTTCTAAAATATTAAATAATAAATATTAAGTTATTTAATTTATTCTATCACCATAGATTAAATTAAATATACTTAACTATATTATTACGATTATGCCATTAACTTCTTAAATAATTATTCTTCCTTTTATGGTGTGACCCTTTAGGTTCTCCATATTAAATAGGTTGTGAATAAATCAATTAGAACAATTCTAATCTTATTTAAATAAATAAATTAAACAATTAATTTATTTAAATAATATTTATTCTCTGATAGGGATAAGCCTCCCTAGCGATCAGCGACTTTCCGAGGATAATATAGATTTCAACATTAATCATTAAAGAACCTTTGAGTAAATATTTACCGTACAATTCAATCCTTCCACCATACAATGTCCCAATTAAATATAAGACATGGAATTCTTTGTCAAGTCTTATTTTATTTAATTATATGTATTTCGACTCTTAAATGCACAACTCAAATAATGCAAATTAGAAACTCCTTTCTAATTTCATTACGCTTTCGCCGAGGACTCTTTGGGTTGTCATTTATCGAATCACATAGGACATTTCTCTTCTTTTATTAGAAGTGGTAGATTCTTTATTGATCATACATTATCTCCATGTACAACTTATTATACCCAAGCATACCCTTTGATATACCCTAAGGGTCTTAAGGAATAAGTCAAAGTATAACTCATCATACACAAGATACTATGATGATCTCAAGTCCAAGGATCACTTGTACTACTATCACTACAGAATTCTATTGACGAGCAAATAAAACTCCATTAGGTATTCCTTAGCGAGCCACGTTCGATGAACTTATTCTCTAATAAGCACCTACATACTTGCTTTAGTGTCTCCACACAAATGATCATGAGATCAATCATCCTCATCGATGAGCAAGCAGCGTATGTACCAATCTATCCGGATTCACTAATCCCCAATTTAGTAATCCAACGATTGGGAACTATTTTAGTTTTAAGCTTTCAAAGAATTTAGATCTCATTAGAATGATCATCATCATTATTCTAAAAGCATTGCTTAAAACTATGGGTTTATCACATATTATAAAACAGCATCATGTAGATAATTTAAAAGCCTTTAATAAATTAATACTTTTTATTAATAAATGAATAAGATTGTTACAAAGTATATGCTTTATCATCAAACATGATTGGCTTGTATGCATACTACTTTCAATCTCCCACTTGCATTAAAGCCAATCGTCATGGTATCTTATACTCTTCTTCTCTAAGTGACGATTATCCTGCTGTTGGATAAGCTTTAGTTAATGGATATGTAATGTTGTTCTTTGAGAGTCCACTATCTCTATAGTGATTTCCCATCTTTCAATGATTCTAATAATCAAATGAAAGTGCCACAACACATGTTTAGATCCAAGATGAGACTTAGGAACTATTCCTAGTTACGTAATGAACTTTTAATCCAAACAATCAACTTGCGACTTCATTTATAGCTATATACTTTGTCTTTATCACTAAACCGGCAACTCTTTCTTTGTTTGGAACATTTCAATTCAACGCACCACCGTTCAAGGTAACACTTTACCTTAAAGTGGATTTTACGTCGTCTTGGTGCATCGATAAACTTGAGTGCGTTAAGCCCTCTAGTTTTAATTTAGACCCACCATGATTATGATCACATCCTTAGTCTTTGGTTAAGAACTTTAAGATGTTTTCCTTTGTCTCATGGTGATCTTTCTCGAATAATATGGTCGATCAACATCGGGTCTCGTATATTTCATTGCATACATGATAGTTACTCATGTGATCTCTCTTTCGAGTCTGCTGTGGGGACTATTAAGAGATACACTCCATAGCTCATCGACATGAGACATCTCTTGGAGTTTGCCATGCTAAAGGACTTTAGCATCAAATGAATATACGTTCCTTGGGTTAAGTCGAGCATCCTTTTAAATCTATCTATATAGATTTATATCCCCAATTAAGATACTCTTCCCAAATCATTCATGGAGGAATGTTTAGACAACTTTATCTTTACTGATTGTAGCATTGGTATGTAATTCCTCATCCGTAGTATATCAACATATAATACTAGAAATTTTACGACGTTCCCACTGACCATTTTGTACACACTAGGTTCATTCTTATTTTTGATAAAATCAAACTCTTTTGATTGCCTCATCAAAACGAATGTTCCATATTTGAGAAACTTGCTTCAATCCATTTCTCTGAGTGTCTACAACACTTACCTCATCGTATGTAACTGGATCATCATCTTCTATGATGTGTACCTCATCATCATCATCCATGATGAATCCATACCTCCTAGGTATCTTCGGTACTATTCCAGACTTACGATTCGGTTGTGGTACAATAGGTCTATCTATAGGTTCCTCTTATTTGACTTATAGTGTTTTGTGGTTCTTGAACTCTTCAAGATCTATTATCCTCCCACTAGCCCCTTCAATGATAAACACCTTTATCTTAGAGAAGCGACTTGTTTCGTAACAAACACCTTTTGCTAAGTAGGATTATAGAACATTTACCCTAAACTTACTTTAGGATGTCCCACAAATCTGTACTTGTCAAATCTTGTCCCAAGCTTATCCTTTGAAACCTTTTCACATAAGTTGGACAACCCCTTATCTTAACATACTTAAGATTAGGAATCCTCCCTGTCCATAACTTTTATGGAGTCTTGGGGCCGAATTTTGAGGTTACCATTTTCGTAGATATGCAGCCATTTCTAGGACATTATCCCAGAAGAATACTGGAATGTTGGTAAAATCATTATGGATCGCACCATGTTCAAATAGGTACGATTTTTCCTTTCTGATACACCAATCAATTATTGCGTATCAAGAGGCGTCCATTATGAGAAAACCATTTCAGATGATCTAGAAACTTATTGCACAAGTATTTATTCCTTGATCTAATCAAAGAATCTTAATACTTAGCAAATTTGTTTCACTTTTGAATTCTTTGAACCTTTCAAATAATTCACACTTGTATTTCAGCAAATACATACATTCAACCTTTTGAATGATCATCTCCTTTTCATATACTAATTTGTTCAATATGCAAAATTATTTTCACGTAAGTCAAGTATACAAAATCCATTAAGTAATCTTTTCGGTTCTATCTGAAACATTATTATTATTATAAATAGAACAACAATTGTTCTTAAATATAATACCAAAGATTTCATTGTCCAACAATAAAATGGAAATAATGTTTTTTGACAATCTTTGGAATCTGATAACAACTTATTGACTTAATAGATTTGCCCGTAGGGAGTGCTAAACTATAAGTTTCTATAGCTAATGCAGCATCCTTTGCTTCATTTTCCACATATAGAATTACTTATCTTTGTTTAGCTTTTTACTTCTGCTTGGTCCCTTCATAAATCTATATTTATGATAACCAAAGTCGGTATCCAATACCCAAGTAGAACCTTGACTTAAAGAAAAATTTATTTAAATCATGAACATATTTGTATTTGTAACCGAAACTTCACTAAGCTTCTTTGGTTAGCCTCTGCAAGATGCTTCTCAGATTTCTTTCGATTGTCCGGGCTTATTGCGGTAGAAGCAAACTCCTTTGCTATCCATATCAGTTTTGTTCTTATTATCCTTTGTTTATGCCTTTCTATATACCTTCTTTGAATCGTTCTTCTTTTCAGAAGATCCTTTGGCCCCTACCAGTAAGACTTGATCTTTCTTGGTTGGAAAGTGACTCTCATCATTTTTCAACATGTTAAGCAAATCAGCAAAGCTGATATCTAGCTTGTTCATATGAAAAATTCACAACAATTGTGAAAGGAGTCCGGGAGTGAGTGCAAGATCAAATCTTGGTTCAACTCTCCATCCATGACAAAATCTGTTGTCCTAATTGATCAATCAAATTGATTATGTTAAGAACTTTTTGTCTGTACTATAGTGCCATTGGTCATTCTAGATCGGAAGAGCTCCTTAGATATCTGATATCTATTAGTCCTACTTTCCTCACCATCAACTACTTGATGTGCAGGAATATAGTAGAAGCATCCATAGTATCATCTTGTATTTGAAGCTCGTTACTCATAGATGCGAGCATGATGCATTGAGCCAATTGTGCATCATCTTGCCACTTTCTAAAAGTAGCAATCTCTTCCTCGAGGCATTATGCGCAACCATTGCGAGGATAGGCGTATTAAGGACATAAGATAGCTTTTCGACTATGAGAACTATTCTCAAATTTCTTAACCAATCCGTTTAATTGATCCCGATTAATTTAGCATCTAATATGCTTGCGATGATAGTAATTTTAGACATTGTAAAATTACGTAAATGAATTTGTAATTAACAACATTTTAACATACATTCTATTATTAATTACCAAAATAAATTAGGTCTTGTTTTAAATTGGTATCTCCCACTATTTTCTTCAAACTATATTACCTCACTTATATAGTTCGGCAAAATCTAATTAAAGATTTGCTAGTGAGAATAAGGATCCCATTTCAAATGTATATAGCCTTGTGGTGACACAACAAACTATATATAAATAAATAGGTAGACAACTTTTGTCAATTACATCAACTATATCAACTCCTTGTATTTTGCCTCTTAGATTATTTTGATCAGTGGTGGCACATCCGAATCAAAATTATCCAAGTTAAGTCCAACCTAGCACTCCATATATTCAAAAAGAAAAATATCATCCTTGTGGTGACACAACAAAACAATATTGTTCAATTTTCTTTATAAGCATCAAATGTGATAAATTAACATCTTAAATACTTAATACTTGCCTTGTGGTGACACAACAAACTCATATTAAATATTTAATACTCTATTAATTTTATCATGCTAGAAGGCTGACGTTCGATATTCCAAATATCTTTGAGCGCTTAGGACTTAATATAAAAAATTGAGGGTTTGTTATTAATTTGTCTCATCTTGTTTAGCGCGCATGCATATATATATATAAAAATCGCGTCATATCAATGAACATGCGAAGCATGTTTGCATAATATATAATATATATATAGTATAAGCATGCACATATAGAATACTATATTCTACCGGATTGATTATGGACTTTTATTCTAGTTTGGTTCACTAGAGCCACCAAGTGAACAAAAAAGGTGAACTCCCCAAGGGGTGCAAGAAATAATATTTAAATATAACTATTACATTTAAAACCGGGCTCCATTACAAGCGGGTCTTCAAGCGCTTCTTGTCCTTGATCTCTAATTCTTCAAAATTAATTCTAAATATTCCTATTACAAAACTATTTAAAATAAATAGAAACCTTGATCGTGATCGAGGGAAATACATAGGAGGAGATAGAATTTATATTTAAGAAAAATTAGAAGGCGAGGTCTGTGAGACCCCATTTAATAAAACCCATACATTCATGCATCCAACTAAAATAAAATCCAATCACATTGGTCGATAGTCCATAATCAATCCCATTTATTATCATACACATCACCATATGCATCGATAAATAACATTCATCTCATGAATAATAAACATTTAATATATATATTGATATCATTTAATGGGCAACATTTAGTTAGTATAAAATCTATTTTGAATCAAAATAAACTCTTTTATTTTAATCCAAATTTAAATCAAAATAAAACTATTTTATTTTAATTTATCCAATTTTGAATAAAATAAACTATTTTATTTTAATCAAAATTTTAATCAAAATAAACTCCTTTATTTTAATTAATTATGGAATCCAATTCCATAATAATAAAAAAAATCTTTAATTAAAATAAACTCTTTTATTTTAATTAATTATGGAATCAATTCCATGTAAAAAAAATATTAAAGGAAACACGGATTCTCTTTCCTATTCACAAATAAACTCTTTTATTTTGAATAATATGAAATCCTATTTCATATCTAAATAAACTCCTTTATTTAAGGAAAGATGGAATACAATTTCAACTCCAATTAGTTATCATGGAATCCAATTCCAACTCTAATTAGTTAGCATGAAATTCTAATTTTAAAATTAAAATAAATCTATTATTTTAAAATTAAAATAAACCTTTTATTTTAAAATTAAAATAAACCTTTTATTTTAATCATAAAATTATTTTTGGAGAATATATATATATATATATATATATACACATATTATAACTAAACCGTTATATATATATATATAACTAAACTATTTTAGTAATAATATATATAATTAAACCGAATATAGTTATATATAGCACCAATTTCTTTATAGAAAATCACATTCCCTTAACTTTGTTTGAATTAAATGCATGCATTTTCAAAAAAAAACAACCTTTTCTTTGCTTTAAATTTTTTTTTTTTATGTGAAGCCTCGATTTCCGTGCTAACCATCAAAGCAGTCAAAACCGTTGTTCTCAACTTGTACTCGGAAGAAGCAACTGCCTTGATTTCCGTTCCGTGTAATCATCAGCCAATCATTGGCCTTGTTTTCCGTCTTGATTAAAAAAAAAAAGCAAGAATTATCTTTGATTAAAAAAAAATAAATTT
This sequence comes from Panax quinquefolius, assembly GCA_020205615.1. Taxonomy (NCBI): domain Eukaryota; kingdom Viridiplantae; phylum Streptophyta; class Magnoliopsida; order Apiales; family Araliaceae; genus Panax; species Panax quinquefolius. Next base: position 34,558,285 of record CM035174.1, on the reverse strand, counting down.
GCTGCTGCCTTTTGACCGAATAGCACACTAACAGCAAAAACCGAACAGACCCTTTTTTTTTTTTTTTTTTTTTATTTATTAAATTTTATACAATAAAATTATGCCCAATTAAATTGTTCTAAACACATATCAATATACATATCAAATCTGAACAATTAATAATTTGCATAAAAGTTTGGCTCACGATGCCCTTTTATTAGGTTTGTAATATTCATAACTTATGATCAAATTGCATAAAATTAGCGAGCGTGTAAAATCGAGTTTAAAAAATTTACAAACCATATACGGATCATCCTTTATGCATAATTATTAATTAAGCGAAAAAGATAAAGAATAAAATCATACCCTTGAAGATCGAGCTTCCTCAGTACAAGTTCACCTCCAAATCCTTTCGCGTTCAATCTTGAATCCACCGGGTTTGGTTCCTTCCTTTGATCAACGTTAGCCACCCAAATGTTTGGCCTCTAGGGTGATCCACGAGGAAGAATAAAATTCAAGAAGATGGGTGTTATGGCTAACCCTAGTTTTCTATCTCTCTATAGAAAGGCATACTCCCAACAACTTGGAATTATTACGTACTTTGTTAAAGTCAACAACCCATATGACCCATAATAAGACTCCTCTTATTTATAGATGTGGGCAACCCATCTTAACAATTAAGGAATTGGGTTTTATTTAATTAATTAAATTCTTTTAATTAATTAAGCTCCCTAATCTTATTAGGGATAATTAATTAAACTCCTTTAATTAATTTTCCTTCCTAATCAATTAGGAATAAATGAGAGTACTTATATTAAATTAATTCCTAAACTCTTTTAGAAATTAAAATAATAATAATTGTAATAATATTAATAAGACTCCTCTTATTAATTTATATTTAATATTTCTAAAATATTAAATAATAAATATTAAGTTATTTAATTTATTCTATCACCATAGATTAAATTAAATATATACTTAATATTATTACGATTATGCCATTAACTTCTTAAATAATTATTCTTCCTTTTATGGTGTGACCCTTTAGGTTCTCCATATTAAATAGGTTGTGAATAAATCAATTAGAACAATTCTAATCTTATTTAAATAAATAAATTAAACAATTAATTTATTTAAATAATATTTATTCTACAATAGGGATAAGCCTCCTAGCGATCAGCGACTTTCCAGATAATATAGATTTCAACATTAATCATTAAAGAACCTTTGAGTAAATAGTTCCGTACAATTCAATCCTTCCACCATCTGATGTCCCAATTAAATATAAGACATGGAATTCTTGTCAAGTCTTATTTTATTTAATTATATGTATTTCGACTCTTAAATGCACAACTCAAATAATGCAAATTAGAAACTCCTTTCTAATTTCATTCACCGCCTTAACCAAGGACTCTTTGGGTTGTCATTTATCGAATCACATAGGACATTCTCTTCTTTTATTAGAAGTGGTAGATTCTTTATTGATCATACATTATCTCCATGTACAACTTATTATACCCAAGCATACCCTTTGATATACCCTAAGGGTCTTAAGGAATAAGTCAAAGTATAACTCATCATACACAAGATACTATGATGATCTCAAGTCAAGGATCACTTGTACTACTATCACTACAGAATTCCTATTGACAGCAAATAAAACTCCATTAGGTATTCCTTAGCGAGCCCCGCGTTCGAGTGAACTTATTCTCTAATAAGCACCTACATACTTGCTTTAGTGTCTCCACACAAATGATCATGAGATCAATCATCCTCATCCAATGAGCAAACAGCGTATGTACCAATCTATCCGGATTCACTAATCCCCAATTTAGTAATCCAACGATTGGGAACTATTTTAGTTTTAAGCTTTCAAAGAATTTAGATCTCATTAGAATGATCATCATCATTATTCTAAAAGCATTACTTAAAACTATGGGTTTATCACATATTATAAAACAGCATCATGTAGATAATTTAAAAGCCTTTAATAAATTAATACTTTTTATTAATAAATGAATAAGATTGTTACAAAGTATATGCTTTATCATCAAACATGATTGGCTTGTATGCATACTACTTTCACCAGGTTTTACACAGCCTCGAGGGAACTTGTAATACCCGGAAAAAAAATAATAATAAATAATAAATAAATATTGAATAACAAAAATTATTTTGTTTTAAAACATATTAATTAGACTTTGTAATTTAATTGGGTCAAGTGGTCATTTAATTTATGTGGGCTAATAAATATTAATAAGTTATGGATAAATTAAATTGGTAAGATTGGGCTTTAAACTAAGTGGGTATAATTTATAATTGTGTAATTTTAAAATTCTATTAAAATTTGGAGAGTTAATAACTATATTATATTAATTAATAAAATGTGTTTTCAACTTAATAAATACTAAAACCTAATCTCCCTTGTATACGTTTGATACAAATTGTTTGAGGGGAGAGAACGAAAGAGAGCCGCACAGGAGAATAAATTATATTTCGGTTGCTGATTATTTTCAGGTAAACTATTTCTTTTAGTTCATTGCTATTGTTCAAATCAGTAATAATGAAAAGAGTTGCTTGCGTCAAGGAGAACATAAGAGTTGGATTCCAATTTTGATAGACATGATGTTGCTAATGTTGATTTTGACAAGAAAACATAAAACATGGAAGAATATATATATATATATATATATATATATATATTGATTGAAATAAATTATTTATATATATATATATATAGATCAGGAGTGCATGGAAATTGGTGTACTATTAGATATGCTATATATATATATACTCGTATATAGAGAAGCGAGTTATTAGTTAATGTTGCTAATGTTATTATAATTATAAAAAATCTTGTTTTGTGAAGAAAAAAAAATTATAATGTTGTTCATGCAAAATTAAACCAAGTCAGTATGTTTGTTCTTGTCACCATGAATAACTAATCATGTAATTAAGAATCAGGAGAATAAACTATAATCACGAGAACAAATTTTTGGTAATTGTACTTACATTTTTTTTATTATTATTTTATGTAATTAGTTCGGACAAAGGAAATTTAACGAGACAAATTTGGAATTTAATTTTGGGTATAACATTGCTTAATTCAGGTACGGATTCCGTACTCTTTCAGCGAGACTCATTTGTTTTGAATTTGTTTGTTCCGTTATTCGTTTTGAAATTTAGTATTGCCTCTCATAATTAATTCTTGTCAATTTATTTTGATAGTTTGCTTTGGCGTTTAGATTAGAACTCCCATTTGTACTCTTTAGTCTAGTGTATCATGTCTAATAATTTATTTTGATATTATAGTAATGTACATGTTAGTACATTTTTGGAGACTTGTGTTGATGATCTGTTTAGTTTAACATGTACATTCTAGAACCCCTTTGTGTTGATATTTTGTCGCATGTGTTGTGACATTATATTTTATTAGAATACCATAGGATATACCTGAGCTATAACCACCTGTGGGGGTACCACAGGCATGTCCTCTTGGCACCGAGGCATGACACCTTCCGTGGCGGTGTGATCAGTCCATGACGTCTCCATTTTGTGCTCGGTGGGAGTTGGCCATTTGGTGCTTTGTTGTGGAGGCGTATGGGTAACCCTAGTTTTCTGATACATTACATTTTGCGGATTGGTGATGTTTGTGCCAAACACACCTTAGATTTTTCACGATATGGATTCATGATCAGATGTGTGATTGCCTGTGTGGCATTATTTTGATTGCCTGTGTGGCATTATTTGACTTGCCTGTGTGGCAAGGCATATTACTATTTATTTTGAGCTCGGTATGAAATAGCACCCAGCCATTTGATTTAGCCTACCATTTTATTGTGTTAGTTTGTTCGTTTCGTTTCAGTTCATTTTGTTTCAATTCATTTAATTGAGTTAGTTATTTCGGTTCATTTCTTGTATTCTATATCCGTACTGGGCATTTGGCTCATGTTGTGTTTTTCTTCCGGCAGGTAATCAGGGGGACCAAGGGCAAGTGTGACGAGAGCTTCCTTTAATCCAATAGTTTTGATATATTTTGTTAGGCTTCGATACATTGATTTATTTAAAGTTATAATAATTATTTTAGATTGTGGATTGAGCCAGTATGGCATTTATTATGGTTTGTCTTATGACATTGAATTATTATGAGATTATTCTGTTGTGGTTTAGAGCCTTGTGATCTTCCTTAGATTACATTGTGTTTTGAGTAACCTCTCTTTCTATTTGAGAAAGGGGGTATTCTGAAGCTGGTTTAGCATTCACTCCATGTACAGGCGCTTCATCCCGACTACTGAGCGATGAGTGCATGAGTGGGGATTTGGGGCATTTTCTCCATCCTTCCCCGTCGTTGTCCACAGGGTTACCTCGGGCATTATGCAGTGATGGTTTCATCGGACTCGGTCACTCCACCTATTTGGATTGAGGTGATGATGACTCCTATGGATTGGCGATTTATCACGGTATGGAGTTTGGAGGAGCCGATTGCCTTGCATGGCGAATATCACCACTCTCTTGCCGTCGAGATCCTTATTAGGAGTTCCGGTGGAGGCGGTCAAAGGCAGGACTGTCCGTTCAGGTCCTTTGAGCGTAGATGCTATGAGTGGGCTATTGAGTGAGCCCATGCCTGATGATGTCAGGATTAGGGATTGCGTTCTGCGGTGATTGTTCCTGATGATCATTCGAGGCTGCTTCATAGCAGATAACTATTCCACGGTATTTTTCGCTTTGGTCAGCGCCACACGCGATGTGGACCGTATAGGAGAGTATGACTGGGGCTCTTACACCTTTGCCTATTTCCTCCGGGGCATGCGTATGCACTCACAGGGTTTGACCGAGGCTTGGCTAGGGTTTTACCCATTTCTGCTGGTGAGTATTTCTCATATCTTTTCCCATTCATAGGTTAAGAGGGTTTACTAATAGCAGATGTTTTGCCATTGTGTTGGCAGTTTTGGGCCAATAAAAGGCTTCCATGTTTGCATCCTGTGAGTGTGCTAGGTTTAGATACCTATCCATGAGGACGACGATGGCACCATTCTATTTTGCCGGAGGTCCCTGTATCTGAGGGATTCACTCACTGTCGTATGCAGCTGGAGTTGCTGACGGTGGGTAACATTACATGTATTCCCTATTTAGGGGAGCATTTGACCATCGGCTTTGAGGATGGACACCCGACTGGAGTCGACTATTTGATTTCCACCAGAAGATTTCCTTTCTTCACAGATGGAGGTTTAGAGCTCTATTTAGGAAAGCGTGCTATTAGGAGCACCACAGGGGAGATCCGTATACCGATCCTACTGCTAGGCGTCATTGGCCCGTATCACAGACACCCGTCACTGATATTCCATTGTTGGGAGTTGACGGTTTTGCTTTATCAGAGGGTCCATGTACTCAGGAGATATTCCAATGTTGGTGGTTCGCTCGCACTATTGGGCCCCAGTCCCGCGCTACATAGTTTATGGGGGACATGGTTCCAGGATCTTTGATGATGACAAATTGGGTAGCTTGTGTCCGAGCTCTGACTCATATGACCCAGATTGATAGTTTGACCCGGCAGTCGGACCAGGCACATGTATTTATTTGGTATTTGGGCAGAGATCCAGCAGAGGCGGAGTCATTTGTTCCTTCCAGCTCAGGTGCTGGCCCCTCAGATGACCCATTTGGTTTTGCCGGCGCAGATCCTCCTTTCTATAGGCCTGACATCCCTGTTAATAGAGATCCAGTGACTCAGGAGGAGTTACATTAGGTAGAAAGGATTGAGGACGTGGACATCGAGACCCTGGTCTTCTTCTGATGTATATTCTCGTTATATCTTTCGATAGGCCTCTGTTAGATATTGGGTGGTTGTTCCCCATCCTCGCTATATCTTTTGATAGGCCTCTGTTAGTAGTAGGGCGTCTGTGCCCCATTTCCCTGTATTTGTAGCTGTACAGAGTTGATGTATTAGATGATGATATATTTAGGAATGTATGTACCGTCTTTTCATTCCCTATATCATATTGCCATCCATTATCTGTTATGCATGTATCATGTTATGCATATGTATGTATGTCTAGAGATATTTGGCATTGACCCCTGGATGGTCTTATGACACGGCTCACACAGATGTCTTCTTCGACAGTTAGCCATATAGATCATACCCCACCGTCACTAGTGGCATTGGGTATGCGATCGTGGTACGATAGCATGTCACCGCTTGAACACAGGTGTATCAGAGATCATTCTTCTGACATACCATGACCCTTTTGGAATTTCAGGTTCCCGCAGGATTTGTGGACGGGATGATAGAGTATTGGCTACCAGATAGGCAGGTATTCAAATTTGGTACCCGTGAGTTGACTCCTACCCTAGAGGAGTATGCACGATTGACGATGCTGCCTTTAGACAGACCTTGCGTGCACATGGCTTTGGGAGACATGAGTAGACGGTTCATGACTCTCATAGGATTGCGGTACAGAAGTAGTGCGTCTGAGGATGGTGACATCCGCCACGTGATATCCGGCATTTTTGTATAATGATTTGGCGCGGAGGATAGCTACTCATGACATTCTGGGGATTTCACCGCGTCAGAGGATCATTGGCGTTTGGCCAGAGTTGATGTACTGATGTTATGTGTACTATCATATGTGTATATGCCGCGGTATATGGATGAGATAGATATAGGCGTTATCATGGCCGTGAGAGCTCTCAGGGAGGGTCGTACCATTGTGCCTATGATTGTAGCAGAGACTCTGCGGTCAGCATCCTACTGTTGTACTTACCCGTCAGGAGTGTTCACTAGGAGTTTGGTCATGCTGTATGTGTGGTTTATGTCACACTTGCGACCGATTGGTACCCTTAGACAACATGGGTATTGTTTTACCCATTATATAGCTATGTCATACTCCTTTCAGCTGTCGGAGTGTACCGATGCTCTGTCTTGGTCTGAATTTTTGGTAGATATCAGAGATCCATTTAGCATATTGTTGTGCTCGGGGCTTTGCTCACCATACATGTGACGCCCCCAAAATAGGTCCACACAACCCATCTTGAGTCGCCAGATATCACATTATAAAAATTAAATACAAACTTCATTTATACAACTGTTGAACTGTCGTAAAGAATACGACCACAGTTAACTGTGAGTTTTAATATGATATAGTCTCGTAGACAGTATCCAAACTCAAATTATTACAATGTCATATATAATACAGCAGCAAATAACGCCTCCAAAGTCAGGTTCACTTCACCCTATTATAGTTCACCAAAATTAAATATTACGTGACGTATAAAATACGACACACACATCTTAGGTCCTCAATACAATTATCTGTTGCATGTTATGCCATTTTATAATGTATTGAGAAACTTCGACAGTCTAAGACCATCACACTATTTCCCTGTTATCCCCGCTCGACCCAGCTACACTCTTATTACCTGAAAGGAATTGTGAAGCAAAAGGGTGAGCACAACTAGCCCAGTAAAGAGTATCATGACTAAAGATAACTACATTATCAATAGCTTTCATCAATAATAAATCAGAGATTTAGAACATATGGTAGATGATAAAACTTTTCAACCATAGTTGCACTGGAACGAGCAATCCATTAAAAGAGTCAAATAGACCATCAGGTCTATTATCTCTCCATGTTAAAAGTCAACCAACAATGTTTTATCCCTGTAACATCAATCAACAATTCCTATCCACAATTATATGAATAACTCATAATCATAATTGTGATTCTGAATTCTTTTTCGCACCCAGGACGAAGATAATTTACATCACATATCTTTACCTGAAACATCAAAAATCATGGTTATACCAAATCACAATTCCTGCTCATAATCATACTAATATATTCATCTTTGCACTACGGACAAAGATATACAACTGTATAACCAAAAATCAACAATTCATCTCTGTACTACATGCCAAAAATATCTATCAGTAAAACCAATAATCTTTGAGACTCGACTTAATAAGTATCACGACCACGAATTATCCATGCCTTCTACGGGCCAAGGATATTCGTGTTTTCCATTACGGTCATGATTATACCGAATAATGACTTTTACCACATCCATAAATTAATATTTCATCGCTGAGACTCAACTCAATAATTAATCCACATCATCAAATCGTCCACCACTACTGGGCCGAGGATATTATTTAGTATCACGACCACGAATTATCCATGCACCGGGCCAAAGATAATCGTGTTTTCATCAACCAGTCCGATCATGCCATAAAACAATTCATCTTTGCACCCTTGGCGAAGAGAATCCATAGCCATAATCATACCAAAACTATCCATCAATGCACTACGGGCCGATGAGGACTTTTCCACATCATTTGTAACATTACGGTCATGATTATACCAAATAATCCCACGGTCATAATCATACCAAGTCCATCTATGCACCACAGCCACGAGATGACTTTCAATAAAATATAAACATGAGGATGATGACAATGATATAAGAATTCAATAAAATAAGTTCAAGAATTAATTTATCCAGGAACTAATAACCAACAGTATAATAAAAATATATGAAACTGCAAATGGATTTTCACCCGCCATGCGGTAATCCACGTATACAGATCATTTCCACAATTTAATAAGGAATGAATACAAAGGATCATTCACCATGCATGTGGTAATCCACATAGACATGTTATTCCAACAGAATAATAAAGAATGGAATAATAAAAGAATTTCACCATGTATGCAGTACTTCGCATAGATAGGTTATTCCAACATAATAATAAAGAATAGAATAATAAAAGAATTTCACCATGTATGCAATACTTCACATAGACAGGTTATTCCAATATAATAATAAAGAATGGAATAACAGAAGAATTCTTCATGAATATAAAAGAATAATATCCCTTACTATAACAATATCCCTTTACCTTTCAAAGAAGAGTATTCCGACTAGTAGGGCGAGGATATACTCGAAGGAAACTTATACTACGCTCAAAGCTTTCTTAAACTCTAAAGAATTACTCTCAAGATTATAAAAGGAGAATTCTCTGAACTTCTGGTGTGATTTCAATTCTAACTAAGCTTCCTATTTATAGGAAATGGACTGCATAGTAACCAATCCTATGAACAGTCCATATTGATTTACTTTAATCGGACGGTCTATATTTAAAGCAAAATCTTTTAAATAAAATATAATATATTCTAATTATTGCCTAATAAAACAAACAATTTTATAAAAGTATTTTGTTTTATATAAAAATATTTTACTATGCAAAACACTATGCAACACTATGCATAACAAAATATAATATATTCTATTTATAGAATAACTTTAATAAAGTAATACATTTTATATAAAAGATTTAATATGCAAAACACTATGCACTGATAGAATATAATATATTCTATTTATAGAATAACTTTATAAAAGTATTACATTTTTATATAAAAAGTTTTTACATTATAATTTCAACGAACGGTTTGAAAAATTAGTACATGTGGCGCCCCCAAAATTAGGTATCGTCACCCATCTTGGGGGTCGCCACTTACATGGTACATAAATTCAAATACAACTTACTAACCTAAGCTGTAGGTGGTACAATACGACATAAAGCGTGAGTTTGAATACAAATATTGTCTACTAGATATTATACAAACTCAAAAGGAGTCCTCATTACAACTATTATCACACTATTTCACGAGAATAGTGAGGACTACTAATGCTATCCCTACGGACCATTACTTACGTTCCCGACTCGTCCCAACTATGTTCTCATTTCTCAAGAGAAACGGTGAAAGAAAAAAGGTGAGCTCAACTAGCCCAAGAAGAAATATTATGACTAAGATAATGCGAATAAATTATCATTAGCCTTCAATGATGTTAAAGCGATAAAATACAATAGACAACCCGGTTTAAGCTGCGGCGGAATAAGCAATCCATTAAAAGAGTCAAGTAGAGAATAAAGTCTACTATCTTTTAGGTTTTAAAAGGTTTTCATCAATTTTTATCATTTGAGACTCGACAATAATAAACCACCACATCTAATCATCCTGTACCACGGTCGAGGATTTTCATCAAATTATCAATGGTCATGACTATCTAGAATCACCTGGTCATAATCATACCAAAAACTATCCATTTGCATCACTGAGCCTTCGAGGACTTTTGTCACATCATTTATATCAAGTCGTGATTATAAGAATGATCCACGGTCATAATCATACTAAGTTCATCTATGCGCGTAAGCAAAGATAACATAATATAACATGAGGATGATGACAATGACATAGTAATTCAATAAAACAAGTTCAAGAATTATTTAATCCATGAATTATTAACGTCCAAATTATCGACATGATCTTTGTTTAAGTAGAGTAAAATTCAAGAATGATCGGAAGAATATTTCCATGAAAAGATATTGGATGAAACGCAAATATCAAGGATATTCTACTAATTTCATGGAGTATAGAAGTCAAAGATTTAACCATTTGGGTATAATAAAGAATGGAATAACAAAAGAAATCACCATGCATGCGGTGCCGCATAGGCGAGTTATTCAAGCAGAATAATAATAACGGAACCGGTCGGTGAAATTCACTGCCAAGCGGGATGTTCCAACAGAATAATAAAGATGGAACCGGATCCGGTGTAAAACACACGAGATAGGATATTCAGCGAGAATGATAAAGAGCGGAACCGGTCGGTGTAAAACACATGCGAGACAGGATGTTCCAGCGAGAATAATAAAAAGCGGAACCCCGGTCGGTGTAAACACCTGAGCAGGATGTTCCAATGAGAATAATAGAAGAATGTCACCAAGTATAGGGTAAATCAGCGTATACTGAGTTATTCAATGAGAATAATAAGCAATGGAATAACATAAGGATTTCACCAAGTATAGGGTATCCGCAGCGTATACGAAGTTATGTATAGGGTATGCCACTTTTACGAGTTATTCATGTAAGAATAATAGTGAATGGAATAATGAAGTTCTCTTCGAAGAAGAAAGAATAACACCCACTACAGTAAAAGAACCTGAATATAGAAGTAGTGAAGTAGCGAGAATACTCTTCTTCTTTCTATAATTTTCTCTCTATAGCTTCTCTCTATAATTTCTCTCTCTAGAGTTTCAATGAATTCGTAAGAAAATAATGAAGGAATGAGCTTACATTTATAGGAAAATGGAATGCATAGTAACTAATCCATGAGCGGTCAGATTGATTTACTTTAATCGACGGTCCATATTTAAAGAAAAATCTTTTAAATAAAATATAATATATTCTATTTATATAAAAACATTTTATTATGCAAACACTATGCAATACTATGCAAAACATTATGCAAAAACACTATGCAACACTATGCATAATAAAATATAATATATTCTATTTATAGAATAACTTTAATAAAGTATTCTATTTTATATAAAAGATGTTTACATTTTATTACGTTAATAATCTGAATAAAACAAAAGCGTCATTATCATTATAATAATTCATATTATTAATCGACGTGATAATGGAATCAAACTTAGTGACTTCTCACATAAGCATCGATAATCAATCTGCAGTGTACTTCTTATGCAACCACGACATCGTATTCTTGTACTTTTACTACAGAAGTAGTTCAAGAATAACCACGGTAAAACTTCCACCGTTATTTCAATAAAATATTTTTGTCGTTTTCTCAATCCAAACAATAATTACATTATGGGTCCACCAATGATTGAGTAGTTATGCGAATATTCCCGCTAAACCAAGAATATTCCAGAACCAATCGAATATAATATAACCACTTGCATACTTTTGCAAAATTTATAAATACTACCCACAACTATAATATTATCTCAAATTCACACCATAATATAAAAAATTATTTTGACAAAATTTAAATCTTTATTGATAAAATCTGGGGTCTCACAATCTCCCCTCCTTATGGAATTTAAGCCCTCAAAATTAGGGTGCGTACTGGTATGATAAAGAGATGAGGATACCTTGAATACCTTTATCGTTTAAAAATATTAAATTCATCTTTGAAATCGCCAAAGCTATTCATTAACAATTCATCTTTTGCACTACAGGCTAAAGATATACAATTTGTAAAACCAATAATCTTTGAGACTTGACTTAATAGTATCACGACCACGAATTATCCATGCACCATTGGCCAAGGATATTCGTGTTTTCAATCTGATCATGATTATCTTAGAATAATCCTTGGTCATAATCATACCAAGTCTATCAATGCACTACTACTGAAAGATGACTTTTACCACATCCATGAATTAATATTTCATTGCTGAGACTCAGCTCAATAATTAATCCATATCATCGAATCATCCCTGCACTACAGGCCAAGGATATTCATTAGTATCACGACCACAAATTATCCATGCACTACGACCAAAGATAATTGTGTATTCATTAGTATCACGACCACAAATTATCCAAGCACTACGGCCAAAGATAATTGTGTATTCATTAGTATCACGACCACAAATTATCCATGCACTATGGCCAAAGATAATCGTGTATTCATTAGTATCACGACCACAAATTATCCATGCACTACGACCAAAGATAATTGTGTATTCATTAGTATCACGACCACAAATTATCCATGCACTACTACCGAAAGATAATTGTGTATTCATTAGTATCACGACCACAAATTATCCATGCACTACTACCAAAGATAATTGTGTATTAATTAGTATCACGACCACAAATTATCCATACACTACTGACCAAAGATAATCGTGTATTCATTAGTATCACGACCACAATTATCCATACACTACGGCCAAAGATAATCGTGTATTCATTAGTATCACGACCACAAATTATCCATGCACTACTGACCAAAGATAATTGTGTATTCATTAGTATCACGACCACAATTATCCATGCACTACTACCAAAGATAATTGTGTATTCATTAGTATCACGACCACAAATTATCCATGCACTACGGCCAAAGATAATTGTGTATTCAATTCTGAGTTATGATTATACCGAATAATCCGTGGTCATAATCATACCAAGTCCATCTATGCACTACAGGCCACAGATGACTTTCAACATAATATAAACATGAGGATAATGATATAAAGAATCAATCAAATGAGATAAAGGATAAATATTAAACATTTATAATATAATTTATCCGATTCAAGAATATCCCCATGTTATCAATCACTTAATAATCTCATAATCTAATAACATTAATATTATAACAATTTTTAATCACTTCTTAAATTTATAAACAATTTATCTCAATTGTTTATGCTTTACCATATAATGCATTTAATCATTCAAAAATGCCATACTCATAAGATATCATCACCAATTATCAAATCCCTCAAAAATATGCATATACTCTATATAGGATTCTCTAGCCATAAAATCCTATTTTCAACTTTGTTACTTCACATAACACATTTAACTCATATGTTCGTAACTAAACTATTTTCATGAAAAATACCAAATCAGTCCCAAAAATATTTCTTTTCTGGGATTTAGCATAATATATTCCCATAATGAAAATATATTTTTCTCGGAATTTTTAAAATTCATTTACTATTTTTCAAAAATCAATTTCTAATTAATTCCTTAAGAAATTAGCTACCTCAAGTTTAACTCCAAAAATTCCCAAATCTTGACAGGACCTTACACATGCTAACGTGAGCTTCCAGTTTAAATTTCATGGTCATCGGAGTTATAGAACTCGGTTATAAGCGTTTTAAATCGGAAAAACCTAAATATTGAAATAGTCATAACTTGCTCATTTTAAGTCGAGAATGAGCTCATTTTTGGACAGGAGGTACTTTATACCATATACTTTCATGTCCCAAAAGGCCAGAATTTTCTCATAATTTAAGTGGCCGAAACAGCCCCTTAAAGTTTATGGGCAGTAGCATTTTCGAAATTTACAGCTTTGGCCTCCTTTGCTAAAATCAGTCCACACAAAATCTAGAACACCTTTTCCAGTAATTCCACTTGGATTAGTTAGGTAACTCATAGATCTAACTCTAGGACTTGACCACATTCAAAAATTCAAAATATAATAAGAGATGTCAATTGAATTTCATATTACGTTTTTTTCACCAAAATCGATTTTCAACTCTTTGTGATTTCTAAGAAACTTTCATGTTTTTACATACTAACCAACATAACTCATCATAAAACTTACTAATACCACGAATACCCATGATTTTCATTATTCCAATGCTTTTATTATGACTTTCATCATAACCCTAAAAATGAGATCCTTTTAGTTGAAGAAATATTTGAGGGTTTAAGAAATGGTTTTTTATCTTTGGGGTCAATACAAAATTCGATTTCGGGTTCTAGGGTAGGCTAGGAAGTCTTCAAGAAATACGCCAGAAATTTATTAATAATAGAAATATCATTCAAAAGCTGTGACTCTCGTCCAAGACTTGGATAATCGTCACATTAATACCAACTGTGACTTCTATCCCTTAAACTTTGGATAGCACCTCACAATGATACCTATCAACTTGTCATCTTGATCACGGCGTCGCCTTACTGAAGAAAGTCCGCGGCGATTGCATTCCACACAAGGAAGTCAACAACGAAAGGATCGAGCTCTTTACTTTTGGCTTGATATTACAATGATTAACTTTAGGGTTTGGTTACTTTGAATTCAGTATAATGAGGTTGTTATAAATATAAAAGCTAACAACCTTACAAAAAGAATAATGAGTAGTTAATCAATCATTTTCAAAAAATTACCTCAAAGGCAAGTATTTTCAAAGAGATAAGATCGACGAAGTAGCGTGAAAGTGTTTATTTGAAACAACAAGATTAATAAGCAGTGGAGGTGAAGGTTTCTCCCAACGAAGTTTCGATAGATAAATCAAAGTCTAATTTCTCTCAAGTCAAATTTAAAGCGTTGAGCGCAAAGCAAGAGAGATAAAAGAATGGGTAGAACAGGTGTATCTAATAAGGTATAGACTTGCAAGAATTTATAATTAACTAACCCGTACTAACTTCGTTCGGGTTACCCACTTTTGAGAAGTCGTGAAAATGCACTTCCTAAAACCAACGACTTTGTTTTGTCCATATCCATCTTTGGTGCCACCGTCCCAACTAGACTTGACTTTGGTGCACAACAAAATTGAGCTAAATGATCTTCTCTTCTTGCAATTCCCACTTCTATTATCTTTGCCATGATTACCACAAAGTGGTTACCATTCTTAGCATGATAATTTCCCCACGATGGTTATCATTGTTACGATAGCCGTTGCCACCAAATATGATTATTATCGTATTGTTGGTCGTTACCTTTTGTTTTAATTTGAATCAACACTCTCATGTGCTTCATTGCTTATCTCAGCATTTTCGGATGCCATTCTCAAACTTGTCACAAAACAAGGGTTAATTAACATATCACATATTATTCCTATACTCTGACCAACCAATTAAATACCAAATAAATTTAGGTAGGTCATACTAGCGAAGGAATTCCCCGTCTCTCCCCTCCTAGTTCTTATCTCACATCTTAGCTGAGGATCATATCCTAAGCTCGATACCAATTGTGGCGCCCCAAAATTAGGTATCGTCACCCATCTTGGGTCGCCACTTACATGGTACATAAATTCAAATACAACTTACTAACCTAAGCGTAGGTATACAATCGACATAAAGCGTGAGTTTGAATACAAATATTGTCTACTAGATATTATACAAACTCAAAAGGAGTCCTCATTACAACTATTATCACACTATTTCACGAGAATAGTGAGGACTACTAATGTTATCCTCGGACCATTACTTACGTTCCCCGAGGCTAAGTCAAATTTATGTTCTCATTTCACGAGAGAATAGTGAAAGAAAGGGTGAGCTCAACTAGTCCGAAGAAGAAATATTATGACTAAGATAATGCGAATAAATTATCATTAGCCTTCAACGAGTGTTAAAGCGATAAAATACAATAGACAACCGGTTTAAGCTGCAGCGGAATAAGCAATCCATTAAAAGAGTCAAGTAGAGAATAAAGTCTACTATCTTTTAGGTTTTAAAAGGTTTTCATCAATTTTTATCATTTGAAACTCGACAATAATAAACCACCACATCTAATCATCCTGTACCATGGTCGAGGATTTTCATCAAATTATCAATGGTCATGACTATCTTAGAATCACCCACGGTCATAATCATACCAAAAACTATCCATCACTCGCATTACAGAAGCCATCGAGGACTTTTGTCACATCATTTATATCAAGTCGTGATTATAAGAATGATCCACGGTCATAATCATACTAAGTTCATCTATGCACGTAAGCCAAAGATAACATAATATAACATGAGGATGATGACAATGACATAGTAATTCAATAAAACAAGTTCAAGAATTATTTAATCCATGAATTATTAACGTCCAAATTATCGACGCATGATCTTGTTTTCGTAGAGTAAAATTCAAGAATGATCGGAAGAATATTTCCATGAAAAGATATTGGATGAAACGCAAATATCAAGGATATTCTACTAATTTCATGGAGTATAGAAGTCAAAGATTTAACCATTTGGGTATAATAAAGAATGGAATAACAAAAGAAATCACCGTGCATGCGGTGCCCGCGCCAGGCGGAGTTATTCAATGAGAATAATAATAACGGAACGGTGGGGTGAAATTCACACAAGCGGGATGTTCCAACCAGAATAATAAAGATGGAACCGATCCGGTGTAAAAACACGAGATAGGATATTCCAGCAGAATGATAAAAGCGGAACCGGTCGGTGTAAAATACATGACGAGGATGTTCCAACGAGAATAATAAAAAGCGGAACCGGTCCGGTGTAAAAACACAGACAGGATGTTCAACGAGAATAATAGAAGAATGTCACCAAGTATAGGGTAAAATCAGCAGCGTATCTGAGTTATTCAATGAGAATAATAAGCAATGGAATAACATAAGGATTTCACCAAGTATAGGGTATCTGGCGTATCACGAGGTTATGTATAGGGTATGCCACTTTTACAGTTATTCAACAGAATAATAGTGAATGGAATAATGAAGTTCTCTTCAAGAAGAAAGAATAACACCCCTACTAGTAAAAGAACTGAATATAGAAGTAGTGAAGTAGCGAGAATACTCTTCTTCTTTCTATAATTTTCTCTCTATAGCTTCTCTCTATAATTTCTCTCTCTAGAGTTTCAATGAATTAAGTAAGAAAATAATGAAGGAATGAGCTTCTATTTATAGGAAAATGGAATGCATAGTAACTAATCCATGAACGGTCCAGATTGATTTACTTTAATCTGACGGTCCATATTTAAAGAAAAATCTTTTAAATAAAATATAATATATTCTATTTATATAAAAACATTTTATTATGCAAACACTATGCAATACTATGCAAAACATTATGCAAAACACTATGCAACACTATGCATAATAAAATATAATATATTCTATTTATAGAATAACTTTAATAAAGTATTCTATTTTATATAAAAGATGTTTACATTTTATTACGTTAATAATCTGAATAAAACAAAAGCGTCATTATCGCTATAATAATTCATATTATTAATCGACAATAATGGAATCAAACTTAGTGACTTCTCACATAAGCATCAATAATCAATACCGTGTGCTACTATGCAACCACACGTATTACTGTACTTTTACTACTGAAAGTAGTTCAACGGTAACTACCGGTAAAACTTCCGCCGTTATTTCAATAAAATATTTTTGTCGTTTTTCTCAATCAAACAATAATTACATTAATAGGGTCCACCAATGATTGAGTAGTTATGCGAATATTCCCTGTTAAACCGAATATTCCCAGACCAATCGAATATAATATAACCACTTGCATACTTTGCAAAATTTATAAATACTATCCACAACTATAATATTATCTCAAATTCACACCATAATATAAAAAAATTATTTTGACAAAATTTAAATCTTTATTGATAAAATCTGGGGTCTCACAGTACATCTCTTCATGGAATAATATTGTACCCAAAAATAATTTAGACCGAAAAGAAATATATTTTGTTCTGGTGAATAGTATCTCGTGAATAGTAACTCATGAATAGTAACTCGTGAATAGTACTTCGACAAAAAAAGTGTCCCAAATACTCGAGTGAACAATACTAAAGTGAATAGTAATTTGGGTGAATAGTAACCCGTGAATAGTAACTCGTGAATAGTAACTCTGACACAAAAAGTGTCCCAAATACTCGAGTGAACAATACTAGAGTGAATAGTAATTTGGGTGAATAGTAACCCGTGAATAGTAACTCATGAATAGTAACTCCGGCACAAAAAGTGTCCCAAATATCCGAGTGAATAATACTAGAGTGAATAGTAATTTGGGTGAATAGTAACCCATGAATAGTAACTCGTAAATAGTAACTCCGACACAAAAAGTGTCCCAAATACCCGAGTGAATAATACTAGAGTGAATAGTAACCGAGTATTTTATGATAACTTGTCTACTTAAAAAAAAATTCACATATCACCCTTAACTTTAACCTTTTATCAATTTAACCATTTACTAAAATAGAAAAATGGAATACTTTTATTTCATAAAATTCGGGGTCTCACAATATAGCTTCATTACTCACGCTCCAGGCATGGATTTCCTCCCTCTGGCTGGCTTGAGGGGCGTGACTACTTATCACCCACTGGCCGTGATATCGCAGTTCGACCAGTTCCAGGATTTTCATCCTTTTGAGGGGGCGACAGGTCAGCGTTCAGCTTCTCGATACCTCTTAGCAGAGGACCGATCTAGTGTATACGCTTGCTGGGATCAGCGTGAGATAGCTACTTTTTCTGTCAGTCATCCTGGTTATTCCGCAGAGTACTCCGCATGGATGAAGACGGAGATTTTATCATTTGTAAGATTTGCGATCTTAGAAGAAGCGAGTTAGACGATGTAGAGCCTATGGAGGACATTGATACCTACATCGAGGAGGAGCCCTCTGCTGGGTTGCCAGCATTTCTTCTGAATTCTCCTAGTACCAGTACTGTTGTGATTCAACACTCGGCACAGTACTTAGAGTAGAGTCTTCATCTGATGACCTTTGAGAGAGATCAGATTCGATCTATGATGTCGACTGCTCTTGATGTGAGGGACGTCGCTCTATTGGAGAGAGACGAGGCATTGGCTCGTAGAGATGCCGACGTCACTGAGCGTGATGAGGCCAGGTCAGCCATAGATGCAGTGATAGTTGAGCGGGATAGTGCTATATCTGCCCGGGATGTCGCTGTCACAGATAGTACAACAATGAGGTCCCTTACCATTGGTATGATCGCAGAGATGAGCACTTATATTGATGAGCATATGGTCATCATGCAGATGGCTGCAGATCTGTTGAGTCATGTGGATATTCTTGTACAGGAGACCACAGCTTCGCCTCCTTCTTCTGAGAAGGACGCCATGTTGGGCTTGTTAGCTCGCATATACCCTGACATATAGATGAGCTTGCATTTACCTGCATAGACTAGCTTAGTCATTTTGTCATGTACAGCTTACATTATATATATCAAACAGCATTATATATATGGCATGGAAATATATTTTTCGATCACTTCCCTTTTAGATATGCTTTGCTATTTGCTTGATATTTTGTCTGCTGCTTTAGGGCTTATGATCTTGATGTATTCTGAATTCCTCCTGGGTGGATGGACATTGAATTGTCTCTGGATAGTTCAGAATGGATCATTGATCTATGTGTATCCCTACCATCTTTGGTGTCTTGGGGATTTGGTTTTCGGATGGAAATGTGGAGAGGAGTGTGGCTTTCTCTCCGAGATTGGACCAGTACTACGAGATGATGGTCGCCAGTACTTCTATTTAGGAGAAGCCTGTAACGCCCCGAGAAAATCGGATTTTTGAGAATTAAATTTTTATTTTTATTAAATGAATTTAATCAATTATTTATGGAGCAAGCTAATCGAACGTCGTTCTCTGGCCTAGAAATGTCAGAACATCGTAGGATTTTGGCTACGTGGTAGAATTAAAATGTTTGAATTTCAAGGCGAAAATAAAAGCTTTCAGAAATTTTACGAAAAACACTATTCACGCATTTACGCTTCAAGAATTATTTTTGAACTTCCGAAAAATACGTAACGATAGAATATTGATGTGAGATGGAATATCCAATAATATTTCAGTTATGGAAAATGTAATATTCCGCCCGTGGACTTAAAACCTAACATTTAAGTAAAATGATTTACGAGAAGGAAATGTAATGTGATTAATGAATTAAGCGATGATTATATAATACGTAGGTATTGTACGAGGTAGAGAATACGAGGTATTATACGAGTATGAATGAATAATGGTATGTCGTACATGTTGAATTAGTATACGAGTTAGAATACAAGATGAATACGTGATTATACGTTATAAGGCTTTAAGCTCAATGTATTGAATTTGTAGAATTGGTAGGATTTGTTAAGTATTATGTGAGCCCAAGTCTTGAATGGTTAAGTCCAATGTGAATTTATTAATGTAAGCCCAATGTTTGTTTAATTACAAGCCCAAGGTAATTTAATGTGCAAGCCCAATGATTAAGTAAGTTAATTAAGCTAAGGCCCAAAGTAAATATCCAATGGGTAAGAACCATGGAGCAACCCATGGATGATCCAAGGTGATGAACAAGCAAACTTAGAGGCTAAGTAAGTGTGGTGAGCACACAAAGTGCTTAAGTGATAAACAAGTAGCTTAATGGCTAAGCAAAAAGTGTGGGGAGCAAGATAACTTAAGGGCTAAGTGTTGTGATGGCCAAGTATTTTAATTGGAGAGCAAGTTTACTTAATGCTTAAGTTAGGAATAGTAAGGAGGTGGAGTGGCCTTATGACCATTATACCCTCATCTAGGATTTCCTATAAATAGCAAGTTTCCTTTTCATTTTGTGTGTTGTTCAATTCATCCCACTTATAAGTTGAGAGCTTATTTCGTAGAGAAAATAAGCACATATAAAGCTAGACTTCCTTTGTTAGATTTTCCACCAACAACTTATAGCTTATTGGTTTGAGAGAAAAAGCAAGGAAAGATAGAAGTTAACCTTTGTTATTTCAAGAAGCAAGAAGAAGAAGATTAAGGATTAGCAAGTGTTCATCAAGAGTAAGTAATTCTTAGACCATGTTTCTCTTTCTCTTCCATTGATAGAGAAGGGGGTATTGGTAGAACAAGCATGCTAAGAAGAGGTTGGAATAATGAATCAAAGGGCTTAAGTCTTAATAAGCCGTATAAATCATGAATAAGCTATTAAGTAATCATTTAAGTTATTCTGAACTTGTGAAGAACAATAATGAAAGTATAAGGACTTGTAAGAAGTGGTAATATGTTTACATTAAGAAGTTAGCATAATTAATAAGAGGTAAGAATAAGGATTAAAGGACTTAACTTATTATTAAGTCATAAGCAATGAAATTAAGTATGTTATACTTTAATAAGTAGTTTATAAGTTTATGAGTTTTGAACTTATTAAGAACAATTAATAACTTATCATGGATATAAGTTAACGAAGCATGTATGTCAAGATGATAGTATAATGGATTGAATCCAAGTGAAATGATTTAAAAATCTCAAGTAACGAAGTTTCGCCAGAATTCACACGATTAGACGACGATCGTCGAATTCGTGAAATTCTCGAAATGGAAGTCGAATTTTGATATTGAGCTTGGAAATATTGGTTTTCAATGGAGACAAGTCGTATTTGTCATTATAGAGTTGTGGACTCGAAAATTGTCGGATTCCAACTTAGAACGAAGCAACGAGCGTTGAACGTTCACGAACGTTTATCATTTTCGTTAAAAAGGGACTAATAGGTGAAATTTTAGCAAACGAAGTCGAATAGATAAAATTCTTGCATGAACGCATAGAGTACGTAATTTGTGAACCTTAGGCTTTTGAACGAGCCAATTCGGACTTATAACGAAGAAATTACGAGTCTGAGAATCTCGCAAAGTTGAAAATCTGTCAAAACTATATGTGGCTCGAGTCGTATGCGTGCGACTCAAGCTTAAATGACCCGTGTGCCGCAGTACCAAAGTGAGCTTTAGACATCGCAAGCTCAGCTTGATGCGCGATAGTTAACAAAGGGACTCGCACCACAACGCCGAGTCCGTTCTCCAAGCCCTAATGGGCGATGCCGCAGCGCGGCACAACAAAGGATCACCGGCGCCGCAGCGCCAGTCTTAAAAGCTAGACAATAAAGAAATGTTTACAAGAAGAAGATGAAGGGAAATTGTTGAGTAACGAACTAAAGAACTTAATTAAACATTATCAAGTCATAATTGAACCCCAAGTATGATCACTTAGGGTTAAAAGAAAGTCAATTGAGGATGAACGGAAAGGATATTCAATGTTAATACTTCACCAATGACGATCGAGTTTCGATTAATAACGTACGGAGTTTAGTAAGCCGTGAGGAAGGATAATTAACTCGAACCAAGTTGTATTAATGAAATAATTTCACTTAAGTATAAGAGAACGAAGTTGGTAAGAATGATGTAAAAGAATGACGGAAAGCCGGAACCCATAATAACAAATCTAATACGGGATTAGATTGAGAAGTAGGGTAAGATTCTTTAGGAACTATGTATGTTCATTCATGACCTAACGTGGTATGTTATGTGATTATGTATTGTAGAGACTGTAAAGACTCAAAGGAAACGTAATTGTACTGTAGCAGACGCTGAAGGCAAGCTTTTCTTAAACGCTTGTCTAACCTTCGTGTTAGCCAGGTTTTCAAATGATTCAAGTTATGAGATGCATGTATGGTTTTAAAGAAAGAGTCGATGCCAGTTTTAGCTCGGCTAGACTAATCGTAATAGATTGATTGAACTGTTTACAAGTCTTTCAATATAGAATTGCTAACTTATCCCACGCCAACTAATTGGTACGGATTCAAGGTAAGCTTTGAATATGAATAAACAAATGTATTTTCATCGAGTATTCGATGGGGGCGTGAGGTTGCCACAACTTAAGCGTACAAGCGTTTAATGGATGTAGTGTTGATCAACATAGAAAGTACTATAAGGTGATCACCTAGAAGTGCTCGTAAGCTATCTTGGGACTTACGGACTTTCGTGCGAGTTATCCTTTTCAAAGAAACTATAAAGGCGTTCACGTCTTGAACCGTAATTGATGAATTGATGAATATTGTTATTGTAAAATATTTTGAAGGAAAAAAAAGAAAGCTATTTTGAAGTATTGATAGTACTTTCGTAACTATCATCCGATTATTGAAGATATACGATTCCTATCTTTCAAGCATGCTTTTAAAAATTAAATTGTTGTACTTGTTGAGCTTGTTATGCTCACTCTTGCTTGAACCATATGAATGCGACTTTAGGCCAAGATGGATGAGAAGGATTCTACAAGGATAAAGAGAAGGCTAAAGTGAGCGTGTAGATTGCCTATGTAATAGTATAGGTTTGTAATGATAATATTTGATATTATGACAAGAACAAATGTAAGCAGTTATAAAGAACACGGGGAGCAGTAGTATTGTTTTGGAATATATATAAGACATATTCGTTCTTTTGAGGCATTTCAATTGAATATTTGTGTGAACTGTAGCACCGTGGAGCACCATATGTCGGGTTGAAAGAGACCTTGATTTGGGGGCGTCACAGGTTGGTATCAAAGCATTAGGTTATAAAACTTAAGGGGGGAAGAACCTTAGGCTCATAACCTCGTTAAGGAAGAGAAGTTCAAAGGAAGAAAAAACTTGAGCTTTACTTGAGTCGAATGAGTTAATACGGTATTGAGGAAACTCAATATCAAAAGATTTAAAAGATGGAAAGTAACCCTAAATAAATTAAATGTGATTTGTGCTTATACGATTCTGTGTTATGTACTAATTAACATATATGTTATTGTAGGATGTCGATAGATAGCTTGATGTATAGAGATATACATGCGGTGAGCGAAGAGTTTGTGAACCAAGTAGAGCCTATACCTATGCCAATAGCAGAGGTACCAATAGTGATTTTAGAGGAGTCGGAGGCAGAGGAGTACTTTTCTGAGGAAGACTACTCCGAGGGAGAGATGGATATAATGTTATACCTTAGTATGATGAACGATGTGGAGGAGGAAAGAGAGGTAACATCGGTTACTACGGTGGTACCTACATTGGAGTCATCACCTCCAAATGCAATGGAAGCATTGTATCTGGGCAATATTGACAGAATGTGCTGGCTGGGTACGGTTGTGTGAGAATTAGAGTGAAGAGATTAGTTATCTCCATGAAGCTAAGATGTCTGCAGAAGCAGATTTTGAGTTAGAGCATGATAAGCAGGTGCTTATGGAGGAAAAAGCTAGGAATTTTAAAAGAGGTAGATGAGCTTCGTGAGAGGCTGGGGAGAAGGACCAGAAGATAGCACGGATGTCTTACATCCATGAGAGTGCACATAAGGATTTCAAGTTGAAGGTTACTTGTTATTCCAATGAGTCAGGACAAACCCGTCATACTATTAGTCAGGATAATGTAGCCGCGATTGCGAATGAGAAGCACGAGGATACTGTTATGCATTATTAGAAGTCTAGAATTATAAATATGTGGGTAGTGACGTAAAACCCTCTTTTAAAGGGTAGTCTTTTGTAAATCCCAACTTTTGTGAAGTTCAATTGCGGGATAGAAATGTAATAGCATTTGGCTATGAAAACAAGTTGTAAATAGTTTCAAACTATAAAAGAGCATATGAATATAAATAAGTTTTCATGGAAATGATTTGTTATGATGCGATTTGGTATGTGGCGATTAATAACGAAGTAAGTAAATAGATAATAATGAAATTTTATTTATTTAATCAGGAAATACCGCTAAGGAAAAGATAACGTAATCAGGAAGCGGAATCACATAATGATAATTAATGGGGTCAAAACAACCCAATGCAAGAGTTCGTTAAGTTATTAACGACTGCATTTACCCAAACTGGGGGTAGAGTACCCGCGAAACGTAAGGTAGCTAGAATGATTACCTTTAAAGAGCTTAAAAGCATAGGTCCACTGGAGTTCAAAGGAACGACGGACCCAATCGAGGCCCATACCGGGTAAAAGAAATAGAGAAGGCATTTGTTATTACAAGCGTATGTGAGATGCAGAAGTTTTCTTTTGTGACTTACACGAGGAAGAGTGAAGCCAACTTTTGGTAGAAGGCTCACCAGGGTGGGGTTAGAACAGATGCAGTAACATGGAAACAATTCAAGAAGGTTTTCTTTGAGAATTATTTCCTTACAAATATGTGAAGGAGGATAGAGATTGAATTCGTAGAACTTAAGCAAGGGGATATGATATTTCCCCAGTACGCGACCAAATTCAAATGAATTGGCAATGTTTGTTTCACATCAAGTGGACAAGGAGGAGGTGAAGGCTTGTAGATTGGAGCAGTGCCTGAGACCCTAGCTCTATAGTGGGATTTTGGTGATCTAGAGTGTTTCCTATGGGATCATTCTGGAGAAGGTGATTATAGCATAAGATGGTAGTGAATTGCGGACTCAATACCACAAAGAGGGAAAGAATGAGAGCAGAGAGGGATGAATGAACCAAGGAGAATGCCATGGCAGTATATGCCCAAGACAAAAAAAATTAACTCAAGGAATCTTTGGAGTGGGACAAGGGATCCTAAGTGTAGGATTAAGGTGTATAAGGCGGTGGAAAGACTTATCTAGAGTGCGTATGGAAAGGGGTTATAAGTACCTTTAAACATTAAAATAGAGGAAGAGGAAACAACTTTCGTTAAATTATATTCGTGAAAATTATTTCATGGATAATCGAAGTAAGTAGGTATCAGTAGATAAGTACTGTTCATGTTGAGAGAATTTGAGGAAATTCTCGGTATGAATGGGTTGATTAACCATAGAGCTATAACAAATAGTTATAAGAAAAGTATGAACCTTTAGTTTTCTTAGAAAATCTAAGGTAGTAATTTATGGTAATAAAATACCGCGACATTATTATTGTTGAACCGTGACTCAAGTTAGGTTGGTGTTAAGGAAGAGGATGAGTTGTTACGGTTGCATATCGACTATCGTAATAGGAGTAAGATAGCAGTTAAGGATAAATACCCATGGCCCAGGATCGATGATCTATTTGGTCAGTTGAGAGGGGCAAAGAATTTTTATAAAGATAGATATATGTATGGGGTATAGTCGGTTGGAAATACCTATGATAACGAAGTTTCGCCGGAATTCACACGATTAGACGACGATCGTCGAATTCGTGAAATTCTCGGAATGGAAGTCGAATTTTGATATTGAGCTTGGAAACATTGGTTTTCAATGGAGACAAGTTGTATTTGTCATTATAGAGTTGTGGACTCAAAAATTGTCGGATTCCAACTTAGAACGAAGCAACGAGCGTTGAACGTTCACGAACGTTTATCATTTTCGTTAAAAAGGGACTAATAGGTGAAATTTTATCAAACGAAGTCGAATAGATAAAATTCTTACATGAACGCATAGAGTACGTAATTTGTGAACCGTAGGCTTTTGAACGAGCCAATTCGGACTTATAACAAAGAAGTTACGAGTCTGAGAATCTCGCAAAGTTGAAAATCTGTCAAAACTATATGTGGCTCGAGTCAAGCGCATGCACAAGACGACTCAAGCTTAAATGGCCGGTCTTGTCACGTAAAGTGAGCTTTAGACACTGCAAGCTCGCGCCGCAGTGCGATAGTTAACAAAGGGACTCACGCCACAACGCTGAGTCCGTTCTCCAAGCCCTAATGGGCGATGCCGCAGCGCGGCACAACAAAGGATCACTGGTGCCGCAGCGCCAGTCTTAAAAGCTAGACAATAAAGAAATGTTTACAAGAAGAAGATGAAGGGAAATTGTTGAGTAACGAACTAAAGAACTTAATTAAACATTATCAAGTCATAATTGAACCCCAAGTATGATCACTTAGGGTTAAAAGAAAGTCAATTGAAGATGAACGCAAAGGATATTCAATGTTAATACTTCACCAATGATGATCGAGTTTCGATTAATAACGTACGGAGTTTAGTAAGCCGTGAGGAAGGATAATTAACTCGAACCAAGTTGTATTAATGAAATAATTTCACTTAAGTATAAGAGAACGAAGTTGGTAAGAATGATGTAAAAGAATGACGGAAAGGCGGAACCCATAATAACAAATCTAATACTGGGATTAGATTGAGAAGTAGGTAAGATTCTTTAGGAACTATGTATGTTCATTCATGACCTAACGTGGTATGTTATGTGATTATGTATTGTAGAGGCTGTAAAGACTCAAAGGAAGCGTAATTGTCTCAGAAAGAGCAGACTTTGAAGGCAAGCTTTTCTTAAACGCTTGTCTAACCTTCGTGTTAGCAGTGTTTTCAAATGATTCAAGTTATGAGATGCATGTATGGTTTTAAAGAAAGAGTCGATGCGATTTTAGCTCGGCTAGACTAATCGTAATAGATTGATTGAAGCATTTACAAGTCTTTCAATATAGAATTGCTAACGCTATCCTACGCCAACTAATTGGTGCGGATTCAAGGTAAGCTCTGAATATGAATAAACAAATGTATTTTCATCGAGTATTCGATGGGCACGTGAGGTTGCCACAACTTAAACGCATAAACGTTTAATGAATGTAGTGTTGATCAACATAGAGTACTATAAATTTGATCACCTAGAAGTGCTCGTAAGCTATCGCCGGACTTCTGAGACTTCGTCTGCGGGTTGTCCTTTTCAAAGAAACTATAAACGCGTTCATGTCTTGAACCGTAATTGATGAATTGATGAATATTGTTATTGTAAAATGTTTTGAATGAAAAGGAAAGCTATTTTGAAGTATTGATAGTACTTCGTAACTATCATCCGAGTTATTGAAGATATACGATTCCTATGTTTCAAGCATACTTTTAAAAATTAAATTGTTGTACTTTATTTGAGCTTGTTATGCTCACTCTTGCTTGAACCATATGAATGGCTTTTTTAACCGAATGGATGAGAAGGATTCTACAAGGATAAAGAGAAGGCTAAAGTGAACATGTAGATTGCATATGTAATAGTATAGGTTTGTAATGATAATATTTGATATTATGACAAGAACAAATGTAACGGTTATAAAGAACCTGGGGAATGGTAGTATTGTTTTGGAATATATATATAAGACATATTCGTTCTTTTGAGGCATTTCAATTGAATGTTTGTGTGAACTGTAGCACCGTGGAGCACCATATGTCGGGTTGAAAGAGACCTGGATTTGGGGGCGTCACAGCCTAGTTAATTCCACCTCTTATGGATTGGTGTTGCTCTTCAAGGTACGACCGTAGCTTAGATGGTCGCCGAATCTCCTATTTGGGAGGAGTTCAGGTAATTTCATCCCTTTGGTCTGAAGCCGAATGAAATGTAGTGGATTGAAGTTCAATCCCAGTACCAACTAACAAGGGTTTGTGTTTTGGTAGGGGGTGAGACTGCACCATGAATGGCTACCTACATACTACTATTGAAGAGGAGATCAGGTCTGCGTAGTTCAAACCTGGTGTAAGAGGTTCAACGCTGTATATGGCTGGAATGGTGTAGGAATGTTTTTGGTTATTTTTGTGAGGAGAAGAGGGTAGAAATGTTTTTGTTGTTTTTGTTTTATTACAACCGGGCCATGTAACATGGTTTCCTACGTACTCCTATTGAAGAGGAGATCAGGTCGACGTAGTTCGCCCCTTAAGGCGAGAAGAAAAGCGTAATTCCATGTGCAGGTCAGAGTGCGCGGAGGAAAAAGTTTAATCTCTGGTTGAGGATAAACTGCAGGTATGAGAAGTTTGATCCCAGGTATGGGTAGCCAAACTGCAAACGCAAGAGGTTCAATCCGCGGTGGGATGACCTAAGTTGTATGGATGCAAGAAAGGAGAAAGCCAGTCAGCGGCTTGAAGAGTATGTTTTTCGAAGGGCAAAGTGTAGAAAAGTTGTATGTGGTAAAGGGTTAAAGAACCGGAATGACTGGTGACCTGATGATTATGCACCAGGGTGTTTGCTGGTTACTTCAGACATAATACCGTTTCACGGTGTCTGAGGTGATGAGTTGTGGAAATTCATCGCCGTCTATTTCTTGCAATTTGAGAGCGCCTCCTGTCAATACTTCCTTGACAATAAACGGGCCTTCCCAGTTAGGAGCGAATTTTCCTTTAGCCTGATCTTGGTTATCAAGAATCTTCTTCAAGACCAAGTTATGTTGTTTAAACTGTCGTAGCCAAACTTTTTTGTTGTAGGATCTGGCGATCCTTTGCTGATATAACTGACCATGGAAGATAGACGTGCTTCGCCTTTCGTCTATTAGAGACAACTGGTGATACATGTCTTCTACCCATTGGTCTTCATCCAGCTGAGCGTCTATCAACACTCTAAGGGATTCCATTTCAACTTCTATGGGGAGCACTGCTTCCATCCCATAGGTTAAAGCGTAGGGGGTTGCCCCAGTGGAAGTACGCATTAAGGTTCTGTAGGCTAACAAAGTTAGAAGCAATAGGTCAGGCCAATCTTTGTGGTTGGCGGACATCTTTTGCATAATCTTCTTGATGTTTTTGTTAGCCGCAACAAAGACCAATTTATCTTTGGACGATAGATGACAGAGTTGAGATGTTTGATGTGGAATTTACTGCATAATTCCTCCATCATTTTGTTGTTGAGGTTTTTGGCATTGTCTGACACAATCACCTCTGATTGTCCATATCGACAAACGACATTGTTTCTGATGAAAGGAATGATGACTTCTTTAGTAACCCTGGGGAAGGAGGTTGCTTCTACCCACTTGGTGAAGTAGTCGATCATGGTGAAGATAAATCGATGACCATTACTGGCTTTAGGCTCAATGGGTCCGATAACGTCCATTCCCCACATTGAGAAGGGCCAAGGTGAACTCATATTGTGGAGTTCCCGTGGAGGGGCGTGTATAGCATTCCCATGAATCTGGCACTGATAGCATCTTTTGACGTGGTCGTTGCAATCAGCTTTGAGAGATAGCCAATACTGTCCCGTCTTGAGGACTTTCTTGACAAGGAGGGAGCCACTCATGTGGGGGCCACAGACTCCGCCATGGATTTCATCCATAAGCCTTTGGGCTTGATCTTTATCTAAACATCTGAGGAGACCTAGTCCTGCATCTCTTTTGTAGAGTGCATCCCCACTCAGGTAGAATTTCATAACAAGTTTATGGATCCACCTTTTCTCAGTCGGGCTCGCCTAAGCGGGTGTAGATCCATCTCGTAGATATTCCTTGATATGCTGATACCAAGGATGTTGGATGGGAGGTAGCTCATCTGATACTTCTCCAACGTAATTCCCATAGGTTGGGGCCTTGTTCAGGGAAATTGTGACGTTTGGCAAGTGTTCCTTGTCTGATATGTGAATCAAGGAGGCAAAAGTTGCTAACGCATTCATGAAATCATTCCTATTATGAGGAACATGTAGAAAGGAGATTTCTTCGAACTCCAAAGCCATCTTTAAAACCTGCCGCTGGTAAGGCAGCAAATATAATTCCTTGGTTTGATAGATTCTGGTGGATTGCTTGATTACGAACTCTGAATCTCCAAGGACAGTTAACCACCTGATGCCCATCGAATGGGAAAGTTTTAGCCCCATGAGATGACCTTCATACTCTCGGTAGTATTGTTGTGCCGATAAAGCGTAATTTGATGACAACGGATCTGCTCCCGTATCAGATACTAGAACTGCTCCAGCTCCAGAACCTTCCATATTAAAAGCTCCATCAAAATACATCTTCCATGATTGGCGTGTATCGTACTGATGGTGTTGCTGCACTGTCATTACTCCTTCATCGGGGAAATATGTTTCTAGGGTTTGAAATCCCCCGAAGGTGCGGCGGCCAGTTGATCTGTGATTCCTTGACCTTTGATGGACTTTTGAGTCACATATACGATGTCAAATTGTTGTAGGATCAATCGCCATCCGGACGGTAATTCGCAATTTAACATGGGTTTATTGAACACGTGCTTGAGAGGATCCAGCGGGATATGAGATGGGTTGTGTGACCATGGAGGTAATGTTGTAACCTCATGGAAGCCCATGCTAAATCACAACACATCTTTTTCGATCGAGTGTACTTATGTTCATTCTTTGCTAAACCTTTTGTTGAGGTAATAGATAGCTCGTTCTTGGCCTCTATCATCTTTTCTATCGAAAAGACGACCCATGGCATTGTCACTTACCAGACGGATACATGAGCAGGGAATATCATCCTCGGTGGTACCAAGACTCGGGAGCTTTGATTCATTTGTTTCTTGATTGTAAGGAAGGCATTCTCGGCACTCATCATTCCATTTCATGGAGGAGTTCTTCCTTAATAGCTTGAAGATTGGCTCATAGGTTGCTGTGAGTTGGGAGATAAACATGCTGGTGAAGTTAATTCTTCCCAAAAATCCTCGTATTTCCTTCTCTGTCTGAGGAATGGACATTTCAGTGATGGCTTGGATTTTGGTAGGATCCAGCTCTATCCCTTTCTGTCTGACTAGAAATCCTAGTAACTTGCCTGATTTAACGCCAAAGGCGCACTTAGCTGGATTCAACTTCAAGTTGTATTTACGCAACCTGTTGAACAACTTTCTAAGATGGTCTATATGGTCATCCTCCTTCCGGGACTTGACAATGTTGTCATCCACGTAGATCTCAATCTCTTTATGCATTAAGTCATGGAAAAGAGCCATCATAGCTCGTTGATAGGTAGCTCCGGCATTGATGAGGCTGAATGACAACCGTCTATAGCAAAAAGTTCCCCAATGAGTGATGAAAGCAATCTTCTTACGATCTTCCTCGGTAACCATGATCTGATGGTACCCCGCAAAGCAATCAGCAAAGGAGTACATGTCGTATTGCACAGTATTGTCAATGAGAATGTGGATAAATGGCACGGGAAAGCTGTCTTTTAAGCAATCTTTATTCAAGTCCCGGTAATCCATGCAAACTCGCACCTTCCCTCCAGGTTTAGGTACGGGCACGATGTTGGATATCCACTCAGGATATGTAGACACCATGATGATGCCAGCTTGAAATTGTTTCACAATTTCTT
The DNA here is from genome assembly GCA_020205615.1 of Panax quinquefolius. Classification (NCBI taxonomy): domain Eukaryota; kingdom Viridiplantae; phylum Streptophyta; class Magnoliopsida; order Apiales; family Araliaceae; genus Panax; species Panax quinquefolius. The sequence continues at coordinate 34,526,308 of CM035174.1, read as the reverse complement.
CCTTCACCTTTAAACTCCACTCAGGTTTCAATCGCCTGAGTTTCTACTTGACTGGCTTAAATCCCTATTTAATGGGAAGGCGATGAAGGACAATGTCAGTGGACAAACCCACCATGTCTTCATGAGACCATGCAAACACATCCGGAATTGGGTTAACAACAGTAACCATATCATTCCGATTGGTTTGGGGTAAGGTCCGAACAAACTGGATTAACTTAGGGCTTTCTAAGGTTCCAAGATTGAAAGAAGTGGTTTGATCAAGGTTGGGTTTGGGTTTGTCTTTGACCCATTCTTGAATTTCTGGTGGCACCTCAATGTCATCCTATATATCCATCAAGGCTAAATTCATGTCTACATCAAAGGTACAATCCTTGTGTAGGAGAGGCATCGTATCTACAAGTACAGGTACATCTAAATTCAGAGTCCTGAAACAAAATATGCTTTCACTTAGTGTATATGAAATGTGTTGATCATACACAGTGTTAGCATATACTGGCAAAATAAACTGCTAATACTGTACAGAAAAGTAAGCAGTTATTATATCTACAGGGCAGAAAGAGTTCTGCCCATTTTACCTTTGTCGACCAAAGCAAGGAATGTTGTTCTAATTGGCAAGGGTAAAGCCCGGGTGGACCGCAGTGATGGAGGGATTGTCATCATCCTCCCTGTCCTGAATGATGGCCATTACATCTGGGCAATCATCGTCTGGGGTGTATCTATTGGTATGTTCATCATGAACGATGATGCGTACATCGGACATCATCCTTATGACGTCTTGCTTGATTCTTCGTTCCTTTTCTTCCACTGCGGGATTTGGAACAAATATTTCTTTCTCCTTCACCGGTACCAGCTTCAAAAATAATATAGCCATTACATTGGCTGGCACCTTTACTGGAGGTTGTGCGGACTCAGAGTTTGAAGGCACAGATAAACGCCACATGGTTGAAACTGCAGGAATCTGCTGATGCTTATGAGGATTTCTGTGACTAGAGCTGGCAGAATAGCCTAGTCCAGCTGTTCCAGTTTGCCTAGTTAGGCGAATGGGGTACTTGATACCCTGGCAATCTTTACCCAACCCTTGTCCCGGCTTATGACCCAACGACATCATTTCTTGAGTGGCTGACATCACCTCGGTAGGAATCTGGGGTTCGGGCAGTGGCGTTTCAATAGGATGGTATTGGATATTGCTTATTTCCAAAGTATAAAAACTAATTGGCTCAACATCCTCATTGGCATTGATGAACGACATGTCCCCATGCTGAGGAATCTCTGGATCAGCGTTGACTGTGACCAGGCTATTGTTGATGATGTATTTCAACTGTTGATAAAGAGTGGAGGGGACTGCCCCTACCATGTGAATCCATGGTCGTCCTAGGAGTAGGTTATATCCCGAGTCTATCTTGAGTACATGGAAAGACACGTAGAATGTGTGAGGACCAATTTCGATTGGCAGCTCAATTACTCCGACCGAGTTACGACGGGCTCCATCAAAAGCTTTGATGATAGTATGGCTACTCTGAATTCTGTTGATATTGATATTCATCTTCACCAAGGTAGCGTATGGGCGGATATTCGAGAGAGGAACCTCCATCTATTAAGACCCTTGACTACCATATATCCCAGGAGGACAAGACCATGAATGTGCAACGGTTTGTAATAATGGGGGTCCTTCTAAGCAGGTATGTCATCATCGATGAAGGATATCACATTGTTGTTGAAAATGTGATCAACCATATGTTGAAACTTTTCCGTATCCAATCGATGTCGGAGATAGGTTTCTTCTAGAACCTTTAATAAGACCTTCTGGTGATTCTCGAAAGTTAGGACCAAGTCCAAAATTGATATTTGTTGTGGAGCTTCTTTCAAGCTTAAAACCACCGTAGCTTCATTATGACCCACAAATGCGGAGGAATTTTTCAATCTTCTCCATGGGTATTTTCCCTTTGATTTGGTGGTGGGCTTCATCACCCGATGGGGAGATCTGGTGGATTTTCTTCGACAACACGGCGATCGTATATGAGGTGGATCCTTCACCTTCTCCATAATTCCACGGAACCTTGTGCAAGCTAACAATAGGATATTGTGCTCTCGCATGGCAAGTTGATTGGCTCGGGAGCGGCCACTTTCAAAGGATTGTTTCCTCCCTTGAGTTGAATTGTTGGCGTTGTGAGTAAGGTATTAATCCCATCAGTTTCAGTGAATATAACTGCTACCACACTTTTCCACTTGGTAGGGCCTACATTCTCACTTGCACGTAACACAGTGTCGACGTCCGCTAAGCGCAGGACACCACTGTCGATTAAATTTTGAATAAGGTATGAGTGCCCAAGATTCTTACGTCTTTGTGACCACGAGACTGGGAGTGATATTAACATACTCCATCAGAGTTGTACCATTCTGAACGGGGGTTGATTGGAGGTAGAAGGGAACTGATCCTTCCTTCATTGATTAACATATGAAGAATTTCCTCCATGGGTTGGCCCAAATAGGTGAATTCCCTTTTGTTGGCGAAATCCCGACGGGCCTTGGAATTTGCTCTCTTTGTCACTTTGTCTTCCAGCATTTGATTTTCTGAAAGTGACGAGGGAATATTCATGACAATAGGTAAGAGACTAGCATGCTCCTGGCTGATTAACTGACGAGTCACTTGATGCTGATAAGTCACCAGTTCCGCCAAATTGCTCAATTTGTCTGCAGAGAGCTTTCATCTTTCGTTCCATTATGAATTGGAACTTGGCATAATCCCATTTGTCATCACCTTCTTTGAGGGTCTGGGAAGAATCACAGCTAAAATTGGAACTTTGTCCATTGCTCCAATTGATCATGTTGACCTCTTCCTCTTTGTGTTGAGGAAGAGAGTTGTCTTGAACATGAGGCTGATCGGGTTTGGTGACTACGATCTCGCCGTTGTCTATTAGGTGTTGGATCTTGTGTTTCAAGGCCCAACAATCCTGAGTATCATGTCCAGGTGCCCCGGCATAATAAGCACATTTCCTAGCAGCATTGAAACCCCGTCCATTAGGGCTGGCTGGTGGAAGAAGATGCGTAATTTTCTTCTATGTTGTCAGAAGATTGAGAATGTTCTCGAGGGTATCCCCTAAGGATGTAAACACTCGAGGGCATTTGACTTCTCCACCTTTTGGTACTGGAGGGTTTGAAGACTGTGCTGAAAAAGGAGTGTAGTTTTTCCTTTGAATAGGCAAGTTTTGATTGCCTTTTTGCCCCTATAGTATCAGGGAAACATCTTCCTCTTTCTTTTTATGGACCCTCCGGGGGTTGTTCCCATAATTTCCAGATTGGATGTGATCCGCAACAGCTTTGAGTGCAGCTAGGTCTTGAATCTTTCCTGACTTCAATCCCATCTCAGCCATCTCCCCATGTTTAACCATTTTAGAAAATGGTTTGTCGAAGCTGGCTAAAACTCTTTCATAGAAGGGAGCTTCTTGTATGTCTATGAAAGTCATGACCATTTCTGATTCTGTCATGGAAGGACTAACTTGGGCAGCCAGGCGTCTCCACCTCTAAGCATACTCTCTGAAAGACTCGTTAGACTGTTTCTTGATCTTGGTAATTTGATACCGATCAGGAGCCATTTGAGTTTAAAAACTGTATTGAGTGAGGAAGGCATGTGTTAGCTCTTCCTAGCCATATATTTTGGAGTTGTCTAATCTTGTGTACCACGAACGGGCTTCTCCAGTTAGACTCTTTTGGAATAATTGCATTCTGAGTTTTTCATCCTCTGCATAGGATCCAAGTTCTCCAATAAATACTTTTAAATGTGTATAAGGATCTCCTAACCCGTCATATTTTTCGAAGTCAGGAGTTTTAAATTTTTCTAGGTAAGAACACCAGGAAAAATACACAGATGAGCATATGAAACACTCTCGTGTGTTCCAATTCCTTTGATAGCGCGAAGGGTCTCTTCCATTTGGAGGACTTTCTTTTTGATGTCACCGGTTCGGATCTCCGGTGGGATGGTGAAGATCATGAGTTTTGTTGGTCGTATCCAACTGTAGTTCAGGTATGGTAATGATTGGGATTCCTCCTTGTGTGGAGGATTCAGAATGTACGGGTATTTTTTGACCCTGTGTATATTGGTGTAGTTCTTTTAGTAGAACAGCCAAATCTATAATTTGTTTGATTAATCCGTCAAATTCTTTGCGAGAAACTGGATTAAGTTCAGTCTGGTCAGATGATGACATGATTGACTACAGACTTATTTCCTTTTTGGACTTTGACCGGGTGGTAGGTCCGATTGATTCCCTGCGAAAGACTTGCATAGTTTAGTCTTTAGGGGAGGTGTATAATAACATGTTATGTGATGTGTCCGTTTTAGGAATTTTATCTTGCAAAACGGATGTCAGCTGTTTGTAACATGTATGTGGACATATTGCTTCATATTTCTCATTACATGGAGATATATATGGAGTGGAATTACAAGTAATTGTGTTTACAAGTAATTTTGAAATGAGAGATCATGAAGAGACTTTCCTCCATTTTGGGTTTATCAGAGGCTGACCTATCTTCGGTTAATCTCGCGGATTTTTGGCATGAAGGTTCCCAAATCATCGCAATCTACTTGACGGGAAGTTAATCCGGTCTATTAACTGGAGCGAATTTGGGTGGTGCCTTTCCTGAGCCTCAGAGAATTAGTCTTCTCACGAGTCCAGTAATCAAACACCGATGGGATAGCCTCCTAGTGGAGGGACCACACAACATACATTCACATACATTGTGTCTTACCATATGAAAATGATGACATGTGCGAAGCACTAATATCACAAGCAGATATGGTGCGAAGCACTACTATCACAAGCAGTTATAGTGCGAAGCACTAAGTACAATAAGGAAATGCATTCGTACACATTCATCAAATGCAAATGCAACATCCACACACAAGCAGATAACAGTTTTGAAAAGATTGTAATAGCGGCTTAAGTCCTCTTACTGGAGTCCCCAGTAGAGTCTCCACCTATCGACGTCGGGATTTTTGGATGTCCCTTTCTGTTACTTGTTCTTTGGTGTTCTCATTTTAGGTGAGATTTGTTTGAAAAAATAAGTGAAAAAGGTCCGACATGTATGATGTCGACGATGGGACTGTTAAGAGTCGCCAGTTGGTTTTTAAAATGGTTGTACCAACACAACCGAGAAAAGGTTTGTACATTGACCTAGTGGTGTGACACTGATATACGGGTCAGTGAAACCGAGATTCGTTTAGGGTCTGGGGACTTCGTTATGCGGGGTGAAGGTGTTAGGCACCCCCCGACACCCGTGTTACCACGGTGACCGCCTCTTTTCAAGAAACTATTATCTGAGTGTGTGTGTGTGTGTGTGTCAATGCGCTGTTATATGGAAGTTGTGTGAGGCCTCGTTCGAACCTATATACACAGGGTTTGAATTTATGTTAAAATTCAATTTTTAGCAAGATATGGCAGTGATGTTTTATAAAAGAGGTTTTTCAAACCTCGATGCTCAATAGAATTGAGACCTTTTACACTCCCATTTTATTAAGTGATCTATTTGGATTGATTTTATTTGACGGATGCGAGGCATCCGCATTTAAAAAATAATATATAAAATAATGCCGACTTCCTCGTGGGTATGGAAACCATCAGAGGAAATTCAAACACCGCAGAATAATTTACAAGCTGCTTACAGTTGAAAATGTCCATCACGGGAACCGAATCTAGATCCAATGGGATGAATCTGTGATCACATGATTCCTAGGCGCACAGAATGCTACAATTTGTATGAAAGCAGGAAGGGTATATATATAAAAGTCGTAAATATATATATACGATACATGATCACCATTCACGAAGCACTCCATGGGGATCGTAAATGTAAATAAAGCCGTAAGAGCAATCAACTGCCACGAAGGAAACTCCAGGCAAGACGAAAATATATATATATATATAAGCAATAAACGCATTGGATGTAAAATCCAGGCTCATCGAACAGAGTTCGACCACAGTTCATATATATATAAGTATAAATATATATATAAAAGCGAATAATGCAACTAGGATATAAAATCTCCAGGCTCATCGAATGAGTTCGACACACGATTAATATATATATATATATATATTAAAGCAAGAAATGCTCCGCATCAAGTCTAGGCTCATCGAATAAAGTTCGACACACAGTTCATATATATATATATATATATATATATATATATATAAAAGCCAATAAATGCTCCAGACCGAAGTCTAGGCTCAATCGAGGAATAACTCGATAATGTTAGTCAATATATATATAAATATATATATACAGACTAGAATGAAACCACGGATCGAAGTCCGGGCAAAAGCAAGCAACACGACTCTCAACGTGTAGAAGGGTGTGTGCAAAGATGAAGAGAAAAACTCTAAAGTGTGTGAGAAGGCTTACAGCTGACTGCTAAAAAAGGCTTCTATATCTTTAGAGTTGGTAAACACTGGCTTTTGTGGGTACAAAAGAGGCTATATATGAGCTCACAGGTGTTTAAAAGTGGGAAAATACACTGTATGGGCGAGTGCGGAGCGAATTGTGCAGGGTTTTCCCGTCTTTTTCTCTCCAAAATCAGCACCCCAAGCCCTCTATTTATAGGCATATTAGCCGCAGGTGTACCAGAGGCAACCCGGGTTTGCCCAGGTTTGTCAGGTCAGGTCGTCTTGAAGTACGTGCACTCAGGCACTATAATGTCCACCGGTGTTATCGCCGGATTGGGCTGATAAAGCAGACGTTGCTCAGACTTCGCTGAGATTGGACTACTGCAATTGTTGAAGCTCCTCATTGTCATCTTTGAGGTGTGTCTGTCTTCCCGATGTTGTCGCCAGGTTGGTACAGTGGATCTCGTTGTGAGCGCCGAGATTGAAGTTGGTCGCATTTAAAATAAGCATTTCTGGGGTTATCTCTGAAATTGCATTCCTCGGGGTCATCACCAAGGTTGGTGGTTATTCCCATGGTTGGGACTGAGACTGGATACCTCGGGGTCATCTCCAAGATTAATCGGTCTTCTCCGGTGTGTGTTCCGAAGATCAGATCCGCAGCCTCGTGGTTATCTCCGAGGTTGGATTTGGTTACTCCTGCATCGCGATCCGGGGTTTGATGTTGAACTTCCGGTAGTATTCGGTATGGATTTGGATTGTCTTTTAAGGTTCCCTCTTAAAAGACGAATCTGTCCTCCTGCAATGTTAGTGACAGTGGTACAGAAAATTTTGAGTGTCTAAAAACTTGTCTATGTGGATTACCGCATGCATGGTGAATGATCCTTCGTATTCATTCCTTATTAAATTGTGGAAATGATCTATCTACGTAGATTACCGCATAGAGAGTAAAAATCCATTTGCGGTTTCATATATTCTATTATACTCAGTTGGTTAAAGTTTTGGTTTCTATACTCCATAAAATTAGTGGAATATCCTTGATATTTGCGCTTCATCCAGTATCTTTTCATGGAAATATTATTCTGAGCTTTGTTGATAATTATTGAACTTTTCATATCGGAGTACTATTCACGAGTTACTATTCACAGGTTACTATTCACCCAATTACTATTCACCCAAATATTATTCACTCGGGTATTTGGGGTACTTTTCATGTCGGGGTACTATTCACGAGGTACTATTCCCGAAGAACTATTCACAGGGTACTATTCACGGGGTACTATTTACCCGAAAATTACATTTCTTTTATGTCCAAATTATTTTTGGTACATGAATATTATTCTTTAATTTTACTCCAAAAAACAGTATCATGTTGACAATTTGGACGTTATTGATTTCTGGATAAATTAAATTATAAATCTTTAAAAATTTATCCTTGATCTTGTTTTATTGAATTATTATGTCATTATCATCATCCTCATGCTTATATTATGATGAAAGTCATGTTTGGCTTACGTGCATAGATGGACTTGGTATGATTATGACCAAGGATTATTCTGTATAATTATGACCGTAATGTAACGAATGATGTGGTAAAAGTCCTCATTGGCCTGTAGTTCATTAATGGACAGTTGTTGGTATGATTATAACCAGGGATTATTTTGTATAATCATGACCATTGATGATTTCATGAATATCCTTGGTCGTGGTGCAGGGATGATTTGATTTTATTTATTATCTCAGCGATAAAGTTCATGAAAAACTTTTTAAATCATAGAAGATACTAGATTTTATGCTCTACTTGACTCTTCTAATGGATTGCTTGTTCCGCTGCAGTTAAACTTGTTGTCTATTAAATTCTATTAGTTTAACATTGTTGAAGGCTAATGATAATTTATTCTGCATTATATTAGTCATAATATTTCTTACTGGGCTAGTTGAGCTCACCCTTTCTTTCACTGTTCTCTTCAGGAAATGAGAATATAGCTGGGACGAGTCGAGGATCGGATTGACGGTCCAGATGGTTGTTTTAGTAGTCCTCACTATTCTATAAAATAGTGTGACAATAAATGTAATGAGGACTCCATTGAGTGTGGATATTGTCTAGATGACAATATTCTTATCAAAACTCTTAGATTATGTTTTGTCGTAATTTACACAACTGTTGTATAATTAAGTTGTATTTGAATTTTGTACCATGTATTTGGTGACTCAAGATGGGTGATGTATACCTGTTTTGGGGGCGTCACAATCACACTCGGAATTATTTCAGAAGGATAGACTAATTATATGGGATGAGGTTCCAATGCATCATCGTCATTGTGTTGAAGTAGTTGATCGAACCTTACAAGACATTCGTGATAACTCATAACCATTTGGAGGTGTTACTGTTGTTCTTGGGGGAGATTTTAGGCAGATTCTTCATGTTATACCTAGAGGTCTTCGCAAGCATATAATGGCAGCATCACTACGACGTTCTTCGCTTTGGAAAGATATACATGTCTTGACTTTACAAGTTAACATGCGCTTACACGATGACCAATCGTTATTATTTGATTTCTCGACTTTTCTTAATGAGGTTTGAGTATTTGTATCTTTATTCATATTGACATCTATATATCGTCGAGAATATTTGATAATTTACTAATACTTCATTAATGTGTAGATTGGGTCTAACCCTCAAGAATCTATACAACTTCCAGATTAAATAAAAATAACTCAAAGTGTAGATAATCTTATCTCGACCATCTATCCAGAGCTAGAAGTGCCAAGTAATGTCACTCCTGAATTCTTAAAAAAGCGCACAATTCTATCTGCTAGAAATGATGATGTCAATGATATCAACCTAGTTGCGTTGGTGGTTTTTCCGCGAGAAATACATACATACTTTGCTGCTGACAAAATGATTGAACATGATGATGTGGATCGGACTATTATGCATCGGTACCCGAATGAGTATTTGAACACACTCAATCCCCCTGGACTACCACCGTTCAAATTAGATTTAAAAGAGGGTTGTCCAATAATGCTTCTAAGGAACATTGCACCGAAAGATGGCCTTTGTAATGGTACTAGACTTATCATAGTCAAGTGTGGTGCTTTAGTACTTGAAGCAAAGATTTTAACTGGTGATAAGCAAGGCAACTTGGTATTCATTCCAAGAATTTCTTTGACTCCTTCTTCGTCTGAGTTAAGTATTAAAATGACAAGAAGACAATTCCCAGTGAGGTTAGTGTATGCAATGACAATGAATAAATCACACGGCTAGTCTGTCAAATTTATTGGGGTAGATTTGCGTACGCCAGTATTTAGTCACGGTCAACTATATGTAGCTCTGTCAAGATGCACAAGTTCTTCCCGCTTATGCATACTTCTTCATGAATTAACTGACAAGTCCAAGACAAATATCCTCTATCCTGAAGTTTTGTTATAATTTAATATGTTTGAGGAATCATTTCTTATCTCCGTGCATTATTGATCTTCTTACGATAAAAGTCTTGATATGTTTTGAATTGACTGATAAAAGCTTTGAATTAACTGACAGGTCCACAACAAATATTGTCTTTATATATGTGTTAATTGTTGAATAGTTGAATATTTGCTAATTGTTATAAATGAGACTGATGCTTGAATAAGTTGTGGCATCGTTGTAGTTATGGCATATGCTAGCAAGACTCCTGATGGGTATAGGTCAGAACTATAGTCATGTGAAATGGAACTTTCTAGGACTAACAAGTTTCCTTATAGAAATAGCAATCCCCATAAATTATTGTAGGGTGTAATACAATGTTTTTAGTTGATCAAGCCGAAGCTTAAAAACACATGAAGTACAGGTACTCAAATTACAATACCGTATATTACACATACATCCTCATGTTTTTGAATCCACGTGATACATTTGTCAACTTATTTTACACATGATGCCTTCGTAAAAGTTACTAATTTTCTAATTTGTAGAAAATTGGTTTACATTTCCTTGCTCTTTTCTGTGTAAGAAAATCTAATAATGTTTCAAGAGTATGATGCCTCCACTGAATAACAATTCCTACTTTGGCCAACTGGATATATGATTTAGTAATGTATGAACATCAGATAACATATCTTACAGAAAACCATTCAGATAACATACGAGTATATATATATATATATATATATATATATATATATATCGTGTGTGTGTATGTGTGAAGAACAAATTTGAGAAGCTTGATCATCGCAGGAAACATAATAAGCTTCTCTATGTTGGCTGAGCTATAATATGCTTATTATCTATTTCTCCACTTGTGTAGAATTCTTATTAGATATATAACTTATGTTTTAGTTTTACTTGTACATAAATCAATCAATTTGTACATATATCCTTTTCATTACATTTTGTTATCAATTTCCAAGTAGTTGATTTAATTTGTTGATATAACTAAACGATTCATTTCAATTTTTGCAGTCTTGGGATGTTATTGCTATTGAATGGAAACGTGTTCATTCAACAACAAGTCGAGGGTGGAGAAAAGTTAAAAGGGTTATGTGTATTTTATAATTCTTAAATCATATTCAAGTAATCACGTGTCAATTATTTCGTTCTTGCGATACTACTAACATTTTGCTTTCTCTTATAAATAACAGATTTTTGTTACAAACAATATTTATTGGCCGTGGATGTTGCCGATGGATAGCCTTTCTTTTCAAAGGTTTATGTACTGAAGACATGGTAGAGCTTGATGATCTACAAGGTAAATGTTATTATATGTATTTTCAGGTATATATTGAAGGATACTTGGTGTAAGCTGTAAAGAATATATTTGGTGTAAGATGTAAAGTAAAGGGTTATGCTCAACATGTTGTTTCTCTATTTTCTGCATATATTTATTTTTGTTTTTCTTCTTTTGTAAAGTTGGCTAATTATACATGGTTATGATGATTTTGAGTATGGAATGATGTTTTTTTTTGGTGGTTTGGATATGTACGGATGATTGTAAGTTTTTTAAACAGGTTTAGATTTTTCTGGGTATCTATTTTTAAAGGAAACTCTGTCAAAATTTCTTGAAATTAGTAGCTACTAGCTTGATGTTTTGGTGGTTGGATATGTGTTGATTATTGAATATGTATAGATTTCTGCATGGTATGATGATTTTGGGTATGAAATGATGGTTTTTTGGTGGTTTGGATATGTATGGATGATTGTAAGTTTTATAGACATGTTTAGATTTGTTTGGATATCTATTTTTAAACGAAACTCTACAAAAAATTTTAAAATCAGTAGCGACTAGCTTGCTGTTTTGGTGGTTAGATATGTGTTGATGATTGAGTATGTATTAATTTCTGCATGTGTGTATTTCTTGTGTTCCATATTTTGTAAAGTTAACTAATTATACATGGTTATGATGATTTTGAGTATGGAATGATGGTTGTTTTAGTAGTTTGAATATGTAGTGATGCTGCTGAAAACCTGTTCAAAATGCTCGAGAAAAATATCAAAACTACATATCCAAATGTTAACTGTATGTGGGACTTTGGGTGGAATGAGGTGATGTTTGCATATGTTGAAATAGATGACATTATAAAGGATGTGGACTGGACGTGGTTGATGAACTCATAGACGAAATCATAAGAGAATGGTAACATGAGAAGCTCCAGTACTCTATGATGTTAACTGAGTTGTTTTCTAATACATTTTGTAATATAAGTTTCATATTGTCCAACTGTGGTGTTGTAAAAAGGTAAAGTACATAATTATTTACAGAGTTTTGTTTTGAATTTGTTGCTACAATATATATATATTCTAGTTGTATCCATGGACGGTGGGTTTTATCCCAAATTTGCGATGGCCCAGATGATTTTTTTGGCTATATGTTTGACCAAAATTACCTTTTTTGGCAGTTGGGTCAATTATTTTGAAGTTCTTATTTTATTTTATTTTTTATTTAATCAGGCAAAGGAGCTCCAAACCAATTTGGTGCACATGAACCTTTTAAGAAAGTAGGTATCATTATGCTATTTCAAAACTACAATGCTTTTACCTGTTAATGTATCAGCGACTGGTATTCAATGGACACATTTGTATGATTGATTGTGCTTAAATTAGTTTTACTAATTAATCCATGTTCCATCTAAATTGCAAATTAAATAAAGGGAATCAATAGCATATAGGTGAAGAGGAGTGCTTTTAAATGTGCTTGAAGAAAATATGAAGGTCATTGGCATTGGGATTGTTTCGAATTTAATAAATGTAGTTAACTGGCCTAGGTCAATTTTATTGTTGAGTGGATTTGGATGTTGGCTTTAGTTGTTTCCTTAACAAATTTATTTTTTCTTGTCAGTCTCGATTTATAAATAATGAACATGTAGATACAATTTGTGGCAAAATTCTTGACTTCTGTACTTTTTGGGTGGGATGTCTATCTTGATTAGAAATTTTCTTATTTACAACAAATAATTACGAAATTTTCTAATTTTTATCAAATATATACTCTTTAAACATTGTAACTCACATTTTTTTAGTTAGATTCATCTTTAGGTATTAAATAATTACACGAGTATTAGTAGTGTCAGAGGCACGGGTTAACCCTAGTATAAAATATAAAACAGAGCAGAGAGAAAAAATACATAAGTGTCCCATCAAAATTCTATGTCAGCAGCTCTCTCTCTCTCTATTCAAATTTCACAAACAGAGCTCTTATCTCTCTCTCTCTCTATATATATATTCAAATTTCACCAACAGAGTTCTTACATAAACAGAGCTCTTATCTCTCATACCCAACCAACTCGATCCCTCTCAACTCCCCTAAATCTCTTATCTCTACCCAAATTTCTAATTCCATTTTCAAAACTCTCATACCCAAATTTCTAATGTACGATCTAGAAGAAGAAGCAGAAGCAAAAGCTTGAAATGCGAAGCAGAAGAAGAATAAGTTGAAGAGATAGAAACATGAGATCAACGAAGATGTAAGTCCTTCTCCTCTTGGCTCTCCTCTTCCTCGGCACCTTGGTATTTCTTCAATTTAAGTTTGGTTTCTTACAAAATGTATGAAATTCTGGAAGAAATAAGAACCCATTGTCTGAGGATTTAGCTTTATTGGGTTTATGAGGTTCTTAATTTGGTTGAATCTAAATTTTTTAAAATTTTCATTTTTTGGGTTCCTTTTGATTGGTTTGTGATAGACTCCACGACACGCTTACGTGAGGTGGTCGTCTCCCGAATCGTTTCTAGCACAGTTGTTGGGTGAATTGCTTGCAACACCTTAACCCCTCGTATATACTTTAGACGGTAATCTTGGTACAATTGCTCGCATTCAGAAATCTGCGTTGAATGGACACCAACGACACCTTGACCCCTTGCTTATATTGAAGCGGTAATCTCGGTACAATCGATGATTGATGCGGCAGAAGACGCCACACACAACTATGAATTGTTGTATGATAAGTGAAATTGAATCTCAAAGAAATAACTAAGAATTAATAGTTTTTAGGAATTCTTCAAAGAACCAAAAGTAGAGAATAAACTCACAAATATATTGAGTAATGTGTTTGATTACATCAACTTAGACCCCTATTTATACTACTCAAAACAATTCAAATCCTAATAGGAATTTATAAATTATAAGCCTAATAGAAGTCAATTTGGAAAAGAATTCTAATTAAATAAAATTGTAAAAATCTAAAAATCTAAAAATCCTTTCAATGCCATGTAAACGAAATCCTTTTGCCGCGTGGATAAGCTGAATTCACGTGATGATGAAATAAAAGATTAAACCAATATCACGTGATGATGATCAGCTCCTCCTTTGTTAAGACTTGCCAATATCATGTATATAACCAATATATGAAGTCTAATGACTTAAGAAGCTGCAGCCCATAAATTAATAAACCAATCCATGCGGCCCACTTGATAATTTATTAATAAACCAACCCATGCAAATATTAAACTTCCCTTGCATGTAAAATATGTTGACTTTGCTAAGAAGATTATAATTGGGATTGTATTAAATTGACCCAAATTTGTGTCTCATGCTCTTTAGCTTCCTCTTTGGATTTTCTTGCATTAGCTTTAGCCCAAACATCTTGGATCAATCCATTGAGACCTTGTTTGAACTTCTTAGTTCTAGTCTTGCTTGATCCTCAAGTCCCTTTAGTCTTGTTTGAGTCCACGCATGCCATGTCCTCATCATTCCTTTCCTCTTGAAAAGGATTTGTCCTCAAATCGTCACCTACATCAAACAGACTTAGATCGGTAACGTTAAATGTGGCACTAACATTAAACTCACCTGGAAAATCTAATTTATAGACATTGTCATTGATACGCTCGAGAACTTGAAATGAACCATCTCCCCTCGGAAGCAATTTTGAACGTCTTTGAACTGGGAACCGCTCTTTTCGCATATGTAACCACACCCAATCTCTGGGCTCAAAGATCACTTGATGTCGTCCCTTATTCACGTGCTTAATGTACTATTCCGTCCTCCGTTCAATGTTTAGTCTAGCTTTTTCATGAATCTGTTTAACAAGATCAGCCTTTTTCTTTTCATCCATGTTAGTATATTCAGAAACAGGTAATGGTGATAAATCCAACGGTGTCAAAGGATTAAAACCATATACAATTTCAAATGGAGAAAATTTAGTAGCAGAATGAACAAAACAGTTATATGCAAACTCAACATGTGGTAAACATTCTTCCCATTGCTTGATATTCTTTTTAATGATAGCCCGTAATAATGCCGACAAAGTCCTATTTACTACTTCAGTTTGACCGTCAGTTTGTGGATGACAAGTAGTTGAAAATAACAGTTTGGTACCTAATTTACACCACAAAGTCTTCCAAAAGTAACTTAAGAACTTTGTATCTCTATCAAAAACAATAGTTTTAGGCATACCATGCAAACGCACAATCTCCTTAAAAAATAAATCAGCAACATGAGATGCATCATCAGTTTTATGACATGGAATAAAATATGCCATTTTTGAAAATCTATCCACAACAACAAATATCGAATCATAACCATGCATAGACCTAGGTAAACCCATCACAAAATCCATAGAAAGATCAATCAAAGGTCCATTAGGAATAGGCAATGGTGTATACAATCCATGGGGTTGAACACGAGATTTAGCTTGGCGACAAGTAATACATCTATCACATATTCTTTTCACATCTCGTTTCATATGAGGCCAATAAAAATGTTCTTTCAAAATAGCAAAAGTTTTATCAACACCAAAATGTTCCATTAAACCAGCCCCATGTGATTCCCTAACCAACAACTCACGCAAAGAACATGCAGGAGCACATAGTTTATTTTCACGAAACAAGAATCCATCAATTCTAAAGTATTTACCCACAGCATTCTTTTCACAAGTTTTAAACTCTTCACCGAAATCAAGGTCAGTATCATATAACTCTTTAATTCGTTCAAACCCAAGCAATTTCGTATCAAGAGAATTTAACAAAGCATACCTGCGAGACAAAGCATCTGCAACGACGTTCTCCTTACCTTGTTTATATCGAATAACATATGGAAATGTCTCGATAAACTCCATCCATCGTGCATGCATTTTGTTCAACTTGTGCTGACCCTTCAAATATTTTAATGATTCATGATCGGTGTGGATCACAAACTCCTTAGGCCACAAGTAATGTTGCCATGTCTCCAAAGCTCTAACCAAAGCGTACATCTCTTTGTCATATGTAGGATAGTTCAAAGCTTCCCCACTCAACTTTTCGCTAAAATATGCCACTAGTTTCCCTTCTTGCATCAACACAGCTTCAATCCCTAAACCTGAAGCATCATACTCAATCTCAAAAGTTTTAGCAAAGTTAGGTAAAATAAGTAAAGGAGCATTTGTTAATTTATCCTTAATCAAATTAAATGCTTTTTCCTGTTCATCACCCCACTTAAAGCCTACACTTTTCTTGATGACCTCGGTCAATGGTGCTGTAATCTCACTAAAATTCTGAACAAAACGTCAATAGAAACTTGTGAGTCCATGAAAACTTCGTACTTGACTCACATTGGTTGGACTCAGCCAATCCTGGATCGCACGTATTTTCTCCTCATCTATGACGAAGGAGATTTTTGTAATTTAATTTTAATATTTATTGAAGTAAATAAATATTTTCGATGATTTAATTATTAGATTAAATAATTAATTGATGCAATTGTGATAAATTAATTTAAGGATATGTGTTATATTTATTAAATTAATGTAGAGAATTTTATTATTCAAAGTTTGTAATTATGGGAGTTTATTAAATTAAAAGAAATATTTAATAAACCTAATGTTATTTTAATTAATGTAATAATTAATTAGAGATTTAATAATTTGAAATAATTAATTAATGAGAAAATTAATTATATGATGATGTGAATTAATGATAAATTATTATATTTTATTTAAATTAAATTAAATAAGATATTTGAATGGGGTGTGACATGATTTAAACTATATGATAAAAGGTTTTATTAAATTAAATGGATATAAGCCTTTAAGGCTAGCCAAATGATGCCTTAAGGGGAGTTGGGGGCAGTTAAACCATGTATGGAGTAACTGACCTCAACTCTGCGCATAAAGGCTCAGTTAATATTATTCTATGTATTCTTCATTAAGTGCTCAACTGAGAGCCAGAAAGATTTCAGAGATAAATTATGAGATTGAGAGAATTGTGAGTGTTTAATCAACAAGTTTTTGGTGAAAGGATCATCTGTGATCATCTCTTCTAAACTAGACTCTGGGTAAACTCTCCAAACCCAAATTCTTTTACGTCATTTAGTTTTCATAAAAAAAATGGCTTCACCTTTTGTAAAGTCTTTGTAATTGGGAAAGGGTATGATTATGGGTTTGTATATATGTTAAATGTTACTATATCGTATTTGATTATATATATATATATATATATTATGTAAACCATATCATCAATATCATAAAACATGTCGTATATGTTGCTCAAAACTTACAGAGTATGGGTTATGGCCATATGGCCTTATACGTGATTTTAATATGTCAAACATAATTGTTTTTGTAAAATTCCCACTCTTATTTGATTATGCATGTTGATACGAAGAGACCAAACCTTAAATGAACGGATTCGGTGTTATAACGAATCCGTAGTATTAATTTTCATGATTTATGTTCAAAACCTTCAAGAACAGTGAAATTTACATATTTTAATTCTGCAATTATGTGTTTTAATGGATTAAAATCATTATATAAATGTTGGGTAATGATTATGTATGAATTATATCATATGGGTATGTCTAAATTCGTGTAGAAAATAAGAAATTGGTAGAAATTGGCATGTTCTGCTATTTTTCATGAATCGCAAATTTCTCAGAATCGGTACGCCATACACCGCAGTACGTACATTTCGCCAAAATTCGTGTGCAGTGGCCACTACTACACCGCAAACGCTAGGTCTCGAAGTCTTACATGCCACAAGACCGTAGCTGAAAACTTAGTATCTAAATGTTAAATAGTAGCAAATACGCCACTCTCCAGAATGTTCATAAATGAAATTTTTAAAAAATGTTCAAGTCTAATAATGTGATAGCAACCTAATTTAATAAACATAGAAATATGTTAGAAGTATAATGAGATGTTAAAATAGATACTTAACATGTAAATAACATAATTGCATGTGGATTGAATTATTGAATACATAATTAGCTTGTTATTTCTGAAGTGTAAATTATGTGACAATGAATGTGATAAATTGACTAAGTATAGTCATAACCAAAGTTAGACAAAAAGAATGAAGTTGCTATGATTAGTTACGTTATAATTGGATATTGTGAACGTAAATGATATGTAGGATTTAAATCAAGGAACGAGTTTAATTAACATGTAATCTACGCACGAGGCAAGTTTCCTAACCCTACTTGTTATCATTATTCAATTTTATAAATCAAGTTCATTTGTTATGTTAAAGATTTACTATCTTTTCAAAGTATGATTCTGTTATACAATAATTGTTCTATTGTATACCTATTGAGATTGTTATTCATTATAAATACCATTTATTGTTGAACCTTGTTAGACTAGCGAATCCTTATTGATTCAACTAGTCTATAGTTGATGAACGTTCTAAATTCAGAACCCTTATTGATTTATCCAAACCAAACTTCCTTTGGTGCGGACTCTAATGTCAAACTGAGATGAACAACCCTACAAAGGTATTTACTTATGCGTTAGCATTAAGATATTGTGCACAGTATGGTACTAAGGTGTAAGACCCCAAATTATTAATAAATGAAATTTATTTTCCTCTATTTATTATTTTGAAATAGTAAGGGTTGATTTGATTAATGTGGATAGTTATGGGTAAAATATAAATATTTGAATAAGCAAGTGGTTATAAAATATTCATTATTGTTTGAGAATATTCATTTGGTCGTGGAATATTAAATACCGTCGGGGAATATTAAATGCTGACGCAATGGCCTTGATCTTTTATGGGCCCCATAACAAAAAGCGATTGGATGAAGAAAGCGACAAATATAAGTTGTTTATAAATAGCAGCGTAGTTATTCTGAATTATCTTGTTGGAATACCGGTGGTTAAAACACTCTAATACGCGTTGTTGAGCAAGAGTAGCTGCGGTATTGCACCAATTATTGATTCTTACGTGAAGAAGGCACTACTCAATAATTGTTACGATAATTCTTATTCGATATTTTATTTTATTGATTCAATAATTGTTGCATTGATATTTTTTATATTATTGTTGTTTCAATAAATTATCATTACACAGTATTTTCCATTATCAGACAATAATTCATATTATCTGAATAATATTATTGGATAACATTATTGGCAATGTCTAGAAAGTTACATCTAAGGAGAGGTTAGGTCACCTAATCAATGGCAAGATGAGAGAGATCCTTATTGAAAGCCCCTCTTTCACAGGAAGCGGCATGGTTGCCGATCTTGTGATTCTGTAATATTATTTGTGAATAATTAATTATTGATTTATATGATGAGAAAATATTGATTTTATGTGGATATAGATGGAGAAAATTTTAATGTGATAATTGTTGAAAATTAATATTTTATCTTTTTACGATAAAATAATTCATTTAAATATATTATTTTAATAATATATTAATGGTGATATTTTATAATGAATGTGGGATATATGAGTATATGAGGAGGAAGAGTATTTTTGTGGCATTAAATGTTTAACACATATTTTGTGTGTTGGTGGACACAATTATTGGTAGAAATTTGATTATAGCTTTGTAAAATCGTCTGTTTATGGATTTGGTCAATTTTATTTGGAATTTGGAAAAACTTTCTTACGCAAAGTTGTAGAGAATTGAATTTCCTATAATAAGTCGTGAGATTGAAATTTTCTGATAAAAGGGCTATTTATTATGAATTATTGAAGTTAGAAGCTCAAAATAATTAATTTTGGAAGTTTAAAATATTTAAAATAGGAAAAACGTTTTTGGAATGTTTAGGTGGCCTCATTTAACATGTGTAGGAGCTGAATTCAGTTGGCAAGTGTGCGTATGAGGTTTTGGAAAATATATATTAATATTATATTAAATTTTCTACTTTGGTGTTCTAAGCATTTTCCTATAAATAGGGTGCTTAGGTTAGAATTGAAAATCACTTTTAAGCTGAAGTTTTTCTCTCTCTATATTATCGAGCATATTCTTGTTAGTATTTTGAGTATACTTTGAGTGTTATTGCTATCTCTGCAAGTTCAAGTCATAGCTTTATATCAGGTGTTTCAACTAAAATCTTGTCTTTTCGAGGTAAGGATGTTATTTTATTCGAAAATGATATTATTTCTTCAATATCATTATGCTTAGAAATATTGGTTGGAAATTTTTATCAAATTTGGAACTTTTTCATGTCGGGGTTACTATTCACTGAGTTACTATTCACTATTCATTGAGTTACTATTCACTATTAGTACTATATGAAAGCGTGATGATGTTTTTGGGAAATTTCTATCTTTTGGTGTCGGAGTTACTATTCACGTATACGGATTATTATTCACGATATCGACACTATTCACGAATACGGTATTATTCACTGAAAAATGAAATTTCTTCTTTTTGTCCAAAATATCTATTATGGATACTAGCTTTGATTGTATCCATGTTTTGATCATTCTTGAATTTTACTCCACTCTGATTACTTATGAAGTATTTTTGAACTTGGATTGTTTAAAATACGAATCCTTAATATTGTTCTTTTGTTTCCTTTGGATTCGTTTCCTTTAAAATATTTTTCATCATCCTCAGTCCTAAATGATGATATTACTGAATATCTTTGGCCTGTAGTGCAAAGATGAATGATTTCTTGATGAATATCTTTGGCCCGTAGTGCAAAGATGAACAGGTGTTGAGATGAACATGACCAACTAATTAATATCTTTGGCCCGTAGTGCGAAGATGAGCAGTGTTTAGATGAACATAACCGGTGATGAATATCTTTGGCTTTGTAGTGCAAAGATGAATATTTGATTCGAGATATATATTGATTGATGTTCTGAGGATAAAATATCGACGATGAACTTTTAAATTCTTATATAGAAGATAGTAGTTTGCATTCTCTACTTAACTCTTCTAATGAATTATTATTTTCACAAATGAAGATTGATTTAAAAGCTGGTTGTCTATTGTATTTTATTAGATTTTTCCTGTTGAAGACTAACGATAATTTGTTGTATATTATCTTAGTCATAATATTCTTTCTTGGGCTAGTTGAGCTCACCCTTTTCCTTTTTGTTCCATTTTTCTTCTCGGGGAGGCGAGAATGTAGCGAGTACTAGTAAAGGGGTATGGAATGAAGGTTTAGAGAGAGTTGTTTAGTAGTCCTCACCATTTTGTAAAATAATGTATCAATAATTGTGATGGGGATTTATTTGCGTGTGGATATTGTCTAGAAGACAATAATTGTATTTAAACTCACAATTATATATGTTGTCGTATTTTGCACGACAAATGTATTAATAAAGTTATAGTTATTTCTGTACCATGTATTTGGCGACTCAGAATGGGTTGGATGGAATGGACCTATTTTGGGGGCGTCACTAGTATTAGAGCTTAGGGATATGATCTCTGGCGGAGATCGGGGAATAGAACTAGGAGGGGAGAGACGAGTAAATCCTTCGCTAGTGTGTCCTACCTAAGCTTATTTGTTAGTTAGTTAGTATATAGGGATATTATGTGATATATTGATTTCCTTAATTAACCCTTGTTTTATGGCGATGATTTGAGAATGTCGACTAAGAATATTAACAGTGGAGTAAATGAGACCGTGGAGATGCCTGTACTTACCAACGAGGAGAACGTGCAACAGGCTGGCAATGTACCTCCTGTGAACAACACCACTGAGCAGATGATGAACGAGGGGATGTTTAGAAGCTTTTTGCAGTTCATGCAAAATCAGACGAGGAAGACTCGTGTTCAAAATACAGGAGAAAATGATAGCAATTCACGGGTGGTCACAGCCAAGCAGTTCAAAGAGTTGGGACCACTAGAATTCTGGGGAAAGCCGGATCCGATTAAGGCGGAGACGTGGGTCAAACAAATTACCAAGATATTCGATGTCTTGGGATGCACAGAGGAACAGAAAGTTCCATTCGCTACTTTTATGTTCCAATGGCGAGGCGATTCTTGGTGGGAATCGTGAAGCATACCCATCCAGCTGCACTCAGCATGTCATGGGAGACGTTTTAGAAACAGTTCAATGACAAATACTTCCCTAAAAGTATTCGTCATATGAAGGAAGTGGAGTTTATTAAACTGGAGCGAGAATAACATGGCGGTGATCCCGATGACGAGGCGAAGTTCGCGGAGTTATCGAGTTTGCACCTCATTTGGTGGAGAATGAGGAGCATTATGACGCGGATGTTTACGAGAGGTTTGAAACCCAGATCGTCAAGTATCTCATTTCTCATAAATTTTCTCTCTATTCGGATGTTGTCAGCAGGCTCGAGTTGTTAGAAAGCGAGATAACGAAATACGTTCAATTGGGGACCATAACCGAGGATTATCCAAGAAGATAGCGATCATCGAATAACGATAACCAGCGGAGAAAGAAGAATACGGACAAAGGCGGTAACCACTCTGGTGGTAATCGTGGCCATGAAAATAGAAGAAGCGAGTCGGGAGGAGATTTTAAAATAGGAGATTCAACAACGACCATGTGAAGGCGTCGGTACCAAGATGTAATTGGTTCCAAGGAGGAGAAAGACCACCGGGTCGTATGTTACAAATGGGAAAGAGGGACATATCAGCCCAAATTGCCCACAATAGTTTAAGGTATGCTATAATTGTGGAAAAGAAGGACATATCGCTCGAGATTGTACGATATCGAAACCCAGTCCAGCGGGAATGGTGACTCAAAAGTATGTCCCAGAAAAGTCAAAGTCAGCGGTTCTGGAAGAGCGTTTGTCGTGGCCAGGTCAAAATGCGAGGAACCCGAACGAAGTTAGCACGCGGGTTAGTTAATTATAAATTCTTGCGAAGTTTATACCTTACTAGATACCGATTCTACCCATTCTTTTATCTCTCTTGTTTGCGCTCAGCGTTTGAACTTGACTACGGAGAAATTAGACTTTGACCTATTTATGGAGACTCAGATTGGGAGAAACTTTCATTACATCCGTTGTTTAGAAATCTTGCTTGATTCAGTTGGCACTATCACATTACCGTTAACCTTATTTCTATAGAGATATTTGCTTTTGATGTGATTTTAAGGTTAACTACTCATCATGCCAAAATTGATTACTTTCGTAAGGTTGTTAGTTTTCATATTCTAAGCAACTTTGTTATTGAATTCAAGCAATCAAACCATTGTAGTTAAACATTTTCATATCAAGCCATGAAGTCATTCGTTTATTATGGATGTCAAGTTTTCTTAGTCCATGTTATGGATTTGAATAAAGAGACATCGATTTGAATAATATTCTGTTGTTATTGATTTTTCTGACGTATTTCTGAAGAATTTCTTGGTTTACTCCCAAAGAGCGATATTAAATTTTGTATCGACTTTGAACCCGGTACAAAACTCATTTCTAAAATCTCATATCGAATGGCTCTATTGAACTTCGTGAGTTAAAATTCAACTATAGAATTTGGTACTGAGCCTTTATCCGGTGACTTCCTTTGTGGAATGCAAAGCCGGACTCTCGTAGGGGACACCATATTAGATGCGATAGTAAAGCGATAGGTGTCATTGTAACGTCTTATCCAAGGTTGGGATATGAGTCGCGATTGAGAACAACCTAAGTCGGTAATCGAAATACGTAGCTTTTTAGGCTTAGTTGGTTATTATCGGAGATTCGTTGAAGGATATTCTCGAATCGCTATTCCATTAACTTGGTGACTCGTAGAGATACAAAATTGAATGGAGCAAGGAATGTGGGAAGAGCTTGAAGAACTCAAGAGGAGACTCATTTGAAAGACATGTTACGACCATGCCATCTGGAAAAGCGAGCGTGGTAGGCGGCGTGTTGAGTAGAAGATCGTATACAAGTCTGAGTACGATATTGTCAAAGACTCATTTCAGTATAATTTACAAATAATAGAGATGGAGATGAAAACTCTAGGTACCCACGCGATGATGATATCAAGTATAATCGACTTTAATCGATAAATTTAAAGCTTATCAAGCTACTGACACACTGGAGTTGATGAATATGAAGAAGATGTCAAGAAGTCGTTATTCCAAAAGCGAGAATCGGTGAGGTGAGGAAAGCTCAAACCTTCGATTTATTAATCCATTTGAAATTCTCGATCGAATAGGAGCTGTGGCCTATAGACTCGTTTTTTACCGCCAAGTATGGCGTGTTCATAACGTTTTTCACGTATCGATGTTACGTAAATATGTGGACGACCGAACCACGTCATTGAGTTAGAACCGGACGAGATATAGAAGACTTAACGTCACGAGGAGGTACTGTCAAGATCTTGGATAGGAAAGAACATGTCCTATGTATCAGAGGTTATACCACAAGTTAAAGTTTTGTGGAGAAACCATGCTATTGAGGAAATGACACGGGAGTTGGAAATGGAAATGAAAGCGAGGTATTCTCATCTTTTGAAAACACCAGTATCGTCACGTCAATTTCGAGGACGAAATTTCATAAGGAGGGAGGTTGTAAGACCCCAAATTATTAATAAATGAAATTTATTTTCCTCTATTTATTATTTTGAAATAGTAAGGGTTGATTTGATTAATGTGGATAGTTATGGGTAAAATACATAAATATTTGAATAAGCAAGTGGTTATAAAATATTCCTTATTGTCGGAGAATATTCGTTTGGTCGTCGTGGAATATTAAATTTGTCGGGAATATTAAATGCGATGAGTATGATCTTTTGTGGCCCCATAACGAAAAAGCGATTGGATGAAGAAAGCGACAAATATAAGTTGTTTATAAATACTTGGCGTAGTTATTCTGAATTAATCTTGTTGGAATACCGGTGGTTAAAACACACTAATACGTGTTGTTGAGCAGTAGCTGCGGTATTGCACCAATTATTGATTCTTACGTAAGAAGGCACTACTCAATAATTGTTAATGTAATTCTTATTCGAGTATTTTATTTTATTGATTCAATAATTCTTTGCATTGATATTTTATATTATTGTTGTTTCAATAAATTATCATTTACGGTATTTTCCATTATCAGAGCAATAATTCATATTATCTGAATAATATTATTGGATAACATTATTGGCAATGTCTAGAAAGTTACATCTAAGGAGAGGTTTGGTCACCTAATTCTGCGGCCAAGAAGGAGAGATCTTTATTGGAAGCCCCCCCTCTTTCACAGGAGCGGCACTGGTTGCAAGATCTTTGTGATTCTGTAATATTATTTTGTGAATAATTAATTATTGATTTATATGATGAGAAAATATTGATTTTATGTGGATATAGATGGAGAAAATTTTTAATGTGACAATTGTTGAAAATTAATATTTTATCTTTTACGATAAAATAATTCATTTAAATATATTATTTTAATAAATATATTAATGGTGATATATTTTATAATGAATGTGGGATATATGAGTATATGAGGAGGAAGAGTATTTTTATGGCATTAAATGTTTAACACATATTTTGTGTGTTGGTGGACACAATTATTGACCGAAATTTGATTATAGCTTGTAAAATCGCCCGTTTATGGATTTCGGTCAATTTCTGTTTGGAATTTGGAAAAACTTTCTTCTGCAAAGTTGTAGAGAATTGAATTTCCTATAAAAACACGCGAGACTCGAATTTTCTGATAAAAGGGCTATATATTATGAATTATTGAAGTTCCGAAGCTCCGAAATAATTAATTTTTGGAAGTTTAAAATATTTAAAATAGGAAAAACGTTTTTGGAATGTTTAGGTGGCCTCATTTAACATGTGTAGGAGCTGAATTCAGTTGGCAAGTGTGCGTATGAGGTTTTGGAAAATATATATTAATATTATATTAAATTTTCTACTTTGGTGTTCTAAGCATTTTCCTATAAATAGGGTGCTTAGGTTAGAATTGAAAATCACACCAGAAACTGAAGTTTTCTCTCTCTATATTATCGAGCGTATTCTTGTGAGTATTTTGAGTATACTTTGAGTGTTGCTATACGGTGCAAGTTCAAGTCATAGCCTATATCCGGTGTTTCAACTAGAAGTACTATCTTACGAGGTAAGGGATGTTATTTTATTCAAAAATGATATTATTTCTTCAATATCATTATGCCGAAATATTGGTTGGAAATTTTTATCAAATTTGGAACTTTTTCATGTCGGGGTTACTATTCATGAGTTACTATTCACGAGTTACTATTCACGAGTACTATTCACGAAGCGTGATGATATTTTTTGTGAAATTTCTATCTTTTGGTGTCGGAGTTACTATTAACGTATACGGTACTATTCACATATATGGCACTATTCACGAATACGGCACTATTCACCGAAAAATGAAATTTCTTCTTTTTGTCCAAAATATCTATTCTGAATACTAGCTTTGATTGTATCCATGTTTTGATCATTCTTGAATTTTACTCCACTCTGATTACTTATGAAGTATTTTTGAACTTGGATTGTTTAAAATACGAATCCTTAATATTTGTTCTTTTGTTTCCTTTGGATTCGTTTCCTTTAAAATATTTTTCATCATCCTCGGTCTAAATGATGATATTCTTGAATATCTTTGGCTGTAGTGCAAAAGATGAATGATTTCTTGATGAATATCTTTGGCCAGTAGTAAAAAAGATGAGCAGTGTTGAGATGAACATGATTGTTGATTAATATCTTTGGCCCGTAGTGCAAAGATGAGCAGTGTTTAGATGAACATGACCGGTGATGAATATCTTTGGACTGTAGTGCAAAGATGAATATTTGATTCGGATATATATTGATTGATGTTTTTGGGATAAAATATCGACGATGAACTTTTAAATTCATATATAGAAGATAGTAGTTTGCATTCTCTACTTAACTCTTCTAATGAATTATTATTTTCGCTGCGAAGATTGATTTAAAACTGGTTGTCTATTGTATTCTATTAGATTTTTCCCTGTTGAAGACTAACGATAATTTGTTGTATATTATCTTAGTCATAATATTCTTTGTTGGGCTAGTTGAGCTCACCCTTTTCCTTTTTGTTCGATTTTTCTTCTCAGGAGGTGAGAATGTAGCGAGTACTAGTCGGGGTATGGAATGAAGGTTCTAGAGAGAGTTGTTTAGTAGTCCTCACCATTTTTGTAAAATAATGTATCAATAATTGTGATGGGGATTTATTTGCGTGTGGATATTGTCTAGAAGACAATAATTGTATTTAAACTCACAGTATATATGTTGTCGTATTTTGCACGACAAATGTATTAATAAAGTTATAGTTATTTCTGTACCATGTATTTGGCGACTCAGAATGGGTTGGATGGAATGGACCTATTTTGGGGGCGTCACATAAGGGCTGATCCCCCTAAGTACGAGTAGAAAGGTCCATAGTCTTATGACTGTTAAAGGTTTCAAGTATAACCCTTGCTAACTTAGGACATAGTTCAAGGTCTTATGACCCTCGGAAATCTTTTGATTCTTGTTATTCATTCTTGATTCAAAAGTTGAGCTTTTATTTCAGAAGTCTTTGATTCACTCGCATGTTATTATACATTGTTATTTCATTATTTTACTTGTGGTCAATCATGCTCACTCTTGCTTAATAATAACATTGCAGTTAAGAACGAAAAGTACGACGAGCCTTCTACTAGCAAAGGCAAGGGCAAGATTAATAAGTGATAAAGACTTGTTGTTTTATATGATGATGTATTTCTGTTTAGACTTAAGTGAATGATGTTGTTAAGAATTATGAATTGTTTATGTTTCCGCACCAGATGTTTAAGGTTAGTTTAACCTGGGATTGTATTTATTATTCGGATGTTGTAACCCCATCAGGGGAGGATTTTATTTCTATCTATTGCATGGTTTGCATTTATTATGGGTAGATAGATAGATGATATTTGTACAGTGAACACCAAATCCCATGGAATTTAAGTACTCGGATTTGGGGGTGTCACAGGTTGGTATCAGAGCCATAGGTTATGAACCTTAGGTGGGGGAACAACCTTAGGTAGTAGCCTTATAGGAAGAACATAGAGATGGAAAACTCTTATCGAGTTCTAGGAAATGAATTTTTGTAATTCATTGAAGTTAATAAAAGACTTTACGTGCTTATGTGTTAAATTATGTGCTCACTAGTACGACTTATTAACTAAAACTCGAAATTTTGTTGTCAGGATGTCTGACATTGGAGGAACTAGTCGAGCTGGGGAGGAGGAACCCCGAGACATTCATGTCGTTAGGGAACAGTAGGTACAGAGGGAGTCATCTCCGTTGATCACCGTTGTTGGTCAGGAGCATGAACCTGAGACTGATCCTGAGGAGGAATTTGAAGAAGAAGAAGAAGAACAGGAGTTTCCACAGCGCTCCATTGATGCTGAGATGTACGACACATTATACGACCGTAACGTGGAGTTACGAGATGAGGTGCAGGATCTGACTGAGCGGGCGATTATTCAGCAGATTACTCTCGAGTAGAAGGAGAGGGAGATTTCAACTCTTCACTCATGACTAGGAAATGTAGAATGGGATTTGGTCCGCGAGAAGGGTCAAACCGAAGATAAGACCGAGGAGATAGAGAAGTTGAAGAAGGAATTGAAGGAAAGCTCTGAAAGGCTGATCATAGCAGAGGAAGGCTGGGTGAGAGAGTCACGTCGTGCTGATCTTGCGGAAAAAGATGGTCGTGCAAAGAAGGCGAAGCTTGGGGAGACATGCTCTACACTTAATCATGCAATGGATGAGGCCCATGATCGAGTTTTGAGGTACCCCATCCAGTTCGAAGGACTTCCATCGTAAATGTTGGATCGCAGGACGATGTCTCGCATCATGGAAGAGGAGCGTAGCAAGGCTATTCAGCACCTTGACAGACAGTGATAGAATTTGTTTACTTATGTGATAAACTTGTCTATTATTTAGATGTAAATTCCGATGTAGTTATGAACAAAGGAATATTTTAATATTTAAATCATGTGGATTCTTTATCTCAGGATAGTTGATGTAAATAGCAGTGATGCTATCGTCTGATGTTAAAACTTTTGTTTTGAATGAATATATATCAAGTTGTTTGAGATAATGTGTTACTTAATTATATTAAATTGTTGAGTTAAGTCTTAACTATTTAGAGAATTTAATAGAGATTTAATAAGCATATATTTTAACAAAATTATGCCGCCAAGAAGAAGACAACAACGTCAACCAGCTCAAGAAGAGTCAACAAATAATAACAATAATGCCAATGCTAATCCCGTTCAGCAGTTGGTTAACTTACTGACTGGAGCAATGAATAATTAACCTCAAGCTCCACCAAATACTACGTTTAAATATTTCAAGGCGGTGGGACTGCCAAAGTTTAAAGGTTCCATGAACCCGGTCGAGGCTCAAACGTGGGTTATGGAGATGGAGAAGGTTTTCGACGTTGCTAGGGTTAGAGAAAACCAGAAGACCGCTTTTGCAACATTTATGCTGAAGTCTGAAGCAAGCTATTGGTGGCAAGCAAACAAAGTTCGTGGAGGTGAAGGTGTAATTACTTGGGAGAGATTTAAAGAGATGTTTTTCGAGATGTATTTCCCGACCAGTTCGCAGAACCGGATGGATGTTCAATTTTTGGAATTGAAGCAGGGAAATATGACCGTACCTGATTATGCGGCTAGATTCAATGAGTTGGCAAGGTTCGCCCCGTACCAAGTACACACGGATGAGAGAAAAGCCAGAAGATTTGAACAAGGACTAAAGCCCTGGGTATATAGTAAAGTATCAATGTTTCAGATAAACACATTTGCCGGATTACTAGAAAAGGCCATCCTCGCTGAAGGTAGAAGCGATGCGGTGACCAAGTACAATCAAGATCAGAAGAAGAAGAAGAATGAAAGTGAAGGAAATAACAAGGCTAGTGGAAGTGGCACAGGAATTAGAAATTTTAATCAGAAGAAAAGGTGGAATGACAACTCATCATCGGGGAATCAACAAGGAAGTCAGAAGAAAAGAATCGAAGCATGCCCGACCTATGGGAAAGCTCATCTGGGAGTTTGTATGAAGGGAAAAATAGTGTGTTACAATTGTAGTCAAGAAGGCCACATAACACCTAATTGTCCTAACCCAAAGAAGGGTGCTTGCCTCACTTTTGGTTCAAAGGACCATCTGGCAAGAGACTGTCCTAAGAAGGGATCAGGAGGGGCAGGACCAGGAGGAAACCGGGGAAATAACAGTGGAAACGCCTTGACTATCACCGGACCAACTGCAACCAATCGACCGCCAGGACTTTCAACATGACGGTGCAGGATGCAGTTCAGTCTCGTGATGTGGTGTCATGTATCATTCCAATCAATAAAATTAATGCTTATGTATTATTTGATTCGGGTGCTACTTGTTCCTTTATATCCGATGACTTTGCTAAGAATTTAGATTTGCCCAAGGATGAGTTGGAATATCCCATGAATATAGAAATTGCGAATAGAGAAATAATCCCTGTTAAGTACGTGTATAAGAACTGTAGAGTGGATATTAAGGTTAATATCATGAACGTAGATCTTATCCCTATTCGACTTGGGGAATTTGACGTTATATTGGGAATGGACTGGTTATTCAATTACGGGGCTGTAATTGATTGCCAAAAGAAGCGTATTAACCTTATGACTCCGTCAAAGGTTGTGTTTTATGGTAGCAAGTCGCCTAGACAAGCGAGTTGTCTGACGATGATGCATGCCAGGAAGTTATTAAGACAAGGCTGTGTAAGATACTTAGCTTACATAGTCAACAGTCGAAAAGAGAATCCGAAGGTTGAAGAAATACCGATTGTGAGGGACTTCGTCGATGTATTTCCAGATGATTCGCCAGGACTTCCACCAGATAGAGAGGTAGATTTTGTGATCAATTTGGCACCCGGAACTGCTCCAATATCGAAGGCACTATACTGAATGGCACCAGTAGAGATGAAAGAACTAATGGTACAACTACAAGAATTACTGGACAAGAAGTACATTCAACCGAGCGTATCGCCGTGGGGAGCGCCGGTGTTGTTTGTGAAAAGAAGGATGGATCGATGCGACTCTGCATTGACTACGAGAGAACTAAATAAGGTCCTGATTAAGAATAGATATCCATTACTGAGGATCGACGACTGTTTGATCAATTGAAGGGGCGAGATACTTTTCAAGATAGACTTAAGAAGCGGTTATCATCAAGTGAAGGTAAGGCGGAGGATGTCTAGAAAAAAGCGCTCGTTCGAGCGATATGGTCACTTCAAATTTTTGGTAATGTTATTTGGTCTAACGAATGCTCTGCAAACATTTATGGGACTAATGAATGGTGTGTTCAAGCCGGTTTTGGACAAATTTGTAGTGGTATTTATAGACGACATTTTGGTATATTCAAAAACCAAAGAAGAACATGAAGAGCATTTGAGATTAACGTTGGAGGTATTGAGAAGGCAGAAATTGTATGCTAGGTTTTTGAAATGTGAATTTTGGATTGAGCGAGTACAATTTCTTGGTCACGTGATCGATAAAAACAGAATTTCGGTAGATCCATCAAAAGTCGAAGCCGTGATTAACTGGGATCAGCCTAGAACACCGTCGGAAGTACGAAGTTTTCTTGGATTAGTAGGATATTACAGAAGATTCATACAAGACTTTTCCAAGATCGCAACTCCTCTAACGAATTTAACTCGAAAAGCTGTGAAATTTGTTTGGACGGATAAGTGTGAGGAAAGTTTTCAAGAATTGAAGAAGAGGTTGAGTACGGCACCTGTGTTATCTCTCCCGGATGATACAGGAAACTTTGTTGTTTTTAGTGATGCGTCGCATAAAGGACTTGGTTGTGTGCTTATACAAAATGGCAGAGTCATTGCGTATGCATCACGACAATTGAAGGATTACGAGAAGGGATATCTAACCCACGACTTGGAGTTAGCTGCAGTAGTTTTTGCTTTGAAAATTTGGAGGCACTATCTCTACGGGGAGAAGTGTGAAATATATCTGAGACAAAAAGAGTCGAAATATATTTTTACACGAAGGACTTGAATATCGTCAAAGAAGGTGGTTGGAGTTAATTAAGGACTACGATTGTGAGATTTTATACCATCCGGGTAAAGGCGAATGTAGATTCTGCCGATGCCTTAAGTAGAAAGGGTCAGGAGAAGTTGATGATGTTGACCGCTCAGGAGGAGCTAATTTTAGAAATTGAGAAACTGGAGTTGGAAGTGAAGTATCCTATGGAAATTGATGAGAAGCTATTTCAGATGTAATCTGGTACAACCCTACTAGATAGAGTTAAGGAGGCTCAACTTCAGAACGAGGAATGCAAAAAGGTGATAAAGAAGATATCTGAAGGAACCGAACAAAGATTTAAGATGGATAAGGAAGGAATACTGAGATTTGAGAGCAAAATTTGGGTACCGCCAGTACAAGAGATTAAGGAAGACATTTTGAGCGAGGCTCATAGTTCACGATATTCGATTCACCCTGGTAGTACCAAGATGTACCAAGATCTTCGACAACATTTATGGTGGCCGAATTTGAAACGTGATGTTACAGAATGTGTTGCCAAGTGTCTGACCTGTCAGAAAATGAAAGCAGAACATCAGAGACCGAGTGGATTGCTGCAACCATTGGTGATCCCCAAATAGAAATGGGAACATATTACAATGGACTTCGTGGTTGGCCTTCCGACGACTCAAAAAGGCTACGACGCAGTATGGGTTACCGACTGACAAAATCCGCACACTTCCTTCCGATAAAAATCAGATTCAACTTAGATCAATTGGCAAGGTTAAACGTAAAAGAGATTGTTTCGAGGCACGGAGTGCCGGTATCAATTGTTTCTGATAGAGATCCGCGCTTTACATCGAATTTTTAGAAGCGTCTACAGGAATGTATGGGAACGCAATTGCGAATGAGTACAGCATACCACCCTCAAACAGACGGACAGAGTGAGAGAACGATTCAGACATTAAAAGATATGCTAAGAGCCTGTGTAATGAACTTTAAAGGAAATTGGGATGATCACCTACCGTTAGTAGAGTTTGGCTACAACAACAGTTACCACGCTAGTATAGGCATGCTGCCTTATGAAGCATTATACGGTAGAAAGTGCAGAACTCCGCGCTACTGGGATGAAGTTGGCAAAAGACAGTTGCTAGGGCCAGAATTGGTACAACAGATAGCAGAAATAGTCAAAATAATCCGAACACAACTGGTAGCAGCTCAAGATAGGCAGAAGAAATACGTCGATCCACATCATAAAAACATTAGTTTGAATCGGGTAGTTATGTGTTTTTAAAGGTCTCTCCCTGGAAGGGAAAGATCAGGTTCAGAAAGAAAGGGAAATTAAGCCCAAGATTCATTGGACCATTTGAAATACTACGAAGAATCGGAGAAGTCGCGTATGAGGTAGCCTTACCTCCAGCACTCGAGAATGTCCACAACGTCTTCCATGTTTCTGTTTTACGACCCTACAAACCCGATTACAAGCATGTAACTGAATACGAACCCCTGTATTTTGAAAAAGACTTATCTTACGAGGAGATTCCTGTTCAAATTGTCGACGGAAAAGAACAAGTTCTCAGAAATAAAGTAATACCTTCTGTTAAGGTAATTTGGAGGAACCACAACGCTGAAGAAGCTACGTGGGAACTCGAAGAGA
The DNA here is from genome assembly GCA_020205615.1 of Panax quinquefolius. Taxonomy (NCBI): domain Eukaryota; kingdom Viridiplantae; phylum Streptophyta; class Magnoliopsida; order Apiales; family Araliaceae; genus Panax; species Panax quinquefolius. The sequence continues at coordinate 34,492,733 of CM035174.1, read as the reverse complement.
ATATGATGAAGAATTACCTTCATATATTTACTTAAATTACGTGTAAGCGATTCTGGGGATAGAATCTTTATAAGGGGGGAGAATATGACGGGTTGAATTTAATGAGTCGTGATTCTGGGGACAAAATCCTTTTAAGTGGGAAAGATGTGACGAACGAGAGTTTCGTAATTTAATTTTAATATTTATTGAAGTAAATAAATATTTTCGATGATTTAATTATTAGATTAAATAATTAATTGATGCAATTGTGATAAATTAATTTAATGATATGTGTTATATTTATTAAATTAATGTAGAGAATTTATTATTCAAAGTTTGTATTTATGGGAATTTAGTAAATTAAAAGAAATATTTAATAAACCTAATGTTATTTTAATTAATGTAATAATTAATTAGAGATTTAATAATTTGAAATAATTAATTAATGGAAAATTAATTATATGATGATGTGAATTAATGATAAATTATTATATTTAAATTAAATTAAATTAAATAAGATATTTGAATGGGGTGCGATATGATTTAAACTATATGATAAAAGGTTTTATTAAATTAAATGGATATAAGCCTTTAAGGCTAGCCAAATGATGCCTTAAGGGGAGTTGGGGGCAGTTAAACCACGTATGGAGTAACTGACCTCAACTCTGCGCATAAAGACTCAGTTAATATTATTCTACGTATTCTTCATTAAGTGTTCAACTAAGAGCCAGAAAGATTTCAGAGAGAAATTGTGAGATTGAAAGAAATTATGAGTGTTTAATCAACAAGTTTTTGGTGAAAGGATCATCTATGATCATCTCTTCTAAACTAGACTCTGGGTAAACTCTCCAAACCCAAATTCTTTTACGTCATTTAGTTTTCATAAAAAAATGGCTTCACCTTTTGTAAAGTCTCTGTAATTGGGAAAGGGTATGATTATGGGTTTGTATATGTGTTAAATGTTACTATATCGTATTTGATTATATATATATTATGTAAACCATATCATCAATATCATAAAACATGTCGTATATGTTGCTCAAAACTTACAGAGTATGGGTTTTGGCCATATGGAATTATACGTGATTTTAATATGTCAAACATAAATGTTTTTGTAAAATTCCCACTCTTATTTGATTATGCATGTTGATACAAAGAGACCAAACCTTAAATGAACGGATTAGGTGTTATAACAAATTCGTAGTATTAATTTTCATGATTTATGTTCAAAACCTTCAAGAACATCAAGAAGAGTGAAATTTACATATTTTAATTTTGTAATTATGTATTTTAATGGATTAAAATCATTATATAAATGTTGGGTAATGATTATGTATGAATTGTATCATGTGGGTATGTCTAAATTCGTTTAAAAAATAAGAAATTGGTAAAAATTGGCATGTTCTGCTATTTTTCATGAATCGCAAATTAATCTGGAATCTGTATAATGCCTTGTACTTGCCTCATTTAATTCTGCTGCCTAATTACTGCAATGTGTGTCAGTCTCAATGCATATTATCTGCATGTCTTGCAAGTCATGAAGAACTTAATCTAACAAAGTGTACTTTGCATGCCACTCTCCAGAATGTTCAGAAACGAAATTTTTAAAAAATGTTCAAGTCTAATAATGTGATAGCAACCTAATTTAATAAACATAGAAATATGTTAGAAGTATAATGAGATGTTAAAATAGATACTTAACATGTAAATAACATAATTGCATGTGGATTGAATTATTGAATACATAATTAGCTTGTTATTTGTGAAGTGCAAATTATGTGACAATGAATGTGATAAATTGACTAAGTATAGTCATAACCAAAGTTAGACAAAAAGAATGTAGTTGCTTTGATTAGTTATGTTATAATTGACTGGTATTGTGAACGTAAATGATATGTAGGATTTAAATCAAGGAACGAGTTTAATTAACGTGTAATCTACGCACGAGACAAGTTTCCTAACCCTACTTGTTATCATTATTCAAGTTTATAAATTAAGTTCATTTGTTATGTTAAAGATTTACTATCTTTTCAAAGTATGATTCTGTTATACAATAATTGTTCTATTGTATACCTATTGAGATTGTTATTCATTATAAATATAATTTATTGTTGAACCTTGTTAGACTAGCGAATCCTTATTGATTCAACTAGTCCATAGTTGATGAACGTTTTAAATTCAGAACCCTTATTGATTTATCCAAACCAAACTTCATTTGGTGCGGACTCTAATAACAAACTGAGATGAACAACCCTACAAAGGGATTTACTTATGCATTAGTGTTAAGATATTGTGCACAGTATGGTACTAAGGGATGATCCCCCTCAGTACGAGTAGAAAGGTCCATAGTTTTATGACTGTTAAAGGTTTCAAGTATAACCCTTGCTAACCTAGGACATAGTTCAAGGTCTTATGACCCTCAGAAATCTTTTGATTCTTGTTATTCATTCTTGATTCAAAAGTTGAGCTTTTATTTCAGAAGTCTTTGATTCACTCGCATGTTATTATACATTGTTATTTCATTATTTTACTTGTGGGCAATCGTGTTCACTCTTGCTTAATAATAACATTGCAGTTAAGAATAAAAAGTACGACGAGCCTTCTACTAGCAAAGGCAAGGGCAAGATTAATAAGTGATAAGACTTGTTATTTTATATGATGATGTATTTCTATTTAGACTTAAGTTAATGATGTTGTTAAGACTTATTAATTATTTATGTTTCCGCACAGATGTTTAAAGTTAGTTTAACCTGGGATTGTATTTATTATTAGGATGTTGTAACCCCATAAGGGGAGGATTTTATTTCTATCTATTGCATGGTTTGCATTTATTATGGGTAGATAGATAGATGATATTTGTATAGTGAACACCAAATCCCGTGGAATTTAAGTACCCAGATTTGGGGGTGTCACAGGTCAACTTGGACTCCCTGTGAACTCACAACAAGCCAAGAAAAACAACTCTATCCGAATAAAACGTGTATTTTTCCATGTTAGCAAATAACTTTTCTTTTCTAAGTACATCTAAAAAAGATTTTAAATGCAATGCATGATCTTCCAAGTTTTTCCTATAAATCAAGATATCATCAAAATAAACTACGACAAATTTTCCAATGAATGGACGCAAAACATGGTTCATTAATCTCATGAAAGTGTTGGGTGCATTAGTTAAACCAAAAGGTAATACTAACCACTCAAAAGACCATATTTTGTTTTAAACGTTGTTTTCCATTCATCACCCTCTTGCAATCGAATTTGATGATAACCACTTTTTAAATTAATTTTTGAAAATATGCAAGACACATGTAATTCATCTAGCATATCATCTAAACGAGGAATGGTATGTCAATATTTTACCGTAATGTTATTTACCGCTCGACAATCGATGCACATTCTCTATTTTCCATCCTTTTTCGGCACTAGAATCACCGAAACTGCATACAGGCTCATAATTTCTCTCACGAATCCTTTCCCCATCAGCTCGTAAACTTGCCTTTGTAACTCTTTCGTCTCCTCGGGATTACTTCGATAAGCCGGATGGTTTGGAATCATCGCACTAGGAACCAAATCAATTTTATGCTCAATTCCCCGAATAGGTGGTAGTCCTTGAGGAAGCTTCTTGGGAAATACATCTTTGAATTCCTGTAAGAGAGATGAAACAACACTAGGCAAAATTTCATTAGCGTTAGTATTCAAAAGTGCTTCTTTATACCGAAGTAAAATCATAGGCTGTTTAGAAATCAAAGCTCTTCTCACATCACTCTTTTTTGCCAATATATTTGTTTTTCTCTCATCTTTCTTTTTCTCTATTTCTTTTTCTCTCTTTTTTTCTTCTTGATTTTTCTTTTTTTCACTCTCTTTTCTTTGTTTATGATTTTTCTGCAAATGAATTTGATCCTCATGTACTTGTTGTGGTGACAAAGGACGCAAAGAGATCTTCTTATTGTCGTGAACAAAGGAATATATGTTGGTAAACCCATCATATTGAAGCCTCCTATCAAATTGTCATGGTCTACCCAATAATATATGCCCTGCATGCATAGGCACCACATCACACAATATCTTATCAACATACCGACCAATAGCAAATGGAACTAACACATGTTTGGTTACTTTAATGTCTGCATTATCATTGAGCAATTCCAAACGATACGGCTGCGGATGTTTGGTAGTAGGTAACCCCAATTTCTCCACCATCATAGTGTTTGCCACATTTGTACAGCTGCCTCCATCTATGACTACATAACAAATTTTCTCAATCACAAGACATCGAGTATGGAATAGATTTTCCCGTTGTTCACTGCTCTCCTCTTTAACCTGGGCACTAAGTGCTCTTCTTGTAACCAGAATTTCACCATGTATCGCGTCCTCACCTATCTCCTCTAATGGTGGCATAGAATCAGTGTCGCTCTCTTCCCCCTCGGTCTCTATATCTCTATTGTCAAGTAACAACATTTTCCTCTGATTTGGACATTGGCTAGAAATATGTCCCCTGCCTTGACACTTGAAGCATACAATATCCTGATTACGCCCAAAAGAAGGTTGTTCATTTTTACCTTGTATATCTCGGCTAGTAGATCCTTGCTTAGGTTGCACCTTTGGTTTGATCGCAGCTGTCTTTTCCTCTCGCTTTGCCAGATTAGGTCTCCATAATGAACTAGCATTAGATTGTCCTCGTTGTCCTCCTCATCTCTTGAGTTGTTTCTCTATCTTAGTAGCCATATGGACCAGTTCTTCTAACTCTAAATAATGTTGTCGTTCAACCAAGTCTGCAATCTTCCAGTTCAATCCTGCCGAGAACCTAGCCATCGATGCTTCATTGTCCTCAATCAAATTAGCCCGATCCTTCAACATCTCCATCTCCCTATAATATTCATCCACACTCCGACTTCCCTGTTTAAGAGTTTATAAACTACGACTGATCTCCCATTGATAGTATGATGGTACTAACCTCTTTTTTATGATAGCTTTCATCTCCACCCAAGTTGTAATCGGCCGCTCTTCACACCTTCTATGATTAGTTGTCAACTGATCCCACCATATCAATACATATCCAGAAAACTCTGTAACGGCCAGTTTGACTTTCTTAAGGTCTAAATAATTGTGACAGTCAAAGATTCACTCCATTTTGGTTACCCAATCTAAATAAGCCTCAAGATCACCCATGCCTTGGAAAGCTGGAATCTTCATTTTTATGTTATCCAAATTGTCATCTTCTTTGTCCCGACCTCCTCTTTCCCTAGCACGTCCGTGTCTTTGATGTCAAAAATTAGATTCACGATCTTCCGCTGTACAACTGTCCTCACTATAAGGGTCTTCCTTTCTTGCGTCAGTTTGTTGTGTCCTCGTCTTGTTTTGCATCCCATGAGTGTTTTGGGATAACTCAGCCATGGACACCCTCATCTCTTCTAATTGTTTTTGCATTTGCTCTATAGTCTTTCTCAATCTTCAATCCCATTCTTTATGCATGACTTCCATATGGAATTTCAATTCAGTTGTTGAGGGTTGTTCCTAATAACTTCCTTTATCCTTCGAGTTAGACATATTTCCTACAAAATAAGGGTTAGTAGAAAACAATTTCCACACCACTCCCTTATGTGTTTCGCTCGAATCAATGGTTCACTCGTGTATAGTCTCAATAAATTGGCTTTTACCCTCGATTATTCTCACCACTAAGCCTTTTACCTCAAATATTCTCTCTAATAGGTTCTTTTTGAATTCCCCTAGCAAAATTCTTGGTTTTACTAATCAATTCAAAATTACTTATCACGAAACAAAAATATAGATAATGTGACTATCAGAATACTATAAAATCACCGATCGATTGCCTTGTACTCCTCTTGTATGCCTCAGATTTGTAAATTATAGCTCCGTTTCAGAATTGATGATGTTGGAACGGTATGAACTCTTGGTTGAAATTTGGTAATTTGATGGTGTGCTATAAGTTTGGTTATCACAAATATGATATTTGTTTTCTTTTTTTTACAGTATATATTTCGACAAAAAATTAAAAATAAGTAACTTGCTAGAAAGGCTTAGCTTTGATACCAAATGATAGACTCCACAGCACGCTTGCGTGAGGTGGTCGTCGCCCGAATCGTTTCTAGCACAGTTGTTGGGTGAATTGCTTGCAACACCTTAACCCCCTCGTCTATACTTTAGACGGTAATCTTGGTACAATTGCTCGCGTTCAGAAATTTGCGTTGAATGGACAGCAACGACCTTGACCCCTCGCTTATATTGAAGCGGTAATCTCGGTATAATCGACGATTGATGCGGTAGAAGACGACACACACAACTATGAATTGTTGTATGATAAGTCAAATTGAATCTCAAAGAAATAACTAAGAATTACTTATTCTTATGAATTCTTTAAAGAACCAAAAGTAGAGAATAAACTCACAAATATATTGAATAATAATAATGAATAATGTGTTTGATTACATCAACGTAGATCCCTATTTGGACTACTCAAAACAATTGAAATCCTAATAGGAATTTATAAATTATAAGCCTAAAAGAAGTCAATTTGGAAAAGAATTCTAATTAAATAAAATTGTAAAAATCTAAAAATCTAAAAATCCTTTCAATGCCATGTAAACGAAATCCTTTTGCCGCGTGGATAAGCTAAATTCACGTGATGATGAAATAAAAGATTAAACCAATATCACATGATGATGAATTCACGTGATGATGATCAGCTCTTCCTTTGTTAAGACTTGCTAATATCATGTATATAACCAATATATGAAGTCTGATGACTTAAGAAGCTGCAGCCCATAAATTAATAAACCAACCCATGTGGCCCACTTGATAATTTATTAATAAACCAACCCATTCAAATATTAAACTTCCCTTGCATGTAAAATATGTTGACTTTGCTAAGAAGATTATAATTGGGCTTGTATTAAATTGACCCAAATTTGTGTCTCGTGCTCTTTAGCCTCCTCTTTGGATTTTCTTGCGTTAGCTTCAGCCCAAACATCTTGGATCAATCCATTGAGACCTTGTTTGAACCTCTTAGTTCTAGTATTGCTTGATCCACAAGTCCCTTTAGTCTTGTTTGAGTCCATGCATGCCATGTCATCATCAGTTTGATGTTTACAATTATGTTTCTTTGGTTAAATTGATCAGCATTTCGTCTTAGGCTTCCCTTTGTGCGGAGTTATCTTGGGCAGACTGGCTATGTTGAAGACATGATTCATGGAGTGAATTACACTTCTGCAGTTCAGAATTGGTAATTAATTTTATTGTTCTGCTTCTTAAATTAACATCACTTCTGTGTTTTTATTGGGAAGGTTTGGAGTGCTGGAAATTTTTCACATTTTAATTAGGGTTTTGGCTTAGTTTTTCTATTAATTTGTTTGTGTATGTGTTGAGCCTCTAAAATTAGGAGTTAAGATTAAAATTGAGAATCTTGGCATTTTTTAATTCAGTTTTCAGTCTTCTGGTACGTTCTTTGCGGTGGTTCGAATTAGGTTATGTGTTGTTAATTATTTTTATTAAACTTTTTTTAGCAGCTGGTTCTTGGAAGACTTCTGGCTAGGCACTTTTTTGGGAAAATTTTGAAATCTAAGCTTTTAAGTATTGATTAATTTGGTCATTTCTTTATTTTTGTTGTTAGTTATTTTTAATGTTGGGGATCGGTTTATATGTAGTTTAGTACTTACCCGAAGTAGGTTTTGGATTGTTTGGGCTATTTCAGTTCTGTTGTTGGTATTGTGGCCATTTTCAGTTTTATTTTTAGTATGATAGTATCGTTGTCATTTGGATTACTTTTTTCATTTTTTTGGTTTCTTGGGAACTGTTCTTAATTTTTTTTTGGGTAAAAAATTAAGAAGAGAGGCTGCCGACCAACTTTATTTTGGGTTAGAAGTTTTGGTGCATTATTTTTCTGCATTTTTTGACATGGGAGAATTTAGCTTAACTTCTTTGTTAGAAGTGTTGGTGTATTTATTTTTTTGCATTTTTTGACATGGGAGATTTTACAGCAAGTATGGTTGAATAGGATCACTGGAAGAGTTTGCATGTCTATATCAGCCCGGGCAATGGCAATAACTAGGATCGAAGATCGGAGATACTGGAATTGGATTCCTACTGAAGAATCTAGGTTAGATTCCAACAGTCTGAATTTGATATCATTATGGCATTAACTATGTTGTTTTACTAGATTTGACATTGATTAACATATGTAAGAAACTTTTAGTTAACTGAGTTTACTCTCTGTGTTAAGTGACAAATAGTTTTAGCAATAACTTTCAAGTAAAAAATAGGTGTTGATAAATGAGTGAATGTTATATATATATATTTACCTTATATATGGAGATCTGCGTACTAAAGCTTTAGTCCCATTACAGGATCTTTTTCTTTCTTGGCTTTTGTGTGCTGGCTAATTTTCAAAAAAAATTTCTCCTTAATAATTTATGAATGGGTATCAGTATAGATTCTTACTCCCAAATTCCATAATTTCATTAGAGAATCTATTCTACTTAGCTGAACCTAGCCGGTGGTTCATGATCCTGGCATTTTGTTTCTTAAATTAGTACCTTATTATAGAAAGATCTTAAATTAGTAGGTTGAAGAAAAGAAATTCTCAAGAACTAATAAGGAATGTCGAAAAATCTTTGGAAAAAAGAGAACATTTTGGTGCTTTGTAATGTAACATCAATTCTAAAATTACATTCCTTATGTTTTCAAGTTTTTTGACATTTCTATTTTGCTTGTATTTTGTTGAGGAATATATTTTTCCAGTCCTGGTGGAATGATTAATCACTAATTAATAATACATCACTTGAAGGTTAGAAGTTTCATTGTTTTAAATTAACAATGGCTTAAAGTTGTTTAACAAAATGTCTCTAAGAGTTCAAGAAAGTTTTAATATAAGAACCACAATGTTCAAGGATTTTTTTTCTTTTATCTAAATAAAATTTGCAAAATACATACATAAAATTTCATATATTTGTTGGTTAGTCTTTGGCTGAGTTCTTGTTTAGTATTTTCACAGATTGTATCAAGAAATTTGTCTAAACCTATACATTCTCACAAGGACCTGGATAAAGATTATGCTCCTTGTTATCATAAAGCGGTGAAATTTTATGAAGGACTTTCAAAGCAGCTCATACATCAAGGACATGTACTTGATGTTTTCGCTTGTGCCCTTGACTAGGTAATATATTGCCATGTCTTCCATTTTGCATACTGCTCATCAATATGAAAAATGTTGATAAAACAAGCAGAACCTTTTATATGTTGCACAATATAACCCCTGTTTTGGCTTAATATAGATTCTTTTGTAAGTACATATCCGTTAAAAATTGTCAAAGGGGGTGGAACCTGGAGATGACTATTGAAGATTTAGAATTTTCTAAACATTTACCTGCATTTAACTTCATTACAAGTCACCGCATGTATGTGCTTTGTAAGAAAGGGAAATTGAATAGTAACTTTTGAATATCACTTAGCATAGTAGGTTACAAAGATTTTTTTTTGACGCCCCAAAAAGGAAATAAGGAATTTTAAAGTGGGATAGGAGTGCAAACAAAATAAGTAAGTTAATACTACTTACAATCAAACTGACAATTGATATATTAGATATTCAAAATCACAAACCTTGATATATTTATTGTTGTCATTGTAACGCTACATAACTAAAAGAATTATATGGTTAGTTACTTGGTTGATTTTTATGTGTACAAAGTGCCTGGTTTTTAAATTTATTTCATTTGGAGTTGTGATAGAAACAAATTTTAAGTATTTGAGTGAATGAAAAAGAAGAGGAGGGAGTTTTCCTTCACAATTTTTGAGAGTTTAGGATGGAAAGCATTGACATATATTCTTACCCAAAGGTGATGACCTTAACCACATTTCCACACTTGCAATTCAATATATATACACATACATTTATTTTCTTGTTCAATATATTAATTTTATAAATTGTCTGCTCCAAATTAATCATTTCTGTTGGGTCATCATTTTCAATACTGAGGTTAACTGGTGTTCACAAAGATAACCCTTTTTTGCTGATTGTCAATGTCTAGCTAAAAGGTGGGACAAATGGTTATGATTTCAAATCAGTTAAAAGATGGACTACCCAAAGGAAGTTGGGATACTGCCTTATTGAGTGTGACACGACAAAATTTGTGTTTTCACTATATTTCTTAGTTCCCCGTTTGTTTCATTGAAATGAATGTTTATTTATAAAATCGTCATTCTTATTTTCAGATATTTGTCCCTATCCACAAAGAAACACATTGGTGCTTAGCAGTTATCAACAAGAAAGATGAAAAGTTCTAGTATCTTGATTCACTCAAATGAATGGACAAGCAAGTAATGAAAATACTGGTATGTTATTCACTCATGCTTTGCTGGCCAAGTACACTAGCTAGAATTTTGTAGCCTAAGTCATGTGATATTGCTCACCCTTTTGATAGATTTAATTGACAAAGATTTATAGGTGTTTAGTAAATTTAAATCTGAATTGTGCCATAATGCTATTGCTTTTATCGTATTTACTATTTACCTAGCTAATTGTGTTTGGTATCGATTTTTTTGTATTTGGTATTTGCTTCCAAAACATCATATTTAAATTTAAACATCATACTCTTTGGTCCCAAAAATTTAAATTTATCAACTCATATATTTATTTGTGTTCTACCTCTAATTACACAAATATACGAATTCTAACTTAATATTGGAATGCTCAAATATCAAGTCTATATTTAATGTGTTCCACCCCTATCTTTATGGTGTCACGTGATTGTAAAGACCTTTTCTTTAAATTACTCTTTAGTTTGAATGTGATGGATGTTACGTGATTTTAAAGTTCTTATCTTCAAAAATTTAATTATGAAATTATGTTGGAACTTTGTTTTTCATTGAAAAATAAGTTCCTAGAAATATGTTGCTCCAATTTTATATAGTAAGACTATGAGAGTCTCATTTGTCCTTTTTTACCCTTTTCCTTACACCTTGGTTTTGAGTTTTTAAAACTTAGGAAATGAATTCCCATGTTGGTAATATTTGGTCCAACTTTCCTTAATAATTTTCCTAACCAAAATGGTAAGATTTTCAAGGAAAAGAAAATTGACTTGGTGAAACTTTCCTTTGTTCCCTTATTAATAAAATATTGACAAATTTTGCCAGACACATCCCTCATTGTCTATCCTTTTCTTACCAAATTCACAAAAAAAATTCTAGAGAAGGTTATATTCCTTTCATTTGCTTTCTCAGACTTTTTTAAGTTTCCATACCCGAAAAGGCTAATATACTTTAAAAAAAATATCGATAGTACGGGTTAAATTTCTTTACCCAAAAAGGCTCATAAACAGAGTGTTAAGTATATTAGCTTACGACTTGAGTATTTTCTGTAATATTTTTTCCAAAAAAAAAATTTGAGTTCAAAAAATAAAATAAATTATGTCTCATAGTGTGTTATAGGCAAATCTTGGTAAGCATAAATGAAAGTTAAAAAAGTCAACTAAGACTTTCATTTTTGGACGGGTGAGTTTTTAATAATGGTATTGTGAATAGGGTTTGCTGAAATTGTGGTGTTTCCTTTAATCACTTCCCATTCACACCCGCCCAAAGGCTCGAATTTTGCCAAAGCAGATACCACTATGACGACACTGTATTGTAATATATAAAATCAATAAGCATTACAAGCAATATAATAATGATACAATAATGATCCCAAAAAAACTAAAATGGCAAGGTATTCATTTCAAGATATGATAGAAACTAAGTGCTAGCTTCAAAAACTAGAAGCACACAGTAATATGTAATTGTAAAACGGCCAAAGCCATACCCAGTGGCTACTCCCAAGGACCCAAACCAATAAAAAGCAAGAGAGGTATGCAAAATATAGAGCTTTAGTAATGTGGTACCCTAACAATATAGAGCTTTAGTATTGCTCACAGGCTAAACATAACACAGACCGTATGAAAGGTATGCATTTATGTAGTAAAAACTATAGAATAGTAGTGTATATGTGACGCACCCAAAATAGGTATACATCACATATTCCGAGTCGCCAAATACATGGTACAGAATACAAATACAACCTTAAATATACTACATGAGTTGTGAGTTATAATACAAATATTGTATTCTAGACAGTATTCAAACTCAAAATAAGTCCTCAATACATTTATTATCACACTATTTCATAGAATAGTGAGGACTACTAATGTTATCATCTGGTCCGTCACCAAGTTCCTCGACTAACTAGTCACTGCTACGTTCTCATTTTCAAGAGAAGAAACAATGAAAGCAAAAGGGTGAGCTCAACTAGCCTAGTAAGAAATATTATGACTAAGATAATGCGAGAATAAATTATCATTAGCCTTCAACAATGTTAAAGCGATAAAATATAACAAACATCAAGTTTAAGCTAATGATGAAGCAATCCATTAGAAGAGTCAAGTAGAGAATAAAATCTACTATCTTCTACGATTTAAAAGGTTTTTCATTACTTTTATCGCTGAGACTCAGATTAATAAATAATCCGCATCATCCCTGCACTACGGCCAAGGATATTCATTAGTATCATGACCACAAATTATCCATGCACTACGGGCCAAGGATATTCTTGTATTCATCAATGGTCATGGTCATGCCAACAACTGTCCATCAATGCACTACGGGCTAATGAGGACTTTTTCCACATCATTTGTAACATTACGGTCATGATTACACCAAATAATCCCTGGTCATAATCATACCAAGTCCATCTATGCACTACAGGCCACAGATGACTTTCAACATAATATAAACATGAGAATAATGATAATGATATAAGAATTCAATAAAACAAGTTCAAGAATTAATTTATCTATGAACTAATAACGTCCAAATTGTTAACATGATACTGCTTTGTAGAGTAAAATTCAAGAATACTCAGAAGAATATTTTCATGAAAAGATACTGGATGAAGCGCAAATATCAATGATATTCCACTAATTTCATGGAGTATAGAAGTCAAAACTTTAACCAACTAAGTATAATAAAGAATGGAATAACAAAAGAAATCACCAGGCATGCGATAGGCCTTATGCAGACGGAGTTATTCCAAGCAGAATAATAAATAATGGAACAAAGTCACGTGCGTGCGTAAGCGCATGACGGATGTTCAATGAGAATAATAAATAACAAAACCGAGGTCATGTGTAGCGCATGCATGGGATGTTCCAACAGAATAATAAATAATGGAGTAATGAGAGAATTTCAACAAGTATAAAATTGCTTGGCGTAAAAGTTATTCAACAGAATGATAAAAAATGGAATAACAGAAGTTCTCTTCATGAGTAAGAAAGAAATAATACCCCTTACGAGTTCAACAAATAACATCTCTTACCGTAAAAGAAGAGTATTCTGACTGGTAGAGCGAGGATATTCTTGAAGAAAACTTGTACTACGCTCAAAGCTTCTTAAAACTCTAAAGAAATATGCTCAAAATTATAGAAGAAATTTCTGAACTTCTGGTGTGGTTTTCAATTCTAACTAAGCATCCTATTTATAGGAAAATAGAAAGGATACTATGTTGCACTATGCAATAAAATATAATATATTCTAAATATATATATATATATATATTATTTAAAATCTAATAAAACAAATAACTTTATAAAAGTATTACATTTTATATAAAAAGATTTTACTATATGCAAAACACTATCGCGAGCACTATGCAACACTATGCATAATAAAATATAATGTATTCTAATTATTGTCTAATAAAATAAATAATTTTATAAAAGTATTCTATTTTTTTATAAAAAAAAATTACTATGCAAAACACTATGCATAATAGAATATTATATATTCTATTTATAGTCTAATAAAACGAATAACTTTATAAAAGTATTATGTTTTATATAAAAAGTTTTTCTATTTTATTACATTAATAATACTAATAAAACAAAACTCATCATCATTATTATCATTCACACTATTAATCGACCAGGTCGTTCCCAGGAAAGAGGGGGCTTTCCAATATGGATTTCTCTCCTATTGGCGTATGATTAGGTGACCAAACCTCTCCTTGTGAGAACTTCTAGACATCGTTAATATTGCAAATAATAATATTAATAACTTTGTCGTCTCAATTATTGATTTAATAATATATAAAATATTGACAATAATTGAATCAAATAACGTGAGATACTACGCAAACAATTATCGTAGCAATAATTGAACAAAACCGAGTGACTTCTCACGTAAGCATCAATAATCAATAGTGGTATTACTCTTTGCATAACCACGACTACGTGTATTCTTGTACTTTTAACATAGGGTGTTTCAACAGTTAACAGTAAAACTTTTGCCGTTATTTTTATAAAATATTTTGTCATTTTCTCAATCCAACAATAATTCCGTTCATGAGGTCCACCAATGATTGTCTTGGTTATACGAATATTCCACGTTAAAAGCGAATATTCCCACGACCAATCGAATATTATATAACAACTTGCATACTTTTGCAAAATTTATAAATATTACCCACAACTATAACATTATATCAAATTCATTCCATAATATTCAAAAATGATATTTATAGAAAATTCATCTTTATTTATAAAATTGGGGTCTTACAGTATTACTACTGTATATTACTCCCTCTCACACAAAAGGATTTATTTGTGAATATTAAGGATCTATTTTTGTTCCATGTTAATCCTTAAGAATATTGAGTTGGTGCTTTAGTTGTAGACTTGTAATGGTATGATAATGAAATTATAATGGCAAACTTTGAGGGTATGGTGTCATTTTATACTACAACTAGTAATTGCTCGTGCCTGAAGGCACGACGTAACGAAAAATTATATTAAAATTCGAAAAATACTACATTACCTAAAGACTTTTTATAATTTAAAATAATTTACAATCACACATAACAATTATCATATTCACCACCACACCATAATAATTAATTTTCCTTTAAAAATACATATCCAAAAAAATCTAAATATGTCTACAAAATTTACAAATCATCAATAATAATTTTCATAATTCACCACACTACCACAACAACAACAACAACAACAACAACAACAACAACAATAATAATAATAATAATTATTATTATTATTATTATTATTATTATTATTATTATTATTATTATTATTATTATTATTATTGTTATTGTTATTACTATTACTATTACTATTACTATTACTATTACTATTATTATTATTATTATTATTATTATTATTATTATTATTATTATTGTTGTTGTTGTTATTGTTATTACTATTATTATTACTATTATCATAATTATTATTATAATTATAATTATAATTATTATTACTATTACTATTACTATTACTATTACTTTTATTATAATAATTATTATAATTACTATTATTATTAATATTATTATTATTATTATTATTATTATTATTTATTATTATTACTATTATAATTATTATTATTATTATTATTCTTATAATTATTATTATTTTTTATGATTATTATTATTATTACAATTATTATCATTGTCACTATTATTATAATTATTATTACTATTAAAATTATTATTGTTATTATTATTGTTGTTATTATTATTACTATTATCATAATAATTATTATTATTGTTGTAATCATTATAACTATTACTATTACTATTATTTTATTATTATTATTATTATTATTATTATTATTATTATTATTATTATTATTATTATTATTTTTTATTATTACTATTATTATTACTATTATTATTATTATTATTATTAGTTATTATTATAATTATTACTATTATTATTATTATTAGTTATTATTATAATTATTACTATTATTATAATCACTATTATTATTATTATTACTATTATTATTAATTATTATTATTATAATTAGTACTATTATTATAATTATTACTATTATTATAATAATTATGATAGTACTAATAATAATTATTATTATTATTTCTATTACTATTACTATTACTAATATTTTATTATAATAATTATTAGTAGTAGTATTATAATAATAGTAATAATAATAATAATTATTATTATTGTTAATATAATTATAATTATTATTATTATAATAATTATTATAATTATTACTATTATCATTATATTTATTACTTTTATAATTTTCATTTATATATCCACTAAATATAAATATGTATATTATCATTTTCATTTAACTTGATCTAATTAATTAAATTATGAACTTATGCGATAAATATTAAAAATAACAAATATTTATTAAAATATTAAAATTTCCGTAATCTACATTAAAACATATTAAAATTAACACAAAAATTATATTTTTCTAAATATTAAAATTTACGTAAAACAAACTTATAAAAAATTATTACTTAAAGCTAATCTTATATATCACATCTAGTATTTTAACTTTAGATATCACATCATGCCAACAATTAACCAATTTTCTAATTTGTTAACATTTGATCTATTTGATAAAGAAAAAAAAATAAAAAGAATCTATTTAATTATTTAATTTTGTAACTACTTTTTTATAAGTAATTTTATTTTATAAGTAAATTATGATCTTATTTTTAATTTTGTTTTCTTACCATTGATATTGTTTATGTATCATACATTTTAAATGTATGCATACTCAAAAAAATTATTATAATTTAAAATAAAATATTAAAATACCAATTAATTAAGTAAATATAGGAAGAGGAAAAGAGAGAAACGACCAAAGGAGAAAAGAGAGAGAGAGAGAGAGAGAGAGAGAGAGAGATGAGAGAGGAGAGAGAGAAAAAAAAGGAGGAGATGAATAGGAGGAGAGAGAAAGAGAGAGGAGAGAGAAATGGAGAAGGAGCATAGGAGAGAGAAAGAGGAGGAAGAAATTTAGGCGGGATTTTGTATGTGTGAGATGAAATGTGAGCCTTTAGATTAAGTTAGAATTAATCTGAGTCATTGTTGTGCTTTGTCAAATTTTAGAATTCAAATTGGGTTCTGTTTTATTATATAGATAGTTAAAAGAGGATTTTGTGTGGAACAATAACATTTGTCAAATATGTTCTGCCACGTAACACGAGATCGCTGAGCATTTATGCATAAAATAAATTTTATTTTTACTCAATAAAAGAACTCAATCCACTAAGAGGTTAAGGTTTGGATCCACATGAGGACCTGAGAATGAAGTCGATGACGATGGTTACTTGCCTTATGGTTGGCAAGTTCCAAGAAGACATTTTAAAAACTAATGTGTATATAGTTTGGCATATACTTGAAAGCTACAGTAATAATATATAGAATCCACTCAACTTGGATGAAAAATCTGACCCATCCAAAGCAAATCTTTTCATAAGTTTACAAAAACCTACATAATTTGTTTCTTTTTGGGGATATACAGGAATCTGTTGTGGTGGTTCTTATAGCATACCAAACACAACAACAGATTTGTACAATTACCATCGCTCCATGAGTCTGCATAAAGGAAACTAATATTTTCACATGACTTTTTGATATTTCCACGTGAAAAGTGTCGTTATAAATGTATAGCCACGGTAAAAATCGATAAAAACCGTCGACAACAGATGTGTTTTCATGTGAACATATTAAAAAGTCATGTAGAAATATCAGTTTCCATAAAAGAAATTAAAAGCATTAGTGTACCAACAGTAACAACATCTTCTGCAAATTCAAAAGTTAGGAACCATCAGGAGGGCTAAGATCCATGCTCCTCCAATGAACCAAATGACACTAAAGACACCACATTGGCTCCCCTACCATTTTCCATGTGCAGACCTATATGATGCATCAATTCCTGCAGCGGAGAAATAAGAGACTAATGAAGTTTGTTTAAAGGGCAGATACCGTCATAGCTTAGTATGAATAAGGTAAATTAGAATGGTGGAATCTGATATGAGAATATTATTTACGATGTTTACATATTTATTTAGGTTTAAGAATAAAAGTACAGTTGCTAAAAAAAGAAGAAAAAGTACAGAATTATGACACCTAATAATTCAAAAAAAAAGAGTACAGATGTAACACCCCCTTTCCCAAAAGGAAAAAGGAACGTCACGCACAAACATAATAAATACAAACCTCTAATAAATCTCAAAATATCTCCAATAAAATTTAATACCAAATGTCACATACTCCAATTTAAATAGAAAGAACTTCACATTTACTGTGACGCCCCCAAAATTAGGTATACATCACCCATCTTGGGTCGTCACTTACATGGTACAGAATTTAAATACAACTTACTAACATATAGCGTGCTGTGTAATACGACATAAAGCGTGAGTTTAAATACAAATATCGCTTCTACTAGATATTATACAAACTCAAAAAGGAGTCCTCATTACAATTATTATCACACTATTTCACGAATAGTGAGGACTACTAATGTTATCTTGAGGACCATCACTCGCTTTTTCCGACTCGTCCTAGCTATATTCTCATTTCTCAAGAGAACGGTGAAAGAAAGGGTGAGCTCAACTAGCCCAAGAAGAAATATTATGACTAAGATAATGCGAATAAATTATCAATAGTCTTCAACAATGTTAAACCGATAAAATACAATAGACAAACGGTTTAAGCTGCGGTGAATATGCAATCCATTAAAAGAGTCAAGTAGAAAATAAAGTCTACTATCTTTTAGGTTTTAAAGGTTTTTCATCATCATTATATATTTGAGACTCACTTTAATAAATATTCCACATCATCGAATCACTCCCGCACTACTGCCGAGGATATTCTTTAGTATCACGACCACAATTATTCATGCACTACGGGCCAAGAATATTTGTGTATTCATTAATGGTCATGATCATGCCAACAATCGGTCCATCAATGCACTACGGCCATCGAGGATTTTTACCATATCATTTGTAACATTACGGCCATGATTACACCGAATAGTCTCTAGTCATAATCATACCAAGTCCATCTATGCACTACTGAGGCCACGAGATGACTTTAAAAAAATATAAACATGAGGATGATGACAATGATATAAGAATTCAATAAAACAAGTTCAAGAATTATTTTATCCGGGAATTATTAACGCCCAAATTATCAACACGATAATCTTTGTTTTGTAGAGTAAAATTCAAGAATGATCGGAAGAATATTTTCATGAAAAGATACTGGATGAAACGCAAATATCAAGGATATTTCACTAATTTCATGGAGTATAGAAGTCAAAGTTTTAACCAATTGGGTATAATAAAGAATGGAATAACAAAAGAAATCACCATGCATGCGATAGGCGCATGCATGTGTTATTCCAGCAGAATAATAAATAACGGAACGGTCGGTGAAATTCACACTGCCACGGGATGTTCCAATGAGAATAATAAAGATGGAACCCGGATCCGGTGTAAAACACATGATAGGATATTCCAGCGAGAATGATAAAGAGCGGAACCAGTCCGGTGTAAAACACATGCAGATGTGATGTTCCAATGTAATAATAAAAGCGGAAACCAGTCCTGTAAAAAACACATGACATGTGATCTTCCAACAAAATAATAAAGCGGAACCAGTCCGTGTGTGTAAAACACATGCATGTGATGTTCCAATAGAATAATAATAAAGACGAAACCAGTGGGTGTAAAACACATGCAGCAGGATGTTCCAATGAGAATAATAGAAGAATGTCACCAAGTATAGGGTAAACCGCAGATACAAAGTTATTCCAATGAATAATAAGCAATGGAATAACAACAGTTCTCTTCATGAATAAGAAAGAATAACACCCCTTACATTTGGTAGGAGATTGAATACGCAGTTAGATTGTAGTAACAAAATACTCTTCTTCTTTCTCTCTTATTCTCTCTATACTTTCTCTCTATAGCTTGAATGAATTCGTGAAAAATAATGAAGCCCTAGGCCTCTATTTATAGAAGATTTCTAGCTTAGCACCCGCCAGTGTGAAAAGGCAAGTGGCTTTGACGACTAATGATGTGAAAAGAAAAGTGGTTTGGACTTTTGTAATGTGAAACGACAAGTGGTTGACGTCGGTAAAGGTAATTACTATTAACGAAGGTAAATACTATTGACGAAGGTAAATACTATTCACACGGGTAATTACTATCGATTGAAGGTAATTACTGATGACGAAGGTAAATACTATTCACAAGGGTAATTACTATTGACGAAGGTAATTACTATCGACGAAGGTAAATACTATTGATGAAGAGACTCTTAGATGATGACATATGAGCACCCCTTAAAATAATCAAACTTACCACAAATCATTTTTTTTTTTCATCAACACATATTTAATCTTTCAACAATTATTAATCATTTATAACTTGTCGTCTCAATTATTGATTTAATACTATAACATATTATACGATGATAATTGTGACAATAATTGAATCAATAATATAAGAGATATGATGCAAAGAATTATCGTAGTAATAATTGAGCATAGTTGAGTGACTTCTCACGTAAGCATCAATAATCAATACCGTGTGCTACTTATGCAACCATGCCAGACATTCGTATTTTTTACCACCGGGTAGTTCAAGCAGGTTTTAACGGTAACACCTCCACCGTTATTTTTATAAAATATTTTTTTTGCGTTTTCTCAATCAAAACAATAATTACATTGTGGGGTCCACCAATGATTGAGCCATTTATACGAATATTCCCTAACAAAAAAGAATATTCCCCACCAAACGAATATTTTATAACAACTTGCATACTTTGCAAAATTTATAAATATTACCCACAACTATAACATTATATCAAATTTATTCCATAATATTCAAAAATAATATTTATAGAAAAATTCATCTTTATTTATAAAAGTTGGGGTCTTACATTTACATAGTCTCTACTAATAAGAAATAAATGTCAAAATAGGCCCCAAAACATCCAATTACAAAATCTTAGGAAAACCAAGTCTAATAATAATCTCAAAAGCTAATCTACTCATTTGGATCAAAGGTAACTCTCATCACACATATCCTGATCACTCCTGATTACCTACAGGAAAAAGAACATAGCATGAGCCAATTGCCCAGTACGGATATGAAAATGAGTAAATATATCACAATAAGTAATGAATCTAAAAGAGTTGAATGAATGAACACATGTGAATTACAAACGAATTACGAATAGATCAGAATTTGTGAGTCAATTTACACATGACTAACACTGTCAATCGAATAATTATAGCCAACAGAATCCCAAACAAATAAGGCTTAATCAAATAGTGGTAGGTGACAACTTCATACTGAGCTCAAATACAAATAGCCAAAGGCTAACAAAATACATCGGTACCATGATGTATACAAATCAAATTGGATAGTACGAACGACACATACGTCACTAATCCTCCAAACAAATCAAATCAAATCAAATACTAGGTCGACCCATACGTATCCTGAACAAATATATCAAATGGCCAAAGCTCATACCCATAGCATATAAAAGGATACGTCGTGGACTAATCACACCGCCACGGAAGGTGTCATGCCCTTGTGTCAAGATGACATGCATGTGGTACCCCCACAGGTGGTTAGCTCAAGTATACCCTAAGGATCAAACTACAAAATGTAAGCCAAAAGGGGTTCAAATCACAAGGCTTACATGACCATATTCAAATGAGGTCGAATTATCAAATACAAACATTATTGATTATCACAATATATCAATGATCAAAATGACTCCCGAATGTGAACGAAATATACGAACAATGGTACAAACGAATAAAGTCTCCAAAATATACTAACACGATTAACTAGTTCAAAGAGTGCAAATACGAATTCAAATATCAGCGCCAAAACGAAACTATCTCAATAATTTTGACAACAAGAAATAATCGTGAGAGGCAATACCAAATTTCTAATCGAATAACAAAACGAACGAATTATATTTAAAAGAGTCTCACTGAAAACAGTACGAAGATGCTCTTCATGCTCCTCCTTAGACTTGGAATACACCAAAATGTCATCAATGAAGACAATGACAAATTGGTCCAAATACTCGCTAAAAACCCGATTCATCATACCCATAAACACTGCCGGAGCATTAGTCAACCCAAATGACATCACCAAAAACTCATAGTGCCCATACCGAGTACGAAAAGCTATTTTTGGAATGTCCTCTTCCCTCACCCTCAATTGATGATATCCCGACCTCAAATCTATCTTTGAGAAGAACTTCGCCCCTTGGAGCTGATCGAAAAGGTCATCTATCCGTGGCAATGGATATATGTTCCTGATAGTGATCCAATTTAGCTCCCTATAATCTATACACAATCTCATAGATCCGTCATTCTTCTTCATAAACAACACTGGAGCACCCCGTGGCGATACACTCGGTCTAATGAATCCACGATCTAACAACTCCTGCAATTGTTCCTTCAACTCTTGTAACTCTAATGGAACCATTCTATAGGGTGCCTTAGAAATAGCTTCCGCTCCAGGAATGAGCTCAATAGTAAACTCAACTTCCCTTGGCGGTGGCAATCCTGGCAGATCCTTAGGAAATACCTCAGGAAATTCTCGCACAACTGGATAGTCATTAAGTTGGGGCTTATCCCTCGACGTATCCTTCACATAAGCCAAATAACAATCACGTCCCTTAGAAATCATTTTGATCGCTTTCAAAGCTAAGATCAACTTTACAACACCACTCGGCTTGGAACATTGAAACTCAAATTCTGGAGCCTCTAAGGTTGTAACATCCCCAGATCCGGGTCCCAAATCACCACGAATCCGGTGTACTATTTCTATAACTATTGCGGAAGATATAAACATAAATTGTTTATACATTAAACATTACACACTATCCCCAAGGTCGAGAACCTTCACATAATACCTAAATCAATATCCTATCAGACATACAAAGCTATTATCATTTATTATTGTTACAACTTTAGCTGCACATATAATCCAAAGCTGACTTATCTTGGACTTTTCTTGTAACCGATGTATTCGTCATAATCTGCAATGTTTATCATGATATAGCAAGGGTGAGCAACAATTTTGCCCAGCAAGTATAAGTTCAATTAAGGATATATCATGATCGAAAGAATTGAACAATAAGTTGGCTAACTTTCTACAATATATACATTGCGAAAGAGTATGAATAAATTTTCATAGTTGAACGAATAATGAACATGAATAAATCAACTGGACCAAATGGTAATGAAGGTGATCAGCCTTTCATACCTGATGAATACATGAAATGTGCATAGAGTGAGAATCAATAATTCATAGACATGGTATAATCAGTAATGATTAACCCCAAGCATATTTCAAAAATATCAATTCGAGATCGAAGTTAGAGAACTTGCTTTGTACTATTGACATCTGCATTCTAACCTATATCACTTTTTCTGAAGACCTAATATAGATAATACCGATCTCCAAATATTAGAATATCATCACAGTATAGTACTGTTAAATACAATTATAATATAACCTAACAAATTACCACATAATCCTATCAGTCTATAAAATACCTAAAATTCGGTATCAAGTCAAACTATTTCAGTCTGAGTTGAATTCGGTATAATTTCTGACATCCCAAAAAGTCTAGTCGGATAATTCATGAGTCTAATTTCCATAAGACTTTGCCTAAATGCTTTACATTTACCTTAGATAATTTCATTTTCAGTCAAAATATTTTTCAATGACTTATAATAATTTTCAGATAATTATTATCATTTATCATGATTTTTCAATCATTAATATCATATTAATATGAATTAAATACTACTTAATTCCATTATCATTAATATTAATTTATTAATGAAATTCATTACAAAATATTAAAAGTCATAAAAAATAACTTAAAATATTTCCTTACACTTTAATATAATTTCAAATGAATTTTAAAGTATTAAAATCATTTTTATGTAATTTATTTAATATAATAATTAAATAAATTAACTATCATTAATATTTAAAAATATTAAAATATCAGTGAAATATATTCCAAATTATTAAAAACCCATTTTTAGGCTTTAAAATAATTTTTACAAATTTATTATGAATTTCTAATATTTATTTTCTATTTATTCTATAATTTTCGTTTAAAGTTGGGGTGCTCCACAGAAACACTTGTAGACAAAAATCTACAAATCCGATTTGGGCCCACTTGGTATTGTTAGAACCGTGACTTCCCGAGCTACGTTTTAGGCTCAAGAAATGGTCCATTTGGCACAGTATAGTACCCTGAAAACAGGCCACTACCGACTGACCATTACATGCCTTGTAAACATTTTCAGTTTTGGAGTCTTTTACAGAAACGCTTGTATTACGAGATCCACAACTCCGATTGAGGCCCAATCAAACTCGTTGGATCCGTATCTTCTTGAACTACAGTTTTCAGTTATCAAATACCAAATTCCAATCTGTCTAGGTCCCTGAAATCAGGTCCAAAGTGACTGGTCCGCAAGGTTTTCTTCAACAGTTGGTTCATTTTCCAGATTTGGGGTCCTTAACGGAAACGCTTATAAAATGAAATATACAAATCGGATTTAGGTCCAATAGGTATCAATGGATTCGTAATTTCCCGAACTATAGTTTCCATATATCAAACATCTATTTTGGTTCTGTTTTCGTCCCGGAAAAATGGACAGAAGTGACTGATCAATAGCTTGTGTTCAACAGTTAAGGTAGTTTGGGATTTAATTAATAACTTGCTCATTTCTTAACATATTTGAGTGATTCCAAAGGAGTTTTGCCCTTAACTCATGTATCTATCATGATAACATGTTTTAAACCATTAATCACATGAACCCAAAGAATCTAACATAAAAAAATATATATAGCATACAAAGAAAAGCTTTTTCTTAAACCTTTTGGTACAAAACTTGATTTCCTCACTTTGGATCTAACTTTTGATTTCAAAAATACTTTGATACACATATAAAATACCAATACTCATGTAAATCATGAGTTTTTAATGATCCAAAACAAAAGTTGCTTGGTTCATAAAGATCTAACAAAAAGAGCACAAAAAGTGAAAACTTTCATTTTCTTACCTTTTTCTTCTTTCAAGCCTTCTTGATCCTTCAAAGTAGCTTGTGATTTTAAGTTGTATGAAGATCCAAGACCCCTCCTAGACCCCCTATAACTACCGAAATATGCAGCCTCCTTTCTCTCTCTATTGTTCTTAGTTTAGACTTAGGTTTAAAAATTAACATAACTTAGTGTATATACAATATACATATAACACATATAATTATAGAATATGTAACTCCCAATATAATTACATATACTTATTATCAATTTAATATATAAGTTACAAAAATTAGAATTTTTAATGCCCTAAGGCTTGTTTGGCAAAACCATATTAAAATAATGACTTAATCATTCCTTAAGCCTTTGGCAAAAAACAAGATTAAAATAAGAATTTCAAAAGCTCTAAGGTTTTGTTTGGTAAAATCAAATTAAAACTCTTTTAATAAATATAGTTTATTGTCCCACATTGTTTACTTGGATTTTCATATCCAATCTTAATTAAATAAACTAATTACCACATACTAAATAAATTTTCCACTTAACAAATATCACAAAATTATAATCTCATTATAATTTTATTTAACAATTAATATATCACTTTAATTATTAAATTACGACATCAATATAGCAACTCATGTAATCTTTAACAACTCTCTAACTATTAAATTAAATTAGAGTATTATTTAATTCACAAATATATACTAACAACAATCACATAAATAAAATATTTATTTAATTTAATAAATATTTTAAATTACAAATAAAATTTTGGATTGTTACAAAGGTTCCAAAAATAACCTTCCTCGCCTGACAATCAATAGTGGCGCGATGCTTACTCAGTCAATCTATACCCAAGATGATATCGAAATCATGCATCACCATCGGAAGTAAGTTAGCTGCGTACACCCTCCTCCCTAACTTCAAAGAACACTAGCGAAATTGCTCAGAAATAATCACAGAATTCCCCATCGAGGTAGCAATAGATAAATGAGGATCTAATATATGAGAAGGTACTCCAAGATGACGAATAAATGAAAGTGCAACAATTGAGTGTGTAGATCCAGTGTCAAACAAAACTGATGCCTCGCGATTTCCTACAAGAAGGATGACTAAAATAGTACCTGGTGCTTGGGCCGACTGATTAGCTGTCAATGCAAATACTCTCCCACCGGCAGGGCATACCGACCACCATTACCAAGATTACCGCCTCCCCATTACCCTTTGAATGCGGTAATCCTTGCTCTATATCCCATCTCGTCCACAAAAGAAACAAGCCCTCAGATTTCAATAGCACGCCTACCAAAGATGATACCCACCACAAGTATCACATGGAGCAGGTGGAAGTGGCAAAAGGTTCGGATTGCCCCCACCTGCCGGTCCTGGATACCGCCCTTTGAATTTGACCATGTTGGCAATGCTGACCCTAATTTCGATTTTTGCTGAAACCTCATTCATTGAAATCCCCTATTTTGATATCGCCCTCCACTTTCCACGACCTTCTTTGTTGACCTCCATGACCACCTCATTTGATTGGGTAAGCAAAATCCCTTCAAGGATTAAACCGCTGACCCGATGGAGGATCATTCCAATTATTTAACCTTCTATTCGAATTTCTGCCAACTTGCCCCATTCCTTGGCCTTGCTGGTCATCTCTATCTCTATTTCGACTCCCTTCTGATTTGGAAGCTCGAAAGTCCTTGTGCTCCATTTCCACACTCTTATCTGCATTAGCCACCTGTGATACATCTGTAAATATGGTGTGGATGATCGACCTCCTATACTCATATTTCAAAGCCCATTTAAACTTTTCTGCCTGTTGTGCAGCTATCCCAGCTATTGAACCCGCAAAACCAGCCAATCTCGTAAACCTCGCTATAAAATCTGTAATAGTCTCATCATCCTTCTGCCGAATGGACACAAATTCCCTGATGTATGCATCCTTATCCGCATTTGGGAAATACTGCTGATAGAAAAGGTCACAAAAACTACTCCATATGAGTCCATCCATAAATCCATCTCCCTGTGTAGCCTTCAACGATTTCCACCATCGCTGAGCATCATCCTCTAGCTTATAAACTACTAATCTCACCTTCTGATTTTCTGAACACCCAATCACATCAAAAATCTTCTCCAAGTGGGCGATCCAGTTCTCCGCATCAATTGGAGTCGGAGCAAAACGAAAAGAATTGGGCTTCTGCTTAATGAACCTCTACAATAACACATACAACGGCTGCACTTGTTGACCCACTTGATCCTCGGGAGGAACATTCTGCTCATGTTGTGATATCTCTGCATCATCCCCCATGCCATTTGCATGCTGATCTCCTTGCATCTGCGGAATACCTGCAGATAGTCGTGCTACGGCCGACAGAATCGCTTCTTTATTCACCATCGGCACGCAACCATAGCCGGGGTTATTATTGCATTACCCTGATTTCCATCGTTTCAACCCTGGTTAACAGCCTCAACTTGGGGCTGCCTTTGACCCCTCCTACCGTTATTACCGGCCTGCCTCCAAGCAATTCTCGGAGACTTACGAGCAATCTACAATACAAAATCAAATAGACGAGAACAAACAGATCAAAACAAATAATCAAGGCCAAATTTATGCATAATGAAAATCAAACGCATTACAAATCTTATAACTACCCAGTGGTCTACCCACAACTCACAGGTCAAGCCTAAAAGGCAATCTACAAGATCATAACCTAAGCTTTGATACCAACTCTGTAACACCCCCTTTCCCAAAAGGAAAAAGGAACGTCACGCACAAACATAATAAATACAAACCTCTAATAAATCTCAAAATATCTCCAATAAAATTTAATACCAAATGTCACATACTCCAATTTAAATAGAAAGAACTTCACATTTACATAGTCTCTACTAATAAGAAATAAATGTCAAAATAGGCCCCAAAACATCCAATTACAAAATCTTAGGAAAACCAAGTCTAATAATAATCTCAAAAGCTAATCTACTCATTTGGATCAAAGGTAGCTCTCATCACAAATATCCTGATCACCCCTGATTACCTGCCAGAAAAAGAACACAGCGTGAGCCAATTGCCCAGTACGGATATGAAAATGAATAAATATATAACAATAAGTAATGAATCTAAAAGAGTTGAATGAATGAACACATGTGAATTACAAACGAATTACGAATAGATCAGAATTTGTGAGTCAATTTACAAATGACTAACACCTTTGGCCAATCGAATAATTATAGCCAATGAATCCCAAACAAATAAGGCTGAATCAAATGGTGGTAAGGTGACAACTTCATACTGAGCTCAAATACAAATAGCCAAAGGCTAACAAAATACATCGGTACCATGATGTATACAAATCAAATCGGATAGTACGCAAGACACATACGTCACTAATCCGCCAAACAAATCAAATCAAATCAAATACTGGGTCGACCCATACGTATCCTGAACAAATATATCAAATGGCCAAAGCTCATACCCAGAGCATACAAAAGGATACGTCGTGGACTAATCACACCGCCACGGAAGGTGTCATGCCCTTGTGTCAAGAGGACATGCCTGTGGTACCCCCACAGGTGGTTAGCTCAAGTATACCTTAAGGATCAAACTATAAAATGTAAGCCAAAAGGGGTTCAAATCACAAGGCTTACATGACCATATTCAAATGAGGTCGAATTATCAAATACAAATATTATTGATTATCATAATATGTCAATGATCAAAATGACTCCCGAATATGAACGAAATTTACGAACAATGGTACAAACGAATAAAGTCTCCAAAATATACTGACACGATTAACTAATTCAAAGAGTGCAAATACAAATTCAAATATCAACGCCAAAACGAAACTATCTCAATAATTTTGACAACAAGAAATAATCCTGAGAGGCAATACCAAATTTCTAATCGAATAACAAAACGAACGAATTATATTTAAAAGAGTCTCACTGAAAAAGTACGGAATCCGTACCTTAATATAGTACCAAAATAATTCGTCGAATCCAACTATCACCCGCTAAACTCCCTCAATCCGATCTAATTATCAAAATAAAATATAATACACAATTAAATTATGAACTCACACAAATTATATTTTCACAAATTCAATAATTTTAATATACTATATTCAGTTTGTACTCAAAAGATATATTTTAATTGTAATAACAATATTATAATATTATAATATATATATATATATATTAGTCATTACATGCATGAGTTATATATATATATATATATATATATATATATATATATATATGTGTGTGTGTGTGTGTGTGTGTGTGTGTGTGTGTGTGTCTGTGTATGTGTGATGATCATCATTGCAGCTATATAAATATAGATAGAATTAGGTATATATATATATATATATATATATATATATATATATATATAACAAATAGCTAGCTTATATATATATATATATATATATATATATATATAAAGAATCTGCAGGAATATAACATATATATATATATACAAGAATCAAGTAGCAGCAGGTTATATAAATATATATATATACACGCGAATTGTATATATTTGCAGGTTATATGTATACATCATATATCTCAATTGATTGAGGGTTTTATGATTTTACTCACCTTTGTTAAATGAAATTCCTTCCTCTTTGTATTGAAATCTTTTGAACAACTACTTTATCCTTTATCAGATTACGGCGCATTCCCTTTTTTTCCAATTGTGTACCGCGAGACTGAGATTAGGTTTTTTGTTATCTATTTACTTATTAATATGTTTTATTAATACCCTTAATTTTATTAGGATTTATAATTACACAAATATAATTTAGACCCAATCAATTAAAAGATCCAATTTAATAAAATCCTTTACTTACTATGGTCCACATTAATTAAATAGAATCTGACCCAAACATAAGAAAAGTCCAATTAAATATTTTAAAGCTCACGTAAATATTTTATTATTATTTCTGTTGGGTATTACAACAGAACTATGAGATTCTGATGCTCAAAAACAACAAAGTTTCCAAAATATGTTACACTTATATTTCATATTATATTAATTGCAATAACACTTAGATTCTGGCAGTTTTTTTCTAGAGTAAACAACGCACTCAACATTTTATAAAATAAACAATTTTGATATTCATTAAAATAGTAACACAAAGGTTTTCAATTTTCATATTCATTAAAATTGTAATTCCTTTCTAGAAGGATACTTCAGCACACCTTAGCAGATTTCTATTTTGTAGCCGTCTTTGTAAGAGCCAACTTTTAGTAATAAAAATGAATTTTCTATAAATATCATTTTTGAATATTATGGAATGAATTTAATATAATGTTATAGTTGTGGGTAATATTTATAAATTTTGTAAAGTACGCAAGTTGTTATATAATATTCGATTGGTCGGAGAATATTCGTTTTAACAGGGAATATTCATTCAACAACACAATCATTGGTGGACCCTACAACAGAATTATTGTCGGATTGAGAAAATGACAAAAATACTTTATGAAAATAATGGCGGAAGTTTTATCGTTAACTGTTGAAACACCCGGTGTTAAAAATACGATGAATACGCGTGGTTGCATAGTAGTAATACGGTATTGATTATTGATGCTTACGTGAGAAGTCACTCAGTTTTGTTCAATTATTACTATAGTAATTGCTGCATAGTATCTCACGTTATTTGATTCAATTATTGTTAATATTTTATATATTATTAAATCAATAATTGAGATGACAAAGTTATTAATATTATTATTTGCAATATTAACGATGTCTAGAACTTCTGTCAATGAGAGGTTTGGTCACCTAATTGCACGCCAATAGGGAGAAATCCTTATTTGAAAGCCCCTTCTTTCCTGGGAGCGACCTGGTCAATTAATATTGTGAATTATAATAAAGGTGATAAATATTGTTAAAATTATTAAGGTGATTTTTATGAAGTTTTGCTTATTTTATGGACCCCCATTTGCCCATTTTTAAAATAATCGGTAGAAAGTTATTCAGTATATTTATAATGGGACCACTTGTGATTATGAGATGTTGTTGGGAGGGGGACACGTGGGACCCACGTTGGAAGAAAAAAAAAATGGGGGGGGGGGAATCTTGAAAATTTTTCACGGGAGAAGAAGTTTTTCAAACCAACATATGGTTATATATATATATATATTATATTTTGTTTTATTAGTTGAATTTATTGAATTCTTGTAAAATGAAGGTTGAATATGATGTCCGTAAGTTGATGAATTATTTCACCTGTGAGAAAAATCCTTACACAGTGCCTTTCCATTCTCCTATAAATAGAAGCTCATTCATTCATTATTTCTTACGAATTCACTGAAACTCTAGAGAGAAAATTTTAGAAAGAAAGAAGAAGAGAAGTTTGCTACCTATCTTTTCCTATATCCAGTTTCTTCTAAGGTAAGGGGTGTTATTTCTTTCGTATTCATGAAGAGAACTTCTGTTATTCCATTCTTTATTGTTATGTTAGAATAACCTGTCTATGCAAAGTACAACATACATGGTGAAATTCTTCTGTTATTCTATTCTTTATTATTTATTGGAACATCCTGTCTGTGCGTTTACGAATGCATGACCTGGTTCTGTTATTTATTATTCTATTGGAATATCCTGTTTGTGCGTTTACACATGACCTGGTTCCATTATTTATTATTACATTGGAATATCACGTATGTGCGCCACGCATGACTGGTTCCGTTATTTATTATTTTTCTTTGGAATAACTTTGTAATGCGATTACATCGCATGCTCGGTGATTTCTTTCGTTATTCCATTCTTTATTATACTCGGTTGGTTAAAGTTTTGGCCTCTATACTCCATGAAATTAGTGGAATATCCTTGATATTTGCGCTTCATCCAAAGATATCTTTTCATGGAAATATTCTTACGAGCATTCTTGAATTTTACTCCACAAAGCGAAGATCGTGTTGATAATTTGGACGTTATTGAGTTCAGGATAAATTAACTTATATATCTTTAAAATTTATTCTTGAACTTGTTTTATTGAATTGTCATCATCCTCATGTTTATAATATGTTGAAAGTCATACGTGGCTCACAGTAGTGCGCATAGATGGACTTGGTATGATTATGACCAGGGATTATTCGATATAATCATGACCGTAATGTTACAAATGATGTAGTAAAAATCCTCATTGGCCGTAGTGCATTAATGGACAGTTGTTGGCATGATCATGACCATTGATGAATACATGAATATCCTTGGCCCGTAGTGCATGGATAATTTGTGGTCGTGATACTAATGAATATCCTTTGCCGTAGTGCAGGGGATGATGTGGATTATTTATTAAGCTAAGTCTCATCAATAAAAGTAATGAAAAAAACCTTTTTAAATCATAGAAGATAGTAGATTTTATTCTCTACTTGACTCTTCTAATGGATTGCTTATTCCGTTGCAGTTAAACTTGATGTTTGTTATATTTTATCAGTTTAACACTGTTGAAGGCTAATGATAATTTATTCTGCATTATCTTAGTCATAATATTTCTTACTGGGCTAGTTGAGCTCACCCTTTTGCTTTCATTGTTCTCTTCAGGAAATAAGAACGTAGCAGGGACTAGTCGGGGAACGGAGTGACGGTCCAGATGATAGCATTAGTAGTCCTCACTATTCTATATCAAATAATGTGATAATAAAACTCACAGCTCATGTTGTATATTTAAGGTTGTATTTGTATTTTGTACCATATATTTGGCGACTCGGAATAGGTGATGTATACCTATTTTGGGGGCGTCACAGTCTTTACTCTTGGATTTAATATTTAATTTTTTTTATCGGAATAATATCTTCTTCAATTGTTTTATTTGTTTGATCAAAGATATTATTAACACGAGAACCAAATTGTGCAGGTGGATAAGTCTCTTAAGCTCTTGAAGGCAGAAAAACATGTTCTTCAAGGTGAATACATTTAAATCTTTGTCTTTTGAATTAGGACCCTCATTATGGGAACAAGGTACTATATATAGTTTTGGATATAAATCTGTCTTTTGAATACATTTAAAACTTTGTCTTTTGGATATATAGTTTTGATTATTTTTTTGGGTGATGAGATTTAACGTAATTTGGAAATTGTATTTTAATTATGGTGATCATGTTTTTATTTTAATTTAAATTTTTTGAATTTCAAAATCAAAATCAAACAGATTAAACTATTATCGCTTGGAAAGATAAAGTAATTGATAAAGCCATCGAACAACCTATACATGAGCTTTTTTCACCGTCTTATCTAATTACTGTTTGGTAATGAGGATCAATATTCAGGTATTGCAACTTATAACTATCTTTTTTCTTGGTCATGAGTACTATTTGTTAAAAAAAAATTAACTTTAAAGTTTCCATTAAATAAACTAAATTGTATATGATTATATATGTTCATTGATGTTTTGCTATGCAAAATTACATAGTTGCAGTGGTCGGATGAGACGGAATGCAACAGTTGCACACAGTGAAAGTATGCTAATTCGTTTGCATAGTGTACTATAAATTATCCTTGATAAGGTTAGATTCACTGCTTCGTTGATTGTAACTTTGGCCCTAGGGTGAAGCCATGTTTATACATTTCTGAAAATGTCAGGAAAATTTTTGGCATGTGATATATTTCCACTATCATTATAAGTTTTCATCAATCAAACTCTGTAAGCGATCATATATTTTCAGGTTTTTTCAAGTATACATTGAAGGATACTTGGTGTAAGCTGTAAAGAATACGAAGTTGTTTCTCTATTTTCTATATGTGTATATTTTTTGTGTTTTGTCTTTTGTAAAGTTAACTAATTATACATGGTTATGATGATTTTGGGTATGGAATGATGGTTGTTTTGGTGGTTTAAATATTTATTGATGATTATAAGTTTTTTAGACAGATTTAGATTTTTCTGGATATCTATTTTTAAAGGAAACTTTGCCGAAATTTATTGAAATTAGTAACGACTAGCTTAATGTTTTGGTGGTTGGATATGTGTTGATGATCGAGTATGTATTAATTATTGTGGTTTGTATGGTGAATTATGATAATTGTTATGTCTGATTGTAAGTTATTTTAAGTTGCAAAGAGTCTTTAGGTAATATATTATTTTTTGAATTTTAATCTAATTTTTCGTTTCGTCGTGCCTTCAAACACGAGCAAGGGTACACCAGTTTGCTACTGCTGTTCGGAGTTGTAAAGTGCCTGAAGTTTATAAAGGCATAATGTATATAGATGAAGTTATCAAGAAGAAACAGGGGAAAAGTTGAAGTGAGCTGCACTGGTGTACAATATTTGCGTAGGCATTCTTCTTTGTGGTTATTCTCTGATGACATTTTCAAAATGCAAGATGAGTTTGAGCATTGTACTAAGATTGTCTAATGACTGGAAGCCATCTCTTCTCTTTTACTGCAAATTCCCATAAAATTTAGAAAGTTTGTCAAATATTATAGATGCGAACCAACCACATGGTATGTTAGTTGTGTTAGTGTGTGTGTGTGTGTGTGTTATCGGATGACCAAGTCTCTCCTTTAAAATGGAATAGGTTAGGTTACCTTTGAATATAATACATAATTTCATATGATTAGTTAAGATGAATCTTTTGCTAAAAAAATCTTTATAATTGTTTCATACATTTATAACACCTAAATTTATATAATTTATACAATTCATACATTTATACAATTTAGTAGAGCTGTAACTCTCCTCTCTTATTTGTCGTGGTTCTTCATTTTTAAACTTCGTTGCTGAGCTAATTCTATATAACGACTTGCAATCAATTTTTGAATCAATTTACGGCTCTGCGAAATTGTATACCCATCTACGTGCGACAAAAAAAAGGAGTTGTTATAACAAGCAAACAATAGTTTTTAATTGTCAAGTTACTATTTAAAAAGTTACAATCAATTAAAAAGGCTTATACATAATAAAAAATAAATCTTGAAATGTAGTTAAATTTATGAGAATTTGATTATGAAAGTTGTATATTCTTTATTTAAATTTATGTAGTTAAACTTAGTTTATTTAGATTAAATTTATGAGAATTTGTCTTCATAAGAATTTTTCATTTAAATGCTTTCTGAAGTATGTATGGAAAGTACGGGTGTGTTAATAATTAATTTAGGCTTTTAGTTTAGTGTGTATCTATATTCAGTGCTTCATTTTTTTTTGTTCATGATTATTATTTTTTTGAATTATACAAAGATTGCCTTGAGTACGCAAGTTATCGCTATATATATATATATATATATATATATATATATATATATATATATATATATATGTTCGTTCATATTTATTGCTATGTTACTTGTTGAGCATATTTGTTGCTCACTATTGCTTCCTTTAAACATTTCAGTTTAAGATAGAGCGAGGTGAAACTTCAGGAAAAGATAAAGGCAAGTGCAAGGCTACGGAATAGTTTTGTTCTTCTAAGATAGTATTGTTAGGTAAAATCTAATTACGCACAACACGCAAGTATACGTGGTCAACAAGTAATAAAGTGAAAGTAGATTATCGTTCCCACGAGAAATTGTTTAATAAAAATCACCAAGTACTAACCCATAACCAACTCAATCTTATTTAAACGAATGAATTTCAATTTATAATTAAACTACTATTAAATTCCACTAGTTAAATTAAGATTACGGAGATTTAAGATCGCAACTTCACTTATTGCTTCATTTAAGTTAACACACTTCTCATTCTCTATCATGAATTATTAATCAAGAACACTAAAGCAGACAAAATCATCTCTCGATGCATAATACCCATACTCACTTAAATCCATAGATGATATAATTAAGCAAGACACCCTAATTAACTAATCCACTATATCTCTATGTGAATTATAATTAAAAAGGATAAAGCACAAGTTCTCTATAAGATTACATATGGCGTAAAGGCATATCTCTATCCTAAACACGAATCATGAATTCCATCTATGCAGAAATCACAAACACATGATATCATGATCAAATCTAAATCTATACTTCATCTCTCGAGTTCATATAGATTATCACGGTAATTGTTAGATAGACAATTAAACAATTAAGTCCAAATCACAATAGACAATCCTTACAATAGAACATAATAAATGACAACGAAGAATATTAAAATAAACTACACAATAAGATCCATTGTAATCTCAAACAAAGAATTAGTTCATGATTATTGAATTAAAACTAAGAATCTACAATTGAATAATCATTAAAAGACAAAGATAGAAGAAAATAAAAAGATAGAATCTATTGTCTGTAGATTTGAAGCTCCCTCCTTGCTCCTACTTTGAATCTTCAATGGTCTCCAAGTTGCTTCAATCTCCAAATCTAACAAGAACTAATGTTTTGATCTAATTTACTCTAATCTAATCTAATGGAATCCTCCAAAACTAGCCTATATCTCTCTCTTTTATGCCTCTCATCATGTATTTATAGTTCTAATGGATACCCTAGCAAGTTAGGTAACTAAGAATCCTATTCTAGCTCAAATTGGACATCAAATAACCCAAATAAGCTGTTTCCCCGCCATCTAACGCTCCCAGTGCTGTCCCTAGGCCATTTTGGGCTCGGCCACCGGGGAGAACAAAGAATCTTACGGTGGCGTAGTAGCACGTGCCTGCTACTGTGTGTAAGCTTTGGGTAGTACGCGCCGCGCGCTACTATTTTTTTTTCTGCGACGTCCTTTGGTAAAACAGGTATAACTTTTGATCCGCTAGGAGTTACGGGGCCTTCCACCTATCAAATCGAAGATATCGACGAGATCTACAACTTTTATTCTTTAACAATTGACAGATTCGGGCTGGAACAAGGCGGAAATCGAGCTTGAAGTAGATGTTGTGTAAATGGCAAGCATGACAACTCTTAGCTTTGATCTTTGTTGATAAAAAGGCCATAACTCTCGCATCCGAACTCCGATTCAGACGATTCAAGATGTTCCAGAAAGCTAAAAGTTGATCTACAATAAATTCCAAATTCCAAGCCAAGAACATGCATCCAACTTGGTGTTAAAAGTCCTTCAATATTCCCTTCTTGCATTTGCTTGCGTATTTTAGTCCAAAAGATGTCCGAATTGCTTTCCCTTGCTTCTTCATGCCAATGTCGTGTCATCGCCTACAAAATAACATAAAGTATATAAAAAGTAACTAAGAAACATGAGATTAAGTAAATAATTCAAGTAATAGATACCGGATAAGTAGGTATAAAATATACTTATCAAATACCCCGAAACATAAACATTTGTTTGTCCTCAAGAAAAAACACAAAACAATAATGCAATGCAATGCAACTAATCTACATGTCTACGAATCCAGCAGTAATAACATAAACAAGTCTATTCAACCGGCCTTAGAGAAATCACATAAACATATAATACATCATATCAAAACAAATCATTAACTTCTCAATCAATCATCAAATCTTAGACTGTTATCACTAATATAGTGCGTGTGTACTCCACAACAATGTTAACTGATATAAAATCAAATTTAACACATAAAGTCTTTTCGAAGGCATCATACAGTGTATACTCACGAAATCCAAAAACAAGCTAGATCCAACTAAAATTAAACAATTACCAATATCGAGGGTCAACATGGGATACTTATGCTTCATTTTTCATCTACGGGGGCTTTTTGCTCTTATTTCCCGTTTTATTCTTTTTTTTCTTTTTTATAGTGAGTGCGTTTTACGCTCCATTTCATGCCTATGTTTATGGGGAGTGCATTTCACGCTTCTTCTCGACCCACCACAGGACTCAATTTATTCAACTCAATATCTTTTCTTCTTTTTTTTTTTTTTTTTTAGAAACTTTATATACCCCAAATTTTCCCCCAAACTTAGGTTCTTACCTAATTCTTCGCCTTCACTGCCTATCCTTGTCATTCTCTTATTTAAACTAGCATTATCCTTTAGAATCCCATTATGTATCAATTTAAATTCAATCATTCAACAAGTTATTTTTATTGTGCTATCCTTATTATACCAGTTTCAAACAGAAAAAGACTCAATTCATAACAAGAAATCACATCAAAGCTCTAATGGTCATTACTATACTTGTCTACCCAATTCCAATCTCATCATTGGAAAAAAAAAACTGCAAACTATCTAACAACTGGATTCATGCAAATGAACATAGTAACTAATTAATAATTTTTTTTGAATTTTTGAATTTTTTTTAAGAACTGAATATAATGCTATTTAAACTATACTACTATGCAACTACTTATGCAGTTGTACTACATGAATGCACACCTAATGAACCTAACATATGCAAAATAACATAACATAAACATGAAACTAAACATGCAATAATGAACTAAACTAAACTCCCCCAAACTTAGCAATTACAATGTTCTCATTGTAAGAATATAGCGGTAAGTAGAAGAGAACTTCTCTGTAATCAACTAAGCGTGAGGTGATGGTGGCGATGGCGGTAACGATCATTTTCATATCCATTGAACCTCTAATACCTACAATGAAGAGACAACATGGATTAGAATAGCACTTGGATTGGTACGAGAACTTAATAAGCAAATTAATTCATATCTATTAACTAAACTAGTTAAGCATATAAATATAAAAATTCCTGGGTTGCCTCCCAGTTAGCGCTTGAATTATAGTCTTTCAGCTTGACTTTGTCTGGTCAACGTTATCCAATTCCTCTTCGGTAATTGAGGAACCCTCCATCCATCAGAAATAATATAGTTTTTTGGTAGGTTCCCATTTGTGATGACCAATGCATCAAAGTCACCCATCATGCTCTGATTTGGTATGCTCTTAATCAAGAACGTTCCATAGCTAGGTATTTTCTCCATTGTGTATGTGATCACTTTGGGGCATGGAAGCTTGTCACACACAATGGGCTCTTCGTCTATCTTCTCTTTCTCGTCCCACCATGGATTCAAAATTGTACTCGCTCTTATGTCATCAAGAGCTTCGCCGATGACATGACTACCAAGTGGGCATGATTTTGCAAATCTAACTGACTCTTTAATCGTTGGTGGAGACCCATTTAGATCTTCGTCGACCTCTATTTCATTATCCCCAATTGTCTCCACACTTTCGATATCTTGTGGCTCATCCAGTCGCAGATTTGGTTCGGGTTCTCCGTCAATTTTGTCATCCATGTCATAAGGCCAAGTGTTTGGAGGAAGGTTGCTTACGGCTTTGGTCATTTGCTCTGTCTGATCTGTAAGATTTTGATTTGGCTTCGCTTGATTACTCATCTTCTCCTCATCTGCTATGAACTTGGACAATAATTCTCCCAGCCTTGAATTTTCTATTTCAGTCTCGGAAGCCGTGTATTGAGGACCATTGGTTGAGGTAGTGACTAGTTGTTCCATCCAATTATTAAAATTTTTGGTTGACAGCTCTTGGCTAATACTCATCTCTTCTAAGTTTGCTATGCCCTTCAATATTACATCTCTCAGATTTGGCTTTTCCTCTTGTGGCAATGGAGGTGGACATGAAAATTATGGTGTGTATGTTGGATTTGGAGCGTAGTATTGGTCTTCATAAGTATCGTTCCATGATGAATCGGGTGATACCCCCAAACTTGATGATAATTAGCATATGTATAATCATTGAGGTATTCACCACCGTGGTGTCCTAGCCCAAAACTAACGGTGCATTGATGACTTGGATGATTACCAGCACAATAATTGCAATTAACTACTACCCTTCGATTACGTTGGGCTGCAATAACGTCCAACCTCCTCGAAAGTGTCTCAAGTTGCGCTGATAATGCAGAAAATGCATTGAGACCATCAATCCCCATTCCCCTTGGCTGAGTCATTCTCGTATACGGCCATTGATAATTAAATTTAGCCATGGTACCTGAAAAGAAAGAAAAATAGGAAGACAATTAAATAAAAAGAAAAATGTTTAAATTAAGACTAATTTGATTGAAATTAATATTGGTAAATAATTATTAAATTAATTCCCTGGCAACGGCGCCAAAAACTTGTTGGATAAAATCTAATTACACACAACACGCAAGTATACGTGGTCAACAAGTAATAAAGTGAAAGTAGAGTATCGTTCCCACGAGAAATTATTTAATAAAAATCACCAAGTACTAACCCGTAACCAACTCAATTTTATTTAAACGAATGAATTTCAATTTATAAATAAACTACTATTAAATTCCACTAGTTAAATTAAGATTACGGAGATTTAAGATCACAACTTCACTTATTGCTTCATTTAAGTTAACACACTTCTCATCAATTATTCTTTATCATGAATTGTTAATCAAGAACACTAAAGCAGACAAAACCATCTCTCGATGCATAATACTCATACTCACTTAAATCCATAGATGATAGAATTAAGCAAGACATCCTAATTAACTAATCCACTATATCTCTATGTGAATTACAATTAAAAAGGATAAAGCACAAGTTCTCTATAAGATTACATATGGCGTAAAGGCATATCTCTATCCTAAACACGAATCATGAATTCCATCTATGCAGAAATCACAAACACATGTTATCATGATCAAATCTAAATCTATACTTCATCTCTCGAGTTCATATAGATTACCTAGGCAATTAAATAATTAAGTCCAAATCACAATAGACAATTCTCACAGTAGAACATAATAATTGATAGCGAAGAATATTAAAATAAACTACACAATAAGATCCATTGTAATCTCAAACAAAGAATTAGTTCATGATTATTGAATTAAAACTAAGAATCCACAATTGAATAATCATTAAAAGACAAAGATAGAAGAAGATAAGAAGATAGAATCTGTTGTCTGTAGATTTGAAGCTCCCTCCTTGCTCCTACTTTGAATCTTCAATGGTCTCCAAGTTGCTTCAATCTCCAAATTTAACAAGAACTAATGTTTTGATCTAATTTACTCTAATCTAATCTAATGGAATCCTCCAAAACTAGCCTATATCTCTCTCTTTTATGCCTCTCATCGTGTATTTATAGTTCTAATGGATACCCTAGCAAGTTAGGCAACTAAGAATCCTATTCTAGCTCAAATTGGACATCAAATAACCGAAATAAGTTGTTTTTCCCGCTTACTACTAGAGCGCCTGCTGTCCCTAGGCCATTTTGGGCATGGCCCCTACCGAGGAACAATGGCCGAATCTTTGGCGTAAATATCGCCGCTGGCTGTGTCTAAGTTAATTTATAGCGTCCGCGCTACTCTGTTTTTTGCTATGACGTCCTTTGGTAAAACAGGCATAACTTTGGATCCGCTAGGAGTTACGGGGCTTGAAACCTATCAAATCGATGATATCGACGAGATCTACAACTTTCATTCTTTAACAATTGACAGATTCGGGCTGGAACAAGGCGAAAATCGAGCTTGAAGTAGATGTTGTGTAAATGGCAAGCATGACAACTCTTAGCTTTGATCTTTGTTGATAAAAAGGCCATAACTCTCGCATCCGAACTCCGATTGGGACGATTCAAGATGTTCCAGAAAGCTAAAAGTAGATCTATAATAAATTCCAAATTCCAAGCCAAGAACTTGCATCCAACTTGGTGTTAAAAGTCCTTCAATATTCCCTTCTTGCATTTGCTTGCGTATTTTAGTCCAAAAGATATTCGAATTTCTTTCCCTTGCTTCTTCATGCCAATGTCGTGTCATTGCCTACAAAATAACATAAAGTATATGAAAAGTAACTAAGAAACATGAGATTAAGCAAATAATTCAAGTAATAGATACCGGATAAGTAGGTATAAAACCTACTTCTCAAGTATTATGATTTATATATGTATTAAGACTTACTTATGGTTATGTATTAAGTTATGTAGTGTATTAGTAATGGTTGTTAGACTTGGGACGAGAATATTTATATTATATCAATGTAAATATTTCTATTATTCTACTATTAGTTAATATCAGTATGTTGTACGAGATAGATCGTGAAGCACCAGATTCGAGGTACATGTATTTGAATTTGAGGGGGTCACAAAAACATTGTTACATGATGTGTATGAGAAAGACATAAAATAATTTTTAGTATTTTGAATTGTTTAAAAAAGAGCCGATGAAATTTGTTTCGACTAGACACCTTTGATAAAAAAAAATGATGAAATTCAAAAATTGATTGAAATCTTCTAATCCAATTTGTTCTAGTGCATAATCTTGTGCTAAGCCTGAGGTGAACAACCCTGATAAAAGGAACCTGATTCGAAAGATATGATTCCGAAATGTTTAAATTAATATGTTGTGCACAACATAGTGGTACGATAGGTTGATCCCCTAAAATACTTGTAGAAAGTATTTTCAGTCTTTGTGATTGATAAATATTTTGTTAAACCTTGTAAAGAGTTCATGGTCTATATAACCCTCAGCATGATATCAAAAGTTTCTTAAATGAATCTTTTTGTTTTATAGTTATTCATAGTGCTTCACAATAAAATTACAATTAATAAGACTGCTAAAGGATATTCAATTATTTTGGGAATTAAATGTTTAGAAGGTATGAATTCCTTAGAGAAAAGTGATAATAAAATGCGATGATCAAAGAGAGATCCTCAAAGGAAGAAAGAGTTGGAGTAGTCATTCAAGTGAGAATGTAAATGTTAACTTGAAAACTAGTTTTGGTGAGTAGAATGAGCAAAGATAATTATACTGTAATTTCGAGGATGAAATTTTTAAAAGAATAAGTGAATGTAATATCCCAGATGTTTATGAGGATAGTAAATATGATCTTAAATTATTAAGGCGATTGGTGCGATGATCCTTAGATAAGGAAGTGGGAGGATAGCCATTTAAATAAGAATGAGGTACATGATGTAATTAAATACAATTAGAGGTTAAGATGTAAAATGTAGATTTTGAATAAGAGAAATTGTTATTTTTCAGAGGCACACTAGAGATCTAGAAGGGAGGTTGAATATATCTTTAAAACTTTTTAATTAATTAAAGTTGTATTACAAAATAATC
The DNA here is from genome assembly GCA_020205615.1 of Panax quinquefolius. Taxonomy (NCBI): domain Eukaryota; kingdom Viridiplantae; phylum Streptophyta; class Magnoliopsida; order Apiales; family Araliaceae; genus Panax; species Panax quinquefolius. Next base: position 34,449,933 of record CM035174.1, on the reverse strand, counting down.
GAGAAATTATAAATTACAAAATCAATGAATACCACAAAATAAATTTAATTCAATACAACATATATTAATTTTGTACAATAGTATAAATAGTTAAGATATGTATATACAGAATAAATGAAACTATATTATACCTTAATATAGGCACTATATTAATATTTACCCAAACAAAACCAGTAAACTTCTAATAATAACCCGTATGGTTATAATATACCCATTATTATGATTTTAAAATTAATAAATGCAAACAAAATGATATACCTATATAGGTAAATTTATACGATATACAATATTTAATATGGAATAAAACATGCATAAATTGAATAAATTACTTGTTTTTATTTTTCATATTATGTAGAGTCTAAAGTCATTAGCATAATATTAAAATTCAAAAATTATCAAATTATTAATATCTTTCCAAATATATTAAAATTCAAATTCATCTATCTTTCTATATATTAATATTACGAGTCTAGATCATAATATCAAAATATGGAATAACATGGTAATACTAATATCTTTTCAAATATCTTAATCTAATATGAAAAATAAATCCAAATCCATTTATCTTTCTATAGTTTTTATTATTCAATTTAATATTAATGAGTAGATATTCAACTTAAAGTCTATAATCACTTAAATGGATTCAATTGAATATCCATAAATATCTATAATATTTTTAAAATAATATATTGTTCAATATTATACTAATTTTACAATCTCTCTCTCTCTCTCTCTCTCTCTCTCTCTATATATATATATATATATATATATATATATATATATGCAAACAAAAAGAATCTAATGTTATGCTTGAACTAAATTTGGCCAAGACTACTTAATTAAAAGAAACAATTACATATTATAGTACATTTTTAAAAGTAATTACAAAAATCATACATTCATAAAATAATTACAAAAATATAACACTTCATCATATATATTTACAATACTAATACAATTAAGAGTCCTTAAATTAAAGGATTAATATTAATGAGTTGACATAGCAAATTAGTTTCCATCTTCCTTCGGTCTCTCTCTCTTTACGCCCTTATTATTTCTCTCTCTTCTCCCTTACTACTTCTCTCTCTCCTCTCGAAGCCATTCGTCATCGTCCTCTTCCGCCACCGCCGCCACACCATAGTCTCTCAACTCTGACAGAAAATTGAATACGTGACTTTCAGGCTATGTTTTCAGGTTAATACGTGATTTTTATCTTACTGTCTTGGCATGTTCTTAGCGCACCTCGTAATTAACAGATAGAAGCTCAAGTTATGGTTAAATTCACTCTTTTTTTAAGAGGACTCTTCTTTCTTCTTAATTTGTCTTGCTTGATACTACTACTAGCCCTTGGGCCTTGGCTAATTTTCTTAATTTGTTACTCTGTATTCTTTCTTCTTTTCCTCTTGCGATTTATTTTCTTTCCATGTCTTTGACTTCTTAATTGGGGTGCTATTGTCTCTTGTTTACATTGTCGGTCGGCATTAGTTAAACATATGGTAATAATATTATAATAGTACCTGGGTAATAAAAAATAAAATTATGTTAAGAATTTAATTATATATATATATATATATAATGTAATGGAGCAATTAGAGCAACTATCAGCAACAGTTCAGATTTTAACTGTGTATTTAAGTGCTCATTCATTTATTTCCAAATTTTTTTAAAGGTTTGCTAATTTAAATTTTGTTATTGTTACTATCATATAACTGTTTGGTTACTTCTGTATTATGTTTTGGTTACTGTTAGCTTGTGATTTGGATACCATTTTTGTTACCTTGATTTGGTATTTTGGTTACTTTTTTATGTTGTTATGGTTACCATGTATTTGCTTAGTATACATGGTTGACTAAACTGGTTTTGGTGTACATGTTGTTTATGTATTGGTTACCATTAAAACATGTTTTGGTTACTATCATATAAATATTTGGTTACTTCTTTAATATGTTTTTTGTTATTGTTAATTTCTGATTTGGATTCTATTTTTGTTCCCTTGAGTTGGGATTTTGGTTACTATTTTTTGTTGTTCTGGTTACCATGTATTTGCTTAGTATATATGGGTTGACTAAACTGTGTTTGGTTTATATGTTGTTTATATATTATTTACCATTAATATATGTTTTGGTTACTAACATATAACTGTTTGGTTACTTCATTAGTATATTTTTTGTTGTTGTTGGCTTATGATTTGGATACCATTTTTTTCCTCAATTGGGATTTTGGTTACTTTTATATGTTGTTCTGGTTACCATGTATTTGCTTAGTATATATGGGTTGACTAAACTGTGGTTGGTCTATATGTTGTTTATGTATTGGTTACCATTAATATATGTTTTGGTTTCTAACATATAACTGTTTGGTTACTTCTTTAATATATTTTTTGGTATACATGTTTTTGTTTTGGTGACCTTTAAATTATGTTTTGGTTAATATTATATATAACTATTTATTTATCGTATAAAATGGACATACATATTTACATGTTTATATTTTGGTCACCATTAGATTATATAATATAAATTTTTGTTCTTGCTTTATTATGGTATGGTTAATGTTATATTATGATATGATAACTATTATTGTGCAAATCAATGTGGGATGTTGGTTATTTGTTATAGTCTGCTTTTTACTCTTGTGTAATTGTTATATTATGTTTTGGTTAGTATGCTTTTATTTGTTGGTCACTACGTAACTGTTTATGTTATAAATATTATTTATATATGGTTACTAATGACTGTGTAAATCTGATTTTGTTTATTTGCAGTTATGGGATCTTTACTATGAGGAATGCAACAGAAAATTCACTGGAAAAGTTATATATTGGTGTGAATGGAAGTCTCCAGCATTATTACCAAGAAATTGAACCCAAGTCAGTTGGAGAAGTTTAAGGCATCATTAGTTTGTGGATATTTTATTTTTGTAAATAATAAACCCAAGTCATAATAAACCATGTATTTGCTTAGTATACATTGATGTATTATTTTTGTAAATTCCTTCAAATATATTCTACAAGGGTTATGCTCTTCTATAAAATTTATTGGAAAAGTTATGGTTAAATGTACATATGAGAGTATACATGGGTTGCCTAAACTTGGTTGGACAAACAAGTTGTTTCTGTTTTGGTTACCATTAAAACATGTTCTGGTTACTTTCATATAACTATTTGGTTACTTCTTTATTATGTTTTGTTATTTATTACTTATGGTTTGGCTATTATTATTATTGTGTCCTCAATGTGGGATTTCGAGATACTTTTATTTTTTTTATTCGGTTAATATGTAATTGTTTAGTATACATGGATTGTCTAAATTGAGTTTCATTACATGATGTTTCATTTTGGTTACCATTAAAACTGTTTCTAGTTACTTATCATATAATTATGTAGTTCTTGTTTTATTATGTTACATTATAGTTCTTGTTATTTGTAATCAGATAGTTACAAGCTTTGTATCGGGACAAACATCAATTGTTAAATGTACATGTGTGAGTGTCCTATTTATCTACAAGCTTGTTAGTAACGAGATAATTATCATAGATATAGTTTCTGCTTATTAGTAAACGAGATAATTATAAGCTTGTATCAAGACTGTTATAAAATGTTAAATGTATATGTTTTATTTATACCCTGTCATCATGATAGAATAAGAAACTCCAATTAAAAGTTCTCATTTATATATATGATGGTCACTTATAGATCTCATATTAAAATAAAAATAGTTTAAGAGGTGCAGTTGGTAACCAAACTTGCATATAACGGTAACCATTTTAGTTTTTGTTAGTAACCAAATAATTAAAAACTTATATCAGAACAATTATCAAGTGCTTAATGTGCATGTGAAGTGTGACGCCCCCAAAATAGGTCCATTCCATCCAACCCATTCTGAGTCGCCAAATACATGGTACAGAAACAACTACAACTTTATTATCACAACAATAAAACTGTGAGTTTAAATACAAATATTATCTTCTAGACAATATTTATACTCAAATAAATCCTCATCACATTTATTGATACATTATTTTACAATAATGGTGAGGACTACTAAACAACTCTCTCTAGAACCTTCATTCCATACCCCGACTAGTACTCATTTACATTCTCGCCTCCCCGAGAAGAAAAATGGAACAACAAGGAAAAGGGTGAGCTCAACTAGCCCAAGAAGAATATTATGACTAAGATAATATACAACAAATTATCGTTAGTCTTCAACAGGGAAAAATCGATAGAATACAATAGACAACAAGTTTCAGATCAATATTCAGCAATGAAATAATAATTCATAGAAGAGTTACGTAGAGAATGAAATCTACTATAATCTATGAATTTAATAAATCCATCATCAATATTTTATCCCTGTAACATCAATCAATATTCATCTCAAATCAAATATTCATCTTTGCACTCTGGGCCAAAGATATTAATCAATCCATCATGTTCATCTCAACACTGCTCATCTTTGCACTAAAGGCCAAAGATATTCATCGGATCGGTCGTATGTTCATTTAAACACCGCTCATCTTTTGCACTATGTGCCAAAGATATTCTTGAAATCATTCATCTTTGCACTACTGAGCCAAAGATATTCAATAATATCATCATTTAAGACCGAGGATGATGAAAAATATTTTAAAGAAACGAATCCGGTGAAACAAAATGACAAGGATTAAGGATTCGTACTTGGTTTTATCCACGTCCAAAAATACCTCAAAAATAATCATAGTGGTGTAAAATTCAAGAATGATCAAAACATGGATACAATCAAAGCTAGTATCCGGAATAGATATTTTGACGAAAAGAAAATTTTCATTTTTCTAGGTGAATAGTGCCAGATACGTGAATAGTCTTGTCAGATACGTGAATAGTCTTGATATCGTGAATAGTAACTCCGACACCAAAAGATAGAAATTCCACAAAAAAACATTTTCACGCTTCATGAATAGTACTCGTGAATAGTAACTCGTGAATAGTAACTCATGAATAGTAACTCGTGAATAGTAACTCATGAATAGTAACCCCGACATGAAAAAAATTCCAAATTTGATAAAAAGTTCCAACCAATATTTCAGCATAATGATATTGAAGAAATAATATCATTTGGGAAGAAAATAACATCCCTTACCTCAAAGAATCAAGATGCCGGAAGGAAAGGCTCAAGTGATTTGAATGAAACTCAGATGAGCAACAAAGAACTCTCAAAGTATCTAAATACTCACAAAATACGCTCAATAATATAGAGAGAGAAGAGAGAAAACTTTGTTTCGGTGTGATTTTCAATTCTAACTTAGCCCCTCATTTATAGGAAAATGTTAGCCCGCCAAGCAGACTTGACTCGCTACACCGATGGCTTTTTACCGCTACTATTGCCACCCACCACATTTGAAATAAAATTCAGCACATTTCTTCACCAACCACAAGTGGGGCCCACTCAATTCTAGAATTTTCCACCAAAATCAATTATAAACCTAATTTAAGATCCGACACCTCTTAAAATTCACAACAAATCATTCGTGCATTTTTAACGGTTCAAAATTTGTGGACATATACTCAACTTATGTATGTATAATATACCCAAAAATTACCACAATCCAACGGTCGGATTAAAATTATAACCCCATGCAATATATCTCAAAACCCCCGATTTGATTTTTAACACCTCAATCCGATAAAATACCGATAAAACACCTCAACATTAATTCCTTCATTAATAACCACATAAATAAATCCATCATTTATATTCATATAAAATAAATATTTCCTTATCATATGAATCAATAATTAATTATTCACAAATAATATTACGAATCACATTTACGATAAACCAGTCGTTCCCGTGAAAGAGGGGCTTTCAATAAGGATCTCTCCTTACTAATGCAATTAGGTGACCAAACCTCTCCTTAGATGTAACTTTCTAGACATTGCCAATAATGTTATCTAATAATATTATTCAAATAATATGAATTATTGATCCGATAATGGGAAATCTTGTGTTGACAATTATTGAACAACAATAATATAAAATATCAACGCAACAATTATTGAATCAATAAAATAAAATATCGAAGCAAGAACTCACTGTGAAAATTATTGAGTAGTGCCATCTTACGTAAGGATCAATAATTCAACAATTACATGTAATACCAAAAGTACTCTTGCAACCACGCCAGACATCGTATTTTAACCACGGGTATTCCAACAGTCTTATCAGTAATAACTACGCCGTTATTTATAACCACCCAAACTTTTCATCGTTTTTCTCATCCAATCGCTCGTTATGGGGCCACACATGGTCATTACTTGCCGTTGATTAATATTATTCACAAAGCATTTAATATTCCACCACCAAACGAATATTCCCAAACAAAAATGAATATTTTATAACCACTTGCTTATTTTGAAATATTTGCGTATTTAACCCTTAACTATCCACATTAATCAAATCAACCCTTACTATTTCAAAATAATAAATAAAGGAAATTCCTTTTTATTTAAAAATTTGAGGGGTCTTACAACCTCCCTCCTTATGAAATTTCGTCCTCGAATTGACGACGCATACACAGTGTTTCAAAAGGTGAGGATACCTCGCTTTCATTTCCGTTTCCAATTCCTGTGTCATCATTTCTATAAAGCATGATTCCTCCACAAAACTTTAACTTGTGGTATGACCTTTCAAGGCGTGGGACATGCTCCTTCCTATCCAAAATCTTGACAAAGTACCTCCTCATACGTTAAGTCTTCTGGCTATCTCGTCCTGGGTTCTAACTCAATAACGTGGTTCGGGTCTTTCACATATTTACTTAACGCAGATATGTGAAACACATTATGAACACGAGACATACTTGGAGGTAACATGAGTGTAGCGCCCCCAAAATAGGTATACACAACACCCATTCTCGAAGTCGCTAAATACATGGTATGTAAAACAACTACAACTTTATTATTACAACAAGAAAGCGTGAGTTTGAATACAAATATTATCTTCTAGATAATATCTATACTCAAATAAATCCTCATCACATTTATTGATACATCATTTTGCAAAATGGTGAGGACTACTAAACAATCCTTTCTAAAACCTTCATTCCATACCCAGACTCAGTACTCGCTTATATTCTCGCCTCCCGAGAAGAAAAATGGAACAACAAGGAAAAGGGTGAGCTCAACTAGCCCGAAAAAAGAATATTATGACTAAGATAATATACAACAAATTATCGTTAGTCTTCAACAGGAAAAATCGATAGAATACAATAGACAACAAGTTTGAGATCAATATTCGCAATGAAATAATAATTCATAGAAGAGTTACGTAGAGAATGAAATCTACTATAATCTATGAATTTAATAAATCCATCATCAATATTTTATCCTCGTAACATCAATCAATATACATCCGAATCAAATATTCATCTTTGCACTACTGAGCCAAAGATATTCATCATTGGTCATGTTCATTTAAACACTGCTCATCTTTGCACTACAGCCAAAGATATTAATCAATCGGTCATGTTCATCTCACACACTGCTCATCTTTGCACTACTAAAGCCAAAGATATTCTTCAGAAATCATTCATCTTTGCACTACGTGCCAAAGATATTCTTAAGAAATCATTCATCTTTTGACTACTGGTGCCAAAGATATTCCATAATATCATCATTTAAGACCGAGGATGATGAAAATATTTTTAAAGAAACGAATCCGGTGAAACAAAATGACAAGGATTAAGGATTAAGGATTCGTACTTGGTTTTATCCACGTCCAAAAATACCTCAAAAATAATCATAGTGGTGTAAAATTCAAGAATGATCAAAACATGGATACAATCGTAGCTAGTATCCGAATAGATATTTTGGACAAAAGAAGAAATTTTATTTTTAGGTGAATAGTGCCGTATACATGAATAGTCAGATATCGTGAATAAAGGTCGATATCGTGAATAGTAACTCACACCAAAAGATAGAAATTCCACAAAAACATCTTCACGCTTCATGAATAGTACTCGTGAATAGTAACTCATGAATAGTAACCCATGAATAGTAACCCGTAACATGAAAAAGTTCCAAATTTGATAAAACTTCAGATCAACATTTCAAAGATAATGATATTGAAGAAATAATATCATTACAAAAAAATAATATCCCTTACCTCGAAAGATCAAGATTTCTACTAGAATCTAGGGTATAGTCTTTGAAGGAACTTGCACTGTCTAGCAATACTCAAAGTATACTCAAAATACTCACAAGAATACGCTCAAAATATCGAGAGAGAATAGAGAGAAAACTTGGTTTACGGTGTGATTTTCAATTCTAACCTAAGCACCCTATTTATAGGAAAATGCTTAGAACACCAAAGCGTAAAATTTAATATAATATTAATATAATTATACAAATTTTCCTTAGCCCACCTTTTGGTCAAAACACCAGCCACACATGTTAATGATGTCCCAAAAAATATAAAAACGTTTTTCTTAACAAAAATAATTTAAACTCCCAAAAATCAATTATTTTGAGCTTTGAACTTCAATAATTCATAATAAATAGCCCTTTCATCAGAAAATTCGAATCTCGCGAGTTTTTATAGGAAATTCAATTCTCTACAACTTTGCAGAAGAACGTTTTTCCAATTTCCAAACAAAAATCGACCAAAATCCACAAGCAGGCGATTTTTATTGTGCTATAATCAAATTTCTACCAATAATTGTGTCCACCAACACACAAAACATGTGTTAAACATTTAATGCCACAAAAATACTCTTCCTCCTCATATACTCATATATCCCACATTCATTGTAAAAAATATCACCGTTAATATATTATTAAAATAATATATTTAAATGAATTATTTTATCGAAAAAGATAAAATATTAATTTTCAACAATTGTCATTTTAAAAATTTTCTCCATCTATATCCACATAAAATCAATATTTTTCTCATCATATAAATCAATAATTAATTATTCACAAATAATATTACTGTAATCACAATATTGACAACCAGTGCAGTTCCTCAGAAAGAGGGGCTTTCAATAAGAATTTCTTCTTCATCTGCGCGCAATTAGATGACCAAACCTCTCCTTGATGTAACTTTCTAGACATTGCCAATAATGTTATCTAATAATATTATTCAGATAATATGAATTATTGCTTCGATAATAAAAAATACATCGTGTAATGACAATTATGAAACAACAAAGAATATAAAATATCAACGCAAAGAATTATTAACTCAATAAAATATTGAGCAAGTAATTATCGTAACCATTATTGAGTAGTGCCTTCTCACGTAAGAATCAATAATTGGTGCAATACCGGTGTGCTTCTTGTTCAACAACGCGTATTAGTGTGTGTTAACCACCGGGTATTCCAACAAAGATAATTGGCAACAACTACTGGCCGATATTTAAAAACAACTTATATTTGTCGTTTTCTTCATCCAATCGCTTTCGTTATGGGCCACACATGGTCGCTACCGCAAATGCATTTAATATTCCCCGACAAGTATGAATATTCCACGACCAAACGAATATTCCCCGACAACAATGAATATTTTATAACCACTTGCTTATTTTGAAATATTTGCGATTTAACCCTTAACTATCCACATTAATCAAATCAACCCTTACTATTTCAAAATAAAGGAAATTCCTTTTTATTTAAAAATTTTTGGTCTTACAACCTCCCTCCTTATGAAATTTCGTCCTCGAAATTGACGACGCACTGTGTGTTTTGAAAAGGTGAGGATACCTCGCTTTCATTTTCGCTTTTCCAATTCCTGGTCATTTCCTCTATAGCATGATTCCTCCACAAAACTTTAACTTGTGGTATAACCTTTCATACAGTAGGACATGCTCCTTCCTATCCAAAATCTTGATGTGGTACCTCCTCATACGTTAAGTCTTTGGCTATCTCGTCCGGTTCTAACTCTATAACGTGGTTGGTCTTTCACATATTTACTGAAGTACGATATGTGAAACACATTATGAACACGAGACATACTTGGAGGTAACACAAGTCTATAGGCTACATTTCCTACTCGGTCAAGAATTTGAAATGGACCAATAAATCATGGATTGAGCTTTCCTCTCTTCCCAAATCTTGTAACTCCCTTCCATGGAGAAACTCGCAACAATACATGATACCCTACACTAAATTCCACGTCCTTTCGATGAAGATTCGCATAACTCTTTTGTCGATCTTGTGCCGTTTGTATACGTTGTCGAATCATTAGTCATACGTACTAACTCGGGTCCCAACAATGTTGCTTCACCCATCTCATCCCAACATATTGGAGAACGACATTTTTGTCCATATAATGCTTCGAATGGAACCATGCCTATATTTGTTTAATAACTATTGTTTGTATGAGAATTCCACCAATGGCAAGTACTTATCCCAACTTCCTTTGAAATCTAGGACACAGAGTTTTAATATATCTTCAAGAGTTTGAGTAGTCCTTTCTGATTGCCCATCCGTTTGAGGATGGTATGCCAAACTGAATCGTAAATTCGTGCCCATAGCTTTCTAACCCAAAATCATGAAGTGAATCTTGGGTCACGATCTAAAACTATGGATACTGGCATGCCATGCAATCTCACAATCTCATTTACGTACATACGAGAAAGATGTTCAAGGGAATAAGTCTCTCATATCGGTAAGAAATGAGCAGACTTGGTTAATCAATCAACAATAACCCAAATAGCATTGATGCCTTGAGAAACCGTAGGAAGACCCGTAATGAAATCCATAGTAATGTGTTCCCACTTCCATTCCGGAATCTCAAGTGGTTGCAATGGACCCTTTGGCACTTGATGCTCTGCCTTTACATGTTGACAAGTTAAACATCTCGAGATAAACTACGCGATCTCTCTCCTCATATTGCTCCACCAAAATGTATGTTGAAGATCACGATACATTTTAGTACTTCCAGGATGGATTGCAAATGGCGTATTGTGTGCCTCCATCATAATCTTGTACTTCAAATCAGAGTTGTTAGGAACACAAAGTCTAGAGTGGACTCGAAGTATTCCTTCTTCATCAATTCTCGCGCCCTAATAGCTCCTTCTTGTACTTTCTTCTTCTTCATACGATCGACTCGAAGTCCATGGCTTCGAGCAATCTTAACTTTTCTATTAAAGTTGGCTCTGTCGCGTATACTTGACATCATCGCACTTTTCGTCGTGATATGATCTTCTACTCAACGCGTCGCTACTACCACGTTCGCTTTTCCAAGATGGTATGGTTAGAATATGTACCGAAATGAGTCGCCTCTTGAGCTCTTGGAAAATCTTCTCGCATTCCTCGCTCCATACTTAATTTTGTATCTTTTCGAGTCATTAAGTTAGCGGAATAGCGATTCGAGAATATCCTTCAACGAATCTCCGATAATAACCAACTAAGCTTCAGAAAGCTACGTATTTCGATTCATCGACTTAGGTTGCTTCTCAATCGTGACTCATATCCCAATCTTGGATAGACGTCACAATGACACCTATCGCTTTACTATCGCATCGAATATGGACGTCCCCTACAGAGAGTTCGGCTTAGGTGAATTCCACAAAGGAAGTCACAAGATAAAGGCTCGGTACCAAATTCTATAGTTGAATTTTTAACTTCGAAGTTCAATAGAGCCATTCGATATGAGATTTTAGAAATGAGTTTTGTCAGGGTTCAAAGTCGATACAAAATTTAATATCGAGCTTTGGGAGTAAGCCAAGAAATTCTTCAGAAATAATCGGGAAAAAATCAATAACAACAGGAATATTATTCAAATCGACGTGTCTTTATTCAAATCCATAACATGGACTAAGAAAACTTGACATCCGTAATAAACGAATGACTTCATGGCTTGATATGAAAATGTTTGACTACAATGGTTTGATTGCTTGAATTGAATAAAAAGTTGCTTAGGAATATGAAAACTAACAACCTTATTTAAAAACAATCAATTTTGGCATGATGAGTAGTTAACCTTAAAATCACATCAAAAGCAAATATCTCTATAGAAATAAGGTTAACGTGTAATGTGATAGTGCCAACTTGAATCAAGCAAGATTTTTAAACAATGAGGATGTAATGAAAGTTTTCCTAACGGATTCTCCATAAATAGGTCAAAGTCTAATTTCTCCGTAGTCAAGTTCAAACGTTGAGCGTAAAGAAGAGAGATAAAAGAATGGGTAGAACCGATATCTAGTAAGGTATATACTTCTTGAAGAATTTATAATTGACTAACCTGCTAACTTCGTCGGGTTCCTTGCATTTTGACCGGTCACAACAAACGCTCTTCCCGGAATCGTTGACTTTGACTTTTACGGGACGATCTTTTGAGTCACCGTCCCCATTGAACTAGGTTTCGCCACCGCATAATCTCGAGCGATATGTCCTTCCTTTCCACAACTATAGCATACCTTAAACTGTTGTCAAGGCGGGTTTAATGATATGTCCCTCTTTTCCGCATTTGTAGCATGTAATGGGTGGTCGTTCTCCTCCCTTAAAACTAGTTACATCTTCTTACCGACGCTCTTCACATGGTCGTTGTTGAATCTCCTCTTTTAAAATCTCCTCCCGACTCGCTTCTTCTATTTTCATGGCCACGATTACCACCGTAGTGGTTACCTCCTTTGTCCATATTCTTCTTTCTCCGTGGTTATCGTTATTCGATGATCGCTATCTTCAGATGATCCTCGGTTATGGTCCCTCGGTTGAACGTACTCGTTATCTCGCTTCTAACAACCGAGCCTCGCTGACAACACATCGAATAGAGAGAAAATTTATGAGAAATGAGATATCGACGTATGTCGGGTTTCAAACCTCTCGTAAACATCCGCGTCATACGTTCCTCATTCTCCACCAAATGAGGTGCAAAACTGGATAACTCCATGAACTTCGCCTCGTCTTTGGGACACCGTCATGTTATTCTCGCTTCTAGTCTAATAAACTCCACTTCCTTCATACGATTGAATACTTTCGTGGAAGTACTTGTCATTGAACTGCTTTCAAACGCGTCTCCCATGACATCGAGTGTATTTGGATGGGTACGCTTCACGATTCCCACCAAGAATCTGCTTCGCCACGGAACATAAAGGTGGCGAATGGAACTTTCGTTCTCCGTGCATCCCAAGACATCGAATATCTTGGTAATTTGTTTGACCCACGTCTCCGCCTTAATCGGATCCCGGCTTTCCTGCACTCGGTGGTCCCAACTCTTTGAGCTGCCATTTGTGACCACTCGTGAATTGCTATCATTTCCTCCTCAGTATTTTGAACACGAGTCTCCTCGTCGATTTTGCATGAAGCGCAAAAAGCTTCTAAACATCCCTCGTTCATCATCTCGCTTTCCGGTGGTGTTGTTCATGGGAGGAACATTGTCACTGTGCACGTTCTCCTCGTTGGTGAGTACAGCATCTCCACGGCCTCATTTACTCCAATCATTAATATTCTCGGTCGACATTCTCAAACATCGTCATAAAATAAGGGTTAATTAAGGAAATCAATATATCACATAATATCCCTATATACTTTGACCAACTAACAAATAAGCTTAGGTAGGACACACTAGCGAAGGATTTACTCGCTCTCCCTCCTAGTTCTATTCCCCGATCTCCGCCAGAGATCATATCCCTAAGCTCGATACCAACTGTGGACGCCCCAAAATAGGTATACACAACACCCATTCTCGAGTCGCCAAATACATGGTACGTAAACAACTACAACTTTATTATTACAACAAGAAAAGCGTGAGTTTGAATACAAATATTATCTTCTAGATAATATCTATACTCAAATAAATCCTCATCACATTTATTGATACATCATTTTGCAAAATGGTGAGGACTACTAAACAATCCTTTCTAAAACCTTCATTCCATACCCCACTAAGCACTCGCTATATTCTCGCCTCCTAAGAAGAAAAATGGAACAACAAGAAAAGGGTGAGCTCAACTAGCCCAAGTAAAGAATATTATGACTAAGATAATATACAACAAATTATCGTTAGTCTTCAACAGAAAAAATCGATAGAATACAATAGACAACAAGTTTCGGATCAATATTCGCGAATGGAAATAATAATTCATAGAAGAGTTACGTAGAGAATGAAATCTACTATAATCTATGAATTTAACGGTCCATCATCAATATTTTATCCTCGTAACATCAATCAATATACATCCGAATCAAATATTCATCTTTGCACTACAGCCAAAGATATTCATCGATTGGTCATGTTCATTTAAACACTGCTCATCTTTGCACTCTCTGAGCCAAAGATATTAATCAATCGGTCATGTTCATCTCAACACTGTTCATCTTTGCACTACAGCCAAAGATATTCTTCAGAAATCATTCATCTTTGCACTACGTGCCAAAGATATTCTTAAGAAATCATTCATCTTTGCACTATGTGCCAAAGATATTCCATAATATCATCATTTAAGATCGAGGATGATGAAAATATTTTTAAAGAAACGAATCCAAAGTGAAACAAAATGACAAGGATTAAGGATTAAGGATTCAGTACTTGGTTTTATCCACGCCCAAAAATACCTCAAAAATAATCATAGTGGTGTAAAATTCAAGAATGATCAAAACATGGATACAATCGTAGCTAGTATCCGTAATAGATATTTTGGACAAAAGAAGAAATTTTATTTTTCTATTGAATAGTGCAGTATACATGAATGAATAGTGTCAGATATCGTGAATAAGTGTCGTATACGTGAATAGTAACTCCGACACCAAAAGATAGAAATTCCACAAAAAACATCTTCACGCTTCATGAATAGTACTCGTGAATAGTAACTCATGAATAAGTAACCCATGAATAGTAACCCGACATGAAAAAGTTCCAAATTTGATAAAAACTTCAGATCAACATTTCAAAGATAATAATATTGAAGAAATAATATCATTACAAAAAATAATATCCCTTACCTCGAAAGATCAAGATTTCTTAGCTAGAATAATGGGTATAGTCTTTGAAGGAACTTGCACCGCTCTAGCAATACTCAAAGTATACTCAAAATACTCACAAGAATACGCTCAAAATATCGAGAGAGAAATAGAGAGAAAACTTCAGTTTCTGGTGTGATTTTCAATTCTAACCTAAGCACCCTATTTATAGGAAAATGCTTAGAACACCAAAGCAGAAAATTTAATATAATATTAATATAATTATACAAATTTTCCTTAGCCCACCTTTTGGTCAAAACACCAGCCACACATGTTAATGATGTCCCCAAAAAATATAAAAAACGTTTTTCTTAACAAAAATAATTTAAACTCCCAAAAATCAATTATTTTGAGCTTGAACTTCAATAATTCATAATAAATAGCTCTTTCATCAGAAAATTCGAATCTCATGAGTTTTATAGGAAATTCAATTCTCTACAACTTTGCAGAAGAACGTTTTTCCAATTTCCAAACAAAATCGACCAAAATCCACAAAGCAAGCGATTTTACAAAAGCTATAATCAAATTTCTGGTCAATAATTGTGTCCACCAACACACAAAACAACATGTATTAAACATTTAATGCCACAAAAATACTCTTCCTCCTCATATACTCATATATCCCACATTCATTGTAAAATATCACCGTTAATATATTATTAAAATAATATATTTAAATGAATTATTTTATCGGAAAAAGATAAAATATTAATTTTCAACAATTGTCATTTTAAAAATTTTCTCCATCTATATCCACATAAAATCAATATTTTTCTCATCATATAAATCAATAATTAATTATTCACAAATAATATTACGAGAATCACAATATTGTGACAACCGTGCAGCTCCTCAGGAAGAGGGGCTTTCAATAAGAATTTTTCTTCTTCTTGGCCAAGCAATTAGATGATCAAACCTCTCCTTAGATGTAACTTTCTAGACATTGCCAATAATGTTATCTAATAATATTATTCAGATAATATGAATTATTGCTTCGATAATAAAAAAAATCGTGTGTAATGACAATTATCAAACAACAAAGAATATAAAATATCAACGCAACAATTATTAACTCAATAAAATATTGAGCGAAGAATTATCGTAACCATTATTGAGTAGTGCCTTCTTCACGTAAGAATCAATAATTGGTGCAATACCGTGTGCTACCGCTCAACAACGCCAGCGTATTAGTGTGTTTTAACCAATTAGGGTATTCCAAAAGATAATTGGCAACAACTACGCCAAGTTATTTAAAAACAACTTATATTTGTCGCTTTCTTCATCCAATCGCTTTCAGTTATGGGCCCACACATGGTCGCTGCGCTGCGTCGCATTTAATATTCCCCGACAAAGCATTTAATATTCCACGACCAAACGAATATTTCAAACAACAATGAATATTTTATAACCACTTGCTTATTTTGAAATATTTGCGTATTTAACCCTTAACTATCCACATTAATCAAATCAACCCTTACTATTTCAAAATAAAGGAAATTCCTTTTTATTTAAAAATTTCGGGGTCTTACAGCAAGTCTATAGGCTACATTTCCTACTCGGTCAAGAATTTGAAATGGACCAATAAATCGTGGATTTGAGCTTTCCTCTCTTCCCAAATCTTGTAACTCCCTTCCATGGAGCAACTCGTAATAATACATGATCCCCTACATTAAATTCCATGTCCTTTCGATGAAGATCCGCATAACTCTTTTGTCGATCTTGTCTTGGTTTGTATACGTTGTCGAATCATTAGTCATACGCTTTAACTTTCGGGTCCCAACAATGTTGCTTCCCCACCTCATCCCAACATATTGGAGAACGACATTTTTGTCCATATAATGCTTGAATGGAACCATGCCTATATTTGTTTAATAACTATTGTTGTATGAGAATTCCACCAATGGTAAGTACTTATCCCAACTTCTTTTGAAATCTAGGACACAGTGTTTTAATATATCTTCAAGAGTTTGAGTAGTCCTTTTCGATTGCCCATCCGTTTGAGGATGGTATGTCAAGATAAATCAGTAAATTGCGTGCCCATAGCTTTTCTACAAACTAACCCAAAATCATGAAGTGAATCTTGGGTCACGATCTAAAACTATGGATCTTGGCATGCCATGCAATCTCACAATCGCATTTACGTACATACGAGAAAGACGTTCAAGGTAATAAGTCTCTCGTATCGGTAAGAAATGAGCGACTTGGTTAATCTATCAACAATGACCCAAATAGCATTGATGCCTTGAGAAACCGTAGGAAGACCCGTGAACGAAATTCATAGTAATGTGTTCCCACTTCCATTAGGAATCTCAAGTGGTTGCAACGGACCCTTAGGTACAAGATGCTCCGCCTTTACACGTTGACAAGTTAAACACATCGAGATAAACTTTGCAATCTCTCTCTTCATATTGTTCCACCAAAATGTATGCCGAAGATCACGATACATTTTAGTACTTCCAGATGGATTGCAAATGGTGTATTGTGTGCCTCCATCATAATCTTGTACTTCAAATCAGTCGTTAGGAACACAAAGTCTAGAGTGGACTCAAGTATTCCTTCTTCATCAATTCTCGCCTGAATAGCTCCTTCTTGTACTTTCTTCTTCATATGCATCGACTCAGATGCCTGTGGCTCGAGCAACCTTAACTTTTTCTATTAAAGTTGGCTCTATCGTATACTTGACATCATCGCACTCGTTCCTCAAGATATGATCTTCTACTCAACGCGTTACCTACTACGTTCGCTTTTCCAAGATGGTATGGTTAGAATATGTGCCGAAATGAGTCGCCTCTTGAGCTCTTGGAAAATCTTCTCGCATTCCTCGCTCCATACCTAATTTTGTATCTTTTCGAGTCACTAAGTTAAGCGGAGTAGCGATTCAAGAAAATCCTTCCATGAATCTCCGATAATAACCAACTAAGCCTCAGAAAGCTACGTATTTCGATTCTTGACTTAGGTTGCTCTCAACCGTGACTCATATCCCAATCTTGGATAAGACGTCACAATGACACCTATCGATTTACTATCGCATCGAATATGGTGTCCCTTACGGAGAGTTCATCTTGATTGCATTCCACAAAGGAAGTCACCGGATAAAGGCTCAAGTACCAAATTCTATAGTTGAATTTTTAACTCACGAAGTTCAATAGAGCCATTCGATATGAGATTTTAGAAATGAGTTTTGTACCGAGTTCAAAGTCGATACAAAATTTAATATCGAGCTTTAGGAGTAAGCAAGAAATTCTTGAGAAAATACGTCGGGAAAAATCAATAACAACAAGAATATTATTCAAATCGACGTGTCTTTATTCAAATCCATAACATGGACTAAGAAAACTTGACATCCGTAATAAACGAATGACTTCATGGCTTGATATGAAAATGTTTGACTTCTACAATGGTTTGATTGCTTGAATTGAATAATGAGTTGCTTAGGAATATGAAAACTAACAACCTTACAAAAGCAATCAATTTGGCATGATGAGTAGTTAACCTTAAAATCACATCAAAAGCAAATATCTCTATAGAAATAAGGTTAACGGTAATGTGATAGTGCCAACTTGAATCAAGCAAGATTTTTAAACAACGGATGTAATGAAAGTTTCTCCTAATGGAGTCTCCATGAGATAGGTCAAAGTTTAATTTCTCCGTAGTCAAGTTCAAACGTTGAGCGTAAGCAAGAGAGATAAAAGAATGGGTAAACCCAGATTCTAGTAAGGTATAAACTTCGCAAGAATTTATAATTAACTAACTTGCGTGCTAACTTCGTTCGGGTTCCTCGTATTTTAACCGAATCACGACAAACGCTCTTCCAGAATCGTTGACTTTGACTTTTACGGGACATCCTTTCAAGTCACCATTCCCACCGGATCTGGTTTTGATATCGCATAATCTCCGGCGATATGTCCTTCTTTTCCACAATTATAGCATACCTTAAACTGTTGTGGGCGGTTCAATGATATATATCCTCTTTCAAGATTTTGTAACATACGACCGATGGTCTTTCTCCTCCTTGGAACCCGGTTGCCCATTGGCGCCAGCGTCTTCACATGGTCGTTGTTGAATCTCCTCTTTTAAAATCTCCTCCCAACTCGCTTCTTCTCGCATTTTCATGACCATGATTACCACTAGAGTGGTTACCATTTCGTCCGTCTGCTTTCTTTCTCCGCAGTTATCATTATTACATTGATCGCTATCTCGTACGATCCTCGGTTATGGTCCCTCGGTTGGACCGTACTCGTTATCTCGCTCTAATAATTGAGCCCCATTTACAACATCTGAATAAAGAGAAAATTTATGAGAAATGAGATATCGACGTATGTCGGGTTTCAAACCTCTCGTAAACATCCGCGTCATATACGTTCCTCATTCTCCACCAAATGAGGTGCAACTCGATAACTCCGCATGAACTTCGCCTCATCTTTGGGACACCGCCATGTTATTCGCTCCGGTCTAATAAACTCCACTTCCTTCATATGACGAATACTTTCGTGGAAGTACTTGTCATTGAACTGTTTCAAACGTCTCCCACGACATGCCGAGTGCGGTGAATGGGTACGCTTCACTGATTCCCACCAATGTCGCCTCGCCACGGAACATAAAAGTAGCGAATGGAACTTTTCGTTCCTTCGTGCATCCCAAGACATCGAATATCTTGGTAATTTGCTTGACCCATGTTTCCGCCCATGATCGGATCTGGCTTTCCCTGCACTCGTGGTCCCAACTCTTTGAAGCGCTTGCTGGTGTGACCACCCGTGAATTGCTATCATTTCCTCTCGTATTTTGAACACGAGTCTCCCTCGTCGATTTTGCATGAACTGCAAAAAGCTTCTAAACATCCCCTCATTCATCATCTATTCAGTGGTGTTATTCACAGGAGGTACATTGTCACTGTTGCACGTTTCTCCTCGTTGTTAAGTGCAGGCATCTCCACGGTCTCATTTACTCCACTATTAATATTCTCATTCGACATTCTCAAATACTGTCATAAAACAAGGGTTAATTAAGGAAATCAATCACATAATATCCCTATATCTTGACCAACTAACAAATAAGCTTAGGTAGGACACACTAGCGAAGGATTTACTCGTCTCTCCCTCCTAGTTTTATTCCCGATCTCCGCCAGAGATCATATCCCTAAGCTCGATACCAACCTGTGGACGCCCCAAAATAGGTCCATTCCATCCAACCCATTTCGAGTCGCCAAATACATGGTACGTAAACAACTACAACTTTATTATCACAACAATAAAGCGTGAGTTTAAATACAAATATTATCTTCTAGACAATATTTATACTCAAATAAATCCTCATCACATTTATTGATACATTATTTTACAATAATGGTGAGGACTACTAAACAACTCTCTCTAGAACCTTCATTCCATACCCCGACTAGTACTCGCATTACATTCTCGCCTCCCGAGAAGAAAAATGGAACAACAAGGAAAAGGGTGAGCTCAACTAGCCCAATAAAGAATATTATGACTAAGATAATATACAACAAATTATCGTTAGTCTTCAACAGGAAAAATCGATAGAATACAATAGACAACAAGTTTCAGATCAATATTCGCAATGAAATAATAATTCATAGAAGAGTTACGTAGAGAATGAAATCTACTATAATCTATGAATTTAACGATCCATCATCAATATTTTATCCCCGTAACATCAATCAATATTCATCTCAAATCAAATATTCATCTTTGCACTACAGCCAAAGATATTCATCAATCATCATGTTCATCTCAACACTGTTCATCTTTGCACTAAAAGCCAAAGATATTCATCGATCGGTCATGTTCATTTAAACACCGCTCATCTTTGCACTACAGCCAAAGATATTCTTGAAATCATTCATCTTGCACTTCACAGCCAAAGATATTCAATAATATCATCATTTAAGACCGAGGATGATGAAAATATTTTTAAAGAACGAATCCAAAGTGAAACAAAATGACAAGGATTAAGGATTCGTACTTGGTTTTATCCACGCCCAAAAATACCTCAAAAATAATCATAGTGGTGTAAAATTCAAGAATGATCAAAACATGGATACAATCAAAGCTAGTATCCGTAGAATAGATATTTTGGACGAAAAGAAAAATTTTCATTTTAAATTGAATAGTGCAGATATCGTGAATAGTGTCAGATATCGTGAATAGGTCTTAGATAACGTGAATAGTAACTCACACCAAAAGATAGAAATTCCACAAAAAAAACATTTTCACGCTTCATGAATAGTACTTTCGTGAATAGTAACTCATGAATAGTAACTCATGAATAGTAACTCGTGAATAAGAACTCATGAATAGTAACCCCGACATGAAAAAAAATTCTAAATTTGATAAAAAGTTCCAACCAATATTTCAAAGATAATGATATTGAAGAAATAATATCATTTGGGAAGAAAATAACATCCCTTACCTCAAAGAATCAAGATGCTCGGAAGGAAAGGTGGGAAGTGATCTTTGAATGAAAACTTATCTTAACAAAGAACTCTCAAAGTATCTAAATACTCACAAAATAATTTCAATAATATAGAGAGAGAAAGAGAGAAAACTTTGTTTACGGTGTGATTTTCAATTCTAACTTAGCCCTCTATTTATAGGAAAATGTTAGCCGTACCAAGCAGACTTGACTGCACACCGATGGCTTTACCTGCTACTATTGCCACCCACCACATTTGAAATAAAATTCAGCACATTTCTTCACCAACCACAAGTGGGGCCCACTCAATTCTAGAATTTTCCACCAAAATCAATTATAAACCTAATTTCCGAATCCGACACCTCTTAAAATTCACAACAAATCATTCGTGCATTTTTAACGGTTCAAAATTTGTGGACATATACTCAACTTATGTATGTATAACATACCCAAAAATTACCACAATCCAACGGTCGGATTAAAAATTATAACCCCAGCAACATATCTCAAAACCCCTGATTTGATTTTTAACACCTCCAATCCGATAAAATACTGATAAAACACCTCAACATTAATTCCTTCATTAATAACCACATAAATAAATCCATCATTTATATTCATATAAAATAAATATTTCCTTATCATATGAATCAATAATTAATTATTCACAAATAATATTATGTAATCACATTTATGACAACCAGTACAGTTCTAGGAAAGAGGGGCTTTCAATAAGGATCTCTCCTTACTAAATAGCAATTAATTAGGTGACCAAACCTCTCCTGATGTAACTTTCTAGACATTGCCAATAATGTTATCTAATAATATTATTCAAATAATATGAATTATTGATCCGATAATGGGAAATCTTGTGCAAATGACAATTATTGAACAACAATAATATAAAATATCAACGCAACAATTATTGAATCAATAAAATAAAATATTGAACAAAGAATTCATCGTGAAAATTATCGAGTAAAGTGCCATCTTACGTAAGGATCAATAATTCAACAATTTCGTGCAATAACGTGTAAATCATCGGCAACCACGCCAGACATCAGTATTTTAACCACCGGGTATTCCAACAAATCTTAATTCAGAATAACTACTAGTTATTTATAACCACCCAAACTTTGTCGTTTTCCTCATCCAATCGCGCTTCCGTTATGGGGCCCCATACACATGGGTCGCGGCCGTCGCATTTAATATTCCCCGAAGATTTAATATTCCACGACCAAACGAATATTCCCCGACAAAAATGAATATTTTATAACCACTTGCTTATTTTGAAATATTTGCGTATTTAACCCTTAACTATCCACATTAATCAAATCAACCCTTACTATTTCAAAATAATAAATAAAGGAAATTCCTTTTTATTTAAAAATTTCGGGGTCTTACATGAAGGTTCCCATTTATCTAGGTGATGGATACTTTTAAATTACGTAGTTATAAAAATTATTTGGAAATGGTCCATGCCAGTTGGTAACTAAATATGAATATAGAGGTAACCATTTTATTTTAGATGGGTAACCAAATTTACATAAAAATATTTTAGAACAGTTACCAATTGTTCAATGTATATGTTTACTTTATATTGATAACTCATGATGGAATAAAAAATTAAAATATTAATCAACATCAATTTTAGTTACTGTACACCATCAAAATGTTACCAACCATGTAGTTAATGGTTACTAACAGTAAACAATTATATATTCCTGTAAACGATTAAATTTGTTTTATTGTTTACTGTCAGTCTCCATTGTATAACAACTGAATAAACATTGTAAAGTAACCAAATCAATATTAGACAGTAACCAAATTACATAATCTTAGTAACCAGAATATATACCACATTTTTACATGCAATTTTGAAGGCCTAAATGATGGAATTTGACCAAAAAGTCCTGCAGTTCACCAGCTAAGCGGGTGACTTTGGATCGTTGACCCGTTTCCAATGAAATTAGGCTCCGAAAATGCCCAAATCCGACACTCCAAACTTGACAGAAATTGTCAAATTGTCACTGCAACCAAATAAACATTATTCTGTAACCAATTAAATAGTATACAACAACCAATATATATAATCAGATTAACAGTTGTATGAAGGTAACCAATGTAGTCAATAAGTAACCACCAATATAAAAGAAACAATTATAAAACTCAATAATATTATAGAGTAACCAAATAAATACCTTACAGTATCTAAATACATATTATACAGTAACCAAGATATATGTAATTAGTAGCCAATATTATAAAAAATATTTTTACATTCATTTTACAACCAAAACAATTAGTAATGACTTTGTTACAAATTAAAGACTAACAGGTGTATGAAGGTAACCAATATAGTTAATCAGTAACCATCTAAAAAAATCAGTATAAAACACAGTAATATTATGTAGTAACCATAGTAATATTACACAGTAAACAAGTCAAAATTATATACTAACCAAATTCAGATTAGACAGTAACCAACATATATTTACTTAGTATCCATAACATAAAACATATTTGACATGCATTTTACAGCAAAAACAAACAATATAAAAAACATCAATATGTACTTAAAGATCCAACAGTTGCAGGAAGGTAACCAATGTATTTAATAAGTAACCATCAATATAAAAAATATCAGTAGAATATACATTTAAAGTATACAGCAACCAAATAAATATTATATAGTAACCAAATCAATAATAAACAGTAACCAATTTATATGTTCTTAGTAACCAGAATATAAAACATATTTTTACATTCATTTTGCAATCAAAACAGTCAGTATACTAACTGTGTGACCAATCAAAGAGTGAAAAACTTAAGAAAGGTAACCAATATACAAGTATATAGTAACCACGGGGTAACCAAATAAACATTAATTGAAAGTATACAGCAACCAAATAAATATTATACAGTAACCAAATCAATAATAAATAGTAACCAAGTTATATGTACTTAGTTACCAGAATATAAAACATATTTTTACATGCATTTTGCAATCAAAACAGTCAGTATACTGACTTTGTGACCAATTAAAGAGCGAAAAACTTAAGAAAGGTAACCAATATACGAGTATATAGTAACCACGGGGTAACCAAATAAACATTTAAAGTATACAGCAACCAAATAAACATTATACAGTAACCAAATCAATAATAAACAAAGAACCAATTTATATGTACTTAGTAAACGTAATATAAAACATATTTTTACATGCATTTTGAAATCAAAACAACAAGATTTGAAGAGAATTTGTAGAAAAGAAGTTGGGTATCGAGTCATCTTCTCTAATCATTCACGTTATATATATATATATATATATATATATATATATATATATATATATATATATAATCTAAGAAGTTGTATACGATCATTGCATGCATTATTCTGATCTTCTGTTGATCTTGGAGTTGTTGTTGATCTTGAAGTTGTTGATCTTCTCCTCTATTATCCTATCTCAGAGTTGCATCTCGTCTTCTTCGATCTTTCGTTGCTCTGTTTTTTCTGATCTCAAAGTTGCATTTTTTCTTCATTAGCATGATTTTAGGACGGGTCAGTTGGAAATTTGAAAGTCGGTAACTGACGTATAGGGAGTTAATAATGCGTAATTTTAGTAAGGTAATAATGTATTGCGTTATTTTTGTAATTATTTTGTGGATGTTTTATTTTTGTAATTACTTTCTAATTGTTGTATGTAAGTGTTAAGGACCCTAATTAAAAGGACGTAGTTTTTATCTCTTAGGGTTAAGTTTTTCATTTTAGAGTTTTTTTTTAAAAAAAATATGTATAAATTTTATGCAAAACTACATCCTCATCGACATGCCTAAAATTCTATTTTTTTCATATTATATATATAATTTAGTAAGAAATGTCCACAAGTTAATTTTTATTTTTCAAAAACTTTCATAAGATTTACAAAAATATAAGTAAATGTTAATAATAATAACTCTCACATAGATGAAATATTCTATCCAAAATAGATTAAAAGTCGTATTGAACATGTAATCTAATTTACTTAAATATTGAAGTTAAATTTACTTATATTCTTATATAAAGATCATGTATTTTAAATCATTTTGAGGTAAAAAGTTGTATAAATAATGAATAATGAAAATTTACTTTGTTTGTAAGATATTAATGTTATTATCATTTTTATTAATAATTACTTTTTATATAAAAATATATATAAAACAACTCATGCTTTGCACGAAAATTAGAGTAATAATATATAATGGTAGTAGTTGGGTGGTTTCTGAGGGCTCAGAATATACTAAGTGCCACCTATCATGTTGGGTCAGTTGTGGGTCAACAAGATGGGTCAAAGTGTTGATAACGGAGCAGAATAGGGGTGAGTTTTGAAATGGATCTCCAAGGCATAGAATCGGCCCTGACAAACAGTTATGAAATGCTACTTATTTTATTTATTTTTTCAATGATAAATTAAGTAAATATTACTCAATTTATGAGAACAATTATTTGAATATATTATTATTTTATTTTATTTTATTTTATTTTACAATTCTTTATTTTATTTTATTTTAATGTATTTTATTCTAAACTTCTTTATTTTATTTTTAAATTTTAATGTATTTTATTTTATTTTAATTTAGGGTTACTTTATTTTATTAGCTTTGATTTTATTTTTTCGGGATATTTATTTTATTTTGAATTATATTATATTATATAATTTTTAATATTTTTATTTTGCTTTATTAAATTAAATTAATTAATTTATATTATATTCAATTAAATTTATTTTATTTTATTTTATTATCTAATTTTTAATTATTTTATTATTATTCTTAATTTAATTTATTTTTTAATTTAATTTAATTTATTTTGTATTACAATATATTATATTATTTATTTTTAAAATTAAATTAATTTATTAAATTTATTAGATATTAAATATTATTACTTATTAATTTTATTATATATTAAATATTTATTATATTTTATTTATTTATTAAATATGATTTAAGTTATTTCATGTAGTTTTATTTTATTTTATTTTTTTATTTTATTTTGTATTAGATATTAAATTTATTTTATTTAATTATTTTATATCAATTAATTGATTTTAGTTAGTAATAAGAAACTAAGTAAATGCTACTTAGTTTATTTTAATATTCGAAAACTAATTAAATAATACATAAATACATGTTTTTCAAATTTTGCAAATGCAACATTCTGACAAAAATTCCGTCCGAAATTTCGTCAGAAATAGCAAATATCACAATTCATATACCATTATCAATACCAATACCAAACTAACAAATTCAATAATCAAGTTTGTTATCTCCAAACGTTCAATTAAGCTAACATATATGAACATTCACTATATCTGACTCAAATTACTCTAACAGGACAAGAGGAACGAATTAAGCAGCTCAACCAAAACAATCTTTTGAAATTTTTTCAATTAACACGAACACGAGAAATATACACTAATTAGTGTATCATTAAATTAAACTTAAAACAAAATAATATCTATTGAAAATTTTCCCAAAACCCATTGTTCACGTTCAAACAAAACTCATAAAAATACCAAATTAAACCTTCAGTATATAACAGTAGGTGCCTTTATACATCATAAACAATATTACAATCAATAATTTAATTTCTTCAATTTAGGGCTAACAACAATATAGGATTTCTTAAACCTAACTACAAAAAAAATTAAACCCTAACCTGTAAATTGAAGGTACTTAACTATGGAGGAAGAAGAAGACACTAGTCGTCGCCGGCACCACCGCACCTGATCTCAGTCGGTTTCACCTCCTCAAATGGGACCAAATTTGGGAGCTTACAAATGATGAAAAGTATTTGTGGCTATTGAAACTATTTTAACGGAAGAAATATGAAAAAGATGAGAAGGAGAAGAAATATGGAGGAGATGAGAAGGAGAAGGACTCTGTCGCTGCTGCTAAGAGAATATAAGAATGGAAAAGAACGAAAAGAGAGTAGAGAGTAGGGCTGCTGGTGCGCCTTAAAAAAAAGAATAAGCTCGACGGAATTCCGTCGAGTGTATTTCCATCGATTTTAACTATTTTTGACGTACTATTCTGTCGAGTTTAACACATATTCTGTTGACCTTAATACTCACACTGGCGGGAAAGCTTGGCGGAAAGGAGGGGGCTTAGTGCCGATGGATTTTCGTCAGTCGACGTAATATTCTGTCGAAATTAGATTAATGTCGATGGAATTCATTCGCTCGGAATTAATTCCTAATTCCGTCGGAGATAACCCTTTTTCTTATAGTGATCTATCTGTAGACACTCAAAATTTTCTTTACCTGTTACTAACCATGTAAGAGGGAAAAAATGTCTTTTTCACACTCCAGAGATAACCCTGGAGGATCATAACATCAATTTTAACCCCGGGAAAGTCAGTTTCAACCCCGGAGATAGCCCCGGGGGATCAAGTTCAAAGCCTGGAGATAACCTCAGGAGGTCAAGCCAACCTCGGAGATAACCCTGAGGACAGACAGAGTCAACAGCAGCCAACTTCGAGATAACCCCGAGAAAAAGCGCACAACTACTTAGAAAACCAGAGATAACCCTTAAGGGTAAAATGGTCATTTTGCCAACTCAACTTCAACTCACATCAAATCAACTCATTTCAACTCAAATTACTTCAATAGAAGTCCCACGAGAACCATATCTTAACTTTCGAGCGCAAACTAAGCAAAACGGCTTAACGGACTACCTGACGAAAACCCGGGAATGCCATTTCAGTCATGGACCAATCTTCCTGGAATCAAAAATGGGCAAATCCTATGTCATTTTGTAGCTCTTGGAAAGAGCTTTCCGGAATGGTATGACACGCTTCCATCGGACTCCCGGATTGAAAGTTATGAACAACCGAGCGAACAACGCGTTGTTCGAGTGTACGTACTTCGACACGGCGGGACCCACACTGCCCGAGGCACCCCGGGCAGTCACAGGTACACCTGCTGCTAGCCGCAGATGCTCCCCCCTCTATAAATAGAGGGCTTGGGGTGGCCATATTTGCAAGAGAAACGGCGAGGAAGCCCTGTCCAATTTGCTCTGTACACACCCTAAACTGATTGCTTTCTCATTTTAAACACTTGTGAGCTCACATATAGCTACTTTTGTACCGGCGGAAGCCGAGTGTTCATCACTTTAAAGATATAGAAGTCTTCTTTGGCACCCCACTATAAGCCTTCTCACACACTTTCAAGCCTTTTCTTCATCTTTGCACACACCCTTCTTCACGTTGAGAGTCTTGTTGCTTGTGTTTGCGGGACTTGATGCGTGGTTTTATTTCAGTTTGTATATACATATATTTATATATATATATATATATATATATATATATATTTATATATATGGACTAACATTTTCGAGTTATGCCTCGATTGAGTCAGACTTGATCTGGAGCATTTATTCGCTTATATATATATATATATTAAAGCAATAAACGCCTCCGCATCGAAATCTAAACTCATCGTAATGCAAGTCCACACACAGTTCATATATATATAAGTATAAGTATATATATATATATATATATATATATATATATATATATATATACATATATATATATATATATATTAACTATTGTTTAACTCATTCGATGAGCCCGGATTTTACATCCGGTGCATTTATCACTTTTATATATATATATATATATATATATATATATATATATATATATATATATATTCGTCCCACTAGAGTTTACTTCGTGGTGGTTGATCGCTTTATGACTTTCTTTACGTTTACGCTTCGCTCGCTCAAGTTCACTTCGTGGCGAGTTGATCGCTTTTATGACTTAATTTACGCTTTTCGTCACTTTGGAGTTTCCTCCGTGGTGGTTGATAGCTTTTACAACTTTATTTACATTTTTTGATCCCCCATGGAGGTGCTTCGTGGTGGCTGATCATGTCTGTATATATATATTTACAACTTTTATATATATACCTGCTTACTGCTTTCATACAAATTGTGATATAATGTGAGCCTAGGAATCATGTGATCACAGATTCAGCCTATTGGATCTAGATTCGGTTCCCGTGATGGACATTTTCAGCTGTAAGCAGCTTGTAAATTATTAAGCGGTGTCTGAATTTTCTCAGATGGTTTTCATACCCACGAGGAAATCGACATTATTTTGTACATTATTTTCTTATGGATTCTTCCCATCTCGAAAATAAAATCAATAAAGCCGAACACTTAATAAAATGGAAGTGTAAAAGGTCTCAATTACTATTGAGCACAAGGGTTTGAAAAACCTCTTTTATAAAACATCACTGCCATATCTTGCTAAAATTGAATTTTTACTTAAATTCAAACCCTATGTATATAGGTGCGAACGAGGCCTCGCACCACTTCCAAATAAACAGCACATTGACCCACACACACATATTCAGATAATAGTTTCTTGAAAAGAGGCGGTCACCGTGGTAACATTTAATGCTAGGGGGTGCCTAACACCTTCCCTCCACATAATCAAGTCCCCTGACACTAATGAATCTTGGTTTCAATTTAACCCGCTTAGCAAGTGTGTCACATCACTGGGTCAATATGCGAACCTTTTCTCGGTTGTGTTTGTACAACCATTTAAAAAACCAACTGGCGACTCTGAACAGTCCATCGTCGACATTATACATGTAACACCCCCCTCCTGAAAAGGAAAGGGAGGTCACGTGCAAAGCACAACAAACCTCAAAATAAGTAAACAGAGCACTAATAACTTCAAAATATTAAAACTAGTGATCCATTATTAAAGTACTAAAAACAATTCTCCAAACAGAGTCAAAATAATTAAAACCTAAAATTGAATCAAACTAAATGGTCAAAGGCAACTCTCCCATCACACTAACCCTGAATCACCCCTGCAAACCTGCCGAAAGAAAAACACAGCATGAGCCAATTACCCAGTACGGATACAGATATACAAAAGATATACAACTGATATACGAAAACAATTGAGACAAAATACTGAGCAAAGCCTCAAGTGTAAATACGGACGAAAATATAATCTCCAAAGATCTGAATGGAATATATCTGAATAAACAAAATTGACGAAACCAATAGAAGAATAAAGAAATAACGAACTGAAATAACTAACTCAATGAATTGAACTGAACAGAAACAAACAAAACTAATACAATGAAATAATAGGTTGAATCAAATGGTTGAGTTTTATTTCATGCCGAGTGAGCTTAGAAATATACATTTCCACACAGGCAAGTCAAAACAATGCCACACAAGCAATTGTCAAAATAATGCCACACATGCAAGTTAAATGATACCACACAGGCAACCAAAATAATGCCACACAGGCAAATCACACATTGGACCGCGAATCCAAATGTATACAAATCGGATAGGTGTGTTTGGCACAACATCACAAATCCGCAGAACAGAAAACTAGGGTTAACCCATACGCCTCCCACAACAAAACACCAAATGGCCCACTTCCTCCGGAGCCCAAAACGGAGACGCCGTGGACTAATCACACCGCCATGGAGAGTGTCATGCCTCTCGTGCCAAGACGACATGCCTGTGGTACCCCCATAGGTGGTTATATCTCAGGTATACCCTACGGTATATTCTAACAAAAATATCATGTCACAACACATGCGGCATAATACCAACAAAAGAGTTCTATATGTACATGTTGAACCAAATCAAATTATAGTCACAAGGTTTCAAAAATAAGGTAGCAACATGTACCGCTCTACAATTATCAAAATAAATAGTACTAAACATGATAACCTAATTCAAAGAGTACAAATATGAGTCATATGTATCAACTCCAAAATGAAACTAATATATTTATTTCACAGGAACAATTATGTGAAATAATAACGAAATTCGAACAAGCGACAAAACGAACAAATCAAATTTAACAAGAGTATCGCTGAAAGAGTGCAGAATTCGTACCTGATACTTCCAAACCATTTATAGCACACTCCACCAAATCTTATCCTCAAATGCCAACGATATTAAATACGAAACGTCATTCACAACCTAAACATATTCACCTCAATTTAAAATAATCCAAACTAATAATCCCCAAAATAATTCATAATCTATTTAATATGCCTTTAATCAATTATTAATACTCCAAAATTTATATTCCAAATATAACTCTTTAAATTCCTTCGTTTCGAAAAAAATTACACAAAATAATAAATAAGTACAATTAATGAAATATTATTATTATTATATTCATGTAAATTTTAAATTTAAATTTTGAATAGTCCTACATAATTCCATAACAAATATTACAACAATTAATAATAAACTTAGCCTTATTCAAAATCTTGTTGGTAAATTCATTCAATTAAACATATATATATATATATATATATATATATATATATATATTATAAGTCGCTCCAATCAAAACATCCTCCAATTTTTATGTTCCTTTATTAACAATTATTTATTAAGACTAATTGAAAGATCCCTACCAGCCCAACATCAAAATTAAATTTTAATTTTTTTTTCACTTATATAATTAACACAATTTCACATAATCAATTAGCTTATTAAAAAGGCAATTAACGTTCATTAATTATATTAATTAACCTGTATCACATAATCCCACTATAATGTTGATTTCCATATGTAACTTACTCTTAGCAGTTTGATGAAGACCAATGAAATCCCATGATTTTGCAAAACATAATATGTGATATTTATTTTGGAAAACTGAGAGTACACCATGATATAATATCAAATTTACATATCCTATTAGTTTATTTCTTTTATAATCACAGCCATGCAATACTCTTATGTTTGTATAACTATTAAATAATAAACTTACATGATTGTTGTATCCTTCACAATTCAATATCCTTTTCTCAGCCGCCGCAATCTTTCCTCTTTTTTTTTCTTCCACTTCGCATAAGATGAGGAGGGTTAGGTTTTATTTATTGTCTTATTATTTCTCCTAATTATAATAGGATTTATTATTACCCACATTTAAATTAAACCCAATTGATTTTAAGGCCCAAATTGAAGAAATATCTTACTTATTTTAGTCCACATAATTTAAAAAAAATAATGTTTAACCCAAACATAAGAAAGTCCAATTAAAATATGGATTTAAATATTATTTATTTTTTTTATTTTTATTTTTATTTTTACCGGGTATTACAATACATCTCAGACCTTTTTCACTTGTTTTTTCAAACAAATCTCACCTAACATGAGAACACCAAAGAACAAGTAACGGAAATGGACAACTAAAAATCCTGACGTCGACAGGTGGCGACTCTGCTGGGGACTCCAGTAAGAGGACTTAAGCCGCTATTACAAGCTTTTCAAACTGTTGTATGTATGCGTGTGAATGTTGCATTTACATTTGAATGAATGTGTACTAATGCATTTACTTACTGCACTTAGTGCTTCACACCATATCTGCATGTGATATTAGTGCTTCGCACATGTCATCATTTCCATATGGTGAGACGCGATGTATGTGAATGTATGTTGTGTGGTTCCTCCACCAGAGGCTATATCCTTCGCTTGTTTGATTACTGGACTCGTAGGAAGACTAATTCCAACGAGGCTCAGGAAAGGCACCACCTAAATTCGCTCCAGTTGAAAGACCGGACCTTCATGCCGAAAAACCGTGAAAGTAACCTAAGATAGGTCAGCCTCTGATAAACCAAACGCAGAGGAAAGTCTCTTCATACTTTCACATTTTAATTACTTGTAAATTCAATTACTTGTAATTTCATTTCCATGTAAATCTCAATGTAATGGAAAATATGAAGTAATATATGTACATGCCTTCCCTTTATATCAAAACCAGAAATGCTATCTTGTCAAACTAACATTCGTTTCGCAGGACGATACTCCTAAACGGTCACATTACGTAATATTGCTACATTCACTAAGACTAAACTACATAAGTTTTTTTGTAGGGATATAATTGGTCCAGTAATCCGATCAAAATCCAAAAAGGCCACGAGTCTACATCCAATTATGTCTTCATCTAATCAGATTGATCTTAATCCAGTTTATTGCGAAGAATTTGACGAATTAAGTTAACAAATCACATATTTGGATGTTCTGCTTAAAGAATTACACCAATCTACTCAGGGTACCAGGATACCCGTACATGCTGAATCCTCCGTACAAGGAGGAACCCAAGGTCAGAATACTGCTAGTTCCAGTCGTAGGAATCCTCATAAGCATAGAAAAATTCCTTCAGCTTCAGCCACAAAACGATTATCTCCACCTACAGTTCCTGAGTCCGCACAACCTCCTGTAAAGATGCCAGCCAGCGTAATGGCTATGTTATGTCCCAAGCCGATACCGGTAAAGGAGAAAGAAGTCTTTGTTCCAGACCCCAGAGTGGAAGAAGAGGAACGAAGAATTAAACAAGACATCGTCAGAATGATGTTAGGCATACGCGTCATTGTCCATGATGAACATAAGAACAGATACACCCCAAACGATGATTGCCCATATATAATGGTCATCATTTGGGAAAAGGAGGACAATG
This sequence comes from Panax quinquefolius, assembly GCA_020205615.1. Taxonomy (NCBI): domain Eukaryota; kingdom Viridiplantae; phylum Streptophyta; class Magnoliopsida; order Apiales; family Araliaceae; genus Panax; species Panax quinquefolius. The sequence continues at coordinate 34,416,053 of CM035174.1, read as the reverse complement.
ACAACCTGTGACACCCCCAAATCCTGGTACTTCATTTCCTCAAGATTTGGTGTTCACTTAATCAAAACATTCATTTCTAACTACCCAATCATAATAAAATTGAATAATAAAAGCCTGCCCATACAGGATTAAACTTAAATAAAAATATCCCAGGTTTTCTAACCTTTAATTACAACCATTCAAATGCGGAAAATTAAATAAACTTCCTTTTCCCTCGACAATTGGAGTAGCACTCCTTGCATTGGTCGACGAGGGTAAAACGGGAAGAAACTCAAATAAATCATTCGTTACATTCTTCCCTACTTACAAAGATTCTGTCCCCAGAATCGAAGACACAGATTAAACAAATAGCTCAGGGTACTCTTTCAACATTTTCTCTTCGAGTTCCCACGTAGCTTCTTCAGTGTTGTGGTTCCTCCATATCACCTTCGCAGAAGGTATCACTTTATTCCTGAGCACTTGTTCTTTCCTGTCGACTATCTGGATAGGAACCTCTTCATAAGACAAATCTTTCTCGAACTACAACGGTTCGTACTCGATCACATATTTGTAGTCGGGTTTATATGGTCGTAACACCGAAATGTGAAAAACATTGTGAATGTTTTCCAACTCTGGAGGTAGAGCTACCTCATAACCCAATTCTCCCACTCTTCGCAGCACTTCAAAGGGTCCAATAAACCTTGGGCTTAGCTTTCCCTTTTTACCGAAATGAATTTTCCCCTTCCAGGGAGAAACTTTTAGGAATACAAAAGTTCCTACGTCTAATGCACGATCTTGTCTGTGTTGATCAGCATACTTTTTTTGTCTGTCTTGAGCTGCTTCCAATCTTGTCCTGATGAGTTTGACAACGTCAGCAGTTTGTTGTACCAGTTCTGGTCCTAACAGTTGGTGTTCACCGACTTCATCCCAACACAGTGGAGTTCTGTACTTTCTGCAGTACAATGACTCGTAAGGTGGCATGCCGATGCTCGCGTGGTAACTGTTGTTGTAAGCAAATTCCACCAACGATAAATGTTCTTCCCAGCTTCCTTTAAGGTCCATGACGCATGCTCTTAGCATATCTTCCAATGTCTGAATTGTTCGTTCGCTTTGGCCATCTGTTTGTGGATGATAAGCCATACTCATTCGCAACTATGTCCCCATTCATTCTTGTAGTCTCTTCCAAAAATTTGACATGAATCGCAGATCTCTATCGGACACAATTGATACTGGCACTCCATGCCTCGAAACGATCTCTTTAATGTACAATCTTGCTAACTGGTCAAGATTGAATCTAATCTTTATTGGTAGAAAGTGTGCTATTTTCGTCAGTCTGTCCACTATCACCCAAATCGCATCGCATCCTCTCTGAGTAGTTGGAAGACCCACCACAAAATCCATCGTGATGTGTTCCCACTTCCATTCTGGTATTTCCAATAGTTGGAGTAATCTGCTGGGTCTTTGATGTTCGGCTTTTACTCTTTGACATGTCAAACATTTTGCTACGCATTCTGCGACGTCCCTTTTCATATTCAGCCACCAAAAATGTCGGCGCAAATCTTGATACATTTTCATGCTTCCTGGGTGAATTGAATATTTGAGCTATGAGCTTCAGTCAAAATTTCTTCTTTCAGCTTTGGTGTTGCTGGATCCCAGATTCTTCCTTCAAACCGTAGTAGTCCTTCGGTATCGATCTTATATTTTACATCACTACCCTCAATCAGATTCTCTTTGATTTTCCCACATTCTTCATCTTGTAGTTGAGCATTCTTCACTTTGTCCACTAAAGTTGGACCAACTTCTATCTGGAATAGTTGTTCGTCAGATTCTTTTGGAAATTTAATTTCCAACTCCAGTTTTGTCATTGCTGAAATGAGCTCTTCCTGAGTTGTTATCAGCATCAACTTTTCCCGACCTTTTCTGCTTAACGCATCCGCAACCACATTCGCTTTGCCCGGGTGATAAAAGATCTCACAATCATAATCTTTTATCAATTCCATCCACCTTCTTTGACGCATGTTCAAATCTTTCTGAGTGAAAATATACTTCAAACTTTTGTGGTCTGTGTAGATCTCACATTTCTCTCCATAAAGATAGTGTCTCCATATCTTTAGAGCAAATACAACTGCAGCCAACTCCAAATCATGAGTTGGATACCTTTTCTCATAATCCTTTAGTTGTCTTGATGCATAGGCAATAACTTTGTCGTTCTACATAAGAACACAACCCAACCTTTTGTGTGAGGCATCACTATACACCACAAAATTTCCTGTATTATCTGGTAATGTCAACACAGGTGCCACACTTAGCTTCTTCTTCAAATCTTGGAAACTCTCTTCATACTTCTCCGTCCAAATGAATTTTACAGCTTTCCTTGTCAAATTTATTAGCGGAGTGGCTATCTTAGAAAAATCTTGAATAAATCTTCTATAATAACCGGCCAGTCCCAAGAAACTCCTCACTTCTGACGGTGTTCTTGGTTGTTCCCAATTGATTACAGCTTCCACTTTTGATGGATCCACTGAAATCCCATCTTTGTCAATAACATGACCCAAATATTATACACGGTCGAGCCAAAATTCGCACTTAGAGAATTTCGCGTACAACTTTTCCTTTCTTAGTGTCTCCAATGTCAAACACAAATATTCCACGTGTTTTTCTTGAGTTTTGGAATACACCAGAATGTCATCAATAAATACCACTACAAACTTGTCTAAAAATGGTTTAAACACCATGTTCATCAAATCCATGAATGCAGCAGGGGCATTGGTTAAACCAAAAGACATCACCAGAAACTCGTAATGTCCGCATGCAGGAGTTTCGAATGCCGAATTCTAGGTATATCCTCCTTTCTTACCTTCAATTGATGATACCCACTTCTCAAATCAATTTTTGAGAAATATTTAGCACCCTTCAACTGATCAAACAAGTCATCTATTCTAGGCAACAGATATCTGTTCTTAATAGTGACCTTGTTTAACTCCCTATAATCAATGCAAAGACGCATTGTTCCGTCCTTCTTCTTCACAAATAAAACTGGCGCTCCCCACGACGATATGCTTGGTTGAATATATTTCTTGTCCAGCAGCTCTTGCAACTGTACCATCAGTTCCTTCATTTCTACCAGGCCATTCTGTACGGGGCCTTAGATATTGGTGATGTTCCCGGCGCCAAGTCGATCATGAACTCTATTTCTCTATCAGGCGGAAGTCCTGGCAAATCCTCTGGAAACATGTCTTCAAATTCCCTCACCACTGGTATTTCTTCTAGTTTCACACCCTTCTTCTGAGTATCGACTATGTAAGCTAAATAGCCCACACAACCTTGACTCAACAATTTCTTGGCTCGCGATAATCGTGGACATTTCATTTGTCTAAAGCGACTTTGCTACCATAAAATACTACCTTTGACGGAGTTATAAGGTTTACACACTTCTTTTGGCAGTCAATTATCGCTTCGTATTTGAACAGCCAATCAATTCCTAAAATCACATCAAACTCTCCAAGTCTAATCGGAATCAAATCTACCAACAAGATATTCTCCTTAATGTTCACCCTACAGTTCTTAAATACGAATCTAATAGGGATTACATCCTTATTCTCAATTTCTATGTTCAAAGGAAAATTCAGTTCTTCTCTAGGCAATTCTAACCTCATAGCAAATTCATCAGATATAAACGAGCAAGTAGCACCCGAATTAAATAATACATATGCATTAATATCATTGATTGGGATAATACCTGACACCACATCTTTTGATTGCACAACATCTTGCACAATCATGTTGAAGGTTCTGGCTGTGGGTTTGTTTGATGTTGCAGGTCCTGCAATGGCCCATGTACCTCCACTGTTACCTCCATTACTTCTGGTTGTCACTCCATCCTTCTTCTTAGGGCATTCACGAGCAAAGTGATCCTTGGATCCACACGTGAAGCATACATTCTTCTTCGGTTGAGTGCAATTTGGGGCGATGTGACCCTCCTGGCCACAATTAAAGCATACTTGCTTCCCCATCAAGCATGCACCCTTATGAAATTTCCCACATGCTTAAAACTTTTTATTTTGCTGGTTACCCTGATGGTTTCCAGCACCCATGTTCCCATTCCACTTCCTCTTCAAGTTGTTGTTGCTGTTGTTGTTGTTGTTTCCACCGCTACCACCTCCATTCTTATTCTCATTCTCATTCTTCTTCTTCTTTTGTTCCTGATTTAACTTTGTCACTACTCTTGTTTCTACCTTCGTAGTAACGCCTTCTCCATCATCGCTGCAAACGTCTTCAATGGAATAGGAAACCCCTTTGTGCATGCCTGTGGCTTGGTCCCCTGTTCAAATCTCTTCGCTTCTTTACGCCGTCTTCAGGTCTTTGATTTGATATGGCACAAACCTCGCCAATTCATTGAACTTCATGGCATACTCAGATACCGTCATCGTCCCCTGCTTTAATTCTAGAAACCGCACTTCTAGTAGACTATTCGAACTCTCTGGGAAATAGGTCTCGAAGAACAACTCGTTGAACCTATCCCAGGTCATCACTCCTGGCCCTTCACGAGTTTTATTGGCCTGCCACCAATAACTAGCTTCTGCTTTCAACATGAATATTGCGAAAACAGTCTTCTGGTCATCCCCTACCCTAACGACATCGAACACCTTTTCTATCTCCATAATCCAGGTTTGTGCTTCGACTTGATTCATGGACCCACAGAATTCAGGTAGTCCAACCGCCTTGAAATCCTTAAACGTTGTACCATGGTTTTGTGGTTGATTCTGCAACGCTCCTGTAATATCCCAAAAAAAAAAATATTAAATTTATATTCTTAAAACATATTGTTTGGAACTTGTCATTTATTTGGGTCAAACTAGTTATTTAAATTATGTGGGCTAATAAATATTAATAAGTGATAGATAATATTATGTGGTTAAAATTTGGGCCTTAATATTAATTTAACCCAAATAGAAGTTTATTAGGGCAACTTAATTAATAAATAACTTAAACCTAATCATACCCACCATAAGTCTGATAAAACTGGCTATTGGAAATACACGGAGTAATAGAGGCGGCGTAAGAGAAAATAAATTAAGAGAGGAATTCCCTACTACTTCATCTCTTTTCTGGAAAGCTTCAAGGCATGTAAGTATGATTCACACATTAATTATTATGTTAAAATCTCTTTAATTGGTGCAGAGAGGTATAAGAGATGTATACCTATGGTTGACTACGTAGCTTGATGATGTAATCTTTATAGGAAATCTTGTATTCATGATCCTTGTGATGGTAATGCAATATATATATATATATATATATATATATATATATATATATATATATATTAAGTGTCGATATTGGCATTGTATTTTTGAACGATTTCTGTATAATATTGTTATGCACATGATATATTAATATATTATATATGTTATACAATAATTTGGTTCTTTTCCCACAATCATTAATTATATATATGATACATTTATGGAATAAAATTTCAAAATAAAAGAGAGATTATTATAATATTATACAACTCAACTACTACTTATACATATATAAAACATATTTTATTTGAATTATGATTATTTATACATATAGTGGGGAATTATTTCATAAATTCAAAGCTTATTCTTTTTATAAGAAAAAAACGGTTTAATAGTTGCTTACATATTTGAATATTAATTGAGAATACTTGTATTCATGAAGTTTTAAGCAAGGAATGTGGAGTCAATATTGAATTACACTATAGTAAAATCTATCTCTTAATTACGGAATGTATATAATATTATTAAATTAAAGTGGGTAATTTAGAAAATGTAAATTTTATAAGTTAATAAGTTAGTAATTTAATTAATGGTATGATATTGGTTTGATAATTATATAGATCAGATTGAGGAAGTCTAGCGATGTGATATTTGGGTTCGGTGAATTATTTCGGTATTATATTCAGGTACGGATTTCGTACTCTTTCAGCGAGACTCTTTTGTTTTTAATTTGTTCGTGTGGTTATTCGTTTCAAAATTTAGTATTGCTTCTCATAATTGTTCCTTGTCAATTATTGTGATAGTTTTGTTTTGGCGTTGTATTAGAACTCATATTTGTACTCTTTAGACTAGTATATCTTGTCTAAATTTTATTTTGATATTTGTAATGTTGTACATGTTAATATATATTTTGGAGATTTTGTGTTGATGATTCGTTTCAGTTTAACATGTACACGTTAGAACCCCTTTTGTTTGGTATTATGTCACATGTGTTGTGACATGATATTTTTGTTAGAATACTGTAGGGTATACCTGAGCTATAACCACCTGTGGGGGTACCACAGGCATGTCATCTTGGCACCGAGGCATGACACCTTCCGTGGCGGTGTGATCAGTCCACGGCGTCTCCGTTTTGTGCTCCGGTGGGAGTTGGCCATTTGGTGTTTTGTTGTGGGAGGCGTATGGGTTAACCCTAGTTTTCTGTTCTGCGGATTTGTGATGTTGTGCCAAACACACATATCCAATTTGCATACATTTGGATTCGCGGTCCAATACGTGATTTGCCTGTGTGGCATTATTTTGGTTACCTATGTGGCATCATTTGATTTGCCTGTGTGGCATTAGTTTAACTTGCATGTGTGGCAATGTGTATTTCTGAGCTCATTCGGTATAAAATAACTCCAGCCATTTGTTTCAGCCTATTATTTTATTGGATTAGTTTTGTTGGTTTCTGTTCAGTTCAAGTCATTAAGTTAGTTACTTCAGTTCGTTATTTCTTTATTCTTTTATTGGTTTCGTCAATTACATTGATTCAGATATATTCATTACGTTGATTCAGATATATTCCATTCAGATCTTTGGATATTATATTTTCGTTCGTATTTGCACTTGAGGCTTTGTTCAGTATTTTGTCTTAGTTATTTTCGTATATCAGTTGTATATCTTTTGTATATCTGTATTCGTACTGGGAAATTGGCTCATGCTGTGTTTTTCTTTCGGCAGGTTTGCAGGGGTGATTCAGGGCTAGTGTGATGAGATTTTTTCCTTTGACCATTTAGGTTGATTCGAATTTTAAGTTTTGATTATTTTGACTCAGTTTGTAAAATTGTACTTATTACTTTATTAATGGATCACCACTATTAATATTTTGAGGTTGTTATTGTTCTGTTTATTTATTTTGAGGTTTGTTGTGCTTTGTACGTGACCTCCCTTTCCTTTTCGGGAAGGGGGTGTTACAGCTCCTGTCAGTAGTGTCACTAGTTGTTGAACGGGGTTACCGTCAACATTGTCATTATTGGTTCCTTCAGTGGTTCTCTGTCGTGGTGGTTGACGTCTGGGAGGCATTTACTGTTAAAAGTACATTCATTAGATTATTATTCAATTCTTTTAAGTAATTTCTACTTAACTTGTCTCCAAAAAGTATTAACCACATAACACATAACACTTTGAATAAAGTAACAACTTTTATTTATTCATAACCTTTTTGAAAACATAAAACAATAGCATCACTGCTACCTACATTACTTTTCTGAACTACAAAAGTTTCTGGGCAACATCATAGTCATATCCCATAGGTTGCATAACACTTGGGAATTACAATTTATTTAACCTTTCACTCATCGTACAATAACTACGATGTTCTATTAAGATACATCTTAGCCCTATCACGTTCTTCCTCCATGACCCGAAACATTGTTCTGCGATCTAACACGAATGATGGCAGCATCTCGAACTAAATAGGATATCCCATGACCCGATCTTGAGCTCGTTTAATTGCAGTGTTAAATACTTTATCCATCTCTTCCATCTTCATCCTCTTTGCTTGCGTGTCTCTTGCTGCTAATCTGGTTCGTTGAAAAGCTTCTTCATAAGCATCTTCAGCTCTTGCCCTCTTAGCGACTTCTCTCACTTTGTTCTTGGTTTAGCGACCACTTGATCGGTTGTTCTTTCTCTCCTTGATGCATTTAGTTTCTCCTCGACATTTGTCGGTTGTTCTTCACGATCCACGGATCTCGTAGTCTTTTTTGTGTCATTGCGGTCTTTTTGTTCACCATTATCTCTTGTAACTCCTCAATTGTATCCACGAAGTTCTACGTTATGGTCGTAGACTTCATCCATATATATAAGCTGACCATCGAGGTTAGTGGATGTGGCGCCTCAAATTCGTATACTTTCGTAGCTTTCGAATTTGGTTCGCCACGTGCTAATTCTAACATCACACTAAAATCATCAACAACAGAATAATAGAATAATTTACATTGATATAATATAAATATTCACGTCCCAAGGTTCCGTAACCATTACTTCAACAATCTAGTGATTAAACTTAAACATAATTAATCATCCTTAATACATCATAATACACATAGGAATAATAATACTAATACTCTTAAAGAACTAAGCTACTCCGTAGCCTTGCCCTTCCCCTTGTCCTTTCTCGAGGTACTGCCTTGCTCTGCCTTAACTGTAATATTTTTAGGGAAGCAAGAATGAGCAACAAGTTTGCCCAGCAAGTAATATAGCAAAGCGAATGAACAATTATAGCATTTGAATCTTCAAGGGTATAACAGTAAATGGTAGTTCAAGGATATCAAGAAATATCAAAAGTGTTTGATAAATGTCACTAAAGATTGAAGGATATCAATAATATTTCAAGGTTTAATTATTTCGAGGTTCAATAAGAATGAACACTGAGCAGTCGTTAAAGACTATGAACTCTTACTAGAATTAACAATATTATACTGCAATCCAAGATAAACGAGTACAACAGGTGATCAGCCTAAGGTACCCTACGTTATGCATAACATTTAATCATACTTGTGTGCGCACGTCGGTTCCCCGATAGAATTTCCCCTTTTTAAGAGGGTTGTTCATCTCAGTATATTTTCAAGAGTCTGCACCAAGTCAATTGGTTTGGATATCTTTCTAACATATGATAACAGTCTAACCGAATCAAAGGTTTAGACAACTTTTATAATGCACTTTAAGAACAATAAGTCTAATGCTCGCAATAATGCCAAAGTAATTGATTTTCGAATAGTAATAGTCATTTGGTCAATATAAGTATGTCAATAATTCGGATTCATACAATATACAATGTAGGAAATTTAGATAACTTGTATTAGATATGTGAATCAATGGAAGTTAGAGAAATCGCACAAAATCCAAAGTTGTGAGAGTTAGGAGACTTGCCTTTAGCGTTGATTACCACTTAAAGCGTAATATCATTTCAATGAACTACGTTATCCTATATATATATGTATATGTATTCATTAGTCATATATACTTGATATGCATTTTCAAATACTTCCATCACACATATCTAAATTCATGTAGGCTACGCACATTCAAACTCATAGATGCGTAACTCACATTGATTTTACCTTTAAAAGTCTTTTGTACCATATGCTCATCTTTTGTATTTTCAAAATACCTCTTACTTTACGTATTTTTAAGTTGTGTCACATATTAAAGAACCTTTAAGCTAGTTTTGACCCTTTATTAAAGTTACTCATACATTTCCCTCTTTCAAAGTTAAAAGAGTTCATTACATCAATCAACTAGCCATAGTATTCATTATACCACATAATATTGCCAAACAACTTATTTCTACACATGCTTGCATAATTTATAACAATGTTTAACTAGATGCGTGAACATGTCGAATATCTCTAGAGGCATACGCATCCTATTCTAATTGTTCCCAAGTTCACAATATAATTTATAGAGTTTGTCATCTCAATTGGTTTTCAATCACTAAGATGTCATGACTATCAATCTATACATGCAAGGTATGTTGAGTTCACATTTCATATGTATTTACGAGACTAACTAAGCTATAAACATATGCTCAATGGGTTAGATTCAAAAAGGCGTAAGGTTTTATAAACATGTTTTTCGTCTTTTAACTTTTCATTTAAAAAGGTTAGGATTCAATTCCAAACCTACTAAACACCTTATAAAATACATTGATATATGTTTAGGGAGTATGTATGTTCTTGAAATTAAGTGGAGTGTAAGACTTCTTGCATCAAATAAGCAAGTAAAAATCCTTTTCTTTATTAAAGACACCCATACGGGTGGGCATTTGTACTCTGAGAACCCCCAAGTAAGCAAGTCCCCTGCTAAAACACGAGCAAGTATCCCCTGTTCGCCCCTGTTCGGATTTTTATAAAATTTTCCCCCCAATTCTCATCCAAGCAACAAGGTAATGATGTATAATTGCTATAAACTTGCTACTTAACACTCCTAGCATTCTTCTAACATTCCTACACATACAAACAATTAATTTCAAGGATCAATTCAAGGTTTTTGCTATTTTTTCAAAGTTTAACACATATAGCAATTTTCATTCTTACGAATTCGTTACTTGATCATTTTACTTCGTTTAACTTTCATTGAATTCGTTTTTGACCATATTCACAATATCTAGCATCCATTGATACATTCTAGCAAGTTTCAACTATAACATTTCAACTCCAAACAAGTGTTTTTGTACTTTTTCTAAGAACTTTGCAAGGCTTGAGCGTATGAACATTTAGAGGAGATTACCTTTTCTGAAGTTGTATTGCTTCTTCTAGCTTCAATTTGAAAATAATGTAAGCTCACAATGTTCACACTCCTACTAGAAATCTCAGAGAAATTAGCAACATGCTTATGAATGAGAAGGGCTTTATTTATAGGCAAGCTTGTGACCAATTTGGTTTTGTGCAATGAATCAAACCATTGGAATGGAGAAGAAGCTAATGGTTATGAAGGATTTGGTAGAAGAGTACTAATTAGCCCACTTCCTTCTCCATGATTTGCTAGCTATGAGGTTGGTATTGAGGGACTAGGCCAATGGCCTATAAAGTGAAGAAAAGATGGAGTGACTCTCATTTTGGGACACCAGCAAATTCTCAGCACTTTAGTAGCACACTTAGGTCCATTTTGCCCTTTGTTCACACTTGAGCATACATATACACCCACTCATATACTACACATAAAATCATATAATCCATGTACATTGATTTATTTCAAATAATATTTATCCTAGACTAGGATATAATTTAATTGGATACCAATGTTACTTATTATTAATTTATTTAATCAAAGTTACTTTCCCTCATAGGTTTAAAATACCCATTTAATTATTCCCACACACATCAAAATATCACATAAGACTTTTCCATGCAACTTGGTCAATTACCTAAGTCAAGCTTACTTTTATCACATAGCTTTATATAATAATTATTTTCATTTCAATGTCACACCTCACTTTATATTAAATGAAAACCTTATTATATGTGAGTTTTCTTCACACACTATAATTCATGATAATTAACGAATAACAAATAAATCAACCTCATTATGAAATTATTTACTTATTAGTAATACTAATTAATTCCATCATTAGTTAAATTAGTATTTTCTCAATTCATCATCTTGCCACACTAGGCATAACTCCACAAGTTTAAACTAAGCTTCTCATTACTTTTGCTTCATTGTTTAATTATCACTTAGCTTAATCAATTAAACCACTTATCACAATATAAGTCGATACCATATATATTTATATTCAATTAAATAAGCAAACAAATCCTTATTTTTAATATTATAATTTATTAAAATTCGCGGGTATTACAGTGGAGTTTCCTCCTCCTCGTCCTTGCCATCCTCATCCTCCTGTGGTAACTCAATGGGATCCTCCTCATCTGTTTCCACGTCATCATCCTCATCTTCAACTATTGTGACCAACGGGGCTGACTCACGTGGCAGTAGTTGTTCCCAAACTACCTGAATGTCGCGAGGCTCCTCCTCTATAGGCATTTGAGGTCCCTCCTCCCTAGCTTGACTGGATTCTCCGACATTAGTCATCCTGACAACAAAGTTTTAAAGTTTTAATTATTAATCATTACTACTCGATACTCACGAGTACATAAATTATAATCACAGAAGCACATAAGTGTTTTATTACTTTTTTCTTAAAACTCGATAAGAATTATCTCCACTATCTTTTCAAAGGTTACTTCCTAAGGCTTCTCCCCCCACCTAAGGTTCATAACCTAAAGCTTTGATACCAACCTGTGACACCTCCAAATCCTGGTACTTCATTTCCTCAAGATTTGGTGTTCACTTAATCAAAACATTCATTTCTAACCACCCAATCATAATAAAATTGAATAATAAAAGCCTGCCCATACAGGATTAAACTTAAATAAAAATATCCCAGGTTTTCTAACCTTTAATTACAACCATTCAAATGCGGAAAATTAAATAAACTTCATTACAATCTTTAAATCAAAGTCTGATAATAAAACTATCAAAACTATTACAAGTCTTCATCACTTGTATATTTTTCCATTCCCTTTGCTAGTAGTAGGTTCATTGACCTTCTCAACCTTAGTTGCACTAAGTATATAATATGCAAGAGTGAGCAAACAAGGCTCACTTGAAATAAGAATAAATACTTTACAACATTACAACCTTTGCCAGAAATAGATTCAATAGAACTGAATGATAGTTTCTATTAACATTTTTAAACATACTACTGAGGGTCTAATGACCACGAATCATGTCCATAGTTAGAAGTAATCTTTCAACTATAACTTTAACAGTCTAAGACTATAAGGACTCCACGTACTTAGGGGGATCAACCCTTCGTACAATGTATTGTGCACAACCATTTCAACGCTAAGCATAAATGTGACGCCCCCAAAATTAGGTATACGTCACCCATCTTGGGTCGCCACTTACATGGTACATAAATTCAAATACAACTTACTAATATAAGCTGCGTGTACAATACGACATAAAGCGTGAGTTTGAATACAAATATTGTCTACTAGATATTATACAAACTCAAAAGGAGTCCTCATTACAACTATTATCACACTATTTCACGAGAATAGTGAGGACTACTAATGCTATCCTCGGACCATTACTTCGTTCCCGAGCTCGTCGTCCGGCTATGTTCTCATTTCAAGAGAAAAACGGTGAAAGAAAGGGTGAGCTCAACTAGCCCAAGAAGAAATATTATGACTAAGATAATGCGAGAATAAATTATCATTAGCCTTCAACAAGATGTTAAACCGATAAAATACAATAGACAACCGGTTTAAGCTGCAGTGTGAATAAGCGATCCATTAAAAGAGTCAAGTAGAGAATAAAGTCTACTATCTTTTAGGTTTAAAAGGTTTTCATCAATTTTTATCATTTGAGACTCGACAATAATAAACCACCACATCTAATCATCCATGTACACGGTCAAGGATTTTCATCAAATTATCAATGGTCATGACTACTATACCGAATCACCCACAGTCATAATCATACCAAAAACTATCCATCAACTGCATTACAGGCCACCGAGGACTTTTGTCACATCATTTATATCAAGTCGTGATTATACCGAATGATCCACGGTCATAATCATACTAAGTTCATCTATGCACGTAAGCAAAGATAACATAATATAACATGAGGATGATGACAATGACATAGTAATTCAATAAAACAAGTTCAAGAATTATTTAATCCATGAATTATTAACGTCCAAATTGTCAACACGATCTTTGTTTTCGTAGAGTAAAATTCAATAATGATCGGAAGAATATTTCCATGAAAAGATCTTTGGATGAAACGCAAATATCAAGGATATTCTACTAATTTCATGGAGTATAGAAGTCAAAGTTTTAAACTATTTGGGTATAATAAAGAATGGAATAACAAAAGAAATCACCATGCATGCGGTACTTGCAGATGACAGGTTATTCAGCAGAATAATAATAACGGAACGTGTCGGTGAAATTCACACAAGCGGGATGTTCCAACAGAATAATAAAGATGGAACCGGATCCGGTAAAAACACGATAGGATATTCAGCAGAATGATAAAGAGCGGAACCGGTCGGTGTAAAACACATGTGATGAGGATGTTCCAGCGAGAATAATAAAAGGCGGAACCGGTCCGGTGTAAAACACACACGCACAGGATGTTCAGCAGAATAATAGAAGAATGTCACCAAGTATAGGGTAAGCCGCATATCTGAGTTATTCCAAGAATAATAAGCAATGGAATAACATAAGGATTTCACCAAGTATAGGGTATGTCTGGCGTATCTGAGGTTATGTATAGGGTATGCCACTTTTACGAGTTATTCCAATGTAATAATAATGAATGAAATAATGAAGTTCTCTTGAGAAGAAAGAATAACACCCCTACTAGTAAAAAGAACTGAATATAGAAGTAGTGAAGTAGCAGAATACTCTTCTTCTTTCTATAATTTCTCTCTTTAGAGTTTCAATGAATTCGTAAGAAAATAATGAAGGAATGAGCTTCTATTTATAGGAAAATGGAATGCATAGTAACTAATCCATGAACGGTCCAAATTGATTTACTTTAATCTGACGGTCCATATTTAAAGAAAAATCTTTTAAATAAAATATAATATATTCTATTTATATAAAAACATTTTACTATGCAAACACTATGCAATACTATGCGAAAAACACTATGCAAAAAACACTATGCAACACTATGCATAATAAAATATAATATATTCTATTTATAGAATAACTTTAATAAAGTATTCTATTTTATATAAAAAGATGTTTCGCATTTTATTACGTTAATAATACTGAATAAAACAAAAGCGTCATTATCGCATTATAATAATTCATATTATTAATAAATGATAATGGAATCAAACCGAGTGACTTCTCACATAAGCATCGATAATCAATACTGGTGTGTGCTCTTATGCAACCACACGACATATTCTTGTACTTTTACTCATAGAGTAGTTCAACGAAGATCAGCGGTAAAACTTCCGTCGTTATTTCAATAAAATATATTTTGTCGTTTTCTCAATCCAAATAATAATTACATTATGAGGTCCACCAATGATTGAGTCGTTATCACGAATATTCCTGCTAAACCGAATATTCCCCGACCAATCGAATATAATATAACCACTTGCATACTTTGCAAAATTTATAAATACTACCCACAACTATAATATTATCTCAAATTCACACCATAATATTAAAAATTTATTTCGACAAAATTTAAATCTTTATTGATAAAATCTGGGGTCTCACAATAAACCTCTAATAAAAGAGTTGTTCATCTCAGTATTTAGAATACAAGTCCGCACCAAAGTAAGTTTGGTTTGGATACATTATAGGGTAATTTAGAATTCAACGATAATCATTTAAGGATTAGTTGACTACAAAAGAAATAACTGTATGCTATGGAATAATCATAACTGAATTGATATTTGTAAATTAACATCATGCTTTAGGAATAATCTAATAGCATAAGCATTGAATAATCATATCATAATTTGCTTTGAACAATATTAATTCAAAGTTATTAAGAATTGGATACCAAGCATGCATATTGAATAGTAATTTGAACGATAGAGTTGTTCAACACTAGAATATGAAAATATAGCGATTTCATGCTAAATAACAAGTTACATATTAAAGAAACTTGCTCAATACTAAATATACGATTTAGAATACTTGCATCCTTATGAACAACTAGATACAAGAGCTTTCTCAATAATAAACCGTCTAGCTCTACGAAAATGCAAAGTTAGCCATTTGTGTAATTGAAATTGAAATCAAAACAATAATGTACTCGACAAAATCAAACTCGCATAATGAAGTTTTAGAGTTAGAGAACTTGCCTTTAGCACAAGCTAAACCTTACAACTTGAATCAATACCCTATACATATGTCATCATGACATAATTAGTCATTACCAACATTTTATATCTATATAAACAAATATATACATCATGGGTCAAATTACTCATTCACATAATCAAACTAGGTTAATACTAGTTAACACTTGATAACATACTTATTCATAGTTTAATACTACTGAAATCATCATTTAACATTCCTATTATTAACACAACATTTATTTTCAAAATTTGTGTAATAAACTAAAAGCTGTCGGAACCATTCGCTTAACTTTCATGTTGCATGCTGAAATTTGTTGGCATGTTGCATTTGAAGTCACTGAGCCAAAGATTGGCTCATGGCGTGGCATGTATAAAATTTATCTTTATTCAGGCGTATATTGCCTTGCAGAGATCGAACTTCGGCGACCAAGCTTGGCAACAACATGAACAAAAAGCCAAATTGGTCTACAAGCTCCAATCTAATAAGCTAATTAACATGTAATTCATATATAGACTTCATATAAACATAATTTCGATACTTTTAACATGTTTTGGCACATATAATAACATAAACATCAACATTACAACAACCAATTTCATTATTTTTGATAAAAACTCCATTTTTGATCTTTTCAATGAAAATCAACACTGTAATTTTGTTTTTCAACCAAAAGAGTAAATTCAAAATACCATGGTTATGATAATACATACTCTATCACATTCAATAGTCAATTTATATATATTAACAATTAATCAAACCTTAATTTCATTTTAAACTAAGCCATACTCATATATTTTCATATAAACACTGTAATATGGTTTTCTTCACAAATTACATATATACATGACTTAATTTCTCTATAATCACATATAACTCATGAAACAACCTTTTACAACAATTCTCATACAAAACTATATACATATCAACAATTCATCTTTTACAAATATTTTACAGAGACTTTTTGGGAAGAGGAAAACTAAACTTTTAAAGAAGAGATTAAGCTCCTACCTTTGATTAAGAAGATGATGGCTATCCTTTTGATTATCAAACTTCTTTTCCCAAATTCCTTTCTCAAAAACCTGCTAGAAATCACTCACTTTCTCTCTAGAGTTTTCTCATATTTTCTCTGTGTTCTTCTTCTTCTCTCCCTTTTCTTCAACTAAGTCTTTCTTTTCCCAACTCTAGTTTACGTAGTAAAAATATAACGTATATAGCAATAATATATATATTAATTATATAATATAACTCTAGATATAATGATATCAGTTATGTAAGTTTTGAAATTCAAAAGCCATAAGGCTTGTTTGGCTAATCAAAATAAAATAACCCATTAACTCATATACCTTGTTTGGTAAACCTAATCAAAATAAATCAATTAATCCTTATACATTGTTTGATAAAATACTATTATATTAAAGACTTATTATGCATTAAGACATGTTTGGCAAAACTAAATTAAACTCTTTTAATTTATTTTAATAACTCCTTTATAGCAAGGTTATTTGTCACACTTCTTATTAAATTAAATAATCAATTTAATCAATTCAAATACTAATCTATTAAATTACTTTAACACGTCAATCAATATCACAAAACTATAACTTTCTTTATAATTATAATTTTATTTAATCAACTAACACTTTATTTTAATTACAATTTCCAATTAAAATATTATAATTCATTTAATCATTATAAGCTCTCTAGCTTAACTATTTAAATTAAATTAGTATATAACCTCATAACAATTAATTTTCTTAGCTCCTTATTTATTTATTCAACAAATAATTAACTAAACCACATCAACTCAAATTGAACAATTATTTATTCAATAACAAACATATCCATTAAATATTTATATAAATCAATAAATATTTAATATTATAATTTAAAATTCTGGAATGTTACACAATCCCTCCATCACTGCAGTCCACCAGGACTCTGCCCTCGACAATTGGAGTAGCACTCCTTGCATTGGTCGACGAGGGTAAAACGAGAAGAAACTCATTCTGCCTTGTAGATAGCAATAACTGCTTACTTTTTCTGCACAGTAATAGCAGTTACTTTTGTCATTACATGCTAACACTTTGTGTGATTGAACAGTTTCATATATTAGGTGAGAGCATTTTGGTTCAGGACTCTAAAGTTAGATGTGCCTAGACTTGCTGATGAGGTGCCTATTCTCCACAAGGACTGTAACTTTGATGTAAAGTTGGACTCAGACTTGATGGAAATACAAGAGGACTATGAGATACCTCAGGAGATCAAAGAATGGGTCGAAGACAAACCCAAGCCAAATCTTGATCAAACCACCTCTTTTGAACCGCGAAAACCCCAAACAAATCCAGATTGGTACAAACCTCACTCCAAACCAAAGGAATGACATGGTTACTCTATTAACCCTATTCCAAGATGTGCTTGCATGGTCTCACGAAGACATGGTTGGTTTATCCACGGACATTGTCATTCATCGCCTTCCCATCAAAGGGGGATTTAAGCCAGTCAGGCAGAAGCTCAGGCGATTAAAACCTAAGTGGAGGTTAAAAGTTAAAGAAGAAATTGTGAAACAATTTCAAGCTGGCATCATCATGGTGTTAACATACCTTGAATGGCTATCCAACACAGTCCCCGTGCTGAAACCCGGAGGAGAGGTGCGAGTTTGCGTGGATTACAGTGATCTGAACAAAGCTTATCTCAAAGATAGCTTTCCCGTCCCATTCATCCATATACTCATTAAGAATACGACTCATTATGACATATACTCCTTTGCGGATTACTTTGCGGGGTACCATCAAATCAAGGTTGCTGAAAAGGATCGTGAGAAAACTGCATTCATCACTCCTTGGGGAACCTTTTGTTACAGACGATTGTCATTCGGCCTCATCAATGCCAGAGCTACCTATCAGTGAGCCATAGGGCTCTTTTCCACGATCTAATGCAAGAAAAAAAAAGAAGAAAAAAAATAAAAAAAAAATTAAAAAAAAAGAAAAAAAAAAAGAGAAAAAAGAAAAAAAAAATCTCTTCAACAGGTTCTACAGTTGCTGCCTTACCATCGGCAGGTTCTACAGATGGCTTTGGAGTTTGAAGAAAAATCCTTCCTCCACATTCCTCGGAATAGGAATGATTTTGCGGATGCGCTAGCAACCTTGGACTCCTTGATCAACATACATGACAAGGAAGACATGTCAACCCTCACATTTGCCCAATAAAAGGCTCCAGCCTATGTGAATTACATTGGAGAAGTATCGGATGAGCTACCTCCCATCCAGCACCCTTGATATCAGCATATCAATAAACACTCACAAGATATATCTACAGCCGCTGAGGCGAGCCCGACTGAGAAAAGGCGGATCCATCAACTTGCTATAAAATTCTAATTGAGCAGAGATGCACTCTACAAAAGAGAGGCATGACTAGGTCTCCTCAGATGTCTGGATCAAGACCAAGCTCATAGACTCATGGATGAGATCCACGGTGGAGTCTGTGGCCCACACATGAGCGGCCCTCTACTTGTAAAGAAGATCCTACAACAGAAAAGTCCGACTACGGTAGTTCAAACAACACGACTTGATTTTGAAAAAGATCATTGACAACCAAGCTCAGTCTAAAGGAAAATTCTCCCCAAACTGGGAAGGCCCGTTTATTATCAAGGAGATATTGACAGGAGGCGCTTTGATTCTGTGAAATGGGCGGAAATAAATTTGAGAACGCATCAATTGAACAAGTGAAATGGTACTATGTCTGAGGTTACCATCAAACAAACATCCTGGTTTTGGATTATCAGATCACCAGTCATTTCAGGTTCTTTAACCCTCACTACATACATCATTTCCTTTTTACCCATCTGCCCCTCAAGGAAAAACACATTTTTCAAACCAGCAGTTTGGTTTCACTTCATTTCCTACAACTTTGGTTATCCCACCAGGGATTAATGTGACACCCCCAAATCCGGTACTTCCATTTCCACAGGATTTGGTGTTCACTGTACAAACATCATCTATCTATCTACCCATAAATAAAATACCACCATACAATAGATAGAATAAATAATAACTCTCTCCCCTTATGGGGTTACATCAATTGTATAACTAAATAAATCCCAGGTTAATCTAACCTTAAAATATACGTCTTGAAACATAACAATTAAGTCTTAAGTAACATCAATTCTAAATGTCATTACACAACCACATAAACAAATAGTCTTCATTACTTGCTAATCTTGCCCTTGCCATTACTAGTGGAAGGCTAAATCTCGATCTCTCGTTCTTAAGCTGCTGATGTTATTATTACCTTGAGAGTGAACACGATTGCCCACAAGTATAACAATATAATAAATGAATAATAATAACATGCGAATGAATTAATAACTTTGAATATAAAAGCTCAACTTTTGAATCAAGAATGAATAACAAGAATCAAAAGAAATTACGAGGTCACAAGACCTTGAACTATGTCCTAGGTTGTCAAGTGCTTATTCTTGAAACCTTTAATGATCATAAGACTATGGACTCTTCTTCTCATACTTAGGGGATCGACCCTTAGTACCCATCGTGCACAATATCTTAACGCTAAAGCGTAAATAATCCCCATTAAAGGGTTGTTCATCTCGGTTTGACATGAGTCCGCTTTCAAAAGAAGTTTGGATTGGGTAAGCTCAATAAAAGTTCTAGAATTTATAACACTTATCAACTATGGACTAGTTGAATCCATAAGGGTTCACTAGTCTTACAAGGTTCAACAATAATTGATATTGATTTGAATAATAAAATTCAAGATGTATCTGATCGAATAAGTATTGTATAATAGGAATTATGATTTTAAAGAATGATAAGATCTAATATGAAATCTTGACTTGAACAATAATAAACAAGATAGAATAATGAACTTGCTTTATGTAAAGAATTAAGGTTTAGGAACTTGCCTCGTGTGTAGGCTAAGCGATTACTACTTAGATTCACCACAAGTCCTACACACATACCATATATATTCACGAAATTCATTAGTTACATTTCTCTTAATTATTTAATATAAACTCTACTTTATTTAACAAATCATTACCCTTCTAATTTAATTATTAAATTAGAATATTTTTATTCTCTTACTATTATTACACTCGAATAAATTATTTTATAATAATTTCCATCGAATATTTATTTTATTCCATAAACATCTCAATTAAAATATTTACTTTATTTTATAAATATTTTAATAATAATTTTCATCGAATATTTATTTTATTCCATGAATATCTCAATTAAAATATTTAATTTATTTTATAAATATTTTAATAATAATTTTCATCAAATATTTATTTTATTCCATAAATATCTCAATTAAAATATTTAATTTATTTTATAAATATTTTAATAATAATTTTTATCGAATATTTTATTTTTTATTTTTATTTTTATTTTTATTTTTTTATTTTTTATTTTTTTTTTATTTAGGGTGGTAATGTAGTTTAGTAGCTTGGCAGGAAATGAAAGTTACCAGAGCTCATTCTGCGAGTTCTATGATTCTGCGATTCCTTGAACATAACAAGGCCAAATTAGGCCAAAAATCGATCTGCGTAAAATTATACATGAATATGGCCATAACTTCCAATTTCCTTGTCCATATATTAGTTTAAGCATACCCAAATACTAGAATTTATACATAATCATTACCCAACATTTATAGAGTAGTTTAAACCCATTAAAACACATAATTATAGAATTAAAATATGTAAATTATACTGTTCTTGATGCTCTTGAAGGTTTTTGAATAAAAACATAGAATTTACTACTATGGATTCGTTATAAGGTCAAATCCAAGCACTCAAGTTTCATTTTGTTCATTTTAGCATGTATAATCATATATAAGTGTAAAATTTAGGGATAATATATGATCAACGCATTAAATTTGTGCGTAAGGGCCATATGGCCATATCACGTACTCTGTAAATTTTTGAAATAACAAGCCAAAATCATATGTCATAATCTTATGAAACCAATGATATGGAAGCACAATATATATATATATATATATATATATATATATATATATATATAACATGCCTTACAACTCAAATTATTATATATATTCACATAACGACATGATTTCCCAATTAAAGAGAGTTACAAAAGTAAGAAAGCCATATAAAAACTTTAAAAGGCGTAAATAAATAAATTGGGTTGAAGAGATTACCCAGCGTGAGATTACTAGAAAGTGAATTTCCCAACAAAAACTACGAACTCTCGACTCTCTCTCTGTATCTCTCTACGTGTTATGCAGGACTTAGAAAAAAAAAAATGAAAAGAAAGAAAATAAAAAGGCGTCTAATAAATAAGGAGATGGTAGCCTTAATAATGGTCGGGTTATCCCATCATAAGTGAATCCTTTCATAACTCCCTTAGGGCCTTGTTTGGTACGACAAGAATAGGATTTAAACCCATTTAATTTAATAAAGCTTATAATATAGTTTAAGTAATGTCACACTCCTTATAAAATAAATCAATATCTTATTTAATTTATTTTAAATAAAATAATTTCTCATTAATTCACATAGCTACATAATTAATTTCTCATTTAATAATAATATTAAATTATTAAATCTCTAATTAATAATTAAATTAATTAAAATAACATAAGCTTATTAAATGCTTCTTTTAATTGATAAGTTCACATAATCACATAATTGAATAATAAAATTACGCCACATTAATTTAATAAATGTAACACATATAATTAAATTAATCTATCACAACTTCATCAATTAATTATTTAATCTAATAATTAATTCATCGAAAAATATTTATTCAATCTAATAAATATTAAAATTAAATTACAAAATTACGGTTGTCACAATTAAACCTTTCACACCTTCAATTTATCCTATACATGGGATTAAACTTTTCATCTGCAATCCGCCCTATACCTAGGGCGAACTACGTCGACCTGATCTCCCCAATACACGGGAGTACGTAGGTAGCCATGTTATATGGTCCGATCTCACTCCTATCCATAACCACATACAGAAACCAGTCCCAAGACACCAAAGATGGTAGGGAATACACACAGATCGATGATCCATTCTGAAAATCCTGAGACATCTCATTGTCCATCCATCAAGGGGGAGTTCAGAATACATCCAGATCACAAAGTCCTGGAGAAACAACTGAATATCAAGCAAGTAGCAAGGCACAACTAAAAGGGAAGTGAATCAACATATATTTCCTTGCCATATATAATGATGTTTGATATATACAATGTGTACTGTACATGACAAAATGGCTAAGCTAGTGCGTAGCAGGGAAATACAAGCCCATCTACAAGTCGGTGTGTATGCGGGCTATCAAGTCAACATGGATTCCTCGAAAAAAGAAGGAGGGTATTTGTGATCTCACCTTGAGAGGTTTCTACGAGCCAACAGATCCACCGCTAACTACATGCGATATCTCAGGCAGATATAGCGCTATCCCGCTCATCAACAGCGGTATCCCTATGAGTTAGAGCATTATCTCTCTAACAGAGCGACATCTCTACCAGAAAGAGTTGTCAACATCAAATCTGAAATCCACCTTATGGTACAGAGGTAAAAGCTTCATGCGATCTCGACGTCTTATCATCCCATCTGTCAAAGCAACTACCCCAGACAACAAGCAAGGTTGGGGCAATTTCAAAATTGACGACAACCAGATATTGGGTCCCTTACAACAAGATTAGGGAAATCTCGGAAGCAGCGACAACTCAACACTGGGGCATTTATCAACCATCCTAAAGTGGAAAATGCACCAGTCAGCGCCATCAGCATGGTCCATCATCATCTTAATGGCGATTAAGATATTATTCACTCGCGACTTCATCAACAAAGAGAGTTTCTCATTTGAATTCTCGGAATCAACATACAAAAGAACTGGGGCATTTTTTTCAATTCCAAGAAATGGAAGGAGCTTAAGGTGAGATCAAGCTTCTCATCAAAAAGAAAGGGGAGAACTCCTGAAAGAAATCATAGCGACATAAGCGTGACGCTACGAAAGAAGGGGAAACATCTCAAAAAAGTTCTTAACTCAAAGTAGAAGGTCAACGACGAAAGGCCTAGCGAATGAAATCTACACCATCAACATGCGTTAAGTCCTCACGAGTTGAGGCCTCTACACCAAGTTCAAATCGAAGCGTGAAAAAAGCGAGTTGCACCCTCCGGGGATGTCGGTGGTATTCGAGGTCATCGATTCGGTTGAGGTTGCGAATCAAGCGCTTTCAAGAAAATGGGGCCTGAAGCACCCAACAAATGAAAGGAAACTCCAAATCACCTCAAAAAGGGTGAGACATCTGGTGGTTGTCATCAATCTAGCGTAACATCAAGTGAAGTCTAGTGAAGTAATCCGTGGAATATTACTTCAGCGAAGGTATCGAAAGATCCGGTATTCTAAAACCATTGGCATCAATTCAGCACAACATCAAAACAGTTCAGCGATGAAAGCTTCGTATACCACCGTTCGAGTGGGAACCAAAAAAGTTTGGCGATCAGCAGGATAGGCACTGTTGCAAACTACCAGCGAATACATCGGGAAGGTCTGGTGATTTTAGAATGTCATCCCCATTAGAGATGTAGAAAATAACTCAACTTATCTTCATCAAACAAGCATCATCGATTAAATGCCAAACCATTGGAGTCAACACCAGTATAGGCATCAGCAATGATCGGTAATGGTAAAACAATTTGCGAAAACATTTTAACATTCATCATAACATTCATTACATTGCGATTTGCGATTTTGCGATATGCGATATGCGAAATGCGATGTGCGAATTGCCAAATGCGAAAAGCGAAGTGCGAAATATGATGTGCAATTTGCAAACTGCGATTTGCGAAAACATTTTAACATTCATTATAAACATTCATTACATTGTGATTTGCATCATTAGAAATACCTTGTCATATTTTCAAGTGTCTACTAATCTTTATCATGTCTATTCCATTGCATTGCATGAACCTGATAAAGAGGGACATCTGTAGACACTCAAAATTTTCTTTGCCTATTACTAACCATGCAGGAGGGCAAAAGAGTCTTTTTCACACTCCAAAGATAACCCTGGAGGATCACAACATCAATTTTAACCCCGGGAAAGTCATTTTCAACCCCGGAGATAGCCCCAGGGGATCAAGTTCAAAGCCTAGAGATAACAACAGGAGGTCAAGCCAACCTCAGAAATAACCACGAGGGCGAGTTAGAGTCGGCGAGACCAACTTCGAGAGATAACCACGAGAAAAGGCGCTACTCTGTTGCTGAGAGAAAACCGGAGATAACCCTGAGAGGTGCAAAATGGTCATTTTGCCAACTCAACTTCAACTCTCATCAAATCAACTCATTTCAACTCAAATTACTTCAACAGAAGTCCCACGAGAACCATATCTTAACTTTCGAGCGCAAACTTCATAAAAGCATTTCAGCGGACTACCGGCGGAAACCAGGATTGCCATTTCGGTCATCGTGGACCCATCTTCCTGGAATCAAAAAAGAGCAAATCCTATGTCATTTTTTAGCTCTCGAAAAGAGCTTTCCGGAATGGTATGGCACGTTTCCATTGGACTCCGGATTGAAAGTTATGAGCGGCCGATCGAATAACGCGTTATGCGAGGTATGCGTGCCCGACGGCGGCGGGACCCACACTACCGGGGCACCGGACGGGTATGAGTACACTGCTGCTACCCCCTCTATAAATAGAGGGCTTGGGGTGGCCATATTTGCAAGAGAAACGACGAGGAAGCCCTGTCCAATTTGCTCTGTACACACCCTAAACTGAGTGCTTTCTCATTTTAAACACTTGTGAGCTCACATATAGCTACTTTTTTACCGACAGAAGCTGAGTGTTCATCACTTTAAAAATATAGAAGTCTTCTTTGGCAGCCAACTGTAAGCCTTCTCACACACTTTGAAGCCTTTCTCTTCATCTTTGCACACACCCTTCTTCACGTTGAGAGTCTTGTTGCGTGTGTTTGCCCAGACTTTGATCCGTGGTTTTATTTTAGTTTGTATATACATATATATTTATATATATGGATTAACATTATCAAGTTATGCCTCGATTGAGCCTAGATTTCGGTCTGGAGGGTTTATTTGCTTTATATATATATATATATATATATATATATATATTAACTGTGTCAGACTTTGTTCGATGAGCCTGGATTTTACATCCGGAGCGTTTACTCGCTTTATATATATATATATATATATATACTTATATATATAACTGTTGTCCAACCACATTCGATGAGCACGGATTTTACATCAGGTGCGTTTATCGCTTATATATATATATATATATATATATATATATATATATATATATATTAAATCACTTTGGAGTTTCCTCAAGTGGTGGTTGATAGCTTACAACTTTATTTACATTTTACGATCCCCATGGAGGTGCTTCGTGGTGGTGATCGTATACGTATATATATATTCTGACTTTTATATATATACATGCTTCTCGCTTTCATACAAATTGCGGTATCATGTGAGCCTAGGAATCATGTGATCACATATTCAGCCTATTGGATCTAGATTCGGTTCCCATGATGGATATTTTTTTCGGTATGGCGACTTTGTAAATTATACATGCGGTGTCGAATTTCCTCGGATGTTTTTCATACCCACGAGGAAATCGACATTATTTTGTACATTATTTTCTTATAGATGTTTCGCATCTCGAAAATAAAACCAATCAATAGAACACTTAATAAAATAGATGTGTAAAGGTCTCGATTACTATTGAGCACAAGGGTTTGAAAAACCTCTTTTATAAAACATCTTTGCCATATCTTGCTAAAATTGAATTTTATATAAATTCAAACCACATATATATAAGTGCGAGCGAGGCCTCGCACCACTTCCAAATAAATGACATTGACCCCCCACACATTCGGATAATAGTTTCTTGAAAAGAAGCGGTCACCGTGGTAACTACGGATGTCGAGGGGTGCCTAACACATTCCTCGCATAATCAAGTCCACTGGACCCTAATGAATCTCGGTTTCTTGACCGATTCGGCGGTGTCACATCATTGGGTCGATATCACGAACCTTTTCTCGGTTGTGTTGGTACAACCATTTAAAAAACCAACTGGCGACTCTTAATAGTCCAGCGTCGACATTATACATGTCGGACCTTTTTCACTTATTTTTTCAAACAAATCTCACCTAACATGAGAACACCAAAGAACAAGTAACGGAAAGGGACAACTAAAAATCCCAACGTCGACAGGTGGCGACTCTGCTGGGGACTCCAATAAAAGGACTTCAGCCACTATTATAAGCTTTTCAAAACTGTTGTATGCCTGCATGTGAATGTTGCATTTACATTTGAATGAATGTGTACTAATACATTTACTTACTGCACTTAGTGCTTCGCACCATATCTGCATGTGATATTAGTGCTTCGCATATGTCATCATTTCCATACAGTGAGACGCGATGTATGTGAATGTATATTGTGTGGTTCCTCCACTAGGAGGCTATCTTGTCGGTGTTTGATTACTGGACTCGTAGGAAGACTAATTTCAACGAGGCTCAGGAAAGACACCACCCAAATTCGCTCTAGTTGAAAGATCGGATTAAATTCCCATCAAGTAAATTGCGATGATTTGGGAACCTTCATGCCGAAAAACCGCGAGAGTAACCTAAGATAGGTCAGCCTCTGATAAACCAAACGCGAAGAAAAGTCTCTTCATACTTTCACATTTCAATAACTTGTAAATTCAATTACTTGTAATTTCATTTCCATGTAAATCTCAATGTAATGGAAAATATGAAGGAATATGTGTATATGCCTTCCCTTTATATCAAAACCAGAAATGCTATCTTGTCAAACTGACATCCGTTTCGCAAGACGATACTCCTAAACGTACACATTACGTAATATTGCTACATTCACTAAGACTAAATTACATAAGTTTTTTTGTAGGGATATAATTGGTCTAGTAATTCGGTCAAAATCCAAAAAGGCCACGAGCCTACATCCAATTATGTCTTCATCTGACCAGATTGATCTTAATCCAGTTTCTCGAGAAGAATTTGACGGATTATGTAGCGCCCCCAAATCCGGGTATCTTCAACCCGACAGATGGTGCTATATTGTACAACATTCATACATTCATTCAATTGAAAAGTCTTAAAGAACGAATATACCCTCTATATATTTAAAGTAATATTTACATTTCCCAAGTTCTAAACCCATTACAAAGGCTCTTTGTCATAATATCAGTTACATTACAACAATAGACCTATACTATTACAAAACAACTTAGAAATCTGTCTTAGCTTTTCCTTTATCTTTTCCTGATCCTTCGGGACGTTCAGTCTTAGCTGTATTCATATGGTTCAAGAAAGAGTGAGCATACCTAGCTCAGCAAGTATAATAATTTAATAACAACATGCTTGACACATACAAATCGTATATCTTCGATAACTGAACAATAGTTATGAAGTACTATTGATAATTCAAAATAGCACGTCATCTTTTCTTTCAAAATGTTTTACAATAACAACAGTATTAGTAAAACATTCACTCCGGTCAAAGACCTCGAGTATTCATTCTTTATTGGAAAAGGAAACCTGGGAAGCAAATCAAGTAAGCCCGATATTACTTACGAGCACTTCTAGGTGATCGATTTATTGTACTCTATGTTGATCGACACTACATCAGTTAAGCGTATATCGTTTAAGCATTTAGTAACCTCACGTGCCTGTCGTTTTACCGAAAAAATATTTGTTTAACATTTCAGTCTTTTTTTGAAAACCATATCAAGTAGTTGACAAAAGATAGCAACATTTGATAATACATGAATAGATTATCAATACATCAAGTCTAGCCAAAGGAATTGGC
Source organism: Panax quinquefolius (assembly GCA_020205615.1). Taxonomy (NCBI): domain Eukaryota; kingdom Viridiplantae; phylum Streptophyta; class Magnoliopsida; order Apiales; family Araliaceae; genus Panax; species Panax quinquefolius. The sequence goes on along the minus strand of CM035174.1, from coordinate 34,387,568 downwards.
TTCAACTTCATCATGCTTTCGATTCATGCGAAAGAATCGTGAACCTCAAAAAACTTGTTGATTGAAGCGAGACAAGAGTTAGAATACTTGCCTTTAGCGTCTGCTACGGTGTTTTAACTTTATATTCAAGTCGTTCAAGTTGTTCAAGTCTCTACAATACATGATCACATAATGCCTTACATTAGGTCACATATAATCAAGTATGTATATGACTATATCATACTCTTTATTTTAATCTAATTGTGTACTAGATTCAATTACTATTCGTTCCGGTTTGTCATTTACCATTGCATTTATATTTGACTAGGCTATCTTAACCTTTACATTACATTCCTTAAGGTTTTAACAAAGTTTAACAATGTTACATTACCTCCCTTAAGTTATGTTTACTTCCATTTCTTTTCTTTGCACTTAGAAAATTTCCTTACTATCTTTGTTACGAGGTAGCCGGCAGGGCATGGCGCTTGATTTATACTTACATCTCGTGCTGTGCCATGAGCCTTTATACATCTCGGCCGGACTTGGCTGCGGCTTTCACTTATTGAACTAAGGTTCGTATTTGCATGAACTCTCTTGATATCTTAATTCTTTGTTCCTGCATGCGTGGTCTTTTACTAGGGTTGGTGGCATGGCTGACTCTGCACCAGAATAATAATTTCGATTTTGAAATTTTGTGAACTTCCGAAGCATAACTTCTTCGTTATAAGTCCGAATTGGCTCGTTCAAATGCCTACGGTTCACAATTTACGTACTCTATATGACATGCATAAGAATTTTATCTATTTGACTTTGTTTGCTAAAAATTCACCTATTGGTTCATTTTTAACATAAGCGATAAGCGTTCGTGAGCGTTCAACGCTTCGTTCTTCGTTTCTAAGTCGGAATCCGGTCATTTTAAAGTCTATGACTCTTAAATGCCAATTATGACTTGTCTTTATTGGAAAACAAAGGTTTCATGATCCAACACAAAATTTGACTTTCATTAGAGAATTTTACGTATTCGGCGTTTATCGTCCAATCGTGCAAATTCCGTGCTAATTCTTCATTCTTATGATTTGTTTGACATTACAAATGACTTCCATTCATCATGTGAACATTTTAACATCCTTAATACAATAACTTATATTCATGGTTGGATTTTGGACTTATTCTTCAAGAGCTCATAACTTGTCAAATTATAAACTACTTAAGATTTGATTATTTATGACTTATGACAATTAAAGTTTCTTAACCATCATTTCTCATATGTTCTCAACATATAACTTAACTTAGGTATACATGATACATATAATCATTTAAGTTCTTTTACATTCATTTCATTTCTCTTAATAAACTTCTTACAAGTTCATATTATTTTCACATAAGTTTATAACTCGCTTTAGCTTAAATGACTTATTACCAACTTAATTGGCTTAAGTTCATTACTTACTCATTCATGTTTCTTAATCCCACTTTTCTTATCATCCTATCATGATAGAGATAGAAGATATTTGGAGAAGAAGTCTTACTTTAGAAGTCTTTGATAAGTAGCTTCTTCTTTTCTTGGCTTATGGAAGTGACTTATTTGCAACTTAATCTCTATAACACTTAAGCACTTTGTGATGTCTAGATTATTTGAGCAACCAACAAATGGCTTGCAAGCTTCTTCTATTTATAGAATTTCCAAGGTTAGGGTTGTTTAGTCTTTAAAACATCCCACCTCCTTAAACCACCTCCTTACTTATTCATTACTTGCAAAGCCTGACTTAAATCCTACACTTGGTCATTACTCTTTAGTCTTGGTCGATACTCCTTGATCATCACACTTACTTGATCACCACATCACTTGGTCACCACACATTCAACCATATTAATATGGTTTGCCCCATGGGTCAACCAATTTATTGGACTTTAGTTTTGGGCTTGGATTAATAAATCCTTTGGGCTTTGCATTAATAAACACTTATTGGTTCATTAATAATAGTTGGGCCTCTCCCTTTAATTCATTTGGACTTGTCCCTAATTATTAATCAATCATCCAAGTCCATTAACATTTCTTGATGTATTTTCGTATTCTAATTCTTATAGAATTTATATACGGTATTTCATCATTCATACCAACTCGTATAATACTTTGTATTATACTCGTTTTCATTACTTTGTACAATACCAACGTATCATACCATTATTACTTATTTCTTAACACTTCGCTTTACTTAACATTTATAAATTAAGTCCACAAGCGATTTATTACATTTTCCATAACTATATTTTTATTACATAATCCATCTTACCTTGTTATTCCATCATTACGTATTTCTCGGAAAACTTTTATTTTCGTCTTGGAAATTCAAATACTTTAATTCATCCACGTAGCCCAAATACTACGATATTCTAACATCAATAGGTTATACAATGACAACCATCTTGATAACACATGGAATATGATTTTATTATTATTTAACTTAATAAAATCATTTTACAATAAGATTTGAATTTCTCGGTCGTTACAGATTAAGTTAACAAATCACATATTTGGATGTTCTGCTTAAAGAATTACACCAATCTACTCAGGGTACCAAGATACCCGTACATGTTGAATCCTCCGCACAAGGAGGAACCCAAGGTCCGAATACTGCTAGTTCCAGTCGCAGGAATCCTCATAAGCACAGATAGATTCCTTCAGATTCAGCCACACGAAGATTATCTCCACCTACAGTTCCCGAGTCCGCACAACCTCCTGTAAAGGTGCCAGCCAGCGTAATGTCTATGTTATGTCCCAAGCCGATACCGGTATGGGAGAAAGAAGTCTTTGTTCCAGACCCCAGAGTGGAAGAAGAGGAACGAAGAATTAAACAAGACATCGTCAGAATGATGTTAGGCATTCGCGTCATTGTCCATGATGAACATACAAACAGATACACCCCAGACGATGATTGCCCAGACATAATGGTCATCATTCGGGAAAATGAGGTCGATGACAACCCCTCCATCACTGCAGTCCACCAGGACTTTGCCCTCGATAATTGGAGCAGCACTCCTTGCATTGGTCGACGAGGGTAAAATGGGAAGAAACTCATTATGCCTTGTAGATAGCAATAACTGCTTACTTTTTCTGTACAGTAATAGCAGTTACTTTTGTCATTACATGCTAACACTTTGTGTGATTGAACAGTTTAATATATTAGGTGAGAGTATTTTGGTTCAGGACTCTAAAGTTAGATGTATGTGCCTAGACTTGCTGATGAGGTGCCTATTCTCCACAAGGACTGTAATTTTGATGTAAAGTTGGACTCAGACTTGATGGAAATACAAGAGGACTATGAGATACCTCAGGAGATCAAAGAATGGGTCGAAGACAAACCCAAGCCAAATCCAGATTGGTACAGACCTCACTCCAAACCAAAGGAATGACATGGTTACTCTATTGACCCTATTCCAGGATATGCTTGTATGGTCTCACGAAGACATGGTCGGTTTATCCACGGACATTGTCATTCATCGCCTTCCCATCAAAGGGGGATTCAAGCGGTCGGTGAAGCTCAAAGCGATTAAAACCTGAGTGGAGGTTAAAAGTTAAAAAAGAAATTGTGAAACAATTTCAAGCCGGCATCATCATGGTGTCAACATACCCTAAATGCCTATCCAACACAATCCCCATGCCGAAACCCAGAGGAGAGGTGCGAGTTTGTGTGGATTACAATGATTTGAACAAAGCTTGTCTCAAAGATAGCTTTCCCATCCCATTCATCCATATACTCATTGAAAATACGACTCAGTATGACATATACTCCTTTGCGGATTGCTTTGTGGGGTACCATCAAATCAGGGTTGCTGAAAAGGATCGTGAGAAAACTGCATTCATCATTCATTGGGGAACCTTTTGCTATAGACGATTGTCATTCGGCCTCATCAATGCCAGAGCTACCTATCAGTGAGCCATAGGGCTCTTTTCCACGATCTAATGCAAGAAAAAAAAAGAAGAAGAAAAAAAAAGAAAAAAAAGAAAAAAGAAAAGAAAAGAAAAAAAGATAGAAAAAAGAAAAAAAAATATCTTCAATGGGTTCTCTGATTCTTTGCCTTACCATCGGCGGAGTTCTACAGATAACCCGGAGTTTGAAGAAAATCCTTCCTCCACATTCCTCGGAATAGGAATGATTTTCCGGATGCGCTAGCAACCTTGGACTCTTTGATCAACATACATGACAAGGAAGACATGTCAACCCTCACATTTGCCCAATAAAAGGCTACAACCTATGTGAATTACATTGGAGAAGTATCGGATGAGCTACCTCCCATTCAGCACCCTTGATATCAGCATGTCAATAAACACTCATAAGATATATCTACAGCCGCTGAGGCAATCCCGACTGAGAAAAGGCGGATCCATCAACTTGCTATGAAATTCTACCTGAGCAGAGATGCACTCTACAAAAGAGAGGCAGGACTAGGTCTCTTCAGATATCTGGACCAAGACCAAGCTCATAGACTCATGGATGAGATCCATGGTGGAGTCTGTGGCCCACACATGAGCGACCCTCTACTTGTAAAGAAGATCCTACAACAGAAAAGTCCAACTACGGCAGTTCAAACAACACTACTTGATTTTGAAAAAAATCGTTGACAACCAAGCTCAGTCTAAAGGAAAATTGATCCCAAACTGGGAAGGCCCGTTTATTGTCAAGGAGATATTGACAGGAGGTGCTTTCAGATTACAGGAAATAGATGGCGATGAATTTCTGCAACTCATCAATTCAGACACCGTGAAACGGTACTATGTCTGAGGTTACCATCAAACAAACATCCTGGTTTAGGATCATCAGATCACTAGTCATTTCAGGTTCTTTAACCCTCACTACATACAACCTTTCCTTTTTACCCATCTGCCCCTCAGGGAAAAACACACTTTTCAAACCAGCAGCCTGGTTTCACTTCAATTCCTACAACTTTGGTTATCCCAACAGGGATTAAACCTTTCACACCTTCAATTTATCCTATACATGGGATTAAACTTTTCATCTATAATCCGTCCTAAACCTGGGGTGAACTACGTCGACCTGATCTCCCCAATACACGGGAGTACGTAGATAGCCATATTATATGGTCCGGTCTCACTCCTATCCATAACCACATACATAAACCAGTCCCAAGACACCAAAGATGGCAGGGAATACACACAGATCGACGATCCATTCCGAAAATAATGAGACATCTCATTGTCCATCCATCGAGGGGGAGTTCAGAATACATCCAGATCACAAAGTCTTGGAGAAACAATCGAATATCAAGCAAGTATCAAGGCAAAACTAAAAGGGAAGTGAATCAACATATATTTCCCTGCCATATATAATGCTGTTTGATATATACAATGTGTACTGTACATGACAAAATGGCTAAGCTAGTATGTGTAGGGAAATACAAGCCCATCTATAAGTCAGTGTATATGCGGGCTATCAAGTGCAACATGGATTCCCTCTCAGAAGAAGGAGGTAGATTGTGATCTCCCCGCCTTGAGGTTTCTACACGGTAAGCGGATCCACCGCTAACTACATGCGATATCTCAGGTAGATATAGCGCTATCCCGCTCAGCAACAGTGGTATCCCTATGAGTTAGAGCATTATCTCTCTAACAGAGCGACATCTCTACCAGAAAGAGTTGTCAACATCAAATCCAAAATCCACCTTATGGTACAGAGGTAAAAGCTTCTTGCGATCTCGACGTCTTATCATCCCATTTGTCAAAACAACTACCCCAGACAACAAGAAAGGTTGGGGCAATTTCAAAATCGGCGACAACCAGATATTGGGTCCCTTACAACAAAATTAGGGCAATCTCGGAAGCAGCGATAACTCAACACTAGGGCATTTATCAACTATCCTAAAGTGCAAAGGGCACCAGTCAGCGCCATCAGCATGGTCCATCATCATCTCAATGGCGATTAAGATATTATTCACTCGCGACTTCATCAACAAAGAGAGTTTCTCATATGAACCCTCGGAATCAACATGTAAAAGGACTGGGGCATTTTTTTCAATTCCAAGAAATGGAAGGAGCTTAAGGCGAGATCAAGCTTCTCATCAAAAAGAAAGGGGAGAACTCCTGAAAGAAATCATAGCGATATAAGCGTGCCCCTACGAAAGAAGGGGAAACTTCTCAAAAAAGTTCTTAACTCAGAAGCAGAAGGTCAATGACGAAAGGCCTAGCGAATGAAATCTACACCATTAACATGCGTTAAGTCCTCACGAGTTGAGGCCTCTACCCCGAAGTTCAAATCTGAGCAGCGAAAGAGCGAGTTGTACCCTCCAGGGATGTCAGCGGCATTCAGGTCATTAGTTCAGTCAGGTTGTGAATCAAACGTTCAAGAAAATAGGGCACAAGCACCCAACAACGAAAGGAAACTCCAAATCACCTCAAAAAGGGTGAGACATCTGGTGGTTGTCATTAATCTAGCGTAACATCAAGAGAAGTCTAGTGAAGTAATCCGTGGAATATTACTTCAGCGAAAGTATCAGAAGATCCGGTATTCTAAAACCATTGGCATCAATTCAGCGCGACATCAAAATAGTTCAGCGATGAAAGCTTCGTATACCACCGCTCGAGTGGGAACCGAAATAGTTTGGCAATCAACAGGATAGGCACCGTTGCAAACTACCAGCGAATACATCGGGAGGGTCTGGTGACTTAAGAACGTCATCCTCATCAGAGATGTGGAAAATAACTCAACTTATCTTCATCAAACAAGCATCAGCGATTAAATGCCAAACCATTGGAGTCAACACCAGCATAGGCATCAGCAATGATCGGTAAAGGTAAAACGATTTGCAAAAACATTTTAACATTCATCATAACATTCATTACATTGCGATTTTGCGATATGCGAAATGCGATGTGCGATTGGCCAAATGTGAAAAGCGAAGTGCGAAATACGATGTGCGATTTGTAAATTGCGATTTGCGAAAACATTTTAACATTCATCATAAACATATTACATTGCGATTTGCATCATTAGAAATACCTTGTCATATTTTCAAGTGTCTACTAATCTTTATCATGTCCATTCCATTGCATTGCATGAACCTGATAAAGAGGGGCATCTGTAATACTCAAATTTTTTTGCACATCACATTAACCGTGAAGGAGGGCAAAAGCGTTTTTCACACTCCGGAGATAACCACGGAGGATCACAACATCAATTTTAACCACAGGAAAGTCGGTTTCAACCCGGAGATAGCCCAGGGGATCGAGTTAAAAGCACGGAGATAACCCGGGGAGGTCAAGCCAACCTCAAAATAACCCCGAGGATAATCATAGTCGATAGCGAATGACTTGAGAGATAACCACGAGAAAAGAGCGCTCTAATTGCAAAAAATCGGAGATAACCCCGGGAGGGGCAAAATGGTTATTTTGCCAACTCAACTTCAACTCACATGAAATTAACTCATTTCAACTCAAATTACTTCAATAGAAGTCCCAGGAGAACCATATCTTAACTTTCGAGCGCAAACTACGCAAAACGACTCAACGGACTACTTAACAGAAACTCGGGAATGCCATCTCGGTCATGGACCCATCTTCCTGGAATCAAAAAAGGGAAAATCCTATGTCATTTTGTAGCTCTCAGAAAGAGCTTTTCGGAATGGTATGGCACGCTTCCATCGGACTCCCGGATTGAAAGTTATGAACGATCGAGCGAACAGTGCGTTGTTCGAGTATACATACTTCGACACGGCAGGACCCATACTGCCCGGGGCACCCCGGGCAGCCGAAGGTACACCTGCGGCTCCCCCCTCTATAAGTAGAGGGCTTGGGTTGGCCATATTTGCAAGAGAAATGACGAGGAAGCCTTGTCCAATTTGTTCTGTACACACCCTAAACTGAGTGCCTTCTCATTTTAAACACTTGTGAGCTCACATATAGCTACTTTTGTACCGGCGGAAGCCGAGTGTTCATCACTTTAAAGATATAGAAGTCTTCTTTGGTAGCCCACTATAAGCCTTCTCACACACTTTGAAGCCTTTCTCTTCATCTTTGCACACACCCTTCTTCACGTTGAGAGTCTTGTTGCGTGTGTTTGCCCAGACTTCGATCCGTGGTTTTATTTCAGTTTGTATATATATATATATATATTTATATATATGGACTAACATTATCGAGTTATGCCTCGATTAAGCCTAGACTTCGGTCTGGAGCGTTTATTCGCTTATATATATATATACTTATATATATATTAACTGTGTGTCGGACTTTGTTCGATAAGCCTAGACTTTGGTCTGGAGCGTTTACTGCTTTAATATATATTTAGATATATATATATATATATATACATACATATATATACTTATATATATGAACTGTTGTCGACTCATTCGATGAGCACGGATTTGACATCCGAATGCGTTTATAAATATATATATATATATATATATATATATATATATATATATTCTTCCCACCTGGAGTTTACTTCGTGGTGGTTGATCGGTTTTATAGTTTTCTTTACGTTTCGTCCTACCTGGAGTTTACGTCGGGGTAGTTAATCGCTTCTGACTTTATTTATGTTTACGTCACTTTAGAGTTTCCTCCGTGGCGGTTGATAGCTTTTACAACTTTATTTATATTTTCTGATCCCCCATGGAGGTGCTTCGTGGTGGCTGATCATGTCTGTATATATATATTTATAACTTTTATATATATACATGCTTACTGCTTTCATACAAATTGCGGTATCATGTGAGCCTAGGAATCATGTGATCACAGATTTAGCCTATTGGATCTAGATTCGATTCCCGTGATGGACATTTTCAGCTATAAGCAGCTTGTAAATTATTCTGCGGTGTCTGAATTTCCTCAGATGGTTTACATACCCACGAGGAAATTGGCATTATTTTGAACATTATTTTCTTATAGATGCTTCGCATCTCGAAAATAAAATCAATCAAGCCGAACACTTAATAAAATGGAAGTGTAAAAGGTCTTAATTACTATTGAGCACAAGGGTTTGAAAAACCTCTTTTATAAAACATCACTGCCATATCTTGCTAAAATTGAATTTTTACATAAATTCAAAACATGTGTACATAGGTGCGAACGAGGCCTCGCACCACTTCTAAATAAACAACACATTGACCAACACACACACACACATTCAGATAATAGTTTCTTGAAAAGAGGCGGTCACCGTGCTAAAACGGATGTCGGGGGGTGCCTAACACCTTCCCTCCACATAATCAAGTCCCCGGACCCTAATGAATCTCGGTTTCACCGACCCGTTTAGTAGTGTCACATCAGTGGGTCAATATGCAAACCTTTTCTCGGTTGTGTTGGTACAACCATTTAAAAAACCAACTGGCGACTCTTAACAGTCCATCGTCGACATTATACATGTCAGACATTTTTCACTTATTTTTTCAAACAAATCTCACCTAACATAAGAACACCAAAGAACAAGTAACGGAAAGGGACAACTAAAAATCCCAACGTAGACCGGTGGCGACTCTGCTGGGGACTCCAATAAGAGGACTTAAGCCGCTATTACAAGCTTTTCAAAACTGTTGTACGCATGCGTGTGAATGTTGTATTTACATCGGAAGGGTCTGGTGATTTCAGAACGTCATCCCCATCAGAGATGTGGAAAAAATCTCCACTTATCTTCATCAAACAACCATCAGCGATTAAATGCCAAACCATTGGAGTCAACACCAACATAGGCATCAGCAATGATCGGTAAAGGTAAAACGATTTGCGAAAACAATTTAACATTCATCATAACATTCATTACATTGCGATTTGCGATTTGGCGATATGCGATATGCGAAATGTGATGTGCGGGTTGCGATGTGCGATTAGCCAAATGCGAAAAGAGAAGTGCGAAATACGATGTGCGATTTGCGAACTGCGATTTGTGAAAACATTTTAACATTCATCATAAACATTCATTACATTGCGATTTCCATAATTAGAAATACCTTGTCATATTTTCAAGTGTCTACTAATCTTTATCATGTCCATTCCATTGCATTGCATGAACCTGATAAAGAGGGGCATCTGTAGACACTCGAATTTTTTTTGCCTATTACTAACCATGCAGGAGGACAAAAGCGTCTTTTTCACACTCCAGAGATAACCCTGGAGGATCACAACATCAATTTTAACCCCGGGAAAGTCAGTTTCAACCCCGGAGATAGCCCCTGGGGATCAAGTTCAAAGCATGGAGATAACCCCAGAAGGTCAAGCCAACCTTAGAGATAACCTTGAGGATAGTCAGAGTCAACAGCAGGCCAATTTCAAAGATAACCCTGAGAAAAGACTACTACAACTGCCAGAAAACCGGAGATAACTCTGGGAAGGGCAAAATGGTCATTTTTCCAACTCAACTTCAACTCACATCAAATCAACTCATTTTAACTCAAATTACTTCAATAGAAGTCCCACGAGTACCATATCTTAACTTTCAAGCGCAAACTACGCAAAACGGCTCAACGGACTACCTGATGGAAACTTGGGAATGCCTTTTTGGTCATGGACCCATTTTCATGGAATCAAAAAAGGGCAAATCCTATGTCATTTTGTAGCTCTCGAAAAGAGCTTTCTGGAATGGTATGTCACGCTTCCATCGGACTCCCGGATTGAAAGTTATGAACAGCCAAAGTAAGCAATAGCGTTGTCGAAAGTGTCACGTACTTGACACTGGCGGGACCCACCCTTGCGGGGGCACCGGAAAGCAGCAGTACACCTGATGCTAGCCGCAGGTACACCTTCTGTGAGTATGTTGACTGTTTCGTTAGGGCCATTGGTAATATTTCTGAAGAGAAGTGGTCCTTGGAAGATGTCACAGTCTTTCGTTACCGCGTCGCATGGGAGCTCTACAAGAAATCCGCAAGATTACTTCTGGCCTCTGAGATATAGAACTTGTCCAACGTTATCTAATGTACATATTAATTAATAAGAATGTCTATTTGGTTGAACTTTATGGGATTTTCAAATTCATAACATAGTAATATGAATATTATTGAATCACATAAAACCACTTCATATTATTAATACGAAAAAAATTTATCTATTTAGTTGAACTGTATGAATATTTTTATTCGGACTAATATTAATAATCATATTATTTATATTAATATTAAAAATCATTATTAATATTATTTTTAGTAATAGTAATACATGAATATAATAATAAATAGATAATGCATTCATTTCCTATCATTGAAACTTAATATAATAATAATAGGGATAAGGTCCAAAAATGCCCTTGACATTTTCCCCAATGTCTACCGAACACCTTATACTTTTTTTTTCCAAAATTACCTTCAACGTTACGTTTTTGGGCCAATTGTACCCCTGCCGTTGACAAACATGCCAAATAGACAAACAGAGTTGACAGCTAGACATATTTTGCTGACGTGGCTGCCACATGGAAGTCAAAAAAATTAAATTAAAATATTTAGTATATTTATATTTAATATATTTAGTATATTTAGTAAATAATTAGAGAGAAAATTTTATTTCCATAATTAAAATGCTCCTCCTTCTCTCCAGATCTCCAGATTCTTCTTCCAGATCTTCAGCCACGATCTTCCTCCTTCTCTCCCCTTGGTAATAACCCTTGGCAGCTCATCCTCTGCGGCATAAAACCCCCTTCAAATCAATTCTCTCTCATCGGCCGAAAAAAATGGATGAACGCTGCCTTGCCAAATTCGGAACCGGTGCCGATATCGACGAGAACCTCATCACCTTCCACGTGTACTCCTTCAGCTCCTTCCTCTTCTCCGGCCTCATCGCTTTGGGACTCAAGCAGGCCATATGCATCGCAAAGAACTCGTCTGGATCTGAAGAACTCGTTTGGATCAGGATCTGAAGATTGTGTTTCCCCTTTATAATAACTATTGATGCTTAGTTTTTTTAACTTTTTATGTGCTACAAGTTAAATTGTTCTTTGGATGATAAGATTTGGAGGCCACAAATCATCTGCCACCAATTGCCAATTTTTCTCCACATAATGTAAACTTTTGAGCGTAACCTGAAATTAATAGACGTAAAACTTTGATGATAATTTCTGGTTTATTATGTTTGTAATTTAAGCTTTTAATGAACAATAGTTTGATTTTTATTTGTTGGTGGACTGGTGGTGGTGGATTGGTGGTGGTGGTGGTGGTGGTGGTGGTGGTGAATTTGGTGGTTTAACTTTATAGGTTATAAGTAGGAGTCAAACAAATGAGAAATTTGGGCCGGCCGTCGATATTCAGGAACCCTAGATTTCTGGTATCGTGTAATGTTTTTTAGAGTTTTGATTGGGGCCATAGCTGCTGCTCCTTTTTTAATTAGTGTAAGCAATGTAATTAGTATTTTACATATTTACAATGTAATATGTAAATATATAAATATTTTTATTTAATTATTTTACTAAATATTAGTATTATATATATTTTAAATACTAAAATACTATTTTATTTTATTTATTTTATTTTTATTATTATTACTATTTTATTATTATTATTATTATTATTATTATTATTATTATTGTTTTTATTATTAATATTTTAGTATTTTACATATTAGTATTTAATCCGGACATGTGGCAGCCACGTAAGCAAAATATGTCCAAGTGTTAACTCCGTTTGTCTATTTGGCATGTCTGTCAATGGTAGGGGTATAATCGACCCAAAATTGTAACGTTAGGGATACTTTTGGACAAAAAAAAGTATAGGGTGTTCGGTAGACATTGCGGTAAAAGTCAGGAGCATTTTTGACCATTCTCTCAATAATAATAATATAAACATAATAATAATCTAGAATATAGATTTAAATAGAAAACCCCAATTAATAATATAGATTTATTAATAATAATAAATCGTAATATAATAATAATCTGAGAATATAGATTTTGGGGATGGTGAAGTTTTAATATAAAGATATATCCTTGGTTGAAAATTAATGACTAGGCGTAAGTGGTGCTCGGGTGGTCGTATAATGAGTATATGGAGTTGGAGGTTGCGAGTTGAATCATTTAGCAATGAATTGGTTGAATAAAATCATTTTTTCAATTTTTATTGTCGATCGTGACAAGTCGTACTTAAATGGCTATTTTTTTAAAATTTTTATTGCAAGCCGTGACAAGCTATACCTGTGACAACCCGGAAATCCGGATTGTCCAAAAATTAAGATTTAAAGAATTAGTTATTAATAAAATGAATTTTTATTAATACTATTCTGTGCTATGTGTTTATTAATTGTTTTTATAACCTAGGATGGTTATAAGTCGGGAGGATTCTGGCTACGAGCTAGATTTAACGAGTAAGAATTTTCAAAACGAAAATGAAAGTTTTCCGAGAACAAAAATATTTTCGGGGAAAAAGACGAAATAGGCACTATTCATCCATTTCTGCTCGGAGATTTATTTTGAAATTCCGAGAAGTTATTGATTGCGTGAAATCTTGAGATGTGATGGAATATTCAATAATATTTCAGTTATGGCAAAAACGAAGTTTTCGTCTGCGGACTCAAAACCTAAGGGTTAGGGAAAGTGAGTTCCGAGAATGTAATGAGTACGTATAATAACTAGGGTTATTATGCGTGAGAAATACGAGTATGATACGAGTTATTATACGAGTATATTACGAAGATTAGTATGACGCATAATACGAATATCGTACGAATAATATACGTAGAGAAGACGAGATTACGAGAAAGGAATGCGTAGAATACGATTAGTATTAATGGACTTTGTGTTCATAGACTTTTGTAGAATCCAATTGGACTTGGATTATGTCAAGCCCAATGATTTGTGAAATCAAGTCCAAGTTAGGCCCAATAAGAATTAGGGTTAAGGCCCAAACCAAGAAAAGAAACCGTAGATCGAACCGATGGGTAAACGGATGGGTAAGAACCATTGGGGCAACCCATGGGGTGACCCATGGGCATGTGGGCCGGCCACTTGGCCACCAAGTAAGGGTGGTGGCCAAGATAACTTAGTGGCTAAGATGTGGAGGAGGTGGGAATAGTAATTTTAAGGGCGAAATGACTATTTTGCCCCTAGCCTTCAAAATCTATAAATAGGAAGCTTATTTCATTTATTTGGAAAATTGGAAAGTTGTCAAACATTTGAGAGAGAGAGAGAGAGAGAGATTTCGGATGAAGGAGAAGAGGAAAAGCGTGCTCGTGAGCAAACTTTGTCCGACGGAAGGAGATTAAAGAAGAAAGGTAATCCAAAAACCTAACTTCTAGATTATTTTCTTTATTTTTCTATGTTAAAACATAGTTTAATGAGAATAAGGAGTAAAAGATATTGAGAATGATTTCATATGGTTGAAATCATGAGAAAAGAAGAAATAAGAAATAAGAAATTTAGTTTATAAATTTCTTAAGGAAGTATAAGATTCGTAAGGATTTTGAGCGATCCAAATGAATCTTATGATTGAGTAGGCTAAATAAGTAAGGAATGGTGTTCTATAACATCAAATTTCAAGGAAAAGTGAAATTGTAATCCAAAATATCGATTAAAAATGAAGAACGAACGAAGAACGCGAAGAACACGAAGAACGTTGTTGATGGACAAATTTAAAACCATCGTAGTATAAATGTTGTTGATGGACAAGTTTAAAATCATCGCGTATAAGTTAGTTGCTTCTTTCTTGGTTAGGAACGGTAGACACGTTCATGAAGAACGGATTAAAACTAAGCTATAACGAAGTTATGGCGAAAATTTTGTAAAAGAAGAACGAAAATGTGAAAGTTAGTAAATGAACCCAAACGTGTAGGGTTTCATAAGAATATAAGAGAACTTAGAAAACGTGAGTCGTGGACTCAAGAACGAACAAATTTCGAGTTCGGATGACCGAATTACGGACGAACGAATGAAGAACGTTAAAAACGTTAAAATGAACGAAAAGTGAAGATTAAGCCAATTGAATGGCATGTTAACGGATTGAGAATGAAGTTCTGTCCATGGGTAATCGAAGTGCATAAGATAAGGAAGAAAATGGCTTTGGAACGACCTCGTTCCGAGTTATGACGAAGAAGTTATGAGATTTCGAAATCAACGTCTCAAGCTTGTAAAAGACTTAAAAAAAATTTCTAGGTTTCATGCTTTGTGGCCGCAGTCACGAAGTCGTGCCTTCAAGGCCGGGCGTGCATGATGCGAGATCGGCCATAATCTTCTGGAGAGTGGCGCCGCAGTGCGAGAGATAACAAAGGACTTGGCACCGCAGCCGCCAAATGACCGGAAGAGAGGAGAGAGAAGAGGGTGCATGTTAAAGGAAAGGAAAGGAACGGCACCGGCCAGCAGTGCCACGGTGCAATCAATGTCCGGAAATGAGATTTTAGTTTCTCGATTCTTTGGAGGATGTGCAAGAAAGAAGTATAAACATATAGTTCACCTAAAATAACGCTTAAGCAAGTGAGTTAAACCTTTAGTGAAGGTTGAACGGAAAGATTTAACGAGATTATAAGATAAAGAATGCAAACGCGGGTTACGAAACCAATATCCGGGGACCGTAGTCACGATGATCGAACATGAGGGATTACTGTGATTGTGATTCTTTAGACGTTGAGTGATGAAGGTAATGAATAACATTCCGATGTTATGTCATGGTAATGAGAGATAAGTGTAAAGCGTATAGACGCTATGAACGCAACGTTGTTGCGATGAACGATCGGTCTTAGCATACAATGATATGTATGGCTTTGACATTAAGAAAGAATAATGAACATGGGGTTCATAGGATGGATAACGATTGAAAGTGATTAAAACCTTGAATAAAGGTTGAATGAGAGATTAAGAGACGAGCAACGTGAACGTTGAAGACGTAAACGATCCTCGTGAATCGTATTCGCGTTGGACGAACGTTCTAAGTATACCCTGGTTGTATGACTTAGACGTTGATGAAAGTAGTAAGTAAGATACGAATGGTATCAAGAAAGCCGTATCGATCGGTAATAAGATTAATGAAAGCCGATTGGGAGTTGGATAAGAACGAGTTCTGAGGTATGGCAATTACTTGCCAGAAAGCCAAAAGGAATGAGAAATTGACTTAACGAACATTATATTTAATAGTTCGTATAAGTTAAGAGAAAGTTAGGTTGTGGTACAATCGTAACCTTTGATGGTTGACATATGGGAGCTGGGCTAAACAATTCCTTCAGAGAGCGAAGGTATATACGAAACTGGCAACCGATCTAACTTACTGTGATGGCAGTGTAGACGAGACGGGAACTTGTTTGTTGGTTATTTGTGGGAAACCACTCAGAGTACCATATGGACTACTAGAAAAGAAGCGATGTATGCTAAGTCCTAGTAAACTTATAAGAAGAAGATAAGAATGTAAATCATCAAAGATGATGAACGTATTAAGTAAGACATCTCCGTATGTCATGAAGCCGTAAAGCGGTAAAGAAAGTTGGTCGCGTAAACTTAGTTGTAAGAACGTGAACCTTAAGAAATAAAGTAAAGTAAACCAATGCATAAGTCAAGTATATGACTAATTGGTGTATGTGTTGTTTCCTTATGTGTTACATAAGAATTAGAATGAGCAGTTCAGCGTAAGTTATAGCTGTGCGTAAGGCAAGTTTCCTAACTTCATTCATATTTTAAATGAATGCTAGTTTCTTAAACTTCTCAGATGTTGAACTTGAGAAGTTCTGTCTATGTGTGAATGTGCGATATTTGTGCAAGGTGGTAGAGCGATGATGAGGCTTTGTGCTACAATGTGAACACTTGGTGTTTCGTGAGATGAAGCATCCTATGTTTGAACTGTTCCATAAAAGAATGTTCATTTATACATGAACCGTTATTATTAAGTCTGTCTTTATTGATTCTAGCAGACGGAATGTGCATGAAAGAGAGTAGAGAATGAAAGTATTTCAAAGTGCATGTAACTAATGTTTTAAGATGATAGGAATCAAGACTATTCCTATTATTCAAGCTGCTTCGTAACTTTTGTTCGGTTATTGAAGTCTGAAAAGAATGTTTAAATTCTTGAAGTTGTTTGTTCAACTGTTATGACTTGCTGGGCAATTGAATGCTCACACTTGCTTTAAATGAAAAACATTTTCAGCGAACGATGTTAGAAGAACTTAAGGATCCCGTATAGATCAAGCTGACGTTATCCAGATGAAGTGCCATTCAGAATAAGAATGAGCGAGAAGATCAAATGAAGACTTGTAATGTAGAAAGATGAGAATTAAACTATAGAATAGTTTAATGAACGATTATGTATCCTTGGTGGTGGATAAAAGTCACTCGTGCAAGATGTAAAGAATAATGTAATTATCATTATTTGTAATGAGAAAAGCTATAAGGTTTTTAGAACCTTGGATTTGAGAGTGTATGTTGTTATATTTCAGTATATAATGATGTATGCAGAATGAATGATGTACTCGTGACGTACAGAATCCGGGTGTGAAGCCCGACCGGATTTCAGGGTGTTATAGGTTGGTATCAGAGCTGATAGGTTATAAACCTTAGGTATGAGTACCTAAGACTATAATCGTAAAGAGAATGATAAGAAGATCACCACGTGATCATAGTAAATCGTAGTAACAGATGAGCTGTTAAACGATGAATGATTTATAGCTAATGCTATTAATGAATGGTACTACAAAGTAGTACGGGAAGAAGAACTCAAATTGAGTAGTAAAGTATAGTATACGAATTAAAGAAAACTCGTATTAAGTAAAGATAAAGATAGTAGTTGTAAGATTTCAATTGAGGACTCATGTGATGGCTGAGTTGTATGAATCTTTGTATGGACAGAGGTTTGTGCTTGGTGTAACAACCACTCAGTTTATTACAGTGATAATCATTGAAATTGTTTGACTTATCAAGATGTATATATGAGAAGGTGAATCTTTTCTCATGTATATACTTGATAGGTAGAAAATGATAAGATAGGTGCGGGTTCTTGAAACTCATACTTATGAAAAGTTTGTGACTCATAGTTATATGCTATGTTTCTGAGCCCTAAGCATATGGATAGTCCTTGATTTGTTCTTGGATTACATATTGCGAAGATATGTTCTCAAACACATATGGTTGTGGAAAGTTCCTGAACACATAAAGTGTGGTAAGTTGATGAACTATACTAAGGTATAGGAATGTTTAGACTGAAAGTAAGAATTTTCAGTAGACTTAGCATTGAAGGTGCTAGAGAAGATTAAGTATTCTCGTAAGTAAGACAATGAAGGAAAATGGAGAATAGGATATTCCAAGTCATCTAGCTATGCTAGATTTCGAAATTTCTTGAAATCGTGCTGATGTGCGTATTTTGAAAATGAAAGAATTGGTTCAGGTTTTGGAACCAATGGGTTTTTAAAGAACTATTCTTGGTATGTCTATGCTAATTGTTTCAGCTAGACAGAAATTGGTTTAAAATATCAAAATGAATTTTATATCATCAGTGCATTTAATGCAAAGATGGTAAAAGGATGGAGTTATTAATGCAATTAAACCTGGTGTTGGATTTGATCTTAGGATCAACAACCTGCTATGGTATGATGTATAATGATGAAGTCATAAACTGACGAAGTCCTCAACGTACTGTGAAGAGTTCGGTATCATGGCGTCATGAAACGTTTTAATGTATTGCAAAAGAATTTAAAGAAGTAGTCGATGTCAAGCGAGTTGACTAGATAAATGTTTCAAGTTGATGTCCAATTTATTGGTATGGTCTAAGCTACTTGATTTGGCTAAGACGAATGGTATGTCATGATTAAAAGAAAATCGAGCTTTCTTTGAAGAGCTATGCCAAACCAAATTGTTTTGGTGTGGAATCTAAGGAGTAAGTCTGAGGTGAACATACTCCGAAATGGGGTTATACGATGGGTTGATCACCTACGTATGGAAGAGGTAGTTTACCTTCTTTGTGATTGTAAAGCGTAAAGTGAAAGAAAGGTTTCTGGCGTCGTCTTTGGTAAACCTAGTAAGAGTTCATGGTCAATTTGACCCCTCAGCAAACGTATGAAATGTTTTAAAGGAATCTTTATATTCCTCGTTATTCCTTTCACTTCATGATTCTTGATAAGTTATGAAGGGTAGGGAATGTTTGAAAGATAATAACTTCTTTGAAGAGAAGTTGAGAAGAAAGGTAAGCTAAAATTTCGAGGACGAAATTCTGAGAACCCGGGTAAGGGTTTGGTTTGAAGAAATTCCAAGGACGGAATTTTTATAAGGGGGGAAGGATGTGACAACCCGAAAATCCGGATTGTCCAGAAATTAAAATTTAAAGAATTAGTTATTAATAAAATAAATTTTTATTAATACTATTATGTGCTATGTGTTTATTAATCGTTTTATAACGAGCTAGATTTAACGAGTAAGAATTTTCAAGACGAAAATGAAAGTTTTCCGGGAACAAAAATATTTTTGGGAAAAAAGACGAAATAGGCATTATTCATCCATTTCTGCTCGGAGATTTATTTTGAAATTTCGAGAAGTTATTGATTGCGTGAAATCTTGAGACGTGATGGAATATTCAATAATATTTCAGTTATGGCAAAAACGAAGTTTTCGCCTGCGGACTCAAAACCTAAGGGTTAGGGAAAGTGAGTTCCGAGAATGTAATGAGTACGTATAATAACTAGGGTTATTATGCGTGAGAAATATGAGTATGATACGAGTTATTATACGAGTATATTACGAAGATTAGTATGACGTATAATACGAATATCGTACGAATAATATACGAAGAGAAGACGAGATTACGAGAAAGGAATGCGTAGAATACAATTAGTATTAATGGACTTTGTGTTCATAGACTTTTGTAGAATCCAATTGGACTTGGATTATGTCAAGCCCAATGATTGTGAAATCAAGACCAAGTTAGGCCCAATAAGAATTAGGGTTAAGGTCCAAACCAAAAAAAGAAACCGCGGATCGAACCGAGTAAACGGATGGGTAAGAACCATTGGGTCAACCCATGGGGTGACCCATGGGCATGTGGGCCGGCCACTTGGCCACCAAGTAAGGGTGGTGGCCAAGTTAACTTGGTGGCTAAGATGCGGAGGAGGTGGGAATAGTAATTTTAGGGGCGAAATGACTATTTTGCCCCTAGCCTGAAAAATCTATAAATAGGAAGCTTATTTCATTTGTTTGGAAAATTGGAAAGTTGCCAAACATTTGAGAGAGAGAGAGAGAGAGAGATTTCAGATGAAGGAGAAGAGGAAAAGCGTGCTCGTTAGCAAACTTTGTCCGGCGGAAGGAGATTAAAGAAGAAAGGTAATCCAAAAACCTAACTTCTAGATTATTTTCTTTATTTTTCTATGTTAAAACATAGTTTAATGAGAATAAGGAGTAAAAGATATTAAGAATGATTTCATATGGTTGAAATCATGAGAAAAGAAGAAATAAGAAATAAGAAATTTAGTTTATAAATTTCTTAAGGAAGTATAAGATTCGTAAGGATTTTGAGCGATCCGAATGAATCTTATGATTGAGTAGGCTAAATAAGTAAGGAATGGTGTTCTATAACATCAAATTCCAAGGAAAAGTGAAATTGTAATCCAAAATATCGATTAAAAATGAAGAACGAACGAAGAACGCGAAGAACACGAAGAACGTTGTTGATGGACAAATTTAAAACCATCGTAGTATAAATGTTGTTGATGGACAAGTTTAAAACCATCGCGTATAAGTTAGTTTCTTATTGCTTGGTTAGGAACGGTAGAAACGTTCATGAAGAACGGATTAAAACTAAGCTATAACGAAGTTATGGCGAAAATTTTGTAAAAGAAGAACAAAAATTTGAAAGTTTGTAAATGAACCCGAACATGTAGGGTTTCATAAGAATGTAAGAGAACGGAGAAAACGTGAGTCGTGGACTTAAGAACGAACGAATTTCGAGTTCGGATGACCGAATTACGGACGAACGAATGAAGAACGTTAAAAACGTTAAAATGAACGAAGAGTGAAAATTAGGCCAATTGAATGGCATGTTAACGGATTGAGAACGAAGTTCTCTCCATGGGTAATCGAAGTGCATAAGATAAGGAAGAAAATGGCTTTGGAACAACCTCGTTCCGAGTTATAACAAAGAAGTTATGAGATTTCGAAATCAGCGTCTCAAGCTTGTAAAAGACTGAAAAAAAAATTCTAGGTTTCATGCTCGGCCTTGCAGCCATGAAGTCGTGCTCGAGGCTTAAGGCCGCAGCCACGAGATCGCCATAATCTTACGGAGAGTGGCGTACAAAGACGAGAGATAACAAAGGACTCAGCGTAAATGGCCAAACCGAGAAGAGAGGAGAGAAGTAGGTCGGCATGCAGTCACGAGAGAAAGAAGGAAGGAAGAACGTAGCCGCAGTCACCGATGCAAGTCAATGTCCAGAAATGAGATTTTTAGTTCTCAGTTACTAGAGGATGTGCAAGAAAGAAGTATAAACATATAGTTCACCTAAAATAACGCTTAAGCAAGCGAGTTAAACCTTTAGTGAAGGTTGAACGGAAAGATTTAACGAGATTATAAGATAAAGAATGCAACGCAGTTACTGAACCGATATGTCAGGGGACCGTAGTCACATGATAACGAGCGTGAGGATTCTGTGATTGTGATTCCTTAGACGTTGAGTGACGAAGGTAATGAATAACATTCCGATGTTATGTCATGGTAATGAGAGATAAGTGTAAAGCGTATAGACGCTATGAACGCAACGTTGTTGCGATGAACGATCGGTCTTAGCATACAATGATCTATATGGCTTTGACATTAAGAAAGAATAATGAACATGGGGTTCATGGGATGGATAACGATTGAAAGTGATTAAAACCTTGAATAAAGGTTGAATGAGAGATTAAGAGACGAGCAACGTGAACGTCGAAGACGTAAACGATCCTCGTGAATTGTATTCGCGTTGGACGAACGTTCTAAATATACCCTGATTGTATGACTTAGACGTTGATGAAAGTAGTAAGTAAGATACGAATGGTATCAAGAAAGCCGTATCGATCGGTAATAAGATTAATGAAAGTCGAATGGGAGTTGGATAAGAACGAGTTCTGAGGTATGGCAATTACTTGCCAGAAAGCCAAAAGGAATGAGAAATTGACTTAACGAACATTATATTTAATAGTTCGTATAAGTTAAGAGAAAGTTAGGTTGTGGTACAATCGTAACCTTTGATGGTTGACATATGGGAGCTGGGCTAAATAATTCCTTCAGAGAGCGAAGGTATATCTTAAAGCGCCACCGATCTAACTCACTGTGATGGCAGTGTAGACGAGACGGGAACTTGTTTGTTGGTTGTTTGTGGTAAACCACTCAGAGTACCATATGGACTACTAGCAGAGAAGCGATGTGTGCTAAGTCCTAGCAAACTTATAAGAAGAAGATAAGAATGTAAATCATCAAAGATGATGAACGTATTAAGTAAGACATCTCCGTATGTCATGAAGCCGTAAAGCGGTAAAGAAAGTTGGTCGCGTAAACTTAGTTGTAAGAACGTGAACCTTAAGAAGTAAAGTAAACCAGTGCGTAAGTCAAGTATATGACTAATTGGTGTATGTGTTGTTTCCTTATGTGTTACATAGGAATTGGAATGAGCAGTTCAGCGTAAGTTATAGTTGTGCGTAAGGCAAGTTTCCTAACTTCATTCATATTTTAAATGAATGCTAGTTTCTTAAACTTCTCAGATGTTGAACTTGAGAAGTTCTGTCTATGTGTGAATTTGCGATATTTGTGCAAGGTGGTAGAACGTATGAGGCCTTGTGCCACAATGTGAACACTTCGGTGTTTCTGTGAGATGAACTGTCCTATGTTTGAACTGTTCAATAAAAGAATGTTTTGTTTATACATGAACCGTTATTGTTAAGTCTGTCTTTATTGATTCTAGCAGATGAGAATGTGCATGAAAGAGAGTAGAAAATGAAAGTATTTCAAAGTGAATGTAACTAATGTTTTAAGATGATAGGAATCAAGACTATTCCTATTATTCAAGCTGCTTCGTAACCTTTGTTCGGTTATTGCTATCAAGTCCGAAAAGAATGTTTAAATTCTTGAAGTTGTTTGTTCATTTGTTATGACTTATTTGAAGCAATTGAATAATCACACTTGCTTTAAATGAAAAACATTTTCAAATGAACGATGTTAGAAGAACTTAAGGATCCCGTATAGATTAAGCTGACGGTATCCAGATGAAGTGTCATTCAGGATAAGAATGAGCGAGAAGATCAAGTGAAGACTTGTAATGTAGGAAGATGAGAATTAAACTATATAATAGTTTAATGAACGATTATGTATCCTTGGTGGCAGATAAAAGTCACTCGTGCAAGATGTAAAGAATAATGTAATTATCATTATTTGTAATGAGAAAAGCTATAAGGTTTTTAGAACCTGGGATTTGAGAGTGTATGTTGTTAAATTTCAGTATATAATGATGTATGCAGAATGAATGATGTACTCGTGACGTACGGAATTCGAGTGTGAAGCTAGACCGGATTTCGGGGTGTTACAATACTGGCCGACATTTTAATATTATTTTAATGCCAGCCGTATCAGCCTGTACCGACCAACATTTATTTTATTTTTTTATTTCATTTTAATGTGCTGAGTCATGACATATAATGGAGAAATAAAAAGAATAAAATAAAAAAATGTGTAAGCTGGTACAAGCTCTTCCGGAAGAATTATTTTAATAATAAATATTCATTTTAATGTCTTTGAGTCATGACATATAATGGAGAAATAAAAAAATGTGTGTTAAGACAAGCAAGCTCTTAAGTAGAATTATTTTAATAATAAATATTCATTTTTATAACTATCGACAATATAATTTTATGTGGGCCTCACTTATTAAAATAGAAATAGAATGCGGAGTAAATAATTAGGCACAACAACTGTGGCTTTAGCTTATCAAATATAAAAGCTAATCTAAACCATCAATTCAATTTATCAGCGGTCAAAAGGGGTGTCACACGATTCTCATGCAAGAAATTTGCTATGGAAGGATCCCTATATATATATATACTTATATATATGAACTGTTGTCAAACTCATTTGATGAGCACGAATTTTACATCAGAATGCGTTTATTTATATATATATATATATATATATATATATATATATATATATTCGTCCCACACAGAGTTTACTTCATGGTGGTTGATCGCTTTTACAGTTTTCTTTACATTTCGTCCTGCTTGGAGTTTACTTCGTTGCAGTTGATCGCTTTTACATTTTTATTTACGTTTCGTCCCGCTTGGAGTTTCCTCCGTGGCGGTTGATAGCTTTTACAACTTTATTTACATTTTCTGATCCCCCATGGAGGTGCTTCGTGGTGGCTGATCATGTCTGTATATATATATTTACAACTTTTATATATATACCTGCTTACTGCTTTCATACAAATTGCGGTATCATGTGAGCCTAGGAATCATGTGATCACAGATTCAGCCTATTGGATCTAGATTCGGTTCCCGTGATGGACATTTTCAGCTGTAAGCAGCTTATAAATTATTCTGCGATGTCTAAATTTCCTCAGATGGTTTTCATACCCACGAGAAAATCGACATTATTTTGTACATTATTTTCTTATAGATGCTTCGCATCTCGAAAATAAAATCAATCAAGTCGAACACTTAATAAAATGGAAGTGTAAAAGGTCTCAATTACTATTAAGCACAAGGGTTTGAAAAACCTCTTTTATAAAATATCACTGCCATATCTTGCTAAAATTGAATTTTTACATAAATTCAAACCTTGTGTATATATGTAACAACCCGAAATTTTGGATTATCCAGAATTTAGGTTTAAAGAATTAGTTATTAATAAAATAAATTTTTATTAATACTATTATGTGCTATGTGTTCATTAATCGTTCTATAACCTAGAATGATTATTAATCGGGAGGATTCTGGCTACGAGCTAGACTGAACGAGTAAGAATTTTCAAGACGAAAATAAAATTTTTCCGGGAACAAAAATATTTCCGGGGAAAAAGACGAAATAGGCACTATTCACCCGTTTCTGCTCGGAGATTTATTTTGAAATTCCGAGAAGTTATTGATTGCGTGAAATCTTGAGACGTGATGGAATATTTAATAATATTTCAGTTATGGCAAAAACGAAGTTTTCGCCTGCGGACTCAAAACCAAAGGGTTAGGGAAAGTGAGTTTCGAGAATGTAATGAGTACGTATAATAACTAGGGTTATTATGCGTAAGAAATATGAGCATGATACGAGTTATTATGCGAGTATATTACGAAGATTAGTACGACGTATAATACGAATA
The DNA here is from genome assembly GCA_020205615.1 of Panax quinquefolius. NCBI lineage: Eukaryota > Viridiplantae > Streptophyta > Magnoliopsida > Apiales > Araliaceae > Panax > Panax quinquefolius. The sequence continues at coordinate 34,362,371 of CM035174.1, read as the reverse complement.
TCGTACGAGTTAAATACGAAGAGATTACGAGATTACGAGAAAGGAATGCGTAGAATACGATTAGTCTTAATGGACTTTGTGTTCATAGACTTTTGTAGAATCCAATTGGACTTGGATTATGTCAAGCCCAATGATTTGTGAAGTTAAGCCCAAGAAGAATTAAGATTAAGCTCGATCCAAAGAAATTAACCGCGGATCGAACCGATGAGTCACCGGATGGGTAAAACCCATGGAGATGACCCGTAGGGATGACCCGTGGGCATAAAAAGCGACGAGTTGGCCACCAAGTAGAGGTGGTGGCCAAGTAAACTTGGTGGCTAAGTTGTTAAGGAGGTGGGAATAGTGACTTTAGGGTGAAATGACTATTTTGCCCCTAGCTTTGGTTTTATAAATAGAAAGCTAGATTTTCATTTTCTAGGATTTTGAAAATCCTAGAACTTAGAAGAGAGAGAGAAACCGGTTGGGAGAGGAAGAGGAAGAGCGTGAGCATGAATGCTCGGATCAAAAATGATCGAGAAATAGAAAAGCTCATAAATCATGGGTTTGTCTAACGGAAGAGGATTAAAGAAGAGCAGTAATCAGAACCCTAGTTCTTCTAATAATTTTCTTTAAGTTTCTATGTTTAAAACATAACTTAATGATAATAAGGATTAAAAGATATTGAGAATGATTTCATATGGTTGAAATCATGAGAAAATAAGAAATAAGAAATAAGAAATTTAGTTTATAAATTTCTTAAGCAAGTATAAGATTAAGTGAGGATTTTGAAGCGATCCGAATGAATATTATGAACAGTAGGTGAATTAAGTAAGGAATGGTGTTCTATAACATCAAATTCCAAGAAAAAGTGAAATCGTAATCCAAAATATCGATTAAAAATGAAGAACGAACGAAGAACGCGAAGAACACGCGAAGAACATGAAGAACGTTGTTGATTGACAAATTTAAAGCCATCGTAGTGTAATTGTTGTTGATGGACAAGTTTAAAACCATCGCGTATAAGTTAGATGCTTATTGCTTGGTTAGGAACGTTAGAAACGTTCATGAAGAACAGATTAAAACTAAGCTATAACGAAGTTATGGCGAAAATTTTGTAAAAGAAGAATGAAAATTTGGAAGTTAGTAAATGAACCCGAATGTGTAGGGTTTCATAAGAATGTAAGAGAACGTATAAAACGTGAGTCGTGGACTCAAGAACGAATGAATTCCGAGTTCGGATGACCGAATTACGGATGAACGAACGAAGAACGTTATAAACATTAAAATGAACGAAGAAAGAAGATTAAGCCAATTGAATGGTATGTTAACGGATTCAGAAAAAAGTTCTGTTCGAGGGTAATCGAAGAACGTAAGATAAGGAAGAAAATGGCTTTGGAACGACCTCGTTCCGAGTTATAACGAAGAAGTTATGAGATTTCGAAATCAGCGTCTCAAGCTTGTAAAAGACTTAGAAAAATTTTCTAGGTTTCATGCTCTTGCGCATGCATTTCGAGTTCAGGCTTTGGAAGCCGGCGTCGCGGTAACTTAACGGTGTCTCGAGCACTGCTACAAAAGAGTTCGCCACAGTATAAACCGTAGTCTAATTTGTGGCGCCGCATACGCCATGTATGATGATGAAAATATTTCGAGTGTAGCGTAATGCTGCCCACTAAGTAAGGACTTCATGCCATGCGCCTGGTCGGAAGAGAGAGAGAAGAAGTCGTCGCGTAAGCGAGAGAGGAAAGGAAGGCACGCAGGCTTAGCATGGCACGGCAAGAGTAATGCCCAGAAATAAGATTTTTAGTTCTCAGTTACTGGAGGATGTGCAAGAAAGAAATATGAACATAATGTTCAACTAATGTAACACTTAATCAAGTGTTTTAAACCTTTAATAAAGGTTGAACGAAAAGATTAAACGAGAATAAAAGACAAAGAATGTAGATGCGGGTTACTTAAGGCAGATGTGCAGGGACCGTAGTCGCGATAAACGAACGTGAGGGATTGCTATGGGTGTGATTCCTTAGACGTTGGTTGACGATGTTAATGTATAACATTTTGATGTTATGACATGGCATTGAGAGATGAATGTAAAGCGTTTAGACGCTATGAACACAACATTGTTGCGATGAACGATCGGTCTTAGCATACAGTGAACCATATGGCTTTGACATAAAGAAACAATAATGAACATGGGGTTCATGGGATGGATAACGATCGAAAGCAATTAAAACCTTGAGTAAAGGTTGAATGAGAGATTAAGAGACGAGCAACGTGAACGTTGAATACGTAAACGATCCTCGTGAATCGTATTCGCGTTGACCTGAACATGCTAAAGTATACCCGGTTGTATGACTTAGGACGTTGATGAATGTAGTAAGTAAGATACTGAATGGTATCAAGAAAGCCAGATCGAAGCCAGTAAGTAAGATTAATGAAAATTTGAATGTGGATCGGATAAGAATGAATCCTGAGGTATGGCAATTACTTGCCAGAAAGCCAAAAAGGAATAAGAAATTAACTTAACGAACATTATAATTTAATAATTCGTATAAGTTAAGAGAAAGTTAGGTTGTGGTACAATCGTAACCATTGATGGTTGACATATGGGAGCTGGGCTAAACAATTCCTTCAGAGAGCGAAGGTATATACGAAACTGGCAACCGATCTAACCCACTATGATGGCAGTGTAAATGAGACGAGAACTTGTTTGTTGGTTGTTTGTGGGAAACCACTCAGAGTACCATATGGACTACTAGCAGAGAAGCGATGTCTACTGAGTCCTAGAGAAGTATACGAAAAAGATAAAAATGTGAATCATCAAAGATGATGAACGTGTTGAGTAAGACATCTCCGTATGTCAAGAAACCGTAAACCCAGTAATGAAAGTTAGTTAGTAAAATTATATTGCAAGAACGCGAACCTTAAGAAGTAAAGTTAAGTAAACCAATGTGTAAGTCAAGTATATGACTAATTGGTGTATTTGTTATTTCCTTATGTGTTATAGGGATTGGAATGAGCAGTTCAGCGTAAGCTGTAGCTATGCGTAAGGCAAGTTTCCTAACTTCATTCATACTATATGAATGCTAGTTTCTTAAACTTCTCGGATGTTGAACTTGAGAAGTCTGTCTATGTGTGAATGTGCGATATTTGTACAAAGTGGTAGAACGTATGAGGCCTTGTGCCACAATGTGAACACTTCGGTGTTTCTGTGAGATGAACTGTTTTATGTTTGAACTGTTCAATAAAAGAATGTTCTGTTTATACATGAACCGTTATTGTTAAGTCTGTGCTATTGATTCTAGCCAGACAGAATGTGCATGAAAGAGAATAGAGAATGAAAGTATTTCAAAGTGCATGTAACTAATGTTTTAAGATGATAGGAATCAAGATTATTCCTATTATTCAAGCTGCTTCGTAACCTTTGTTCGGTTATTGAAGTCTGAAAAGAATGTTTAAATTCTTGAAGTTGTTTGTTCAACTGTTATAACTTGCTGGGCAATTGAATGCTCACACTTGCTTTAAATGAAAAACATTTTCAGCGAACGATGTTAGAAGAACTTAAGGATCCCGTATAGATTAAGCTGACGGTATCCAGATGAAGTGCCATTCAGAATGTGAATGAGCGAGAAGATCAAGTGAAGACTTGTAATGTAGAAAGATGAAAATTAAACTATAGACTAGTTTAATGAACTGTATGTATCCTTGGTGGCGGATAAAAGTCACTCTTGTAAGATGAAAGGAATAAAGTAATTATCATTATTTGTAATGAGGAAGGTTATAAGGTTTCCAGAACCTGGGATTTGAGAATGTATGTTATTATATTTCAGTATATAATGATGTATGTTGGATGAATGATGTACTCGTGACGTACGGAATCCGGGTGTGAAGATAGACCGGATTTTGGGGTGTTACAGGTTGGTTTCAGAGCTGATAGGTTATAAACCTTAGGTATGAGTACCTAAGACTATAATCGTAAAGAGAAGGATAAGAAGATCACCACGTGATCATAGTAAATCGTAGTAATGTGAGATGAGTACGTTAAGCGATGAATGATTTATAGCTAATGCTATGAATGAATGGTACTACAAAGTAAAGACGGAAGAAGAACTTAGATTGAGTTATAAAGGATAGCATATGAATTAAAGAAAATTCGTATTAAGTAAAGAGAAAGTTAGAAGTTCTAAGATTTCGATTGAGGACTCATGTGATAGCTGAGTAGTACGAACATTCGAATGTGAGGGGGTTTGTGATTACTTAGTTATTACAGTGATAATCATTGGAATAGTATGTCGTGCTATCAATATGTATATGACGAGAAGGTGAATCTTTTCTCATGTATATACTTGATAGGTAGAAAATGATAAGATAGGTACGGGTTCTTGAAACTCATACTTATGAAAAGTTTGTGACTCATAGTTATATGCTATGTTTCTGAGCCCTAAGCATATGGATAGTCCTTGATTTGTTCTTGGATTACATATTGCGAAGATAAGTTCTTAAACACATATGGTTGTGGAAAGTTCCTAAACACATAAAGTGTGGTAAGTTGATGAACTATACTAAGGTATAAAAATGTTTAGACTGAAAGTAAGTATTTTCAGTAGACTTGGCATTGAAGGTGCTAGAGAAGATTAAGCGTTGTCGCAAGTAAGACAATGAAGGAAGATGGAGAATAGGATATTCCAAGTCATCTAGCTATGCTAGATTTCGAAATTTCTTGAAATCGTGCTAATGTACGCATTTTGAAAATGAAAGAATTGGTTCGACTTTGGGAACCAATGGATTTTAAAAGAACTATTCTTGGTATGTCTATGCTAATTGTTTCGGCTAGACATGAATTGATTTGAAATATCAAAATGAATTTTATATCATCAGTGCATTTGATGCAAAGATGGTAAAAGGATGGAGTTATTAATGCAATTAAACCTGGTGTTGGATTTGATCCTAGGATCAACAACCTGCTATGGTATGATGTATAATGACGAAGTCATAAACTGACGAAGTCCTCAACGTACTGTGAAGAGTGTGGTATCATGACGTCATGAAACGTTTTGATGTATTGCAAACGAATTTAAAGAATTTGTCGATGTCAAGCGATTTGACTAGACGAATGTTTCAAGTTGATGTCTAATTTATTGGTATGGTCTAAGCTACTTGATTTGGCTAAGACGAATGGTATGTCATGATTAAAAGAAAATCGAGCTTTCTTTGTAGAGCTATGCCAAACCAAATTGTTTTAGTGTGGAATCTAAGGAGTAAGTCTGAGGTGAACATACTCCGAAATGCGGTTATACGATGGGTTGATCACCTACGTATGGAAGAGGTAGTTTACCTTCTTTGTGATTGTAAACTGACCGTGGAAAGAAAGGTTACGGCGTCATGTTGTTTAACTTAGTAAGAGTTCAAGGTCAATTTGACCCCTCAGCAAAAGTATGAAATGTTTTAAAGGAATCTTTATATTTCTCGTTATTCCTTTCACTTCATGATTTTTGATAAGTTATGAAGGGTAGGGAATGTTTGAAAGATAATAACTTCTTTGAAGAGAAGTTGAGAAGAAGAGTAAGTTAAAATTTCGAGGATGAAATTCTGTGAAGAAGGGAAGAATATGATGACCCGGGTAAGGGTTGGTTTTAAGAAATTTCGAGGACGGAATTTTTATAAGGAGGGAAGAATGTAACAACCCAGAATTTTGGATTATCCAGAATTTAGGTTTAAAGAATTAATTATTAATAAAATGAATTTTTATTAATACTATTATGTGTTATGTGTTCATTAATCGTTCTATAACCTAGAATGATTATTAATCGGGAGGATTCTGGCTACGAGCTAGACTGAACGACTAAGAATTTTCAAGACGAAAATAAAATTTTTCCAGGAAAAAAAATATTTTCGGGGAAAAAGATGAAATAGGCACTATTCACCCGTTTCTGCTCGGAGATTTATTTTGAAATTCCGAGAAGTTATTGATTGCGTGAAATCTTGAGACGTGATGGAATATTCAATAATATTTGAGTTATGGCAAAACGAAGTTTTCGCTTTGTGGACTCAAAACCTAAGGGTTAGGGAAAGTGAGTTTCGAGAATGTAATGAGTATGCATTATAATAACTAGGGTTATTATGCGTGTGAGAAATCTGAGTATGATCTGAGTTATTATACGAGTATATTACGAAGATTAGTACGACGTATAATACGAATATCATACGAGTTAAATACGAAGAGATTACGAGATTACGAGAAAGGAATGCATAGAATACGATTAGTCTTAATGGACTTTGTGTTCATAGACTTTTATAGAATCCAATTGGACTTGGATTATGTCAAGCCCAATGATTTGTGAAGTTAAGCTCAAGTTAGGCCCAAGAAGAATTAAGATTAAGCCCGATCCAAAGAAATTAACCGCGGATCGAACCGATGAGTCACCGGATGGGTCAAACCCATGGGGCAACCCATAGGGATGACCCATGGGCATAAGGGGCAGCCACTTGGCCACCAAGTAAGGGTGGTGGCCAAGTAAACTTGGTGGCTAAGTTGTTAAGGAGGTGGGAATAGTGACTTTAGGGGCGAAATGACTATTTTGCCCCTAGCTTTGGTTTTCTATAAATAGAAAGCTAGATTTTCATTTTCTAGGATTTTGAAAATCCTAGAATTTGAGAGAGAGAGAGAGAGAGAACTCGGTTGGGAGAGGAAGAGGAAGAGCGTGAGCATGAATGCTCGGATCAAAAGTGATCGAGAAATAGAAAAGCTCGCAAATCGCCGGCTTTGACTAACGGAAGAGGATTAAAGAAGAACGGTAATCCGAACCCTAGTTCTTCTAATAATTTTCTTTAAGTTTCTATGTTTAAAACATAACTTAATGAGAATAAGGATTAAAAGATATTGAGAATGATTTCATATGGTTGAAATCATGAGAAAATAAGAAATAAGAAATAAGAAATTTAGTTTATAAATTTCTTAAGCAAGTATAAGATTCGTGAGGATTTTGAGCGATCCGAATGAATATTATGAACGAGTAGGTGAATTAAGTAAGGAATGGTTTTCTATAACATCAAATTCCAAGAAAAAGTGAAATCGTATTCCAAAATATCGATTAAAAATGAAGAACGAACGAAGAACGCGAAGAACACGAAGAACGTTATTGATGGAAAAATTTAAAACCATCGTAGTGTAATTGTTGTTGATGGACAAGTTTAAAACCATCGCGTATAAGTTATATGCTTATTGCTTGGTTAGGAACGTTAGAAACGTTCATGAAGAACAGATTAAAACTAAGCTATAACGAAGTTATGGCGAAAATTTTGTAAAAGAAGAACGAAAATTTGAAAGTTAGTAAATGAACCCGAACGTGTAGGGTTTCATAAGAATGTAAGAGAACGTATAAAACTTGAGTCGTGGACTTAAGAACGAACGAATTCCGAGTTCGGATGACCGAATTACGGACGAACAAACGAAGAACGTTAAAAATATTAAAATGAACGAAGAAAGAAGATTAAGCCAATTGAATGGCATGTTAACGGATTTGGAACAAAGTTCTGTTTGAGGGTAATTGGAGAACGTAGGATAAGGAAGAAAATGGCTTTGGAACGACCTCGTTCCGAGTTATAACGAAGAAGTTATGAGATTTCGAAATCAGCGTCTCAAGCTTGTGAAAGACTTAGAAAAATTTTCCAGGTTTCATGCTCGGCGCCACAGTGCGAGTTGTGCCTTGGCGGCCGACACCACAATGAGGTAATGATGTCGAGCACACTCTACGAAGAGTTCGCATGGTAGCGAACCGCAAGTAAGTACAATTTGTGGCGCCGCAGGTATGAGGCGTTGAATACGTAAACGATCCTCGGAATGAATCGTATTCGCGTTGATTTAACGTCTTAAGTATACCCCTGGTTGTATGACTTAGGCGTTGATGAATGTAGTAAGTAAGATACGAATGGTATCAAGAAAGCCGTATCGAACGGTAATGAGATTAATGAAAGCCGAATGTGGATCGGATAAGAATGAATCCTGAGGTATGGAAATTACTTGCCAGAAAGTCAAAAAGGAATAAGATATTAACTTAACGAACATTATAATTTAATAATTCATATAAGTTAAGAGAAAGTTAGGTTGTGGTACAATCGTAACCTTTGATGGTTGACATATGGGAGCTGGGCTAAACAATTCCTTCAGAGAGCGAAGGTATATCTGGCCTGCGGCAATCGATCTAACTCACTATGATGGCGGTAGTAGATGAGGCGGGAACTTGTTTGTTGGTTGTTTGTGGGAAACCACTCGAGTACCATATGGACTACTAGCGAGAGAAGCGATGTCTACTTGAGTCCTAGAGAAGTATCTGAAAAAGATAAGAATGTGAATCATCAAAGATGATGAGCGTGTTGAAATAAGACATCTCAGGTATGTCATGAAAGCGTAAGTAGGTAATGAAAGTTAGTCGCAGTAAAATTATATTGCAAGAACGCGAACCTTAAGAAGTAAAGTTAAGTAAACCAATGCGTAAGTCAAGTATATGACTAATTGGTGTATTTGTTATTTCCTTATGTGTTATAGAGATTGGAATGAGCAGTTCAACGTAAGCTGTAGCTATGCGTAAGGCAAGTTTCCTAACTTCATTCATACTATATGAATGCTAGTTTCTTAAACTTCTTAGATGTTGAACTTGAGAAGTCTGTTTATGTGTAAATGTGCGATATTGGTACAAAGTGGTAGAACGTATGAGGCCTTGTGCCACAATGTGAACACTTCGGTGTTTCTGTGAGATGAACTGTTCTATGTTTGAATTGTTCAATAAAAGATTGTTCTGTTTATACATGAACCGTTATTGTTAAGTCTGTCTTATTGATTCTAGCAGACGAGTAATGTGCAATGAAAGAGAGTAGAGAATGAAAGTATTTCAAAGTGCATGTAACTCTTGTTTTAAGATGATAGGAATCAAGACTATTCCTATTATTCAAGTCGCCGCCGTAACCTTTGTTCGGTTATTGAAGTCCGAAAAGAATGTTTAAATTCTTGAAGTTGTTTGTTCATTTATTATGACTTCTTTGGGCAATTGAATGCTCACACTTGCTTTAAATGAAAAACATTTTCAGCAAACGATGTTAGAAGAACTTAAGGATCCCGTATAGATTAAGCTGGCGGTATCCAGATGAAGTGCCATTCAAAATGTGAATGAGCGAGAAGATCAAGTGAAGACTTGTAATGTAGAAAGATGAAAATTAAACTATAGACTAGTTTAATGAACTGTATGTATCCTTGGTGGCGGATAAAAGTCACTCTTGTAAGATGAAAGGAATAATGTAATTATTATTATTTGTAATGAGGAAGGTTATAAGGTTTCCAAAACCTGGGATTTGAGAATGTATGTTATTATATTTCAGTATATAATGATGTATGTTGGATGAATGATGTACTCGTGACGTACGAAATCCGGGTGTGAAGATAGAATGGATTTCGGGGCGTTACAATATAGGTGCGAACGAGGCCTCGCACCACTTCTAAATAAACAGCACATTGACCCCTACACACAAACATTCAGGTAATAGTTTCTTGAAAAAAGGCGGCCACCGTGGTAACACGGATGTCGGGGGGTGCCTAACACCTTTCCTCCGCATAATTAAGTCCCCGGACCCTAATGAATCTCGGTTTCACCGACCCGTTTAGCAGTGTCACATCACTAGGTCAATATACAAACCTTTTCTCGGTTGTGTTGGTACAACCATTTAAAAAACCAACTGGCGACTCTTAAAAGTCCATTGTCGACATTATACATGTCGAACCTTTTTCACTTGTTTTTTCAAACAAATCTCACCTAACATGAGAACACCAAAGAACAAGTAGCGGAAAGGGACAACTAAAAATCCCGACGTCGACAGGTGGCGACTTTGCTGGGGACTCCAGTAAGAGGACTTAAGCCGCTATTACAAGCTTTTCAAAACTTTTGTATGCCTGCGTGTGAATGTTGCATTTACATCGGGAGGGTCTGGTGATTTCAGAACGTCATCCCCATCAGATATGTGGAAAACATCTCAACTTATCTTCATTAAATAAGCATCAGCAATTAAATGCCAAACCATTGGAGTCAATACCAGCATAGGCATCAGCAATGATCGGTAAAGGTAAAACGATTTGTGAAAACATTTTAACATTCATCATAACATTCATTACATTGCGATTTGCGATATGTGATATACGAAATACGATGTGCGAGTTGCGTTTGGCCAAATGCGAAAAGCGAAGTGCGAAAAACGATGTGCGATTTGTGAACTGCGATTTGCGAAAACATTTTAACATTCATCATAAACATTCATTACATTGCAATTTGCATCATTAGAAATACCTTATCATATTTTCAAGTGTCTACTAATCTTTATCATGTACATTCCATTGCATTGCATGAACCTGATAAAGAGGGACATCTGTAATACTCAAAAATTTTTTTGCCTATTACTAACCATGCAGGAGGGCAAAAGCGTCTTTTTCACACTCCAGAGATAACCCTGAAGGATCACAACATCAATTTTAACCTCGAAAAAAATCAGTTTCAACCCCGGAGATAGCCCCGGGGGATCAAGTTCAAAGCCTGGAGATAACCCCAGGAGGTCAAGCCAACCTCAGAGATAACCCTGAGGACAGTTAGAGTCAACAGTAGACCAACTTCAGAGATAACCCTGAAAAAAGACTACTACAACTGCGAGAAAACCAGAGATAACCCCGGGAGGTGCAAAATGGTCATTTTGCCAACTCAACTTCAACTCACATCAAATCAACTCATTTCAACTCAAAACACTTCAACATAAGTCCCATGAGAACCATATCTTAACTTTCGAGCGCAAAGTACGCAAAACGGCTCAACAGACTACCTGACGTAAACCCGGGAATGCCATTTTGGTCATGGACCCATCTTCCTTGAATCAAAAAAGGAAAATCCTATGTCATTTTGTAGCTCTCGGAAAGAGCTTTCCGGAATGGTATGGCACGCTTCCAGTGGACTCCCGGATTGAAAGTTATGAGCGATGAAAGTAACAGCAATGCGTTGTCGAAAGTGTACGTGCCGACACGGCGGGACCCACATCACAGGGCACCAAGGCGCAGCCGCATACACTGCTTGCTAGCTAGCGGTACACTCATGACACCCCCTCTATAAATAGAGGGCTTGGGGTGGCCATATTTGCAAGAGAAACGGTGAGGAAGCCCTGTCCAATTTGCTCTTTACACACCCTAAACTGAGTGCTTTCTCATTTTAAACACTTGTGAGCTCACATATAGCTACTTTTGTAGATGCGTGAAGCCAAAGTGTTCATCACTTTAAAGATATAGAAGTCTTCTTTGGCAGCCCACTGTAAGCCTTCTCACACACTTTGAAGCCTTTCTCTTCATCTTTGCACACACCCTTCTTCACGTTGAGAGTCTTGTTGCGTATGTTTGCCCGGACTTCGATCCGTGGTTTTATTTCAGTTTGTATATACATATATATTTATATATATATATATGGACTAACATTATCGAGTTATGCCTCGATTGAGCCTAGACTTCGGTCTGAAGCGTTTATTCGCTTATATATATATGAACTGTGTGTCGAACTTTGTTCGATGAGCCCAGACTTCGGTCTGGAGCGTTTACTGGTTAAATATATATATATTTATATATATTCGTCCCACCTGGAGTTTTTTTCGTGGCGGTTGATAGCTTTTACAGCTTTATTTACATTTTCTGATCCCCCATGGAGGTGCTTCGTGGTGGCTAATCATGTCTGTATATATATATTTACAGCTTTTATATATAGACATGCTTACTGCTTTCATACAAATTGTGGTATCATGTGAGCCTAGGAATCATATGATCACATATTCAGCCTATTGGATCTAGATTCGGTTCCCGTGATGGATATTTTCAACTGTAAGCAGATTGTAAATTATTATGCGGTGTCTGAATTTCCTCAGATGGTTTTCATACCCACGACGAAATCGGCATTATTTTGCATATTATTTTCTTATAGATGTTTCGCATCTCAAAAATAAAATCAATCAAGCCGAACACTTAATAAAATGGAAGTGTAAAACGTCTCAATTACTATTGAGCACAAGGGTTTGAAAAACCTCTTTTATAAAACATCACTGCCATACCTTGCTAAAATTGAATTTTTACATAAATTCAAACCCTATGTATATAGGTGCGAACGAGGCCTCGCACCACTTCCAAATAAACAGCACATTGACCCACACACACACACACATTCAGATAATAGTTTCTTGAAAAGAGGCGGTCATCGTGGTAACACGGATGTCGGGGGGTGCCTAACACCTTCCCTCCGCATAATCAAGTCCCCGGACCCTAATGAATCTCGGTTTGACCGACCCGATTAGCAGTGTCACATTACTGGGTCAATATGCGAACCTTTTCTCGTTTGTGTTAGTACAACCATTTAAAAAACCAACTGGCGACTCTTAACAGTCCATCGTCGACATTATACATGTCGGACCTTTTTCACTTGTTTTTTCTAACAAACCTCACCTGACATGAGAACACCAAAGAACAAGTAACGGAAAGGGACAACTAAAAATCCTGACGTCGACAGGTGGCGACTCTGCTGGGGACTTCAGTAAGAGGACTAAAGCCGCTATTACAAGCTTTTCAAAACTGTTGTATGCCTGCGTGTGAATGTTGCATTTACATTTGAATGAATGTGTACTAATGCATTTACTTACTGCACTTAGTGCTTCACACCATATATTTTGATGTGATATTAGTTAGCCACGTGTCATCATTTCCATACGGTGAGACGCGATGATGTATGTGAATGTATGTTGTGTGGTTCCTCCACCAGGAGGCTATCCTGTCGGTGTTTGATTACTGGACTCGTAGGACGACTAATTCCAACGAGGCTCAGGAAAGGCACCACCCAAATATGTTCCAGTTGAAAGACCGGATTAAATTCCCGTCAAGTAAATTGCGATGATTTGGGAACCTTCATGCCGAAAAACCGCGAGAGTAACCTATGATAGGTCAGCCTCTGATAAACCAAACGCGAAGGAAAGTCTCTTCATACTTTCACATTTCAATAACTTGTAAATTCAATTACTTGTAATTTCATTTCCATGTAAATCTCAATGTAATGGAAAATATGAAGGAATATGTGTACATGCCTTCCCTTTATATCAAAACCAGAAATGTTATCTTGTCAAACTGACATCCGTTTCGCAGGACGATACTCCTAAACGGACACATTACGTAATATTGCTACATTCACTAAGACTAAACTACATAAGTTTTTTTGTAGGGATATAATTGGTCCAGTAATTCGGTCAAAATCCAAAAAGGCCACGAGCCTACATCCAATTATGTCTTCATCTGACCAGATTGATCTTAATCCAGTTTCTCGCGAAGAATTTGACAGATTAAGTTAACAATTCACATATTTGGATGTTCTGCTTAAAGAATTACACCAATCTACTCTGGGTACTAGGATACCCGTACATGCTGAATCCTCCGCACAAGGAGCAACCCAAGGTCCGAATACTGCTAGTTCTAGTCACGAGAATCCTCATAAGCACAGACAGATTCCTTCATCTTCAGCCACACAAAGATTATCTCCACCTACAGTTCTTGAGTCCGCACAACCTCCTGTAAAGGAGCCAGCCAGCGTAATGGCTATGTTATGTCCCAAGCCGATACCGGTAAGGGAGAAAGAAGTCTTTGTTCCAGAACCCAGAGTGGAAGAAGAGGAACGAATAATTAAACAAGACATCGTCAGAATGATGTTAGGCATACGCGTCATTGTCCATGATGAACGTACAAACAGATACACCCCAGATGATGATTGTTGTAGCGCCCCCAAATCCAGGTATCTTCCAACCCGACAGATGGTGCTATACTGTACAACATTCATACATTCATTCAATTGAAAAGTCTCAAAGAACGAACATAACTTCTATATATTTAAAGTAATATTTACATTTCCTGTGTTCAATTCCATTACAAAGGTTCTTTGTTATAATATCAGTTACATTACAACAATAGACCTATACTATTACAAGACAGCTTAGTAATCTGCCTTAGTTTTTCCTTTATCCTTTTTCGATCCTTCGGGACATTCAGTCTTAGCTGCATTCATATGGTTCAAGCAAGAGTGAGCATAACTAGCTCAGCAAGTATAACAATTTAATAACAACATGCTTGACACATACAAATCTTATATCTTCGATAACTAAACAATTGTTATGAAGTAATATTGATAATTCAAAATAGCACTTCATCTTTTCTTTCAAAATGTTTTACAATAATAACAATATTTAGTAAAACATTCACTCTGGTCAAAGACCTCGAGTATTCATTCTTTATTGGAAAAGGACACACGGAAGCAAACCAGTAAGTCGATATTACTTACGAGCACTTCTAGGTGATCAGCCTATTGTACTCTATATTGATCAACACTACATCCATTAAACGTATACACGTTTAAGCATTTGGCAACCTCACGTGCTTGTCGTTTTACCGACAAAACATTTGTTTAACATTTCAGTCTTCTTTTGAAAACCATATCAAGTAGTTGACAAAAGATAGCAACATTTGATAGTAATTGAATAGATTATCAATACATCAAGTCTAGCCAAAGGAATTGGCTTTAACTTCAACATACCTCAATTCATGCGAAAGAATACATGAACTTCAAAAACTTGTTCAGATTGAACTGAGACAAGAGTTAGAATACTTGCCTTTAGCGTCTACTACGGTATATTAACTTTATGTTCAAGTCGTTCAAGTCTCTACAATACATGATCACATAATGCCTTATATTAGGTCACATATAATCAAGTATGTATATGACCATATCACACCCTTCATTTCAATCTAATTGTGTATTAGATTCAGTTACTATTCGTTCCGGTTTATCATTATACTTACATTTATATTCGACTAGGTTATCTCAACCTTTATACAACATCCTTAAGGTTTAACAAAGTTTAAACAATGTTACATTACATTCCTTAAGTTGTGTTTACTTTTAAATCAATTAGCTTTCCTTTCTTTGTACTTAAAAGCATTCATTATCATTCTTGTTCTGAGACTGGCGCTGCGACGCGAGCTTATAGTAGGATTGTCCCGGACTTGGCATGCCATGAGTCCTTACTTAATACATGCCACTGCCCACTCTCTAGAAGATTTTTGTATTGTATACATGGTATGCGCCACATATTATACTATGGTTATTGCTGCAATGCCATTAACTCTTCTGCAGATGTACTCAGACATTGTTATGGCGCTACTGGTGCGACTTATTTTTTTTCCTAGGGTTGGCGCCGTGGCGCCAACTCTGTGCACCAGAAAATAATTTCAGTTTTTGAATTTTGTGAACTTCCCGGACGCATAACTTCTTCGTTATAAGTCCGAATTGGCTCGTTCAAAAGCCTACGGTTCACAAATTACGTAATCTACATGTTCATGCAAGAATTTTATCTATTTGACTTCTTTTGCTAAAAAATCACCTATTAGTTCATTTTTAACGAAAACGATAAACGTTCGTGAACGTTCAACGCTCGTTTCTTCGTTCTAAGTCGGAATCCGGTCATTTTCGAGCCCGCAACTCTTAAATGCCAAATATGACTTGTCTCCATTAGAAAACAATGGTTCCTAGTTCAAACACAAAATTTGACTTATATTAGAGAATTTTTCTTAATTCGACGATTATAAATCAATCGCATACAATTTCCTAATAAATCTTCATTCTTATGATTTGTTCAACATTACAAATGAATTCCATTCATCATGTGAACATCTCAACATACTTATTACAACAACCTATATTCATTGTTGGATTTTGACTTATTCTTCATGAGCTTATAACTTGTCAATTTATAAACTACTTAAGATTTGATTATTCATGACTTATGGCAATTAAAGTTTCTTAATCATCATACTTTATATGTTCATAACATATAACTTTACTTATGTATTTATGATACATATGATCATATAAGTTCTTAATTCACTTCTCTTAATAAACCTCTTACAAGTTCATAATTTTCATACTTAACATTCAAGGTTAACTTATAATAAGTTTATAACTTTTATAAGTTCAAATGACTTATTGCCAACTTATGTGGCTTAAGTTCATGACTTACACATTCTTCTTACTTCTTATCATTCATGTTTCTTAATCCATCTTTTCTTATCAACCTATCATGGTAGAGATAGAAGATAATTTAGAGAAGAAGTCTTACTTTTGTATTCTTGGAAAGGTAGCTTTCTTCTTCTTATAAATGAAATGACTTATTTGTAGCTTATTCTCTCTAACACTTAAGCACTTTTGAAATGTTGGATTGTTTGAACAATTAATAAATGGCTTGTAAGCCTTCTCTATTTATAGAATTTGCAAAGCTAGGGTAGATTAGTCATTAAATCAACCCACCTCCTTAAGCCACCTCCTTACTATTCATTACTTGGCTAGCACAACACTTATCCTATACTTGGTCATTACTCATTTAACTTGGTCATTACTCTTAATACTTGGTCATTACTTCTAATACTTGATCATTACATTAACTTGGTCAGCACATATTAACCATATTGATATGGTTTGCCCCATAGGTCATACAACTCATGGATTCTAGTTTGGGCTTACATTAAATCAACCTTTGGGCTTTGCATTAATAAACACTAGTTGGTTCATTCATTAATGATTGGGCCTTAACATTTTATTCCCTTAGACTTGTAGTAATTCCAATCAATCTTTCCAAGTCCATTAACATTACTTAATACATATAGTTTATGTATTATTGTCGTATTCTAATTCATATAGGATTTATATACGATATTTCATCCTTCATACAAACTCGTATAATACTTCGTATTATACTCGTTTTCATTACTTTGTACAATACCGAGGTATCATACCATTATTACTTATTCATTACTACTTCGCCTTCCTTAACGTTTATAAATTAAGTCCGCAAGCGAAATATTACATTTTCCATAACTAGATTTTTATTACATAATCCATCTTACCTTGTTATTCCATCATTACGTATCTCTCGAAAATTCAAAAATATATCCCGAGCAAATACCGATGAATAGTGTTTTTCGAAAAATCTCTCGAAAAACTTTTATTTTCGTCTTGGAAATTCAAACACTTTAATTCATCCACGTAGCTCAAATACTACGATATTCTAACATCAATAGGTTATACAATGACAACCATCTTGATAACACATAGAATAGGATTTTATTATTATTTAATTTAATAAAATCATTTTACAATAAGATCCGAATTTCTCGGTCGTTACAATTGCCCAGACATAATGGTCATCATTCGGGGAAAGGAGGACGATGACAACCCCTCCATCACTGCAGTTCACCAGGACTTTGCCCTCGACAATTGGAGCAGCACTCCTTGCATTGGTCGACGAGGGTAAAACAAGAAGAAACTCATTCTGCCTTGTAGATAGCAATAGCGCTTTTTTTCGATCTGATAATAGCGATTACATTTGTCATTACATGCTAACACTTTGTGTGATTGAACAGTTTCATATATTAGGTGAGAGCATTTTGGTTCAGGACTCTAAAGTTAGATGTGCCTAGACTTGCTGATGAGGTGCCTATTCTCCACAAGGACTGTAACTTTGATGTAAAGTTGGACTCAGACTTGATGGAAATACAAGAGGACTATGAGATACCCCAGGAGATCAAAGAATGGGTCGAAGACAAACCCAAGCCAAATCTTGATCAAACCACCTCTTTTGAACTGCAAAACCCCCAAAAAAATCCAGATTGGTACAGACCTCACTCCAAACCAAAGGAATGACATGGTTACTCTATTGACCCTATTCCAGGATGTGCTTGCATGGTCTCACGAAGACATGGTCGATTTATCCACGGACATTGTCATTCATCGCCTTCCCATCAAAGGGGGATTCAAGCCAGTCAGGCAGAAGCTCAGGCGATTAAAACCTGAGTGGAGGTTAAAAGTTAAAGAATAAATTGTAAAACAATTTCAAGCCGGCATCATCATGGTGTCAACATACCCTGAATGGCTATCCAACATAGTCCCCGTGCCGAAACCCGGAGGAGAGGTGCGAGTTTGCGTGGATTACAGTGATCTGAACAAAGCTTGTCTCAAAGATAGCTTTCCCGTCCCATTCATCCACATACTCATTGAAAATACGACTCCGTATGACATATACTCTTTTGCGGATTACTTTACGGGGTACCATCAAATCAGGGCTGCTAAAAAGGATCGTGAGAAAACTGCAATGATCACTCCTTCGGGAACCTTTTGCTACAGACGATTGTCATTCGGCCTCATCAATGCAGGAGCTACCTATCAGTGAGCTATATGGCTCTTTTCCACGATCTAATGCAAGAAAAAAAAAGAAAAAAGAAAAAAATAAAATAAAAAGAAAAAAGAAAAGAAAAGAAAAAAAAGAGAGAAAAAAGAAAAAAAATCTCTTCAATGGGTTCTACGATTCTTTGCCTTACCATCTGGCGGAGTTCTACAGATGGCCCGGAGTTTGAAGAAAAATCCTTCCTCCACATTCTTCGGAATAGGAATGATTTTGCGGATGCGCTAGCAACCTTAGCCTCCTTGATCAAGATACATGACAAGGAAGACATGTCAACCCTCACATTTGCCCAATAAAAGGCTCTAGCCTATGTGAATTACATTGGAGAAGTATCGGATGAGCTACCTCCCATCCAGCACCCTTGATATCAGCATGTCAATAAACACTCACAAGATATATCTACAGCCGCTGAGGCGATCCCGACTGAGAAAAGGCGGATCCATCGACTTGCTATGAAATTCTACCTAAGCAGAGATGCACTCTACAAAAGAGAGGCAGGACTAGGTCTCCTCAGATGTCTGGACCAAGACCAAGCTCATAGACTCATGGATGAGATCCATGGTGGAGTCTGTGGCCCACACATGAGCGACCCTCTACTTGTAAAGAAGATCCTACAACAGAAAAGTCCGACTATGGCAGTTCAAACAACACGACTTGATTTTGAAAAAGATCGTTGACAACCAAGCTCAGTCTAAAGGAAAATTCTCCCCAAACTGGGAAGGCCCGTTTATTGTCAAGGAGATATTGACAGGAGGCACTTTCAGATTACAGGAAATGGACGGCGATGAATTTCCGCAACTCATCAATTCAGACACCGTGAAACGGTACTATGTCTGAGGTTACCATCAAACAAACATCCTGGTTTTGGATCATCAGATCACTAGTCATTTTAGGTTCTTTAACCCTCACTACATACAGCCTTTCCTTTTTACCCATCTGCCCCTCAGGGAAAAACACACGTTTCAAACCAGCAGCCTGGTTTCACTTCATTTCCTACAACTTTGGTTATCCCAACAGGGATTAAACCTTTCACACCTTCAATTTATCCTGTACATGGGATTAAACTTTTCATCTGCAATCCGCCCTATACCTGGGGCGAACTATGTCGACCTGATATCCCCAATACACGGGAGTACGTAGGCAGCCATGTTATATGGTCTGGTCTCACTCCTATCCATAACCACATACAGAAACCAGTCCCAAGACACCAAAGATGGCAGGGAATACACACAGATCGATGATCCATTTGAAAACCTTGAGACATCTCATTGTCCATCCATTAAGGGGGAGTTCAGAATACATCCAGATCACAAAGTCCTGGAGAAACAAGCGAATATCAAGCAAGTAGCAAGGCACAACTAAAAGGGAAGTGAATAAATATATTGTTGTT
Organism: Panax quinquefolius; assembly: GCA_020205615.1. NCBI lineage: Eukaryota > Viridiplantae > Streptophyta > Magnoliopsida > Apiales > Araliaceae > Panax > Panax quinquefolius. The sequence continues at coordinate 34,342,675 of CM035174.1, read as the reverse complement.
TGATATATACAATGTGTACTGTACATGACAAAATGGTTAAGATAGTCTGTGTAGGGAAATACAAGCCCATCTACAAGTCAGTGTATATGCGGGCTATCAAGTCCAACATGGATTCCCTCTCAGAAGAAGGAGGTAACGCTGTGATCTCCTGCCCAAGGGTTTCTACACGAGCCAACAGATCCACTGCTAACTACATGCAATATCTTGGGCAGATATAGCGCTATCCTGCTCAGCAACAGCGGTATCCCTATGAGTTAGAGCATTATCTCTCTAACATAGCGACATCTCTACCAAAAAGAGTTGTCAACATCAAATCCCAAATCCACCTTATGGTACAGAGGTAAAAGCTTCTTGCGATCTCGACGTCTTATCATCTCATCTATCAAAGCAACTACCCCAGACAACTAGCAACGTTGGGGCAATTTCAAAATTGGCGAAAACCGGATATTGGGTCCCTTACAACAAGATTAGGGCAATCTCGGAAGCAACGACAACTCAACACTGGGGCATTTATCAACCATCCTAAACTGGAAAATGCACCAGTCAGCGCCATCAGCATGGTCCATCATCATCTCAATGGCGATTCAAATATTATTCACTCGCGACTTCATTAACAAAGAAAGCTTCTCATATGAACCCTCAGAATCAACATGCGAAAGGACTGGGGAATTTTTTCAATTCCAAGAAATGGAAGGATCTTAAGGCGAGATCAAGCTTCTCATCAAAAAGAAAGGGGAGAACTCCTGAAAGAAATCATAGTGACATAAGCGTGCCCCTACGAAAGAAGGGGAAACTTCTCAAAAAAGTTCTTAACTCAGAAGCAGAAGGTCAACGACGAAAGGCCTAGCGAATGAAATCTACACCATCAATATGTGTTAAGTCCTCATGAGTTGAGGCCTCTACACCAAAGTTCAAATCTGAGCAGCGAAAGAATGAGTTGCACCCTCCAGGGATGTCAGCGGCATTCAGGTCATCAGTTTAGTCGGGTTGTGAATCAAACACTCATGAAAATGGGGCACAAGCACCCATCATCGAAAGGAAACTCCAAATAACCTCAAAAAGGGTGAGACATCTGGTGGTTGTCATCAATCTAGCGTAACATTAAGCGAAGTCTAGTGAAGTAATCCGTGGAATATTACTTCAGCGAAGGTATCGGAAGATCCGGTATTCTAAAACCATTGGCATCAATTCAGCGCGACATCAAAATAGTTCAGCGATGAAAGCTTCGTATACCACCGTTCGAGTGGGAACCGAAAAAGTTTGGCGATCAGCAGGATAGCCACCGTTGCAAACTACCAGCGAATATATCGGGAGGGTCTGGTGATTTCAGAACGTCATCCCCATCAGAGATGTGAAAAACATCTCAACTTATCTTCATCAAACAAGCATCAACGATTAAATGTCAACACCAACATAGGCATCTGCAATGATCGGTAAAGGTAAAATGATTTGCGAAAACATTTTAATATTCATCATAACATTCATTACATTGCAATTTGCGATTTTGCGATATGCGATATGCGATATGCGATGTGCGAGTTGCGATGTGCGATTAGCCAAATATGAAAAGCGAAGTGCGAAATACGGTGTGCGATTTGCGAACTGCGATTTGCAAAAACATTTTAACATTCATCATAAAAATTCATTACATTGCGGTTTGGATCATTAGAAATACCTTGTCATATTTTCAAGTGTCTACTAATCTTTATCATGTCCACCATTGCATTGCATGAACCTGATAAAGAGGGGCATAACCCCAGGAGGTCAAGCCAACCTCAGAGACAACCCTGAGGACAGTCAGAGTCAACAGCAGGCCAACTTCAGAGATAACCCTGATAAAAGACTGCTACAACTGCGAGAAAATCATAGATAACCCCGGGAGAGGCCAAAATGGTCATTTTGCCAACTCAACTTCAACTCAAATCAACTCATTTCAACTCAAATTACTTCAATAGAAGTCCCACAAGAACCATATCTTAACTTTCGAGCGCAAACTACGCAAAACGGCTCAACTGACTACCTGACGGAAACCCGGGTATGCCATTTCGGTCATGGACCCATCTTCCTATAATCAAAAAAGGGCAAATCCTATGACATTTTGTAGCTCTCGGAAAAATCTTTCTGGAATGGTATGGCACGCTTCCATCGGCCTACCGGGTTGAAAATTATGAACGATCGAAATGAGCAGTAGCGTTGTCTAAGTGTACGTGCCGACGACGGCGGGACCCACCTTGCCGGGGGGCACCAGGCGCCACCAAAGCACACCTGCTACTCTTGGCCCCCTCTATAAATAGAGGGCTTGGGGTGGCCATATTTGCAAGAGAAGCGGCGAGAAAGCCATGTCCAATTTGCTCTGTACACACCCTAAACTGAGTGCTTTCTCATTTTTAACACTTGTAAGCTCACATATAGCTACTTTTGTACCGGCGAAAGCCGAGTGTTCATCACTTTAAAGATGTAGAAGTCTTCTTTGGCAGCCAACGGTAAGCCTTCTCACACGCTTTGAAACATTTCTCTTCGTCTTTGCACACACCCTTCTTCACGTTGAGAGTCTTGGTGCGTGTGTTTGTCCGGACTTCGGTCCATGGTTTTATTTCAGTTTGTATATACATATTTATATATATATATATATATATATATATATATTATATATATGGATTAACATTATCGAGTTATGCCTCGATTGAGCCTAGACTTCGGTCTGGAGCGTTTATTGCTTTAATATATATATTTATATATATTAACTATGTGTCGGAGTTTGTTCGATGAGCCTGGATTTTACATCCGGAGCATTTACTCGCTTATATATATATATATATATATATATACACTTATATATATGAACTGTTATCCAACTCTGTTCGATGAACCTGGATTTTACATCTGGTTCGTTTATCGCTTATACATATATATATATATATTCGTCCCACCTGGAGTTTACTTCGTGGTGGTTGATCGCTTTTACAGCCTTCTTTACGTTTCATCCTGCCTGGAGTTTACTTCGTGGTAGTTAATCATTTTTACAGCTTTATTTACGTTTCATCCCGCCTGGAGTTTCCTCCGTGGCGGTTGATAGCTTTTACAGCTTTATTTACATTTTCTTATCCCCCGTGGAGGTGCTTCGTGGTGGCCGATCATGTCTGTATATATATATTCTGACTTTTTATATATATATACCTGCTTACTGCTTTCATACAAATTGCGGTATCATGTGAGCCTAGGAATCATGTGATCACAGATTCAGCCTATTGGATCTAGATTCGGTTCCCATGATGGACATTTTCAGCTGTAAGCAGCTTGTAAATTATTATGCGGTGTCTGAATTTCCTCAAATGGTTTTTCTACCCACGAGGAAATCGACATTATTTTGTACATTATTTTCTTATAGATGTTTTGCATCTCGAAAATAAAATCAATCAAACCGAACACTTAATAAAATGGAAGTGTAAAATGTCTCAATTACTATTGAGCACAAGGGTTTGAAAAACCTCTTTTATAAAATATCACTGCCATATCTTGCTAAAATTGAATTTTTACATAAATTCAAACCTTGTGTATATAGGTGCGAACGAGGCCTCGCACCACTTCCAAATAAACTGCACATTGACCCACACACACACATTCAGATAATAGTTTCTTGAAAAGAGGCGGTCACCGTGATAACGCGGATGTCGGGGGGTGCCTAACACCTTCCCTCCGCATAATCATGTCCCCGGACCCTAATGAATCTCGATTTCACCGACCCGTTTAACAGTGTCACATCACTGGGTCAATATGCGAACTTTTTCTCGGTTGTGTTGGTACAACCATTTAAAAAAATAATTGGCGACTCTTAACAGTCAATCGTCGACATTATACATGTCGGACCTTTTTCACTTGTTTTTTCAAACAAATCTCACCTAACATGAGAACACCAAAGAACAAGTAACGGAAAAAAGACAACTAAAAATTCCGACGTCGATGTGACGCCCCCAAAATAGGTATACATCACCCATCTTGAGTCGCCAAATACATGGTACAAAATTCAAATACAACTTAATTATACAACAGTCGTGTAAAATGGGACTAAACATATGCTGTGAGTTTTAATACAAATATTGTCATCTAGACAATATACAAACTCAATGGGGTCCTCATTACATTTATTATCACACTATTTCATAGAATAGTGAGGACTACTGATGCTATTATTTGGACCATCACCTTGTTCCCCGACTAGTCCCTACTACGTTCTCATTTCCTGAAGAGAACAATGAAAGTAAAAGGGTGAGCTCAACTAGCCCAGTAAGAAATATTATGACTAAGATAATGCAGAATAAATTATCATTAGCCTTCAACAGTGTTAAACTGATAAAATATAACAAACATCAAGTTTAACTGCAGCGGAACAAGTAATCCATTAGAAGAGTCAAGTATAGAATAAAATCTACAATCATCTATGATTTAAAAGGTTTTTCATGACTTTTATCGCTGAGACTCAGCTTAATAAATAATCCACATCATCCTTGCACTACGGCCAAGGATATTCATTAGTATCACGACCGCAAATTATCCACGCTTTACTACTACCAAGGATATTCGTGTTCATCAATGGTCATGATCATGCCAACAATCGTCCATCAATGCACTACTGGCTAATGAGGCCTTTTACCACATCATTTGTAATATTACGGTCATGATTATACCGAATAATCCCTGGTCATAATCATACCAAGTCCATCTATGCACTACAGGCCACAGATGACTTTCAACATAATATAAACATGAGGATGATGACAATGATGTAAGAATTCAATAAAACAAGTTCAAGAATTAATTTATCCAGGAATCAATAACGTCCAAATTGTCAACATGATACTTCTTTGTGGAGTAAAATTCAAGAATGCTCAGAAGAATATTTCCATGAAAAGATACTGGATGAAGCGCAAATATAAATGATATTCCACTAATTTCATGGAGTATAGAAGTCAAAACTTTTACCAACTGAGTATAATAAAGAATGGAATAACAAAAGAAATCACCAAGCATACGATAGACCGCACAGACAGGTTATTCCAAGAGAATAATAAATAACGGAATCAGTCGTGCAGAACGCAGAGATAGGATATTCCAATGTAATAATAAATAATGGAACCGGTCGTGCGTAAAGCACGTATATGATATTCCAATGAATAATAAATAATGAAACCAAAGTTAGGCGTATGCAACGTGACGACGGGATATTCCAAATGAGAATAATAAAGAATGGAATAATGAAGAATTTTACCATGTATGCAGATTGCGATAAACAAAGTTATTCAACATAATGATAAAGAATGGAATAATGGAAGAATTTCACCAAGTATAGGGTATCCTCACAGATACAAAAGTTATTCCAATGAGAATAATAAAGAATGGAATAACTGAAGTTCTCTTCACGAATAAGAAAGAAAAAATACCCCTTACGAGTACAACAAATAATATCTCTTACGAGTACAACAAATAATATCCCTTACGAGTACAACAAATAATATCTCTTACCGTAAAAGAAGAGTATTTTGACTGGTAGGACGAGGATATACTCAAAGAAAACTTGCACTACACTCAAAGCTTTCTTAAACTCTAAAGAAATACGCTTAAGATTATAGAAGAAGAACTCTCTATAGTTTCTCTCTCTAGAGTTTCAGTGAATTCGTAAGAAATAATGAAGGAATGAGTTTCTATTTATAGAAGAATGGACTGCATAGTAACTAACTCCTGAACGGTCCAGATTGATTTACTTTAATCGGACGGTCCAGATTGGTTTTCAATAAAATACAATATATTCTATTTATAATCTAATAAAACGAATAACTTTATAAAAGTATTCTGTTTTATATAAAAAGATTTTATTATGCAAACACTATGCAGGCACTATGCAAAATAAAATATAATATATTCTAATTATTGTCTAATAAAACATATAACTTTATAAAAGTATTCTGTTTTATATAAAAAGATTTTACTATTAGTCTAATAAAACGAATAACTTTATAAAAGTATTCTATTTTATATAAAAGCTTTTCTGCTTTTATTACATTAATAATACTAATAAAACAAAACTCATCATCATTATTATAATTCACAATATTAATCGACCAGGTCGTTCCCAAGAAAGAGGGGGCTTTTTAATAAGGATTTCTCCCGATTGGCCGCAATTAGGTGACCAAACCTCTCCTCGATGTAACTTCAGACATCGTTAATATTGCAAATAATAATATTAATAACTTTGTCATCTCAATTATTGATTATAAAATATTGACAATAATTGAATCAAATAACGTGAGATACTACGCAACAATTATCGTAATAATAATTGAACAAAACCGAGTGACTTCTCACGTAAGCATCAATAATCAATCGTGTGCCATCGCATAACCACGCCAGACATCGTACTTTTAACACGGGTGTTTCAATAGTTAACGGTAAAACTTTCGGCCGTTATTTTCATAAAGTATGTTTATCGTTTTCTCAATCAAATAATAATTCCGTTGTGGGGTCCACCAATGATTGTTGGTTTGTACGAATATTCCTGTTTAAAACGAATATTCCCCAACCAATCGAATATTATATAACAACTTGCGTATTTTGCAAAATTTATAAATATTACCCACAACTATAACATTATATCAAATTCATTCCATAATATTCAAAAATGATATTTATAGAAAATTCATCTTTATTCATAAAAGTTGGGGTCTTACAACCTCCCTTCTTATGAAATTTCGCCCTCGAAATTAGGGTGCGTACCTGGTATGTCAAGAGGTAAGGATACCTTGATTTCATTTGATTCTAACTCCCAAGTCATTTCCTCAACATCGTGGTTTCTCCACAAAACTTTGACTTGAGGTATAACCTGGAGCGTAGAATATGTTCCTTCTTATCTAAGATTTGAACAGAACCTCTTCATACGTCAAATCTTCTGCTATTTCGTCCGGTTCTAACTCAATAATGTGGTTCGGGTCTTCCACATATTTACATAACATGGATATGTGAAAAACGTTATGAACACGAGACATACTACAAGGAAAGCGAGTCCATAGCTACGCAGTTCCTACTCGATCGAGGATTAAAATGGGTCGATAAATCGAGGATTGAGCTTTCCTCTCTTTCTAAATCTCGTAACTCCTTTCCATGGAGCAACACGTAACAACACATGATCTCCTATATCGAATTCCATGTCCTTTCGATGAAGATCAAGATAACTCTTTTGTCGATCTTGTGAGGTTTTTATACGCGTTTCGGATCGTTTGAATCTTTTTCCGTAGATATACGCACTCAACTCCGGTCCCAACAACGTTGCTTCACCCACCTCATCCCAAATCTTTGGAGAAGCGACACTTTCTTCCATACAACGCCTCAAATGGAGCCATGTCGATACTTGCTTGATAACTGTTGTCAGAGGAAAACTCCACCAATGGTAAGAACTTGTCCCAACTTCCCTTGAAATCAAGGACACAGAGTCTTAATAGATCTTCAAGAGTTTGAATAGTCCTCTCCGACTGTCCATCCTTCTGAGGATGATATGCCGAGCTAAATCGTAAATCCGTGCCCATAGCTTTTTGCAAACTAACCCAAAATCGTGAAGTGAATCTTGGGTCTCAATCAGACACTATGGATACTGGCATACCATGCAATCTTACAACCTCGTTTATGTACATACGAGCAAGACGTTCAAGTGTATATGTTTCTCGTATATGTAAGAAGTGAGCAGACTTGGTCAATCTATCAACAATGACCCAAATTGCATCTATGCCTTGAGAAACCTTGGGAAGACCAGTAACGAAATCCATGGTAATGTGCTCCCACTTCCATTCTGGAATTTCAAGTGGTTGCAATGGACCTTTTGGTACTTGATGTTCCGCTTTAACTCGTTGACAAGTTAGACACCTTGAGATAAACAGTGCTATCTCTCTCTTCATATTGCTCCACCAAAATGTATGAATTAAGATCATGATACATTTTGGTACTCCCTGAGATGGATTGCAAAGCGGTGTGTTGTGCGCCTCCATCATGATTTTATACTTTAAATCGAGGATCGTTAGGGAACACAAAGTGCGGAGTTCGACTCAAGTATTCCTTCTTCATCGATTCTTGCTTCCTAAGATAGCACCTTCTTGCATTTTCTTCCTCATACGCATCAGCTCCAGGTATGTAGCTTGAGCAGCTTTAACTTTATCAATTAAAGTCAGTTATGTAACGCCCCGAGATCCGATCTATCTTCACACCCGGATTCCGTACGTCACGAGTACATCATTCATTCTGTATACATCATTATATACTGAAATATAACAACATACACTCTCAAATCCTAGGTTCTAAAAACCTTATAGCTTTTCTCATTACAAATAATGATAATTACATTATTCTTTACATCTTGCACGAGTAACTTTTATCCGCCACCAAGGATACATAATCGTTCATTAAACTATTCTATAGTTTAATTCTCATCTTTCTACATTACAAGTCTTCACTTGATCTTCTCGTTCATTCACATTTTGAATGACACTTCATCTGGATACCGTCAGCTTGATCTATACGGGATCCTTAAGTTCTTCTAACATCGTTCGCTGAAAATGTTTTTCATTTAAAGCAAGTGTGAGCATTCAATTGCCCAGCAAGTCATAGCAGTTGAACATACAACTTCAAGGGTTTAACATTCCTTTGGAACTTTGATAACCGAACAAAGGTTATGAAGCAGCTTGAACAATAGGAATAATCTCGATTCCTATCATTTTAAAACATTAGTCACATTCACTTTGAAATACTTTAATTCTCTACTCTTTTTCATACACATTCTGTCTGGCTAGAATCAATAGCACAGACTTAACAACTACGATTCATGTATAAACAGAACATTCTTTTATTGAACAGTTAAATCATAGAATAGTTCATCTCACAGAAACACCGAAGTGTTCAAATTGTGGCACAAAGCCTCATACATTCTACCACCTTGTACAAATATCGCACATTCGCACATAGACAAAACTTCTCAAGTTCAACATCTGAGAAGTTTAAGAAACTAGCATTCATTTAAAATATGAATGAAGTTAGGAAACTTGCCTTACGCACAACTACAACTTACGCTGAACTGCTCATTCCAATCCCTATAACACATAAGGAAATAACAAATACACCAATTAGTCATATACTTGACTTACGTATTGGTTTACTTAACTTTACTCCTTAAGGTTTGCGTTCTTACAGTATAATTTTACGTGACTAACTTTCATTACCGGTTTATGGTTTCATGACATACGGAGATGTCTTACTCAAAACGTTCATCATCTTTGATGATTTACATTCTTATCTTTTTCTTATACTTCTCTAGGACTCAGCACACATCGCTTCTCTGCTAGTAGTCCATATGGTACTCCGAGTGGTTTCCCACAAACAACCAACAAACAAATTCCCGTCTCATCTACACTGCCCACACAGTGAGTTAAATCGGTTGCCAGTTTTGTATATACCTTCGCTCTCTAAAGGAATTGTTTAGCCCAGCTCCCATATTCAACCACCAAAGGTTACGATTGTACTACAGCCTAACTTTCTCTTAACTTATACGAACTATTAAATTATAATGTTCGTTAAGTTAATTTCTTATTCCTTATGGCTTTCTGGCAAGTAATTGCCATACCTCAGAACTCGTTCTTATCCAACTCCCATTCGGCTTTCATTAATCTTATTACCATTCGATACGGCTTTCTTGATACCATTCGTATCATACTTACTACTTTCATCAACGTCTAAGTCATACAACTAGGGTATACTTAGAACGTTCGTCAAACGCGAATACGATTTACGAAGATCGTTTACGTATTCAACGTTCACGTTGCTCGTCTCTTAATCTGTCCTTCAACCTTTACTCAAGGTTTTTAATCGCTTTTGATCGTTATCCATCCCATGAACCCCATGTTCATTATAATTCCTTAATGTCAAAGCCATACGATTCACTGTATGATAAGACCGATCGTTCATCGCAAAAACGTTGCGTTCACAGCGTCTAAACGCTTTACATTCATCTCTCAATGCCATGTCATAATATCAAAATGTTATACATTAACATCGTCAACCAACGTCTAAGGAATCACAACCATAGAAATCCCTCATGTTCGTTTATCGCGACTACGGTCCCCGGACATCGATTCCGTAACCCGCATCTACATTCTTTGTCTTTCAATCTCGTTTAATCTTTTCGTTCAACCTTTATTAAAGGTTTAAAACACTTGATTAAGTGTTACATTAGTTGAACATTATGTTCATATTTCTTTCTTGCACATCCCCCGAGAAATTGAGCAGTTAAAATCTCATTTCGAGTATTATTCTTCAGACCGGTAGCCGCAGTCACTGCGTTCTTCCTATCCTCTCTCGTGACATGTACATGACCTACTTTCTCTCTCTCTCGGTCAAGGCTGTTGTGCGCCAAGTCCTTTGTTATCTCTCGTATTTGCTAGGCTACTCTCTGAAAGGTTATATGGTCGAGCTTTCATACGCAGGCCAATACGGGCCTCAGGCACGACTTCTTTGCCACTGCAAGACCGAGCATGAAACCTAGAAAATTTTTTCTAAGTCTTTTACAAGCTTGAGACGCTGATTTCGAAATCTCATAACTTCTTCGTTATAACTTAGAACGAGGTCGTTCCAAAGCCATTTTCTTCCTTATCTTACGTACTTCGATTACCCTCGGACAAAACTTTGTTCTGAATCCGTTAACATGCCATTCAATTGGCTTAATCTTCATTCTTCGTTCATTTTAACGTTTTTAACGTTCTTTGTTCGTTCGTCCGTAATTCGGTCATCCAAACTCGGAATTCGTTCGTTCTTGAGTCCACGACTCACATTTTATACGTTCTCTTACATTATTATGAAACCCTACACATTCGGGTTCATTTACTAACTTTCAAATTTTCGTTCTTCTTTTACAAAATTTTCGCCATAACTTCGTTATAGCTCAGTTTAATATGTTCTTCATGAACGTTTCTAACGTCCCTAACCAAGAAATAAGCATCTAACTTATACGCGATGGTTTTAAAATTTTCCATCAACAACAATTACACTACGATGGTTTTAAATTTGTCCATCAACAACGTTCTTCGTGTTCTTCGTTTTCTTCGTTCGTTCTTCATTTAAATCGATATTTTGGATTACGCTTTCACTTTTTCTTGGAATTTGATGTTATAGAACACCATTCCTTACTTATTTGACCTACTCATTCATAGGATTCATTCGGATCGCTCAAAATCCTTACGAATCTTATACTTCCTTAAGAAATTTATAAACTAAATTTCTTATTTCTTATTTTCTCATTATTTCAACCATATGAAATCATTCTCAATATCTTTTACTCCTTATTCTCATTAAACTATGTTTTAACATAAAAAAAAATAAAGAAAATAATCTAGAAGTTAGGTTTTTGGATTACCTTTCTTCTTTAATCTCCTTCCGTCGGACAAAGTTTGCTCATGAGCAAGCTTTTCCTCTTCCTTTTCCTCTCCTCCTTCATCCGAAATCTCTCTCTCTCTCTCAAATGTTTGACAACTTTCAAATTTCCAAACAAATGAAATAAGCTTCCTATTTATAGATTTTCAAGGCTAGGGGCAAAATAGTCATTTTGCCGCTAAAATCACTATTCACACCTCCTTACTATTCAAGACTTAAGGACTAAGTTAACTTAGCCCTCAAGTTTGCTTAGCCCTTAAGTTTCGTAGTTCCGTCTTTCGGGTTTCGTCCGACAGTTTTAAAAACTGCGATTCTCGGAATCCAAATATTTTTGGATATTTCGTCTTTCCTTTACCGATTAACTTTTACGTATTCTTCGAATTTCTGAAAAACTAAAAAACACTTTTCCACGTTAAGCGTTTTCCTTCACGTTTTCCCCTAACGTAGCTAAACGAATGAAAAGTACACAGCAGTACTTTTTGTCGTTTTTATTTCGTTCGATTTCTGCACGTTTTTCGAGAAAAACTTATATCGGCTTACTTAACTTTTCACGATATATTATTGTCAAATCTTTTGACGGAATGTCATTTCGACATACCGAACTCTCGAAAAGGCTTAGGTTATTCAAACCCTAACCCTTAGGTTTTGTCGGGTAAATAGTGCCTATTTCGTCTTTTTCCCCAGAAATATTTTGTTCCCGAAAATTTTTTATTTTCGCCTCTTGAAAATTCTTACTCGTTCAATCTAGCTCGTAGCGTAATCCTCCGATTAATAATCATTCTAGATTATAAAACGATTAATAAACACAAAGATGTAATAGTATTAATAAAAATTCATTTTATTAATAACTAATTCTTTAAATCTTAATTCTCGAACAAACTGGATTTTCGGGTTGTCACTGAGTTCTACTCAGATATTCGTCATCATCACATGGGTCCCCGGAGTCTTTAACTCTATCTCCATCCTTTGCAAGTCACACAAAATGGGCTTTCGTTGACAATATCGACTTTGTACTTGCATATGATCTTCTACTCAATGTGTCAGCTACCACGTTCGCTTTTCCAGGATGGTATTGGATGGTATGATCATAATCTTTCAGCAGATTCAAGCCAACGTCGTTGTCGCATGTTGAGTTCCTTTTGAGTGAAGAAATATTTGAGGCTTTTATGATCCGTAAAGATCTCCACTTTCTCCCCATACAAGTAATGCCTCCAAATTTTAAGTGCGAAGATAACAGCTGCCAACTCTAGATCATGAGTAGGATAATTCCTCTCATATTCTTTGAGTTGTCTTGAGGCATAAAGGCTATGACTTTCCCATGTTGCATGAGAACACATCCCAACCCTTTGCCCGGAAGTATCATTTGAGATGACAAATCCTCCGAGCCGATGGTATTGTCGTAGCAGTCTTTGAAATGAGTCTCCTTTTGAGTTCTTGAAAACTCTTCTCACATTCTTCGCTCCAATAGAACTTTGTATCTTTCCGAGTCAATTTGAGTTAATGGAGTAGCGATTCGAGAAAATCCTTCCACAAATCTCCAATAATAACCAAATTAAACCGAGAAAGCTACGACTTTGGCCATCGATTTAGGTTGCTCCCGGGCCAATTGCTTCAATCTTTGTTCGTCAACAGATATTCCATAACTTGATACTACGTGCCCAAGGAATGCTACTTCCTCAAGCCAGAACTCGCATTTCTTCAACATGGCATAAAGCTTGTATTCACGAAGCTTTTGGAGTGTCAGCCTCAAGTGTTGCTCATGATCTTCACGGCTTTTGGAATAAATAAGGATGTCATCAATAAAGACGACCACAAAGTGATCCAAATATTCTTTGAATACTCGGTTCATCATATCCATGAAGGCAGCAGGAGCATTAGTCAATCCAAAGGACATGACTAGGAATTCATAATGTCCGTACCGAGTTCTGAAAGTCGTCTTTGGAATGTCATCGATTTTAATCTTCAATTGGTAATATCCGGAACGAAGATCAATCTTTGAAAAGAATTTGGCTCCTTGCAACTGGTCAAACAGGTCATCAATACATGGCAATGGGTACTTATTTTTGATGGTGACATGATTCAACTACAGATAATCAATATAAAGTCGCATACTCCCATCTTTCTTCTTCAAGAATAGAACAGGAGCACCCCAAGGAGACGTACTAGGACGAATGAAACCAATGTTTAACAATTCTTGCAATTGGGTCTTTCACTCCTGAAGTTCAATAGGAGCCATTTGATATGGGGCTTTGGAAATGGGTTTTGTACCGGGTTCAAGGTCGATACAAAATTCAATTTCACGCTCTGGGGGTAAGCCAGGAAGTTCTTCAGGGAATACGTCAGGGAATTTATTAACAATAGAAATATCATTCAAAACTGACGTATTTTTGTTTAGATCCGTGACATGAGCTAAGAAGGACCACGGATGAACCCTTTGCAACTATTAGGTGCTTTGCAGACCCAAAAGGCAAAGACACCCACTCCGCGTGGATTGATGTATTTATCAGTGGTTGTAAATGGTAGAGATGTGATGGCGATGGTGGACACTGGTGCTACCAACAATTTTGTTGCGGAAAGAGAAGTGGAGAATTTGAAGTTAGACTTGCAGCGAAATGCAAGCAAAATCAAGGTTGTAAACTTTGAGGCACAACCTATTCGTGGCATGGCGGTGGCAGATTTGAAGGTTGGCCTATGGGAGGGAAAGTGCAGTTTGGTGACAGTTCCTTTGGATGACTTTAACCTCATCCTAGGAATTGATTTTCTGATGACGGCTAAGGGCATGGTGATGCCTCATCTTGGTGGATTGATGATCACCGATGACAAGATGTCGGGTTTCGTGAATGCTATATACCCAAACCTTGAGAAGAAGGAAGGCAAGCAAAAGGTTGACTAGTTGTCTACAGTACAACTAGAGTCTGGACTCAAAAGAGGAAATGAGACCTACCTATGTGCCTTGATAGAGATCAAGCCTGGTCAGACTCAAGAGGTGCCAGATGTTGTGGGCGAGTTGCTGGAACAGTTCAAAGATGTGATGCCTCCAGAACTCCCAAAGACCCTTCCTCCAAGGCCTACTGTTGATATCATAAGATTGAGTTGGAGCCAGGTGCGAGACCCCCTGCTCAAGCCCCTTATCGGACGGGCCCTGCTAAGTTGATTGAGTTAAGGAAACAACTAACGGAGTTGTTGGATTCTGGTTTCCTTCGACCCTCAAAAGCTCCTTATGGTGCCCCGATGCTGTTTCAGAAGAAACAAGATGTCCCTTTGAGAATGTGTGTCGACTATCGAGCACTGAACAAGGTTACTATCAAGAACCAGTATCCTATTCTGAATGTAGTTGACTTGTTCGACCGATTGTCTCGAGCCAAGTACTTTACAAAGTTGAACTTGAAATCGGGCTATTGGCAAGTGAGGATTGCCGCTGGTGATGAAGCTAAGACTGCATTTGTGACAAGGTATGGTTCGTATGAATTTCTTGTAATGTCGTTTGGCTTAACCAACGCTCCAACAATTTTCTGTAATCTTATGAGTGATGTATTTTATGAATACCTAGATAGATTTCTGGTAGTCTATCTAGATGACATTGTGGTGTATAGTGAAACATTAGATGGTCATGTGGAACATCTGAGATTGGTATTCCAGAAGTTAAGGGAATATCAATTATATGTCAAAAAGGAGAAATGCGAGTTCTGTAGGGCAGAAATTATATTTTTTGGGCACTGGATTAGCCAAGGACAGGTGATAATGGACGAGAGGAAAGTCCAAGCCATTGTTGAATGAACTGCTCCTACAAAAGTTATCGAATTGAGTCAGAAGCTGAAGGACGTTGAGCAATGGTGCAGCACACATGAGAAAGAAATGACTGCAGTGGTGCATTGCTTTGAAACGTGGAAGCATTATTTACTGGGTACGAAGTTTGTGGTGGTGACTGACAATGTAGCCAACACCTACATCAAGACTCAGAAGAAGCTGACTCCTAGGCAAGCTCGTTGGTAGAAATTTTTGGCAGAATTTGATTTTGTGTGGGTACACAAGTCGGGCTTGCAAAATCCTGTGGCTTAAGTCGGAAGGTTGTCCAGGAGTTTGTTGTTGCTCTCATAGTGGTTGAGACCGAGTACCTGGACAAGATCAGAAAATAGTTCCTAAATGATGTTGTATACCAAAAGCTTCGAACACAAGTACAAGAAGGTCTAGTTCGAAAATATAGGATTGAAGATGATTTGCTGTATGCAAAGGGCAGTAGGTTATATGTTCCTAGCGGAGGGAACTTGAGGAGGCAAATCATGCATGAGACGCATGATACAAAATGGGCTGGTCACCCAGGCATTGAAAGAATGTTGGCATTGCTGTCTCGCTCATACTACTGGCCCAAGATGGAGAATGAGATGGAGGCATACGTCAAGTCTTGTCTAGTATGTCAAGTAGACAAACTTGAGAAGAAAAGTGAAGTGGGCTTGTTGCAGCCTCTTCCCATTCCTGACAGACCCTGGTAGTCAGTATCGATGGACTTCATTTTTGGGTTGCCGAAGGTTGATGAGATGAGATCAATTTTTGTAATGGTTGATCGTTTTTCCAAGTATGCGGTGTTCATCCCAGCACCTCATGCTTGCACAGCAGATGTGGCTGCTGGATTATTCTTTAAAAATGTTGTGAAGTACTTTGGGTTGCCTGAAGATATCATAAGTGATCAAGATATAAGGTTCACGGGCAGATTTTGGACGGTTCTGTTTGGCTTGGTTGGGTTAGAATTAAAATTTAGTATGGCGAACCACCCACAAACATATGGTCAAACTGGGAGAATGAATCAGTTACTCGAAGAGTATCTGCGACAATGTGATTGCGAGTCAAAAGAACTTGTTGGAGTTGCTTGAACCAACAAAGTTTTGCTATAACTTGCATCAATCTTCTGCAACGGGTATGAGTCCCTTTGAGATAAGCATGAGCTTTCAGCCAAGGACTCCGAATGATGTGGCGGTGCAGCGTACATTAGGTAATTGTCCTGTTGCCTATCGGTTTGCAAGGGCTAGAACAGAGTTGCTTGAGATAGCACGAGACAACCTGAGCAAGGTAGTGAGAAGGATGAAGAAGTATGCAGATGCACATCGAAGGCCGCTGGAATTCAAAGTGGGAGATATGGTGTTGCTGAAACTAACACCTCAGATTTGGAAGAAGATCAGTAGTAAGTCAGTGCATAGAGGATTGGTTCCAAAGTCTAGGCTCAATCGAGGCATAACTCGATAATGTTAGTCCAGATATATAAATATATATATATGTATATACAAACTGAAATAAAATCACGGACCGAAGTCCGGGCAAACACACGCAACAAGACTCTCAACGTGAAGAAGGGTGTATGCAAAGATGAAGAGAAATGCTTCAAAGCGTGTGAGAAGGCTTACAGTGGGCTGCCAAAGAAGACTTCTATATCTTTAAAGTGATGAACACTCGGTTTCCGCTGGTACAAAAGTAGCTATATGTGAGCTCACAAGTGTTTAAAATGAGAAAACAATCAGTTTAGGGTGTGTATAGAGCAAATTGGACAGAGCTTCCTCGCCATTTCTCTTGCAAATATGGCCACCCCAAGCCCTCTATTTATAGAGGGGAGTCAGATGTGTACTACTGGCTAGCATTAGGTGTATACTGGTACGCCTCGGGGTGCCCGGCGATGTAGGTCCCGCCGTGTCGAAGTACGTACACTTGGACAACGCGTTGTTCGCTCGGTCGTTCATAACTTTCAATCCAGGAATCTGATGGAAGCGTGCCATACCATTCCGGAAAGCTCTTTCCGTGAGCTACAAAATGACATAGGATTTGCCCTTTTTTGATTCCAGGAAGATGGGTCCATGACCGAAATGACATTCTCGGGTTTCCGTCAGGTAGTCCGTTGAGCCGTTTTGCGTAGTTTGCGCTCGAAAGTTAAGATATGGTTCTCGTGGGATTTCTATTGAAGTAATTTGAGTTGAAATGAGTTTATTTGATTTGAGTTGAAGTTGAGTTGGCAAAATGACCATTTTGCCCCTCCCGGGGTTATCTCTGGTTTTCTCGCAGTTGTAGCAGTCTTTTCTCAGGGTTATCTCTGAAGTTAGCCTGCTGTTGACTCTGACTGTCCTCAAGGTTATCTCTGAGGTTGGCTTGACTTCCTGGGGTTATCTCCAGGCTTTGAACTTGATCCCCCGGGTAGTGGTAGGCAAATAAACCGATTTTTTTGATTTTTGACTAACAGGATCTATTCAACCTACGGCTCGGTTTATAATTATAATCCTGGTCCTGGGTTTCGGTTAAAAAACCTAGATATATCTTGGTTTTTCTAAGATCGCATTTTATTCCTAAGACATTTATGGTTCTAGTATAAATCAACCAGATTCTAAGATATATCTGGTTTTTAATTTTATTATTATTAATAATTTATTAATATTAATAATAATAATAATAATAATAATAATAAAATATTGATTATAATAATAAAAATAGTAATAATATTAATAAAAATAATAATAATATTAATAAAAATAATAAAATAATAATAAAATAATAAAAATAATAAAATAATAATAAAAATAATAAAATAATAAAAAAAATATTAATTATATTAATTTTTGGTAAAAATCGATCTCGAATCGGTCAAATAGAATGCAGATTTGCATTACTAAATTTGAGTAATTTGATCAGCTATTTTGGTTGATCTCTGGTCCAGGTTCGGGTTGCTTTTTCTATGCTGTTCACCCCTCACCCCGGCTATTTAGGGTTGAAACTGACTTTCCCGGGGTTAAAATTGATGTTGTGATCCTCTAGGGTTATCTCTAGAGTGTGAAAAAGATGCTTTTGCCCTCCTACATGGTTAGTAACAGGCAAAAAAAAATTTGAGTGTCTACAGATGCCCTCTTTATCAGGTTCATGCAATGCAATGGAATGGACATGATAAAGATTAGTAGACACTTGAAAATATGACAAGGTATTTCTAATGATGCAAATCGCAATTAAATGAATGTTTATGATGAAAGTTAAAATGTTTTCGCAAATCGCAGTTCGCAAATCGCACATCGTATTTCGCACTTCGCTTTTTGCAATTGGCCAATCGCACATCGTAACTCGCACATCGCATTTCGCATATCAAAAAATTGCAATGTAATAAATGTTATGATGAATGTTAAAATGTTTTCGCAAATCGTTTTACCTTTACCGATCATTGTTGATGCCTATGCTGGTGTTGACTCTAATGGTTTGGCATTTAATCGCTGATGCTTGTTTGATGAAGATAAGTTGAGGTGTTTTCCACATCTCTGATGGGGATGACGTTATGAAATCACCAGACCTTCCCGATGTATTCGTTGGTAGTTTGTAACGGTGCCTATCCTGCTGATCGCCAAACTTTTTCGGTTCCCACTCGAACGGTGGTATACGAAGCTTTCATCACTGAACTGTTTTGATGTCGCGCTGAATTGATGCCAATGATTTTAGAATACCGGATCTTCCGATACCTTCGCTGAAGTAATATTCCACGAATTATTTCACTAGACTTAGCTTGATGTTACGCTAGATTGATGACAACCACCAGATGTCTCACCCTTTTTGAGGTGATTTGGAGTTTCCTTTCGCTGTTGGGTGCTTGTGCCCCATTTTCTTGAGCGTTTGATTCGCAACCTGACTGAACTAATGAACTGAATGACGCTGACATCTCTAGAGGGTGGAACTCGCTCTTTCGCTGCTCAGATTTGAACTTCGGTGTAGAGGCCTCAACTCGTGAGGACTTAACGCATGTTGATGGTGTAGATTTCATTCGCTAGGCCTTTCGTCGTTGACCTTCTACTTCTGAGTTAAGAACTTTTTTGAGAAGTTTCCCCTTCTTTCATAGGGGCACACTTATATCGCTATGATTTCTTTCAGGAGTTCTCCCCTTTCTTTTTGAAGAGAAGCTTGATCTAGCCTTAAGCTCCTTTCATTTCTTGGAATTGAAAAAAATGCCCCAGTCCTTTCTCATGTTGATTCCAAGGGTTCATATGAGAAACTCTCTTTGTTGATGAAGTCGCAAGTGAATAATATCTGAATCGCCATTGAGATGACGATGGACCATGCTGATGGCGCTGACTGGTGCATTTTCCACTTTAGGATGGTTGATAAATGCCCCAGTGTTGAGTTGTCGCTGCTTCCAAGATTGCCCTAATCTTGTTGTAAGAGACCCAATATCCGGTTGTCGCCAATTTTGAAATTGCCCCAACCTTGCTTGTTGTCTGGGGTAGTTGCTTTGATAGATGAGATGATAAGACGTCGAGATCGTAAGAAGCTTTTACCTCTGTACCATAAGGTGGATTTGGGATTTGATGTTAACAACTCTTTCTGGTAGAGACGTCGCTCTGTTAGAGAGATAATGCTCTAACTCATAGGGATACCGCTGTTGCTGAGCGGGATAACGCTATATCTGCCCGAGATATCGCATGTAGTTAGCGGTGGATCTGTTGGCTCGTGTAGAAACCCTTGGACAGGAGATCACAGCGTTACCTCCTTCTTCTGAAAGGGAATCCATGTTGGACTTGATAGCCCGCATATACACTGACTTGTAGATGGGCTTGTATTTCCCTACACAGACTAGCTTAGCCATTTTGTCATGTACATTACACATTGTATATATCAAACATCATTATATATGGCAGGGAAATATATGTTGATTCACTTCCCTTTTAGTTGTGCCTTGCTACTTGCTTGATATTCGCTTGTTTCTCTAGGACTTTGTCATCTGGATGTATTCTGAACTCCCCCTTGATGGATGGACAATGAGATGTCTCAGGATTTTTAGAATGGATCGTCGATCTTTGTGTATTCCCTACCATCTTTGGTGTCTTGGAACTGGTTTCTGTATGTGGTTATGGATAGGAGTGAGACCGGACCATATAACATGGTTGCGTACGTACTCCCGTGTATTGGGGAGATCAGGTCGACGTAGTTCACCCCAGGTATAGGGCGGATTGCAGATGAAAAGTTTAATCCCATGTACAGGATAAATTGAAGGTGTGAAAGGTTTAATCCCTGGTGGGATAATCGAAGTTGTAGGAAATGAAGTGAAACCAGGCTGCTGGTTTGAAAAGTGTGTTTTTCCCTGAAGGGTAGATGGGTAAAAAGGAAAGACTGTATGTAATGAGGGTTAAAGAACCTAAAATGACTAGTGATCTGATGATCCAAAACCAGGATGTTTGTTTGATGGTAATCTCAGACATAGTACTGTTTCACGGTGTCTGAATTGATGAGTTGCAGAAATTCATCACCGTCCATTTCCTGTAATCTGAAAGCGTATCCTGTCAATATCTCCTTGACAATAAACGGGCCTTCCCAGTTTGGGGAGAATTTTCCTTTAGACTGAGCTTGGTTGTCAACGATCTTTTTCAAAATCAAGTCGTGTTGTTTGAACTGCCGTAGTCAGACTTTTCTGTTGTAGGATCTTCTTTACAAGTAGAGGGTCGCTCATGTGTGGGCCAAAGACTCCACCATGGATCTCATCCATGAGTCTATCAGCTTGGTCTTGGTCCAGACATCTGAGGAGACCTAGTCCTGCCTCTCTTTTGTAGAGTGCATCTCTGCTCAGGTAGAATTTCATAGCAAGTTGATGGATCCGCCTTTTCTCAGTCGGGCTCGCCTCAGCGGCTGTAGATCTATCTTATGAGTGTTTATTGACATGCTGATATCAAGGGTGCTGGATGGGAGGTAGCTCATCCGATACTTCTCCAATGTAATTCACATAGGCTGGAGCCTTTTATTAGGCAAATGTGAGGGTTGGCATGTCTTCCTTGTCATATATGTTGATCAAGGAGGCCAAGGTTGCTAGCGCATCTGCAAAATCATTCCTATTCCGAGGAATGTGGAGGAAGAATTTTTCTTCAAACTCAAAAGTTATCTGTAGAACTCCTTGGAGTGGTAAGGCAAAGAATCAGAGAACTGTTGAAGATATTTGTTTTCTTTTTTTTCTTTTTTTTCTTTTTTCTTTTTATTTTATTTTTTTCTTTTTTCTTCTTTTTTTTCTTGCATTAGGTCGTGGAAAAGAGCCCTATGACTCACGGATAGGTAGCTCCGGCATTGATGAGGCCGAATGACAATCGTCTGTAGCAAAAGGTTCCCCAAGGAGTGATGAATGCAGTTTTCTCACGATCCTTTTCAGCAACCCTGATTTGATGGTACCCCGCAAAGCAATCCGCAAAGGAGTATATGTCATACTGAGTCGTATTTTCAACGAGTATGTGGATGAATGGGTCAGGAAAGCTATCTGTGAGACAAGCTTTGTTCAGAACACTATAATCCATGCAAACTTGCACCTCTCCTCCGGGTTTCGGCACGGGGACTATGTTGGATAGCCATTCAGGGTATGTTGACACCATGATGATGCTGGCTTGAAATTGTTTCACAATTTCTTCTTTAACTTTTAACCTCCACTCAGGTTTTAATCGCCTGAGCTTCTGCCTGACTGGCTTGAATCATCTTTTGATGGGAAGGCGATGAATAACAATGTCCGTGGATAAACTGACCATGTCTTCGTGAGACCATGCAAGCACATCCTGGAATAGGGTCAATAGAGTAACCATGTCATTCCTTTGGTTTGGAGTGAGGTCTGTACCAATATGGATATGTTTGGGGTTTTTGCGGTTCAAAAGAGGTGGTTTGATCAAGATTTGGCTTGGGTTTGTCTTCGACCCATTCTTTGATCTCTTGATATATCTCATAGTCCTCTTGTATTTCCATCAAGTCTGAGTCCAACTTTACATCAAAGTTACAGTCCTTGTGGAGAATATGCACCTCATCAACAAGTCTGGGCGCACTTAGTCGACAAACGAGTTAACACTTAGTCAGTTGAGCAACAATGATCAGTGTTGTACAGTAGTGGGAGCAAGACCCAACTGCACACAATGTTAGCCCACCTTTTTGATGTCCTTGCCCACAGTGTCAGCCCACATTGTTGATGTCTCAGCCCACGAAGTTGCCCAACATGTTGCCACAAGATGCTCTGTCCATTTAGCCAAGCGATTGCCCAAGGTGCTGTCCAAGATTGCTGTGCACGTCCAGCCCATGCATCTGTCCACATACTTTAGCCTTGTTGTATGTTAAGCACCATCCCATGCCATGTAGCGCCCCCAAATTCGGGTATCTTCCAACCCGGCAGATGGGGCTATACTGTACAACATTCATACATTCATTCAATTGAAAAGTCTTAAAGAACGAACATAACTTATATATTTAAAGTAATATTTATATTTCCCAAGTTTTATACCCGTTACAAAGGTTCTTTGTCATAATATCAGTTAAATTACAACAATAGACCTATACTATTACAAGACATCTTAGCAATCTACCTTAGCTTTTCCTTTATCCGTTTTCGATCCTTCGGGACGTTCAGTCTTAGCTGCATTCATATGGTTCAAGCAAGAGTGAGCATAACTAGCTCAGCAAGTATAACAATTTAATAACAACATGCTTGACACATACAAATCGTTTATCTTCGATAACTGAACAATAGTTATGAAGTACTATTGATAATTCAAAATAGCACTTCATTTTTTCTTTCAAAATGTTTTACAATAACAACAAAGATATTAGTAAAACATTCACTCGTCGAGACCTCGAGTATTCATTCTTTATTGGAAAAGGACAACCGGAAGCAAGTTCGTAAAGTTCGATATCACTTACGAGCACTTCTAGGTGATCGACTATTGTACTCTATGTTGATCAACACTACATCCAGTTAAACGTATTACGTTTAAGCATTTGGCAACCTCACGTGCCTGTCGTTTTAACGACAAAACATTTGTTTAACATTTCAGTCTTCTTTTGAAAACCATATCAAGTAGTTGACAAAAGATAGCAACATTTGATAATACATGAATAGATTATCAATACATCAAGTCTAGCCAAAGGAATTGGCTTCAACTTCAACATACCTCAATTCATGCAAAAGAATACATGAACCTCAAAAACTTGTTCAGATTGAACTAAGACAAGAGTTAGAATACTTGCCTTTAGCGTCTGCTACGGTATTTTAACTTTATGTTCAAGTCGTTCAAGTCTCTACAATACATGATCACATAATGCCTTACATTAGGTCACATATAATCAAGTATGTATATGACTATATCATACCCTTTATTTCAATCTAATTGTGTATTAGATTCATTTACTATTCGTTCCAGTTTATCATTATGCTTGCATTATATTTGACTAGGTTATCTCAACCTTTACATTACATTCCTTAAGTTATGTTTACTTCCATTTCTTTTCTTTGCACCTAGAAAACTTCATTACTATCTTTGTTCTGAGACTGGCGCTGCGGCGCCATCATTATGCCTGCATCTCGCACTGCGACGCGAGCTTAATGTATAACTGTCCCGGATTGGCGTCGCAGCGCAAGTCCTTACTTAATGGGCCGCGTTGCGGCGCCACACTCCAGAAGATTTTGTCACTATTCATGGCGCTTCGGCACCACTTATTGAACTAAGGTTGTGCTATTGTGGCGAACTCTTGCGATGCTTTCGATTCATCGTTCCACGTCATGGCGTTGTGGTCTTTTGCCTAGGGTTGGAGCCGCGGCGCCAACTCTATGCACCAGATATCAATTTCAGTTTTTAAAATTTTGTGAACTTTCCGGACGCATAACTTCTTCGTTATAAGTCCGAATTGGCTCGTTCAAAAGCCTACGGTTCACAAATTACGTAATCTACATGTTCATGTAAGAATTTTATCTAATTGACTTCTTTTGCTAAAAAATCACCTATTAGTTCATTTTTAACGAAAACGATAAACGTTCGTGAACGTTCAACGCTCGTTTCTTCGTTCTAAGTCGGAATCCGGTCATTTTCGAGCCCGCAACTCTTAAATGCCAAATATGACTTGTCTCCATTAGAAAACAATGGTTCCTAGTTCAAACACAAAATTTGACTTATATTCCGAGAATTTTACGAATTCGACGATTATCGTCCAATCGTACAATTTCCGGCAATTCTTCATTCTTATGATTTGTTCAACATTACAAATGAACTTCATTCATCATGTGAACATCTCAACATACTTAATACAACAACTTATATTCATTGTTGGATTTTGACTTTATTCTTCATGAGCTTATAACTTGTCAATTTATAAACTACTTAAGATTTGATTATTCATGACTTATGGCAATTAAAGTTTCTTAATCATCATACTTTATATGTTCATAACATATAACTTTACTTAGGTATACATGATACATATGATCATATAAGTTCTTAATTCACTTTTCTTACTAAACTCATCACAAGTTCATATTTTCATACTTAACATTCAAGGTTAACTTATAATAAGTTTATAACTTTTATAAGTTCAAATGACTTATTGCCAACTTAATTGGCTTAAGTTCATAACTTACTCATTCATGTTTCTTAATCCAACTTTTCTTATCATCCTATCATGAAAGAGATAGAAGATAATTGAGAAGAAGTCTTACTCTTTTGTTGACTTGGTAAGTAGTTTGCTTCTTCTTCTTACTTATGGAATGACTTATGTGTAGCTTATTCTCTCTAACACTTAAGCACTTTAGAAGTGTAGGATTATTTGATCAACCAACAAATGGCTAGCAAAGCTCTTCTATTTATAGATTTTCCAAGGTTAGGGTAGTTTGGTCTTTAAAACATCCCACCTCCTTAAGCCACCTCCTTACTATTCATTACTTGTCTAACACAACACTTATCCTACACTTGGTCATTACTTCAAAGTCTTGGTCAATACTCCTACTTGATCATCACACTTACTTGATCACCACATCACTTGGTCACCACACATTCAACCATATTAATATGGTTTGCCCCATGGGTCAACCAATTTATTGGACTTTAGTTTGGGCTTGGATTAAATAAATCCTTGGGCCTTATATTAACAAACACTAGTTGGTTCATTAATTAATAGTTGGGCTTCTCTCTTTAATTCACTTGGACTTGCATATAATTGTTAACCAATCATCCAAGTCCATTAACATTTCTAAATATATATTGTTGATGTATTTTCGTATTCTAATTCTTATAGAATTTATATATGGTATTTCATCAATAATACCAACTCGTATAATACTTCATACTATACGCGTTTTCATTACTTTGTACAATACCAACGTATCATACCATTATTACTCATTCATTACTATTTCAACTTCGTTAACGTTTAGGAATTAAGTCCACAGGCGATTTATTACATTTTCCATAACTAGATTTTTATTACATAATTCATCTTACATTGTTATTCCATCATTGCGTATTTCTCGAAAACTCAAAATTATATCCCGAGCAAATACCGATGAATAATGTTTTTCGAAAAATTTCTCGAAAAACTTTTATTTTCGTCTTGGAATTTCAAACACTTTAATTCATTCACGTAGCCCAAATACTACGGTATTCTAACATCAATAGGTTATACAATGACAACCATCTTGATAACACATGGAATATGATTTTATTATCATTTAATTTAAAAAAATCAGTTTACAATAAGATCCGAATTTCTCGGTCGTTACATTCTTCCCCCCCTTATAAAGATTCTGTCCCCAGAATCTCGTCTTACTTTAATCAAATAGATGAGGAAAATTTTTCTTCATCTTTTCTTCTAGTTCCCACGTTGCTTCTTCAGCGTCGTGGTTCTTCCATAATACTTTTATTGATGGTATTACCTTGTTCCTCAGAACTTGTTCCTTTCTATCAATGATCTGCATCGGCGACTCTTCATATGATAAGTCTTTCTCGATATGAATCGGCTCATACTCGATTACATGCTTATAGTCTGACTTATATGGACGTAATCTGAGATCGTGAAACACGTTATGTATTCGTTCTAGGTCTGGAGGTAATGCTATCATATACGCTTACCTCTCCCACCCGTTTTAATACTTCAAAAGGTCCTATAAACCTTGGACTTAACTTTCCTTCTTTTCAAAGCGTATCTTTCCTTTCCGGGAGATACCTTTAGAAACACATCTGAGCCCACCTCAAACTCTCGACTTAGTCTATATGAGTCCGCGATACTTCTTTTATGCATCTCCGAAATGCGACGAGACGCGCATCTGAATTAACTTCACCACATCCGCTGTCTGCTGCACCAATTCTGGTCCTAGCATCCGGCGTTCTCCCATCTCATCCCAACACAAAGGTGTTCTGCACTTCCTTCCATACAAAGCTTCGTACGGCGGCATGCCTATGCTTGCATGATAACTGTTGTTATATGCAAACTCTACTAGTGGTAGGTGATCATCCCAACTACCCTTGAAATCCATGACGCAAGAACTCAACATGTCTTCTAACGTCTGAATTGTCCTTTCGCTCTGCCCATCGGTTTGTGGATGATAAGTTGTGCTTAACCTCAGCTGTGTTCCCAACTGCTCTTGCAAACTTCTCCAAAAGTTCGATGTGAATCGTGGATCACGATCTGACACAATCGATACTGGTACTCCATGTCTGGAAATGATTTCCTTGACATAAAGTTTAGCTAACTGGTCTAAGTTATACTTGACCCTAATTGGCAAAAAGTGAGCCGACTTCGTCAGCCGGTCCACCATTACCCAAATCGAATCGTACCCTTTCTGCGTCGTCGGAAGTCCTGCCACGAAATTCATCGTGATATGCTCCCATTTCCATTCTGGAATCTCCAATGACTGTAATAAACCACTGGGTCGTTGATGTTCGGCCTTAACCCTTTGACAAGTTAAGCACCTACTCACATACTCTGCTATTTCTCTCTTCATGTTTGGCCACCAAAAACTCTGTCGAAAGTCTTGATACATCTTAGGGCTACCAGGATGTATCGAGTACCTCGAACTATGAGCTTCTTGTAACACTTGCTCCTTTAATTCCGTCTCATTCGGAACCCAAATTCTTCCCTCAAATCTTAATAATCGCTCATTATCAAGACTATATTTAACCTCTTCCTTCTCGGATAACCGCTTCTTCATTTGGTTACACTCATCCGTCTTGAGTTGTACCTCCTTGACCCTTTCTACGACGGCAGATTGCATCTCCGTCGCAAAGAGTAACTGCCCCGAATCACTCGGCATCTTTACTTCTATTTCCATCCTAGCCATCTCTGTTATTAACTCATGTTGAGCCGTTAACATAGACAACTTTTCCCGACCCTTCCTACTTAAATGCGTCTAATGACTACATAAGCTTTTCAAGGTGATACGAGATTTCACAATCATAATCCTTTATCAACTCCGACCATCTTCTTTGTCTCATATTCAACTCTTACGAGTGAAGATATACTTTAGACTTTTATGGTCCAGTATATATCTCACATTTTTCCCCATAAAGATAATGTCTCCATATCTTTTAGGCAAAACACTACTACCTACGGCCAGTTCGGATCATGAGTAGGGTAAACTTTGTCATAATCCTTCAATCGCCGATATGCATCTTAATGACTTTGCCATCTTTGCATAAGCACACAACCAAGTCCTTTATCGCGAAGCATCACTATATACACTACCAAATTTCCCGTGTCATCTAGCAATGACAAAGCAGAGCTTCACTTAATCTCTTCTTCGCTTTCTTGGCTGTCTTCACATTTATCCATCCATACGTATTTCACCGTCTTCCTTGTTAAGTTAGTCAACGAGGTAGCTATCTTGAAAAATCTTGGATAAATCTTCGATAGTACCTGCTAACCCTAGGAAACTCCGCACCTCGATTCGGCATTTTCGGTTGTTCCCAATTCATTACCGCTTCCACCTTCATTTGGATCCACCGAAATCCCCTCTCTTGTCAATGATATGACCTAAAAATCGCACCTTTTTCCACCCAAAATTCACATTTGGTGAATTTCGCATATAACTTCTCCTTCTTTAGTGTCTCCAACACTAATCATAAGTGTTCGGCATGATCTTCTGGCGTCTTAGAATAGACTAGAATATCATCGATAAACACCACGATGAACTTGGCCAAATATAGTTTGAACACTCTGTTCATCATATCCATAAATGCAGCAGGTGCATTCGTCAACCCAAATGACATCACCAGAAACTCGTAATGACCATAAGGAGTCCTGAATGCAGTCTTTGGTACATCTTCCTTCCTAACCTTCAACTGATGATACCCCGTCCGTAAATCTATTTTAGAAAAATACTTTTGCCCCTTTCAATTGATCAAAGAGATCATCGATCACGGGCAATGGGTATTTATTCTTTATCGTTAACTTGTTCAACTCCCGATAGTCGATCAAAGCCTTAACGATCCGCTCTTTCTTTTTGACAAACAACAACCGGTGTGCTCCCCACGGCGAAACACTTGGTTGAATGTACTTCTTGTCCAATAGTTCTGAATTTGAACCATTAGTTCTTTCATTTCCACGAGCACCATACTGATGCGGTGCCCTTGAGACCCGGTCTTGTTCTCGCACAAAGGTGTCTATCACAAATTCGATCTCCCTATCCGGCGGTAAACCCAGTAACTCACTTGGAAACACATCCATGAATTCGTTTACTATAGGTATTTGTTTCATGGTTGCTCCCACTCTCTGGGTATCAACAACATGGCATAGGTAACCTACACAACCCTTCCTTAAAAGTTTTCTAGTTTGTGTCATCGTGTAAAAAGGCAACACGGACGTCCGTGATTTTACTACCGTAAAATACTACGGGGAGGTTGCTTCAACGTCCCGATGCTCACACATTTCTTTTGGCAATCTATAATTGCTCCATGGTTAATTAACCAATCCATCCCGAGAATTACGTCGAATTCTCCTAACTTTATCGGGATCAAATCTACCGATAACTTACACCCCCACGCTCTCACGCAACAACTCCTATGAATATCTTCAACAGAATTATCTCTTCGTTTGCTACCTTAATGTTCAAAGGTATAGGCAATTTTTAGGAAATAATTCTAGTCGTCTAGCAAAATCACATGCTATAAACGAATAAGTAGCACTTTGAATCAAATAAAGACGTATGCATTTATATTGTTGATCGGAATAATACCTGTGAACTACATCCCCGATGCCACGCGTGATCTTGGACCGTTATATTAAAAGTGCGGGCCATTGATTTCCCTATTGAAATTTGGACCACTAATAGCTAACTTCCATTATTAGGTCCCTTTATTTCCTTCTATCCCTTCTTGGGCGGTTCTTTGCTATGTGGTGGGTTGATCCACATACAAAGCATCCGTGATTCTTCTTTGGATTGGGATAGTTAGGTGAAATGTGCCCTTCATCATCCACAATTATAACATCTGACCTTACCTTTGAGCGAGAATCTAAGTGAGTCTTCCGCTTGAGTTTTCTGAGCCTCCATCCTCCTCTTGGAGTCTCATTGTTTTACTCCGGTATTCCCAAAGTTAAAGTTCTTCCTCTTCTGACCGTCGCCACTTCCACTGGCTCCCTCGGTCTTGGTTCCTCCATCAACCTTGCCTTTGGTATTCTTATCTTTGTGGTACTGGCTAAGAGCCTCATTCCCACCTTCGGCAATTATTGCCTTTTCTAGTATGGTTCCAAAGGAAGTACTTTGGAACACAGAGATTCGGCTATAGAGCCAGGGTTTCAAGCCCTGCTCGAACATTCTAGCCTTTCTCACTTCAGTGTCCACTTGATGTGGAGCAAATCGTGCCAGTTCATTAAACTTAACAGCATATTGGGGAACTATCATATCCTCTTGTCTCAATTCCAGAAACCTCATCTCCATCCTCCCTTGCATACTCGTGGGAAAATAGTTCTCGAAGAAAATCTCCTTGAACCTCTCCCACGTTAGGTTCCTATATCTATTACTAACTGGTTTGCCTCCCACCGGAAGTTGGCCTCTCCTTTCATCAAATAGGTTGCAAAGGCAACCTTTTGACCTTCCTCAACATTTGCTATTACAAATGCTTTCTCAATTTCTTTTACCCATATGCGGGCATCTATAGGTCCGTAGTTCCTTGAACTCGGCGGACCTACACTTTTGAAATCCTTAAAAGTAGTAGCTCAGACTTACTCCAGGAATTACTGGTACATTAGCCCCGATTCTATTAAAAATGCAGTTAATGATTAACGAACTCCTGCATTGGGTTAGCAGGACCACCCTCAGGTTGGTTAACATTAGCGCTACGATTTCGTTTCTCTTCTTGGCGGCATTTCATTTGTTAAGAAAACAACACATCATTATTACTTTATTCTTGTTGGTTTGTTATTGTTTGTAATAAAACAACAACTCATACTCATTACTCAACATATTCCATAAAAAGATTTATATTGATTCATAACTTGTAGTATAACACTACATTGTTTACATTACTCAGCCTTAGCTGATTACATTTCCATCCCGCATTTACTTTCCAAAAATTGGGATTTACAAAAGACTACCCTTTTTTTATACAAAAGAGGGTTTTACGTCACTACTAGATACATAATATTTACATATCTATTCTACTCTAGCTATTGCTAGATTACATCTGCCGTAAGGCATTCTCAAAATCTGCGCTCGGCAAAACCTAAGAATAACATCTCTCTTGATGGTATGACGGGTGCATCTCGCTTCACACGATATCCGACTACTGTCATTGGAAATCTACATGAGAAATCCTATGAATATAGGACATCCTCTCCAACTTCCGCTTCTTAGTCTTTAGCTCCTGCTTGAGCTCAAAGACTTCACCTGTCAAATCTCGGACTTTGTCCATAGCTAGGACTCTATCATCGTGTTCCTCTTCCCACATTCCTTCCATACTAGTTTTGTCCTCACGGACAGCTCGGAGTTCCTCCTTCAACTCCTTAACCTCTTGGCAGTAATGGACATTCCTATCCAATATCGACATAAACAGTGCCTTCATTGATTCCCCCGTAGACATTTCCTCTGTAGGTGGAACCTGGTCAAAGGACATCACATCCACCTCCTCCTCTAGCATGCCATCAAATATAGACATGTAATGCAAGTCGTAAATGCGAGTCTCGACTCGATGGTCACCAACTCTGGTTCTCTGACTCACGAGATTTGGTAGTATTTCTACTCGATTAAGCTTGAATCCTCGCTTACTACATGTATATCTCTATACATATCATTTTCTCCTGACATCTACAATAAAACAATATAGTTTGATTAGTATACGTCAATTAAAATAATAAAAATACATAACATAATATAATGCTTGATTTAAGGTTCTACTTTCCCCTTAAGTTTTATAACCCAGCTTTGATACCAACTTGTAGCGCCCCAAATCCGGGTATCTTCCAACCCTGACAGATGGTGCTTTCTTGCATACAACATTCATACATTCATTCAATTGAAAAGTCTCAAAGAACGAACATAACTTCTATATATTTAAAGTAATATTTACATTTCAAGAAGTTCTATATACCCGTTACAAAGGTTCTTTGTCATAATATCGCTTAAATTACAACAATAGACCTATCTTTATTACAAGATGCGACTTAGCAATACGCTTTAGCTTTTCCTTTATCCTTTTCGATCCTTGGGACGTTCGATCTTGCATTTGCATTCATATGGTTCAAGCAAGAGTGAGCATAACTAGCTCAAACCAAGTATAACAATTTAATAACAACATGCTTGACACATACAAATCGTATATCTTCGATAATCGAACAATAGTTATGAAGTACTATTGATAATTCAAAATAGCACTTCATCTTTTCTTTCAAAATGTTTTACAATAACAACAAGATTAGTAAAACATTCACTCGTCGAGACCTCGAGTATTCATTCTTTATTGGAAAAGGACAACCGGAAGCAAGTCAAGTAAGTCGATATCACTTACGAGCACTTCTAGGTGATCACTTATCAGTACTCTATGTTGATCAACACTACATCCGTTAAATGTATGCGTTTAAGCATTTGGCAACCTCACGTGCTCCGCTGCGTTTACTGAAACAAAACATTTGTTTAACATTTCGGTCTTCTTTTGAAAACCATATCAAGTAGTTGACAAAAGATAGCAACATTTGATAATACATGAATAGATTATCAATACATCAAGTCTAGCCAAAGGAATTGGCTTCAACTTCAACATACCTCAATTCATGCGAAAGAATACATGAACCTCAAAAACTTGTTGATTGAATCGAGACAAGAGTTAGAATACTTGCCTTAAAGTATGCGCTACGGTATTTTAACTTTATGTTCAAGTCGTTCAAGTCTCTACAATACATGATCACATAATGCCTTACATTAGGTCACATATAATCAAGTATGTATATAACTATATCATACCCTTTATTTCAATCTAATTGTGTATTAGATTCATTTACTATTCGTTCCAGTTTATCATTATGCTTGCATTATATTTGACTAGGTTATCTCAACCTTTACATTACATTCCTTAAGTTATGTTTACTTCCATTTCTTTTCTTTGCACTTAGAAAACTTCATTACTATCTTTGTTCTGAGACTGGCGTTGTGGCGCCATCATTATATGACACTAGTAAGGGCACCCATAGCAACGTCTTCCTCATTGCTTAGTTGAGTAAAAAACAAAGTCGTGTCACCAAGCATTGGGTGTGCCAGGCGGGCATGCACATCCAAGAGTGTGGGTGTAAACTCGCCCCACGCGGTGATGAAGGTATGTGTATCTGCACTCCATCGCAACATTAACTTCTCCAAGGACGTTGTATCCCTTCCAATAGAGAAGTACTTGGTAAGGGAAATAGCTTCCCAAACCCCTACTTTCTTCAACACCTTTGTGTACTCTGGAGTAGAGAGCATATCCTTAACCCATGCGTCCCAATCATGTGTGAGTTCTGTGGCAGAATGAAAAGTGATAGGGGTGTAATGGAAATCCCCTCTTTCCAACCGAAGACGGAGAAAGCTGTTAGGGCTAATAACTTCACTAAGCCAACCCAAGGTAGTGATATTGTGTGTTGGTAGAGGACTATAGCGATGGGTTTCTCTAATTTCTGCCAAAATTTATCAGAGCATGAGGGCTTTGCCTTTGCTGCCCATTCTGCTATCGTAGGACTAGAAGGTTTCTTCTTTGAAGAAGATGGTGATGAACTAGTGGTAGAGGCCATGGGGGATATAAGTTTCCCTGAGAAAATGGAGATGATTGAAGTAAAAGAAAGGAAATATTTCACAGGTAAGAGTGAAAATGGAGTTTGAAATCAGGTAAGGAAGAAGGGAATGGATAAAGGAAAAAGAAACAGAAATGGGAGTTATAGAATCTGAAAGGATTTGAGAGTTAGTAAGAAAACAAAAGTAAGAGAAAAGGAGTATTTGTAAGGAAAATTGGAGGGAACCACCACATTTAATGAGGAGAGAGAAGGGGATGACAATTAAAAATAATGTTACTATCACATAAAAGTATCACATAATGCTCACATATTGCATAGGGTGACACCCATGGATTTGTTGTTGACATGACCCACTTAACTCAACAACAAATCCATGGGTGTCACCCATGCAGTATGTGAGCGGTATGTGATACTTTTATGTTATAGTAGCATTACTGGACAATTAAGGAAACAACTGCTACCATGTGCATATCCTTGGTAACTGTGTTGTGAGAAAAGAAAGGGCACAGTTACAAGTGCAAATTAGTGTAAGAGATTTGTAGAAATGTCCTAGATACTCATGATGAGTTTGAAAAAGTTTAGTGGGAGAAGTTTCCTAAGCTTTGGGGAAAGTGTTGAGAGATATGCCCGCCCCACCCTTTCATGTCTGGGTCGGGCATGGGCCTAAAGTTGGTACTCAATAATGGTTACATTATGAAAGTCTTAGAGAATATGATCAACTAAACAAGTTGAATATTTGATCGGATGAATATGGACGTACATGTACACGTAGAAAATGGCTAGATAAACTAAAAGGGTTATCCCTTGATGAGTGTGATAAACCTCTATTAGAAAAGGCTAAACAAGTGAGTTGGGCCTAAGAAATAATTAATGAAGATCATTATTGAAAGGCCTATGAAACTTGAGGCTGGGGCTCCATCCCTAAAACAAGGATACATGGGTTGAATATGGCCCCATGGATGATGAAATGACTGGACATGAACCCAAGATACGAATCCATGTGTTGAATATGGCCCCATGGATGATGGAATGACTGGGCATGAACCCAAGACACTGATCCATGGGTTAAATATATTGAATATATGCCCCAATGGGTGATGGAATCCAGGGCAAGAAGCTTGCCCTGAGAAACGTTAAACTTGGCAATATTCCCTGACTAGGAATATATGGGCCCTCACATGAATGCGGCAAAGCCCATCATAGGGAAATGGGAAAGGTTAAAGGACATCTTGTCATCCCCTCATGAATCTGATTAAAGGCTAATTCATGAAGGATTTATTGGTTTTAGAATGGTTCTTGAGGATGTAGGGGTATACCTTGGCTATATCCCAAATGGCAAGACATTAGGCCAATTTAGGGCTAAGAATGGATAGTAATGGGGTGGTTTGGTGACTAGGAAGGGAAGGGTTGCTTTGGGCATGGTTCTAGGATCTCCGGGGCTTCCTATCTTCCCCATGACCGAGGATAGGAAACATTCGCAGAGAAACCTGCATGACTGAATCTTATCCTCAAGGGGCATAAATGGATGAGCAGGATCCAGACATGAAGCAGGCAAAGGGCATACTTGGAGAGCATCAATGGAAGAAGGGCAATGAATTGATGTTGAAGTAAAGAATGATGGCATTGTCTTTGCCCCCCAAATAATGAAGAGTAAAACCTCCAAGTTTGTCTCCTCCAACTCATATACCTGGGGGCTATTTGGGGAATAAAAGTATATTGAGGGAAATATCTATACATATGCTTATGAATAGTCATAGATTGTGTTGCCTAAGGGGGGACAAATTCTAAGAGGGACCCACTCTATAGAGAGATGATAACCATTAGGGAAGAAACAAATAACTTATTAGACATGTGGGAAATAGAGTGGGATGGCTAGGAAGGATATAACAAATGTGACGCCCCCAAATCCGGGTCTCTTCCAACCCGACAGATGGTGCTTCATGGTGCTACAGTTCACACAAACATTCAATTGAAATGCCTCAAAAGAACGACTATGTCTTATATATTCAAAAATAATATTACCATACCCCAGGTTCTTTATAACCGTTACATTTGTTCTTGTCATAATATCAAATATTATCATTACAAACCTATACTATTACATAGGTAATCTACAAGTTCGCCTTAGCCTTCACTTTATCCTTGTTGAATCAATTGGTCCGTTCGGTCTAAGCTGCATTCATATGGTTCAAGCAAGAGTGAGCATAACAAGCTCAGCAAGTAGAACAATTTCTTTTAAACGACATGCTTGAAACATAGGAATAGTATATCTTCGAGAATCGGATAATAATTATGAAGTACTATCAATAATTCAAAAGAGCACTTCTTTTCCTTCAAAATGTTTTACAATAACAATATTCAAGGTAAAACATCAATTACAGTCCAAGACACGAGCATTTCATAATTTCTTTAAAAGGACAACCTTAACTAAGTCCGTAAGTCAAGCGTATCTTCGAGCACTTCGGGGATCACCAATAGTACTCTATGTTGATCAACACTACATCCATTAAGCGTATATACGTTTAAGTTTTGGCAACCTTATGCGTGCCCATCGAATAATCGATGAAAAATACATTTGTTTATTCATAACCAAGCTTACCTTGAATCCGTACCAAATAATTGGCGTAGGGAAGCGTTAGCAATTCTATATTGAAAGACTTGTAAATAAATCAATCAACTCTTCAAGATTAGTCTAGCAGAGATAAAGCGGCATCGACCTTTTAGTAAAACATTTCATGCATCTCATAACATGAATTACGAAAACTTGGCTAACACGAAGGTTGACAAGCGTTTAGAAAAAACTTGCCTTCAAATACGCTAAAGATAATAACTTTTCCTTTGAGTGCATACAATCTCTACAATACATAACCACATAACATACCACATTAGGTCATGAATGAACATACATGATTCCTAATGAATCTTACCCTTCATCTCAATCTAAATCCTGACTTAGATTGTTATTATTGGTTCCGACTTACCGTCGTTCTTTACATTGTTCTTACCAACTTCTTTCCCTTAACTGGAATCGTTCATTAGTACAACTCGTTTTGAGTTAATCATCCTACCTCACGGCTTATTAACGTTATAACATCACTAACCGAGACTCAATCGTTATTGGTCACGTACTCTTATTGCTTACCATTCACGTTCTCATTCAATTGTCTTATATTCAACGTTTAATCATCATACATTAAGTGTCTAACAATGCTATAATAATGTTATATTAACACCTTAGTTCATTACTAATGTGTTATCTTTCCTTCTATACTTGTAAACATTCATCACTGTCCAAACCCTTGGGTTGGCGCTGCGGCACCACCCTTCCTTTTTTTTGTCGTACGCATGCCATGGAAGTTAATAGTAGTCTTGGTGGGACTCGGTCTTTGTCATGCCATGAGTCCTTGCTTTTCTTCGTGTCGTATTTCTTTGCGAAAGTTCGAAGAGGTTCGAGACATTTGTTCGTACCATACCATCTGTTTTAACCAGGTCAGCCATGCGGCTAACAACTCTGCTTATAGAAAATTTTTCTTGATTTTCAACTTTGCAAAATTCCCGGACGCATAACCTCTTCGTTATAAGTCCGAATTGACTCGTTCAAAAGCCTACGGTTCACAAATTACATACTCTATGCGTTCATGCAAGAATTTTATCTATTTGGCTTCATTTGCTCAAAATTCACCTATTAGTCCATTTTTTTAAAAGCCAGAACGCTCATGAACGTTCAACGCTTCGCTTTCTTCGTTTTAAGTCGAATTCGGTCATTCTCGAGTCTGCCAACTCTATAATGCCAAATAAGACTTGTCTCCATTGAAAACCAATGTTTCCAAGCTCAATATCAAAATTCGACTTCCATTCAGAGGTTTTCACGAATTCGACAATTAACGTCAATCGTGTGAATTAAAAGATAACTTCATTTCTTATGATTTGTTCATTGTTTTAACTGGATTCAATCCATCATACCAACATCTTGACATACATACTTCATTAACTTATTTTCATGATAAGTTATTACTTGTTCTTCATTAGCCTATAACTTGTAGAAGTATAAACTACTTATGAATTCACTTTGCATGACTTATCATAACTTAAATCTTTTAACCATCATCCTTACTTCTTATTATCATACAACCTTATTATTTCAACATAAAACAAGTTCCTACAAGTTCTTCCTTGTTTCATAACTTATATGATTATGAATAGCTTATTCATAACTTATACGGCTTATTAAGACTTAAGCCCTTTGATTACTCATTCTTATCATTCCTTAGCATACATGTTCTACCACTACCCACTCCTCTAACGATTGAAGAGAAAGAGAATTATGGTTTAAGTTCTTACCTATGAAGATCACTTGCTTAATCCTTATTCTTCTTCTTCGCTTCTTGAATTATGAAGACTAGCTTTCTAGCTTATTCTCACTTATTCTCTACTTGATAAGCTATAAGTTATTGGATGAAAGTCTAACAACTAACAAATGAACTAGCAAGCTTCCTATTTATAGAAATCTCAAAAGAGAGGGTATAATGGTCTTAAAGCCACTCCACCTCTTTTTACTATTCATTACCTAGCTATTAAGTAAACTTGGCCACCACACTTACTTAGCCATTAAGTATACTTGCTAGTCACCTAGCTTATCCATTACTTGCTCACCAAATAAGTTACTTGGCCATCACAATACTTAGCCATTAAGTTAACTTGTTAATCACATAAAAGCACTTTGCTTACTCATCGTCACATATAGCACTTTACTTAGCCTTTTAAGTTACTTAACTTATCCTTTGCTTAATCCTTAAGTCTACTTGCTCATCACACTTAATTCTTGATCACTAATTCACCCATATAATCATGGGTTGCCCCATGGATCCTCCTAATCCATTGGATTCTTACTTTGGGCTTAAGGTTTAATTAAACTAACTTATACATTGGGCTTGCATTAAGTTACTTTGGGCTTCTCATTAATCAACCACTTGGGCTTACACCTTTCTACACTTGGGCCTTATCAATATCTTATTGGACTTTACAATTTCTTACACAATTCTACAAATTCAATACATATGGCTTAAAGCCTTATAACGTATAATTTATGTATTAATCTCGTATTCTAACTCATATACTTAATCATATACGACATGTCATGCTTCATTCATACTCGTATAACACCTCGTATCATACTCGTATTCATTACTTCGTACAATACCCACGTATTATACAATCATTACTTTAATTCATTAATCGCATTTAAATTCCTTCTCGAAATTCATTTTCCCTAATCGTTAAGTTTTAAGTCCGCAGGCGAAAAACTGCGTTTGCCATAACTGAAATATTATTGGATATTCTATCTCACCTCGATATTCTATCATTACGTATTTCTTGGAAGTTCAAAAATAATTCCCGAGCAAAAATGCGTGAATAGTGTTTTTCAGAAAATTTCTCGAAAAACTTTAATTTTCGTCTTGGAAATTCAAACACTTTAATTCTACCATGTAGCCAAAATACTACGACGTTCCGACATATCTAGGTCATAGAAAGACCTTCAATTAGCATACTCCCATAAATAATCAATTAAATTTATTTAATCCATATAATCAAAATAAAAATTTAATTCTTAAAAATTCAAATTTACTGGGGGCGTTACACTCTTCCCCCCTTATAAGGATCCTGTCCCCAGAATCTCGCTAACACTACATCTACTATTGAGGAAACATTTTCCTCTATCTTAATCTTGTGTTCCCACAATGCTTCTACAACATTGAGGTTCATTCAATTCACCTTCACCGAAGGTATTATCTTAAATCACATGACTTGTCACTTCCTATCAATACTCTGAGTTGGAATTTAAACCTTTACTCACACATCACGCTATCTTCCTTTTATTAGTCCTTCTTTTAATACCAAATTATATTAAACTCAAATTCCTCCTTCAAAACAAGATTATACAAGATCTTCTCTTTATCATGTATACTCTTCTTCACTCGCTTACATTCCTCGTTACTTAGTGGTATTTAATTAACTCGTTCCATTATCGTGGATTGAGTCTACGTTATGAATAACATTTTTACCTCTTCATTCTGTAATTTAACCTCTAACTCCGTTTTCGCCATTTCCGTTATTAACTCATTCTGAGTCGTTAACATCAATAGTTTTTCCCTACCCTTCCTACTTAACGCGTCGTTTACTACTTTTACCTTCCATGTATGATATAATATATCACAGTCATAACCTCTTAACCATTCTAATCACCTTCTCTACTTCATATTCAACTCCTTTTGTGTTAAGACATATTTTAGACTCCTAGAGTCCGTGTATATCTCACACTTCTCACCGTATAAATACTATCTTCAAATTTTTAATTCAAAAACTACAGCTACCAATTATAGATCATAAGTAGGATAAACCTTCTCATAATCCATTAACTGGCACGATGCATACCTAATGACTTTGCCATGCTACATAAGCACGCAACCTCGTCATCTATGTGAAACATCGAGATACACTACCAAATTCCCTATATCATCTGATAGAGACAATACAGGTACTTCACTTAACTTCCTATTTTATTTCCTGAAAACAATTTTTTCTCACTTCTCATTTCGATACCAACCTATGACGCTAATGGTACTTTTAAACAAAGCACCTCATAAGGGTACCTATCAATTTTCCACCGACTTACTCGACGCCTCTTACGAAAAAAATCTTGCTTCCGTACATTAGTCCACCCAATTGACATAACCAGAAACTTGTCATAATTGTAACGATCCCTGAATGTCATCTTAAGTACCTTCTCCTTCTTCCTTACTTTCAACCGACTATACCCCGTACGCAAATCTATCTTAGAAAAATTATTTGCCCTCTTCAACTGATCAAATAGATCATCGATCCTGGGCCATTGGTATTTATTCTTAACCGCTAACTTACTCCTATTACGATAGTCGATACGTAACAATAACGACTCATCCTCTTCATTAACATCCTCCTAACTTGCGTTATAGTTAGACAACAAGAGCGTCGTGGTATTCTATTACCGTAAATTACTACGTTGGATTTAGAAAACCGAAGATTCATACTTTTATTCTAACAATTTATTAAAGTTCTATGGTTAATCAACCCATTTATACCGAGAAGTACTTCAAATTCTCTTAATTTTATCGGTACTTATCTACCGATACTTACTTACATTCCTTATTCATGAAGCCATTTCCACAAATATAATTAACGAAAGTTATTTCCCCATTCTCTACCTTAACGTATAAAGGTATTTATAATCCCTTTCGAGAATGAACTTAATCATTTAGCAAACTCTCATACTATAAATGAAAAGTAGCACTCAATCAAACAACACATAAGCATTCATTCAGATTGGACCAAGTGATACCTTTACTAAATCATTGATGCAATCGCATTACTGGCTAACTTACCACTACTAACACCTTTACTTTTCTCAGGCCCTTCTTTGGGCAATTTCTTGCCATGTGGTCCAACGACCCACATACAAAACAACTATGGTTTTTCTTAGGATTAGGACAATTGGGTAACATATGACCCTCATGTCCACAATTATAACAAACCGATTTCTTTTTTTTTAGACAGACTTCTATATGAGTCTTTCCACATGCTTTACATACCTCGATACTACGCTTAGGATTCCCTTTGTTCCCCCTCCAGTATTCCTGGAGTTAAAAACTCTTTCTTTTTGTCATACTGCCACTGGCATTCTCTGCCTTAGTTCCACTTTCTCCCTTACTCTTATCTTTTCTCTCTTTGTGGTATTGGGTTAACGCCTCACTACCACCCTCCGTTATAATTGCTTTCTCCAGAATGGTCCCATAGGATGCACTCTAGAACACAGAAATTTCACTATAGAGCCAGGGTTTCAGGCCCTGCTCAAACTTACAAGCCTTCCTCTCCTCCACTGTATACTTGTAGGGAAATAATTCTCGAATAAAACCTTCTTGAATTGTTCCCATGTTACCACATCTATTCTAGTCTCACCCTGGTAAGCCTCCCACCAAAAGTTAGCTTCCCCTTTTATCATGTAAGTTGCAAAAGGAGTCTTTTTACGCCTTACCTACGCGTTTATAATAACAAACGCCTTCTCTATTTCATTTACCCGTGTAATTTTGCTAATGGGTCGGGTCCGTTCCTTTGAACTCCTCAAGCGGACCCACGCTTTTAAATTCTTTAAAGGTAGTCATTCGGCTAACCCTAGGTTCAATGGTACTCTACCCCTAGTTTAGTTAAATGCAAGAGTTAATAAATTAACGAACTCTCAGATAGGGTTGATTGACCCCTTTCATTTTCATTACTTGATTTCACTTCACGATTCGTTGTCTTCTCCTTGACGGCATTTTCTAATTAAATAAATAGAATTTCATTATTATCTATTACTTACTTCGTTATTATTCGTCTCATAACAAATCATACCATAACAAAGAATATTAAATGAAAACTTCATTATATTCGTATGCTTTTTCATAGTCAAAACTATTTACAATTTGCATCCATAGCCAAAGGCTATTACATTTCTATCCCGCAATTAAACTTCACAAAAGTTGGGATTTACAAAAAGACTACCCTTTTATACAAAAGAGGGTTTTACGTCACTACACACATATTTATAACTCTAAACTTCTAATAATGCATAACAGTGTCCTCGTGTTTCTCATTCACAATCGTTATTACAGTATCCCGACTAATAGTATGTCGAGTCTGCCCCGACTCTATAGAATAACAAGCAACTTTAAGCTTGAAATCCTTATGAGCACTCTTATGGATGTAAGACATCCGTGCTATCTTAGGTCCTTCTCCCCAATTCTTTTGAAGCTCGTGACCTCCTTCTTAAAATCCCTAGCACCGCTCTGTCATAAGCACACTGCCTATCAAGGTTCTAACTCAAAATCGCTTCTCTGAGACACTAAGCTTCATGGAGATAATTAATCTCTTCACTTTGATTCTGCACAACTGTACTCAATTGCACATTCCTGTCAAGCACTGCCAAATACAATGCTCTCACTGCATCTGGAGGTATTGATTCTAGTGTAGGTACCACCGTAGTGATAACCGATGTTACCTCCATTTTCTCCTCCTCATAGACCATCATATTAAGATATGACACTATATCCATATCTCCTTTGAGTAGTCCTCCTCGAAAAAGTACTCCCTTGTTTGAGACCCTCTAGAATCACTAATCGTACCTCACTTAAGCATAGGTATAGGCTCTACTACTGTTCACAATTTCTTCGCTCACCAAGCGTGTATATCTCTATACATCAAGCTATCGATCGACATCCTACAATAACACATATGTTGATTAGTACATACACACAATAGTATAAACACAAATCACATTTAATTTATTTAGGGTTACTTTTCATCTTTTAAATCTTTTGGTA
The DNA here is from genome assembly GCA_020205615.1 of Panax quinquefolius. Classification (NCBI taxonomy): domain Eukaryota; kingdom Viridiplantae; phylum Streptophyta; class Magnoliopsida; order Apiales; family Araliaceae; genus Panax; species Panax quinquefolius. The sequence continues at coordinate 34,299,851 of CM035174.1, read as the reverse complement.
CTGAGTTTCATCAATACCTTATTAACTCATTCGACTGAAGTAAAGCTTGAGTTTACTTCCTTCAAACTTTTCTTCCTTAACGAGGTTATTAGCCTAAGGTTCTTCCCCCTATAAGTTTTATAACCTAATGCTTTGATACCAACTTGTGACGCCCCACAAATTCTGGTCTCTTCCAACCCGACAGATGATGCTTCACGGTGCTACAGTTCACACAAACATTCAATTGAAATGCCACAAAAGAACGACTATGTCTTATATATTCCAAAATAATATTATCATACCCTAGGTTCTTTATAACCGTTACATTTGTTCTTGTCATAATATCAAATATTATCATTACAAACCTATACTATTACATAGGTAATCTACAAGTTCGCCTTAGCCTTCACTTTATCCTTGTTGAATCCTTTCGTCCGATTCGATTTAAGTTTGCATTCATATGGTTCAAGTAAGAGTGAGCATAACAAGCTCAGCAAGTAGAACAATTTCTTTTAAATGACATGCTTGAAACATAGGAATAGTATATCTTCAGTAACTGGATAATAGTTATGAAGTACTATCAATAATTCAAAAGAGCACTTCTTTTCCTTCAAAATGTTTTACAATAACAATATTGATAAAACATCAATTACGTCCAAGACCATGAGCATTTCATAATTTCTTTGAAAAGGACAACCCGACACTAAGTCCAGTAAGTCCCAGATATCTTTACGAGCACTTACGGGGATCACCCATAGTACTCTATGTTGATCAACACTACATCCATTAAACGTATGTACATTTAAGTTTTGGCAACCTAGCGTGCCCATCGAATAATCGATGAAAAATACATTTGTTTATTCATAACCAAGCTTACCTTGAATCCGTACCAAATAATTGGCGTAGGATAGCGTTAGCAATTCTATATTGAAAGACTTGTAAATAAATCAATCAACTCTTCATGATTAGTCTAGCCGAGATAAAACTGGCATCGACCTTTTAGTAAAACATTTCATGCATCTCATAACATGAATTACAGAAAACATGGCTAACACGAAGGTTAGACAAGCGTTTAAGAAAAACTTGCCTTCAGCTTCTGCTACAGTATAATAACTTTTCCTTTGAGTCTTTACAGTCTCTACAATACATAAACACATAACATACCACATTAGGTCATGAATGAACATACATGATTCCTAATGAATCTTACCCTTCATCTCAATCTAAATCCTGACTTAGATTGTTATTATTGGTTAAAACCACCAGTCGTTCTTTACATTGTTCTTACCAACTTCTTTCCCTTAAGCTGGAATCGTTCATTAATACAACTCGTTTTGAGTTAATCATCCTCCCTCACTACTTATTAACGTTATAACATCACTAATAGAGACTCAATCGTTATTGGTCACGCATACTCTTATTGCTTACCATTCACGTTCTCATTCAATTGTCTTATATTCAACGTTTAATCATCATACATTAAGTGTCTAACAATGCTATAATAATGTTATATTAACACCTTAGTTCATTACTAATGTGTTATCTTTCCTTCTATACTTGTAAACATTCATCATCGTCTAAACCCTTGGGTCATGACTGCTAACTTTCACCCTTCCTTCTTTTGTCGTATTGCACATGAGTTAATAGTGAGTCTTGTGGGACTTTCGGTCTTTCATGCCATGAGTCCTTGCTTTCTTAAATGTCGTATTTGCATTTGAAAGTTCGATGAAGTTCGAGAGGTTCATTCGTCGTATTTGGCAAGCTTCATCTTTAACCTTGGGTTGGGTAGCATACCAACTTGACTACTGTGTTTATAGAAAAATTTTGCAGATTTTCAACTTTGCAAAATTCCCAGACGCATAACTTCTTCGTTATAAGTCCGAATTGACTCGTTCAAAAGCCTATCAATATCTTATTGGACTTTACAATTTCTTACACAATTCTACAAATTCAATACATATGGCTTAAAGCCTTATAACGTATAATTTATGTATTAATCTCGTATTCTAACTCATATACTTAATCATATACGACATACCATGCTTCATTCATACTCGTATAACACCTCATATCATACTCGTATTCACTACTTTGTACAATACCCACGTATTATACAATCATTACTTTAATTCATTAATCGCATTTAAATTACTTCTCGAAATTCATTTTCCCTAATCGTTAAGTTTTAAGTCCGCAGGCAAAAAACTGCATTTGCCATAACTGAAATATTATTGGATATTCTGTCTCACCTCGATATTCTATCATTACGTATTTCTCGGAAGTTCAAAAATAATTCCCGAGCAAAAATGCGTGAATAGTGTTTTCAGAAAATTTCTCGAAAAACTTTTATTTTCGTCTTGGAAATTCAAACACTTTAATTCTACCACATAGCCAAAATACTACAACGTTCCGACATATCTAGGTCATAGAAAGACCTTCCATTAGCTTACTCCCATAAATAATCAATTAAATTTATTTAATCCATATAATCAAAATAAAAATTTAATTCTCAAAAATCCAAATTTTCTGGGGGCGTTACAACAAAGATATAAAAAAGATATAACCAAGTAGGAGAGAGACTGGGATAAAGAAAAAAGAGGAGAGACCAGAGAGAGATCAGATGCAACAAACTCCCATACAGAGCACGTTACAAGGAGATGGAGAAGAGAGGATACATTATTCATCCACCATTAACCTAAGGGATGATCCATGGAAGAAGATGGATCTAGAGATTTAGAAAGATAAAAGAAAGGAACACTAAGATCCATAGGACTTTTATCTTTCCTAAGATATGTGATGCTACTTCAAGTGTTGCCATACTCTCCATCACGCTCTTAGAATGAGCTACTTCCTAGTCAAACAACCAACCAAAAAGTCCATTTGATGGTCATCGTTTGTGGATATTTATTTTCCTGACAAGTATTCCTTTTATTGTTTATTTTGTCTTGTAATATTGATAGTGTCGACTGTAAGACCCCAACTTTTATGAATAAAGATGAATTTTCTATAAATATCATTTTTGAATATTATGGAATGAATTTGATATAATGTTATAATTGTGGGTAATATTTATAAATTTTACAAAGTACGCAAGTTGTTATATAATATTCGATTGGTCGGGGAATATTCATTTTAACATGAAATATTCGTACAACGACACAATCATTGGTGGACCCCACAACGGAATTATTGTCGGATTAAAAAAATGACAAAAATACTTTATGAAAATAACGGCGGAAGTTTTACCGTTAAGCTTTGTTGAAACACCGGTGTTAAAGAAATACGATGTCTGGCGTAGTTGCACGGTGTGGCACATGATATTGATTATTGATGCTTACGTGAGAAGTCACTCGGTTTTGTTCAATTATTATTACGATAATTCTTTGCGATAAGTATCTCACGTTATTTGATTCAATTATTGTCAATATTTTATAATCAATAATTGAGATGACAAAGTTATTAATATTATTATTTGTAATATTAACGATGTCTAGAAGTTACATCGAGGAGATGTTTGGTCATCTAATTGCTTGCGCCCGATGAGGAGAAATCATTATTGAAAGCCCCTCTTTCACAGGATCGACACGGTCGATTAATATTGTGAATTATAATAATGATGATGAGTTTTGTTTTATTGGTATTATTAATGTAATAAAATGAAATTTTTTTATATATAAAATGAATACTTTTATAAAGTTATTCGTTTTATTAGACTAATAGTAAAATCTTTTATATATAAAGCAGAATACTTTTATAAAGTTATACATTTTATTAAACAATAATTAGAATATATTATATTTTATTATGCATAGTGTTTTGATAGTGCTGCGTAGTGTTTCAGATAGTAAAATCTTTTTATATAAAAAATGAATACTTTTATAAAGTTGTTCGTTTTATTAGATTATAAATAGAATATATTATATTTTATTGTAAACCAATCTGGACCGTCTGTTTAAAAGTAAATCAATACAGATTGCTCAGAGTTAGTTCTTATGCGATCCATTCTTCTATAAATGAAAGCTCATTCCTTCATTATTTCTTACTTAATTCATTTGAAACAGAGAGAAACTATAGAGAGAGTTCTTCTTCTATAATCTTGAGCGTATTTCTTTAGAGTTTAAGAAAGCTTTGAGAGTAGTGCAAGTTTTCTTTGAGTATATCCTTGCCCTACCGACCAAAATACTCTTCTTTTACGGTAATGGATATTATTTGTTGTACTTTCATGAGGGTATTCTTTCTTTCTTATTCGTGAAGAGAACTTACGTTATTCTATTCTTTATTATTACATTGGAATAACTTTGTATCTACGCGGGATACCCTATACTTGGTGAAATTCTTACATTATTCCATTCTTTATCATTATGTTGGAATAACTTTGTTTATGCAAGTACCGCATACATGGTGAAATTCTTACATTATTCCATTCTTTATTATTCATTGGAATATCACGTCGGGTCGCGTATTACGCTTTGACTGGTTCCATTATTTATTATTCGTTAGAATATCTTATGCGTGTTTCGCGTGACTGGTTCCATTATTTATTATTACATTGGAATATCCACGTCTCTGCGTTACGCGTGAATTGGTTCCGATTATTTATTATTACATTGAAATAACACATGCAATGCGATTCTATCGCATGCTTGGTGATTTCTTTTGTTATTCCATTCTTTATTATACTCGGTTGGTTAAAGTTTTGACTTCTATACTCCATGAAATTAGTGGAATATCATTTATATTTGCGCTTCATCCAGTATCTTTTCATGGAAATATTCTTACGAGCATTCTTGAATTTTACTCTACAAAGAAGTATCGTGTTGACAATTTGGACGTTATTGATTCTGGATAAATTAATTCTTGAACTTGTTTTATTGAATTCTTATATCATTGTCATCATCCTCATGTTTATATTATGTTGAAAGTCATCGTGGGCCTGTAGTGCATAGATGGACTTGGTATGATTATACTGAGGGATTATTTGGTATAATCATGGGTAGTAATGTTACAAATGATGTGGTAAAAGGTCTCATTAGTGATGAATGCATTGATGGACGGTTGTTGGCATGATCATGACCATATGATGAATACACGAATATCCTTGGTAAAGTAGTGCATGGATAATTTGTGGTCGTGATACTAATGAATATCATTGGTAGTAGTCTGAGGATGATGTGGATTATTTATTAAGATGAGTCTCAATGATAAAAGTCATGAAAACCTTTTAAATCATAGAAGATAATAGATTTTATTCTCTACTTGACTCATCTAATGGATTGCTTGTTCATTACTTGATTAAACTTGATGTTTGTTATATTTTATCGGTTTAACCTTTGTTGAAGGCTAATGATAATTTATTACGCATTATCTTAGTCATAATATTTTTCTTTGGGCTAGTTGAGCTCACCCTTTTGCTTTCATTGTTCTCTTGAGGAAATGAGAGCGTAGCGAGGGGACTAGTCGGGGAGCAGTGATGATGGTCAGATAATAGCATTAGTAGTCTTCACTATTCTACATGAAATAGTGTGATAATAAATGTAATGAGGACCCCATTGAGTTTGTATATTGTCTAGATGACAATATTTGTATTAAAACTCCAGCATATGTTTAGTCGTATTTTACACGACTGTTGTATAATTAAGTTGTATTTGAATTTTGTACCATGTATTTGACGACTCAACATGGGTGATGTATACCTATTTTGGGGGCGTCACAGTTGGTATCAAAGCTTAGGGATATGATCCCTGGCTAAGATGGGAGAATAGAACTAGGAGGGGAGAGACGGGGAATTCCTTCGCTAGTATGACCTACCTAAGTTTATTTGGTATTTAATTGGTCGGTCAGAATATAAGGATAATATGTTACATGTCAATTAACCTTTGTTTTGTGGCAGTATATGAAAATGACATCTAAGAATGTTGAGAATAGCAATGGAGCACTGAGTGATAGTTGATTCACCACATATCAATAATCGAGGATAATGCATCGGGAAGGCGGCAATCCTCATGCAAAACAACAACCTTGACCAAATGATGAATGATGGAATGTTCAGAGGCTTTATGCAATTCATGCAACAAGCAGTGAGAGCGGCTCTGTCCAAAATGTAGGTGGAAACTTTGGAAACTCTCGGGAATGGTCCGCTAAATGATTCAAGGAGCTGGGACTCTTGGAGTTTATTTGAGAGCCAAAACCACTTAAGGCGGAAGCATGGATAAAGCAAATCACCAAGATATTTGATGTCTTGGGATGCTCAGGAAGCAAAAGGTTCCCTTCACGCCTTTATGTTGCGAGGAGAGGCGATTCTTTGGTGGGAATCGGTAAAAGCGTACTCGACTTGCTTGCATGAAGATGTCTTGGGAGAAGTTCCAAGAACTATTCAAAGACAAGTACTTTCCGAAAATATTAAATCACATAAAAGAGGTAGAGTTCATCAAGTTGGAGCAGAATAATATGACCTTGTCAGCATGATGAAGCTAAGTTTGCGAGTTATCTCGGTTTTGCGTTCCACTGGTGGATAATGAAGAGAGAATGACGCGGATGTTTTAAGAGGTTTAAAAGCTAGGAGATACGTCAACATCTTATTTCTCATAAAGCGTGTTTGTATTTAGGATGTTGTAAATAGGGCTCGATTAGTAGAGCGATAACGAGTCAACCTGAACCAAAAGAGAAGCGGTAATCCAAGAAAATGATAATACTAGTGAGAGTAGTCATCAAAGCGGTGACAACAAGCATGGAGGGAATCAACAGGCCCGAAGTGGTAACCACTTCGGTGGTAATCATGGCCAAAACAATAAGAATGGACATTTCAAGAAGAGGAGATTCAACAATGATGGAAAGATGTCAACACCAGCACCTGTTGTTAAGGAAGGAGAATGACCACCTATCATATGCTTCAAATACGGAGGAGGGACACATCGGCCCAAAGCTGCTGGCGATCTTGAGTCAAAGCGTGTTATAATTGTGGAAGAGAAGGTCACTTAGCCAGATTTTTGTCGTTCACCGAAAACAAGTTAACTAGGATGGAGGCACCAAAGGTCAGTCCCGGAAAAGTCAAGCCCGATAGTCTGAGGAGGCGTTTGTTGTGACCTCCGTAAAGCAAGGAACCCGAATGAGGTGATCACGGGTAAGCTTATCATAAACTCTGGCGAAGTCTATACTTTATTTGATCTGGGTTCTACCCATTCTTTTATTTCTCCTACTTGCATTTCAACGATTAAATTTGACTCCGGAGAAATTAGACTTTGACTTATCTATGGAAACTCCGTTGGGAGAAACTTTCATTACATCCACTGTTTATAAATCTTGTTTGGTTCAAATCGGTTCCCTCACATTACCTGTCGATCTTATTTCATTGAAAATACTTGCATTTGATGTGATTCTAGGGATTGATTGGTTAACTATTCATTATGATAAAATTGATTGTTTTCGTAAGGTTGTTAGCTTTCATATTCCTAATCAACCTATTATGCGAATTCAAGCGACCAAACCATTAAAATCAATCACGGTCATCTCAAGCCATAAAGCTATTCGTTTATTGAAAAACGGATGTCAAGCTTACTGATGTTCCTTCATCATTTGAGTCAGCAACTAGGGCATTCACCTTCTCACGTTTTGGGCATTCCTTCATCCAATGGGGACCCCCACATAGGAAACAACATTTGCTCATGTCCATCACCTTTAGGCTTTGACTGTTTCTCACCACCTTTCTTCGATTTCTTGTCTGTCTTTCCATCTTTGAAATCGCCTTTGTCTTTCTTTCCCACTTGCTTCTTTTTGCCATCAGCGGCATTTGGGCCAGAGAATTTATAGTCTACAAGACTGTCAGCCGCTGCAATTGCTGTGGGCAGGTCTTTGACACCTTACCTACGCATTTCAGTCTGCGCCCACTAATGCATACCCGACATGAAATTGAACATTTTGTTCTCCTCGGACATGTTCTTGATGTCGACATCAGCCCCTGAATTCCTTCCGTCTCTCGAACATATCTGATGCATTTTGAATGCTTGAACTATCCCTTGCCCGGCCGTGAAGTATTAAGAGGTGAAATTGATCTTTCGATTCCTTCTTGAGAACTTCACGTGTCTCGATCTTAGCTGCCTACTTAACATCATCCTCGGTCAAGGTTCACCACAAAGTTTAGCATCCTCCGTCGGTGCATTACTTATAATCGTGACCTTCTCTCGGTGCAGGATATGGGTAGCCACTGAAAATTGCTCCATGTCCCTTAGAAGGTTTCGATTCCTTAACATTAGGTGCCTCCAAAAGTTTGGGTTCGGGAACTCTCGACTTGGTGGCGTCCATCTCCACCGTTGGACCACTAGCGCGTACGTCCCAACCGGCGCCGTGTCTTGGTCATTTTCTCGAATCGTTCAAAAACTTCGAGGGTTCGATTTGACACAACCAACACATCGACAACTATGTCGTCCATCTTCTTATTGAACTCACGACATATTACGCCGCTTGTATGCGAAGGTTCTCGAAGAGCATATGATGCTACGATTTGGTCATAACGAACCTTCTCTCCTGACCAACCGCATGCCCACATAAGTTTCCGGCAGCGGCAACTTCTCTTGCGGTTCATTGATCGGACTTGTATTGTTACGCCCGCCGTTCTCTAACGAAGCTCACGATACTAATTGTCACACGGTGTCTGATCGACACTATATTTTTCCGTCATGTTCTCCTTATGATGCCTTTGGTTGTGACCCGGTCGTATTATCGACCCACCAACCTGCGATCATATTTTTGAGCCCGCGCACTGCTGAAGCGACCACGGTGTTTTACGGAGATGACGTCCGACCTTTTATTGCTCACTCGATATGAGGAATCTGATATATGACTAGGGGCTCGCGGACTCACACTTACTCGGTGATCTGCGCTGCGCTTGCCGTATATTGTAGTCCTCATTATTGAATGAGCACTAAAAAGGTGGGATGTTATCTTAAACTTTTCTTAATATTTAATTAACTTTAATTGTAAAATATAAACATGGATGGATCACATAAACGTAATGAAATTGTGATGATTGAACGTCTGAATCGTTGAGATGGCAACAATCGTTAGTGCAATTCTGAATTGAATGGTGGTAAAAGATCGACTGCTGAAATTGAAACCGTGAATTGATCGAAAATGATGGTGGTATCGGCAGTGAATGACATGACTGACGAAGATGGACACCTGGTTGAATCACTGCTAAAGTGTGAAGGCTTTTGTATGGGGCGTAGATATACCGTGGTTGCCCGTATCTGCATGTCGCGTGATGGCGGCAGAAAATGTAAATGTAAATGGGCGGTGATATTAATGGCGACAGGAACGTGAATGTTGAAAGTGAGAGATGCCTCTCGATGCCGTTGGTGGTAGCGGCGATTTGAAAGCATTTGAAAAAAAATGCGTGAAATCGATTCGTTAATGTTCATGTCGAAAATAGAATTGTTGTTCATGAACCGATGGGCGGTGAAATGTAAGCGAAATGTCAGGCACTGGATGCGGCGGCAGTGATATAAATTCTCTAAAGATGAGAAAGAAAAACGGCTGAATTGAAAGATGGAACGAAATCGAAAATGGTGACAACGATCGAAACCTAAAGGTGATGAACGATCGAGGGCAGAAGCGAAAGGTTTTGCATGTGGGAAGTCCTATCCGGATGAAGGAATGCCAACGTGAATGAAGGTAATGCCTTAATGTTTTCGAATGATGAAGGAACATTAGAAGGACCACGGATGAACCCTTTGCAACTATTAGGTACTTTGCAGACCCAAAAGGCAAAGACACCCACTCCGCGTGGACTGATGTATGTATCGGTGGTTGTAAATGGTAGAGATGTGCTGGCGATGGTGGACACTGGTGCTACCAACAATTTTGTTGCTGAAATGGAAGTGGAGAATTTGAAGTTGGACTTGCAGCGAATTAAATTTAGTACGGCGAACCACCCACAAATAGATGGTCAGACTGAGAGAATGAATCAGTTGCTCGAGGAATATCTGTGACATTATGTGATTGCGAGTCAAAACAATCTAATTTGAAGTCGCGTGAACCAAAGACAGATTTTGCTATAACACATCAATCTTTTTGCAGCGGGTATGAGTCCCCTTTGAAATTTGAGCATAGGCTTCGACCCGAGGACTCGAATGATGTGGCGGTGCGGCGTGACTGAGGTAATTGTCCTGCTTTGCTATCGGTTTCTAAGAGCTAAACGAGTTGCTTGAGATATGCAGACGAGACGATCTGAGCAAAGCGGTGAGAAGGATGAAGAAGTATGCGAGATGCACAGGTCATTTGGAATTCAAAGTGGGAGATATGGTGTTGCTGAAACTAACACCTCAGATTTGGAAGAAGATCAGTAGTAAGTTAGTGCATAGAGGATTGGTTCCAAAAGTATGACGGCCCATTCAAAGTGCTAAAGAAAGTTGGGGATGTGGCTTATAGACTGAAGCTTCCAGACAGATTGAAAGTACATCCAACGTGGGGCAAGGCGGGACGCCCATATAACATGTCAAGCCAAGCCTTGGCACTCATTTTGTGGGGCAAGGCGTATGTGTGCGGCAGTGAGCAACAGCGTGCGACAGCAGGCGGTAGCCAAGGACGTTGGGAGCACTTAGTCGACAAACAAGTTGACACTTAGTCAGTTGAGCAACAATGAGCAGCGTTGTGCAGCAGTGGGCGACACTAGGCAGCAACTTGGGTCATTGTGCAGGAAATGGGCTATGTAAGAAAACTAACAAATCTACATGATTTGCATTATGCTTCCTCAGACAAGTCTGATGTCTAGTCGTGACACGTTGGAAATTTTCATAAGTGCTACTATAGGGGGTGCTCTGTGAAGGTCACCTGGGACCATGGGCAGGTGCCATGGGCGAAGCGTGCTGGTCGTTGGGACATTGTTGGGCTCCCTTACAACAATGTCAAACATCAGATTGTTGGCTTGGATCAAATCAAAAACTTATTCATGGGTTGGGCATGAACGAGCAAGAACGTTGGGCATGGCATGGCATGGGATGGTGCCTAGCATGCAACAAGGCTAAAGCATGTGGACGGATCGTAGGAATTTGGGCGTGCTTGCAAACTTGGATGACACCTTGGGCAAGTATTTGGGCTAAATGGACAGAGCATCTTGTGGCAACATGTTGGGCAACTTCGTGGGCTGAGACATCAACAATGTGGGCTGACACTGTGGGCAAGGACATCAAAAAGGTGGGTTGACACTGTGGGCAGTTGGGTCTTACTCCCCTCACTCTTGCAACACCGCTTTCATTGTTGCTTCAACCGACTAAGTGTTAACTCGTTTCTTGACTAAGTCGCGCTTAACGCCTTAGCTACTGCTATCTCTGACGTTCTTTGCTCACTCATCAAGACGTCACGCCTTGCCCTCTCAGGCTTGGCTTGGCAGGCTATCTAGGCGTTCCGCATGCCAAGTCCGTGTCAACCCTCTAAAGGGGCTAACACTAAGGGTCAAAAATTTCATTCAAATCTATTGTATTTGGGTGGTCTTTATGCTCGTTTAGATGAAGTTAAATCTGCATATGAAAGATTTGTAGGTAGATGTAGAGTAGATACTTTTGTTGATGCTTTCTTCTTGTAATTGGTTATGTGGGACAATGTTAATGAAGATGGGTCATTATACCCTAGGGTTTTCTTTTGGAGTGGGGCTAGGTACATGAAGTCCCCTCCATTGATTAAGTTGGTTGATGATATAGATGAATTCTTTCCTCGCCCTTATGCCACACCATTTCCCAAGTGCGAAGGGATTATAAGTTGCCCTGAAGAAGATATAGTTTTATCTTTCACTGCAAGAGAAGATGTTTTCTAAAGAGTTTCTATTATTGATTACTTTCTTCTATCCTTGCTTGTTACTTGATTTCCAAAGCACCTCTAGGCAGCGGAAAAGGGTCCTCTCCATTTCAAGTAAATAGAGACTCTCCATTTCAAGTCCAGATTTAAAATGTGCTCTCTCTCCTGTCAGCATGATATCACATTCCAACACATTTTAAATCTAGACCATGAAATGGAGAGTCTCCATTTACTTGAAATGGAGAGGATCCTAGTCCCTAGGCAGCGTGGAGAATATCTTTCATGCTGGTGTGCTTATAATCCACATAAGGTTGTTAGGCAGTTTGACTTTGACTTGATGAATCCCACCCCAGGACTAGCATTTCCCGAGGGCGCTTCATTTGATGATCTCTGCAGTCAGTTTGCATATCCTATGTGTAAGACTATTCATCTATCAGTTTGTGGATGTCATTATCCCTAACATCCCTTCAATCAGCAAGGAATGGTGATATATTGGCACGAAGTTGTGACTATATTTAAGGAGTTTAAGGATGCTCCAGCCATGCAATTGGTGGCTCAACCACTCCTTGCTTTATAAACAAGAATGAAGCAAAGGTAGAGAAACCTACTCCTCTTCAGCAACCTATCTCCTTTCAGAGGGGTTTCTCTAATCCTTCACTTCATCTTATAATGTTGTTAGGAGCACAAGGAAGAGGTTGGACAGATATACCCCAAACCACTCCCCAAAAGGTAGCCTCAGTCTCTTCCTCCAGTCCTCAAGGGGTACAACTGTGCCCTGAGTAGGATGAGTTGATCAAGGTATAACTTGGTTTCTTCTTGTACTCATCATGCACACATTTGTGAGCATAAGCACGTGTATATATTGACCTTCATTCATGGCTTGAGATTGATAATAATTGCTTGATTCTTGTGGTAGGACTTGGCGAAGAAGAAGAAATCCCAGAAGAGAGAAGGAATCTGCTCCTTTCTCCTAAGATGAGGCTAATAAAAGCAGTAGGGTCAGGGTGGCTAGGTGTTTTACATTGCATTAGCTTGAATGAATATATTAACAACAATATATAATAACATTTGGTTTGGTTCAAACACACTGGGGGCATTCTAACCACATTTATATACTCCCTCTGAACATCAAAAATTGGCTAAGTTCAACTTTTAAGTCGAATTGACCAATTTTGTAATCAAAATTTATACTATTTTCTTTTAAATATAGGTGCAATAACTATAACCAATAGAAACTACAACAAATTAACTACTACTTCCAAATTTCATGATTTTGAAAATATAAATAAATATGCTTAATTTTTAACTCTAAAATTGGTCAATTTAACTAGAAAAAACAATCTTAAGACAATTTTTGAGGGACAGATGATATATTATGAGGTGTTTGATAAAAACAGAATGAATCTGAATATGAATCTGAATGAGTTGAATCTGAATAAAAAAAGTTGTTTGATAATTGACATGTCTGAATGAGTTGAATTTGAATCTGAATGAAAAAAAATTATTTGTCTGAAACATCTGAATAACATATTTTTTATTATTTTACCTCTAAAAAATTCAAAATTATTGTAAATTTATTTAATATTACTTAATATAATACTTAATGTTGTAAAAAAAACTTCATTCAGCCCATTCAGCCAAAAAATGATACTAAACCATTCAGCCCAAATCGTCTGAATGGCTGAAAAATGGATGACCGATTCAGCCATTCCGACGATTGGTTTGCCATTCAGACAATTTTTCTTTTCAAAACAGACGCACTGAATGGCTGACCAATTCAGTCATTCAACCCTAAACAAACAGCCCCTTACTCTCCCTCCATCCTCAAAAGGATAACTAAAGTGGTAAAATCTTGTCCTCAAAAGCATGACAAAAGTACTATATAAATTTTTATTTCGACAAATTTATCATTGACTTACTATCATATTTTACTTACCTCAATAGTCGATCCCTCATATCACTATTTCTCTCTCTATCTAAAACTCAATTAAATATATTAACCCATACAAATATCAACTCATCACAATACTTGAGGACAAGGGCATATATATATATATATATATATATATACTCTCCTAATTTTTTTACTATCTTTAATTTGTGTAAAAATTGTACTTCAATCATCTTTTGGGAGCACAGATGGAGTAATAGATAATCACTTAAATATGTCATTTCTAAAATTTATATGATATGTAATTTTTAAAGTTTATACGTGCTTTGTTCTCCGAAAGCATTTTAAAGATCAGTCAATATATGGATCCAAAAACACTTTTAGCTTAATCAGAAAATTTATACTTATATTATAAAAAGAAATAAAATCTCATACCATATAACCTTAACTTTGTCATTAATATTTGTATAAGCACTTCTAAAATTTTGTAACTAAACCATTAATAACTTTCTTATAAAAGTATATTTGAACAAAATTCTACAATTAAAAGTAATTCATCTCACCTCTCCACACAGCACAGCTCCACCAAACAGGCAATCTGTTAGAACCTCATTAAGTCACAAAAACTGGAATGCCTCTGTTAGAACCTATATTAAGTTACAAAAACTAGAATGAGGCATAATTTGATAAATTTACATGGAGGCAAACTTCAAAATCAGGCTAGCCAATCTTTAAGTTATGCACATAATTACATATAACTCATACCTTCTTATCATTCTTCTGGGATTGATGAACTTTATTGCAATGTCATGGTGCTACTAGAAAGAAAATCCCAATACTTATTTAGCATGTGATCAGTCGGTCTCACCTGTTCCCACTTTCCGGTGCAGAAGATTGCATATGCATCCGCTGCATATCTGATGATTCAAAGGGGAAAGTTTGATCATTTAATTTGTAAAGACTAATCAACTTGACAACAGCATGGAATCAAAAATAAAAATAATGGCAACTTGCTTTCCAATCCCATGTAATTCAGTGACATAGGTCCAATGTTCTTCCAAATATTCTTGAGAAAAGCGTTGAATCATCATCGCCCTCTTCTTCTGCAAACCGAGTGATTTAATCACCTTTTCTATCTCCTCTGTGGCGATCTCTGTAGCAATCTTTGCATTTGGACAAAGCGTGAAAAGGTCCAATATAACTCTTCTAGCCTTCGAAGTTTGAACAGGTCAAAAAAATAAATCTATCAGTAGACATGTTGCATCTTATTCAATGGGGGACAAAATCAAGTCCAACCAACGTATAATTAAACTTGATGGAAAAAGCAATATTTTGGTCATGTGATACCACTTTGGATTTCAAGGATGCATAACTGCTTTATAATAACTTCTACAAGTAGATAAGTAGGTACAACTTCTCAGGATTAAAAGCCACAATATCCATCAACTACTCAAAAGGGTAAACATCATAGCACTGCATTTAACGCTTGAAAATTGACTAATATTAAAGCTGTTTTAATATATAAATCCCAATGATAAATCTATCAAACATGATATATCTGTTCATTTTAAGTTATTAAATCAAGAATGAATAAGAACACCCTTAAAGATGCTCAGAGCTGGAAATAGACGGAGTTGTTTAGTAAGGAGAGGAGAAAAGAGTTTAGAACTTCCAACAGTTGTAGAGTTGTAAAAGACACTACCCTATCCAAGCTTCAAGCCTCTTACTCTAAATTTGTTGCAAGAAATGATGGATGGGATAATACTATTTGTGCTAACTTATTACGATTAGTGATGTAAGACAAGATGGAGGAAGGAATAAAGGAGGTTAAAAAGGAGATAAAGAGGCTAAAAGCCACAAAGCACAAAACTTAATTTAATAATAATATCAATAATTCAATATATGAACAATAATGATAGAGTATATCTCTTTAAATAGGACTAAAAAAACGCTAAACTTAACGAAAAAATCATAAGTAATCTAAAAAGGAAACAGATCCCTAATATTAATCCAGTAATGGACTACTATAAATAAAAGCTCTAAAATAATCTACCTAATAATTAAATATAATAATTACAGTATCTTTTTCTCTAGATAATAACGTAATATATTTAATAATAGCAAATAATCTTCTCTTTGTTTCATCCGCATGAAAAAGTCTAAACTAATACATAACATACATAATAAACATAAATCATCCATGTTGATGACGATGCATGGATTGATCCCATCAGGTAAATATGATGATCGGGTATGGTTAGTGGATTTTTTTTTTACAGCAGGTAGCCAGTTACATATCGTTAATAGAGTCAAACCTTGGAGTCACTTCAAAGAAGAGAAAAGCATGACGTGATTAAGATGCAAATTGTCTAATCTTGTCAGCTGTCCTTCTATTTACACATAATACAAAGACAGCAACAAATTTTGAACTTGTGAGATGAAATACATGTTTTAAAACTACCAAACCATGTTTATTATATTTAGTGTGCGCCAATAAGCTTTTACACAAAATAATCCAACCCTCTCATAACATTGATGAAGGTCGCGAATATTTCAATTGGAACAATAAGCTTATCTGTGTGTAGAATTGTATAGAATGTCTAAACAATATAGAATGAGAGAGTGGTACAAAGCAAAGGTAATTTAAATCTGCTATTCTTTATGGCGGAGTTATCACCTAAAACAAAAGCTGTAAAAGCTACGGAACTACACCACCAGCAAACAACAAACCCAAAAGTAGTCAAAAGAACACCAAACATAAGAACTCAACACCCAGTAGCCCAGTAGGTTATTGAAAATAAACAGAACAATCCCCCATGACGCGGAGAGAAAAGAATCTAAGAATGCATGTACAATTCAGAAATGCATGTACAATTCAGAAATTTGTCTGCCTCCCTACCAATAAAACCATATAATGTACATTGTTCAGTATTAGGTACAAGCTTTGCAAATAGTCTACACATAATGCCCTCAAGAATTAGTAGATAAATTTTGTGAATTATTTCATACTCAATTGATGTAGTTAATAAAATCTGAACGGTTGATTTTATTTAATTGATCAGCAGCAAAAAATAATGTTGGAACTCACAAGAATCTGCAAAGAATGGATTCGACTACCCTTGTAAAGTCATCAAGAAATGAAGCACTTGCCATACAGCTTTTAATAATTGATATTGTAATAGGCGAGTCAATTAAATCCAAAAGCATCATTAAACAATAATCCCTCTATCCACCAAAGGATGGCACCACACAAATTAAGAAAATTAGTTTAGAGGAGAGAGTATAGTGTATGTTCCAGATTTACCCTTACACTTGAATATAAAATAATGCACCCCACTTAAGTACTAAGAGCTAATGCTTAAATATAATAACGGTCCCCACTTAAGTAATAATGGGTAGTCATGATTACTTTGAGGGTAATAATGTCTTTGTAATACCAAATTATGTTCTTAAGTCATCCTTTTGTTGACAAAATATGTGCCATCCTTTAGTGGACGAGAGAGTAGTATATAACACTATAAGCCTGCAAGGAGCATAAGATTAATAACTAAGAAAGGTAGTGAAAAAAACAAAAATCTAAGTCATCGATGAAGAAGTAGTCATATCATATTCAACCCCAAATGTGAATACAAGCCAAAAATCTAAGGCCACCAGTTGATCCACGCCCCATAATAGGTTATGGGAGTTACACCTTATGTTCTTCACCCTTAGACATAAAAAAACCAGTTTGAAAGATATTCCTTCTTCTAACCAAATCATGATGACTCAAAATCTTCTTTAACACAGTATTCAACCACCTTTCAGAGGAGTAATAAACAACATATTACCTACTATGGAACCAGAATTTTTCCCTTCTCCTTTTCAACAACCTAAATTGCAAAGGCACCTTAAAATGGCCACTTGTTAAGGCAATCCATGCAAGGAATCCTCACAAGCATCACCATTTACAGCATTCGCTAACATCAAAGAAAGCAAGGCCCACCTTCACAAACCTTGGAAGCCACAATATCTCTATCGGATTGCCTTCATAAGGCCATTCTGCACAACCCATATCCAAACTCCCAGGCAAAAAGGCTGTCCACTGGAAAATAGTGATCAAGATTCGAAGACTATCAAATATGTTTATGTATATTCAGATCATTTATAAGTTAAGCGTCCATTTAGGGTATGCTCATCATTTATACAACCTTACTAATTCCCAAAGTGACAAAATGTGTATAATTCAAACTTTAATCTTTCTTTTTTCGGAAAAAAACTTGAATCTTTCTAATTCTTGCAAATTCACGAAAAGACATAGCTTGTATATACGTCAACGAATTTGAGAAAACAAATGAAATAACAAGGCTACCTGCAAACCAGTTGTGCGATTAAGAAGCATGCATATCACCAAGACCCTCCAAGGATCATGGGCATGGTCCTCCTGGAGGAGATTGAAATGGGATCTAGGAGGCTTCCATGAGTTATCTGGACTTTTCCGGTGGTAAGCCTCATCTCGTTTCTGCACAGAAGAAAGTGCGGACTTAATTTTCTTTGCAGTTTTAACCTTTTCCTGCAGTAATGTGCTCTCAGTTCTGCCTCCAACTGACTCAGTAACTCCATTCTCCCTTTCTTTCTTTACATTCTGGAAGTATGGAGACACATTTATTTTCACTGAACATTTCTTCCCACATGGTCTGGGTTTTTTGATTCTCAGACGCTTCCCTTCTGTTAAAGCTACCTCTTCCCCGGTTGGGTGCTTGAAGTAAGGAGAACAGACTTGAACCTCTGCACCAGGTTTTTTGTGATAATTTTGAATCATTCTCTTTTTTTTGGGCAAAACCTTTTCAAGTTCAGTCTCATTTTCTTGACTCACATCTTTTTTGATGTTTTGATAAATTTTACGCAAACTCTGAGCCTCATTGGCTTGATCCTTACAACCCTCACCACCATTAATGAACGGATGGACCTCATTCTTGACTATGAAGTCAGGTTCTGCAGCCTTCTCGTTCTCCTTGTCCTCCCTTCTCTTCTCCCGCACAATTCCCTGGAAATAAGGACGACGAATTTGCATACGTTGAGTATTCTTCACATCTTCGCCCCTCCACTTCATTTCTCTACCACCCTTATAAGCAAATCGAGAAAGCATATCATCCAAACTTAACTTATTAGAGACAACAGGATCACCAAAACCATCATTCTCAGGAATCAAATTACTATTCTTTCCATCTACTGGGTAACTGGGCTGTATCTTCTCCTTTTCCAGATCCTCCTTTCTCTCTTCTTTCACTCTCTTACGTAAACAGGGAGCAATTGATACAATCCTTTTCCTCTTACTCTTTGTCTTCTCTCCACTACAATGAATATGTTCATTGGGAGAACTCAAATTCAATTTACTTTCATCTGTTTTCTCTGTACCCGTTAATTTTTCTATATAAGGAGATATAACCTCTTCATGTTTCTGACCCCTTCTCTTCATCTTCCCATATCCACGATTCCCATTAGTGTCTTCCAAAACCACATCCCCACTGGCTACACTACTCTTTGAATTCATCACAGAAGCAGGTTCTTCACCTTTCTGATCCCTCTTTTCTGAAGTAACTAATTTACCACAGAAGTATGGAGAACAGGTAGATACCCGAGATTGCTGAAATTCCTCCCCCTTTCCCTCATTCTTGATCTTCTTCTTCTTCTTCTTCTTCCCTTTGCCACCACTCTCACTAGTTTCTGGTAAAATAACGGCTTCACTGAGTCTGCAAATATTTGACTCGATATTTGCTTCAATATCTTTCTCATTGCTCTGTTCTAAATTAACCAGTTTATCATAAAAATAAGGAGAACAACTTATCACCTGAGATTGCTGAGACTCATCCCCATTTTCCTTACTTTTTTTCTTCTTCCTTCTTTTCCCACTTCTGTCACTGGTTTCTTGCATACTCTCAGCTACATTGGGTACACTAATAATTGTTTCAGAATGTTTATCATTCCTCTTTCCTATACTAACTACTTTATCAGAAAAGTAAGGGGAACAAGTTGTTACCTGAAATTGATGAAAATCTTGCCCCTTCCCCTTATTTTTGATCCTTTTCTTATTCTTCTTGCCGCTGCCTTCATTAATTGTCCTCAAAACAGTGACCCCATTTTGTACTTCGGCTTTGGCTTTCTCATCATCATCATTTTTCTTCTTTTGGATGATGGGTTCTAAGACAGTATTCGAATTTGTGAGTGACCATTCAACATTTGCGGAAATTGAGAAGTTGGGGTTCCTCTTCTCCCACTTCTCCTTCTCATCTGGGAGGAAAAATTCACCATTCGATCCAGAAGCAGATTTGGGTTTTCTCTTCTCATCTGGGAGGGAAAATTCAATATTTGATTCAGTAGCGGATTTGGGTTTTCTCTTCTTCTTCTCATCTAGGAGGGAAATTTCAGTATTTGATTTAGTAGGGGATCTGGATTTTCTCTTTTTCCTCTTCTCCTTCTCATCTGGGAGGCAAATTTCATTCTCATCTGGGAGGGAAATTTCAGTATCTGATATAATAGCGGGTTTGGGTTTTCTCTTCTGCTTCACCTTCAAAACGTTTTCTTCTGTCTCTAGGCGCATGTCTCTGCATTTCTCGAAATATGGAGAAACAATCATCTTCATCGTCTCCAATTTCTTCGATACAGCAATAACATTATAAATATTAGGATTTGTATTTTACTACACACTACTTTATGGCCTTATGGGGGTATTTGAAAGCAAGTTTTCAAGCCCTTGCTATAAACTCCGAGACATGTTTGATTGTTTGCGAGGATCGCGAGATTATAATTTATAGAATTATAGTTTTAAGATTATAATTTCAGAATTATAATTATAATGTTAAAATTATTAAACTATTTTATAATTTCAATATTAATAATCTTAAATTTAAATTTAAAAATAAATAAAATATTTAAAATTAATAATATTATTTCAAGTATAATTTTGCAAACAAACATAATTCAAGAACAAGAATAAAAGAAGATGGAAGAAGGTTCAAGTAGGAATTTTCATTTGATAAATCTCACACTTGATGTTTGTTTGTGTGTTAATTTTTTGCAAGTTAAAATAAAACGTGATATTATTTCATTTTTTTAAACTGAAAATTTCTTTCAACCTGAAAATTTCTTTCAACCATAATGATGGTTTTTAGATGTGTGTAATTGACAACAATATAAAATTTTAAAATATTTAATAAAGGATATTTGTTCAGATTATGGTGTGATGACTTTTTTGTAATATAAAGCTGTATAATGATAATGTTATATAAGAAAGAATTCGTAACGAGGATTGAGTTGTATATACCGATATCTACTTTGATAAGATGAATCGTAAAATAAATATAATACTAAAATTCAAAAAAAATTGTAAAGGTGTCGATTTAGGGAATAAAATAAAGAAGATAGAAAAGTTTTAAATTATACGCACTTTCAGCTATTATTTTATCTTAGTATGATATAAAGTTGAATCAAAATAGTATCTAACACACGAGGTTGAGATTAAATTAGTTCTGATTATGGATTAAGTTGGTCTCAATTTTGGGGTCGTTATCTTAATTCACCTGTCTCTATTCCGTCGGAGGCAAATATTGTTTGGTAAATTTTTGTTGCCTCTTAATGCATCTTAATCGGTAAGACAGAAACTCAAATTTTAACTATTAAGAGTTGTCTCTTAATAGTTTATTTAAAATTTATGGACAAAAATAGTCTTAATAAGTATTGTACTCCTTCAATTTTAAATTTTAAGATCATTCAAATACATTTTTAAATAACTCGGATGGTTAAAATGGTAAAATAGTGTTATTTAGATGTTTTACACTTTTTAGTTATCAAACAATTTTTTAGATTCAGATGTTATTTCTTTCAAATGATCTAATTTATTAAGATGTATTAACCATTCAGATTTTAATTACTCGATTTTATAAAATATTTACTAGTCTTTATACTCTTTCTAACTACAAAAGTAATCATAACGCTTTCTATCTCTTTATTGCACAAATCTCACCCTTGGTTTACACAGCCTAATGACAGTTGTAATGCCTTTAACTAACTATCTCTCATTTTCCCCCGCTTTTGTTCTCTTGATCACTAACATAATCAGACATTCAAGATGGATTCTTCTTTGCCCTCTTCGACTTCCTTATTTTTGATGAAATTATTAGCTCCTCTGGATCTTCATTTTCTACCTTGCTAGTTGAGCTTGCTATCTTCCCAACTTTCCATGTCATCTTGTGAATTATCTTCATTCCTTTCCATTACAGATGTATCAACATTGCTTAACTCGAAGCTCTCTCTGTCTCCTCATTTCTCCTTCCTCTTTTGCTCTGTATTCCTTTTATCACCGGTCTTTTCGTATAACGCAGTGGGTCAATGGCATAGTGATGGTCAACCGGCTGAATGACTCAATTTAGTCAAGTTTTTCGATTTTGGTCCAGACCAAATAGTTGGGATAAACATGTCCATAGTTACACAACAAATTCAACTATCTATTATGTAACGCACCCAAAATAGGTCCAATCCAACCAACCTATTCTGAGTCGTCAAAAATATGGTACAGAAAACAACTACAACTTTATTACTACAATTGTCGTGCAAAATACAATAACACATATGTTGTGAGTTTTGATACAAATATATACCAAATGTGACTCGTGACCCAAGTGACAAGACCTCACAATAGTACGCTTACATAAAAGTACAAATTAATAACTCATTTTAGAAATTAAAATCTTTGGGAAATGCTTAAGAAAACCTTCGTATATGGGAAATGAACACATCAGGTTATAATAGATATCATATGCCCACAAAATTATCCTTGGTCAATCTAATAAACCCCAAAGAAAAGCGAGAAGATTACTATCATATTCTTTCCAATGGTGAGTCTTCTCTCGACATATCATTATCTCCACCGTCTCTAATTGAGAATTATACTTTAACCAAACTCCAAGATCATATAGGTAGTGCTTGTAGATATACTCAAAGAAGTGGATGCAGCATAACCTTGTCTTTATGATAACACGAAGTCGCATGTCATTAGACATCTTGTATGATAATGGCAAAACACACTTCCAACGTTGGGTTCGCTTTCACCCTATTTGGTTCACCAAATATAACTACTAAATGATGTATAAAATACAACACACTTTTCTATCTTGTTTAGGAGAACTCTCGCACTAGAGACCATAGATTCTATTCTCCTGTTACCCTTGCTCGACCCAGCTACACTCTTATTACCTGAAAGGAATTGTGAAGCAAAAGGATGAGCACAACTAGCTCAATAAAGAATATTATGACTAAAGATAATTAAATTCTCAATACCCTTCATCAATAATAAATCAGAGATTTAGAACATGTGGTAGATGATAAAACTTTTCAACCATAGTTGCAGCGGAACGAGCAATCCATTAGAAGAGTCAAATAGACCATAAAGTCTATTATCTTCTCCATGTTAAAAGTCCATCAACAATGTTTTATCCCTGTAACATCTATCAACAGTTCTGGTCCACAATCATATGAATAACTCATAATCATAATTGTGGTTCTAAATTTCTCTTCTCATCCAAGACGAAGATAATTTTCATCATCACTGTCTTTTACCGAAACATCAAAGATCATGGTTATACCAAATCACAGCCATTCATAATCATACTAATAAATTCATCTTTGCACTACGGGCCAAAGATATTCATCAATCAGATTCATCTTTGCACTTCTAAGGCCAAAGATATTCAACAACAGTCATCTTCGCACTATAGGCCAAAGTTATTCATATCTCAAAGAAATACATAATCATTTCAGAATTTATATAAACCATAATTATAACCATGTTGATCAATTCACCTTGCACTTAAGCTAAAAATATTCCATTGTAAATTCAATGGTCATGATTATACTAGTCAACAATTCAACTTTGCACTACTGGGCAAAGAGAACCCATAGTCACGATCATACCAATACTTTACCCATCTTTACACTCAAGTCAAAGAGAAATTCCATCACCAGAGTTATAAAAATGTTATATATGATAAAAAAAATAATAGGATCAACAACTACATTTAATTTCAAGAGCAATATTCATAAATCAACGATAATTTGGTCAGAAAAAGAAACCAATTTTGTCGTGAATAGTACCCGTGAATAATAACTCGTGAATAGTAACTCATGAATAGTAACTCATGAATAGTAACTCGTGAATAGTAACTCATGAATAGTAACTTGTGAATAGTACTCCGTATTTGTACATAGTACCGTATACGTAAAAAATGTTATATACATAAATAGTGTCGTATACGTGAATAGTGTCGTATATGTGAATAGTGCCGTATACGTGAATAGTAACCCCGACACAAAAAAGGTAGAACTTCCACAATAAAATCCATACCAATATTTCGGTATAATGATATTGAAAGAATAATATCATTACGAAAAAAACATCCTCATAATCCCTTAAAATCCTTACTATATCCTTACCTCAAAAAGACAAGATTTCCGACCTTTGGAATCTTTGGATATAGTCTTTGAAGGAACTTGCACCGCATAGCAACACTCAAAATATCAAAATACTCACAAGAATAAATTTCGATAATATAGAGAGAAAACTTGATTTACGGTGTGATTTTCAATTCTAACATAAACACCCTATTTATAGGAAAATGCTTAGAACACCAAAGTAGAAAATTTAATAAAATATTAATATATTTATAAAAATTTTCCATAGCCCATTTTTTTGGTCTAGACATCAGCCCAACCCACCAAAATCACAAAAAACGTTTTTGTTAAAATAAATATTTAAAACTTCCAAAAATCAATTATTTCAGAACTTCGGAACTTCAATAATTCATAATAAATAGCCCCTTTATTAGAAAAATTCAAATCTTATATCCTTCTATAGAAAATTCAATTCTCTACAACTTTGCAGAAGAAAGTTTTTCCAAATTCCAAACAGAAATTGATCGAAATCCACAAACGGGCGATTTTACAGGCTATAATCAAATTTCAGTCAAGAAATAGGGTCCACCGACACACAAAACATGTGTCAAACATTTTTTGTAACAAAAATACTCTTCCTCCTCATTTACTCATATATCATACATTCATTGCAAAAATATCACCATTATTATATTATTAAAATATAATAATATATTTAAATGAATTATTTTATCAGAAAAAGATAAAATATTAATTTTCAACAATTGTCACATTAAAAAAATTTCTCCATCTATATCCACATAAAATCAATATTTACTCATCATATAAATCAATAATTAATTATTCATAAATAATATTACAGAATCACAATAATGACAACCAAAGTAGTTCCAGGAAAGAGGGGCTTTCCAATAAGAATTTCTCCTTCTTCTTAGCATGCAATTAGGTGACCAAACCTCTCCTTAGATGTAACTTTCTAGACATTGTCAATAATGTTATCTACTAATATTATTAAAATAATATGAATTATTGTTCCGATAATAGAAAATACTGTGTAGTGACAATTATTGAAACAACAGTAATATAAACTATCAACGTAGCAATTATTGAATCAATAAAATAAAATATTGAATAAGAATTATTGTAACAATTATTGAGTAGTGCCTTCACGTAAGAATCAATAATTGGTGCAATATCGTCTGCTCTTGTGCAACAACTAGCGACATCTTGTGTTTAACCACCGGGTATTCCAACAAGATATACTTGAATAACTACGCTGCAGATTATTTATAAAAACTCATACTTATCATTTTTTTCATCCAATCGCTTTCCGTTATGGGGCCCACACAAGGCTGCGCCGTTGTACAAATATTCTTCGACAGGAAGAATATTCCACGACCAAACGAATATTCCCCGACAACAATGACTATTTTATAACCACTTGCTTATTTAAAATATTTACATATATCACCTTTAACTTGAAACTTTTATCAATTTAACCATTTACTGAATAATAATTATAAGAAAATTGAATACTTTTATTTCATAAAATTCAGGGTCTTACATATTATGTACTCCCTCTGTTCCTTAATATAGGTCATTTTAGAGTTGTGCACAAATATTAAGGTAATAATTGTATAGCATTAAATATAATATCAATTGTCTATATTGCCCTTGTATTGGAATAAGAGATTGTTATTTATTGGACAAAAAATAGTGAGAAAACCAAAGTTACATTTAATATTTGGGGTAATATTGGAAACTAAGTAATTAATGCTTACTTGAAATTCTTAAACAACTTATATTAAGGAATAAAAACATTTCTCTAAAACGACTTATATTAAGGAACGGAGGGAGTATTACTTAATACTTATTATAATAAAACAAATAGTACGAGTTAACTATGATTTTTTTTGGTCCTGAACTGAGTTGATTCATAGATTTAATTGATTGATATTTTTTTTATATATATATTTTCTTATTCATGAGATATATATTAAAAGTTATATATTCATTAATTCTACCCATTTAGAATCCTTTTTTAATTATTCTTCTTCTTCTTTCTCTTTTTTATTTTTATTTTTAATCAATATTTTTCTGTTGATCCTAAGTGATAAGGACATGCCTAGCTTGTTTTCAAATGTAGGTTATGGATCAGTTCTGGTGCATGTTGGAACTGTGACGAGAGGCCAAGCTAAAAGGTTCAAGGAAGGTCTTTATGGGTTTGGTGCAAGCAATGTGGGTCGAGAATGGCGTGATAATGTGCTCTAAGATGATTGAAAATGATCCGAAGTTCATCAATGTGGTCGAAGTGAAGATATAAAATTAGGTGGATCACATCAAGACATGCATGCTAAGTCAAAGGATTGAGATTCGACGCAGCCTGACCAGAGCGGCCGCGCCGCTCTACAGATTTGGAAAAAAGGGAGTTCGCCTCGACGAACTCAGCAAGTCTAGCGAGTTTGCCCTGGCGAGTTCATCTTTGTACTTCTTTGTCCCAGTGCATTTTGAGCTCGCTCCAACGTAGACCTCTCTACCTAAGCCAAACTTCCAGTGCGGTCGCGCCGCGCCTTAGTACATTTGAAGCGTGGCCACAGGGAAAATTCAGTTGACGTGTTTTTAAATAATTGGACGCGGATTTAATTTATTAATTAGCTATTTTCAATATCTTTTCAGATTCATATTGTAGTTCAGATACTTTTGTGTTGGAGTTGGTTTTCAAATTGATTGTAATTCCTTATAAGGATTCTATAGTTTCAATTACTACTATAAATAGGTTTATGGATGTAATTCACATTAACATTCAATAATATTCAGATTTATTAATTATTGTGAGAAATTTTTCTCTACTTTTAGTTCTTTGAAAAATTCTTAAGCTAATTTCTTAGTTGTTCTTTGAGATTCAATTTGACTTATCATACAACAATTCATAGTTGTTTGTGGCGTCTTCTACCTCATCAATCGTCGATTGTACTAAGGTTCCTGTTTCAATATAAACACGGGGTTTAGGTGTCGTTGGTGTTCCATTCAATGCAAACTTCATTGCTTGATCGACTGTACCAAGGTTCTTATCTCAATATAGACGTTGGGTTGAGGTATTAAGAGAGTTCCACTCTATCAACTGTATTAGAAATGATCCGGGCGACGACCACCTCATGCAAGCATGTCGTGGAGTCTATCATTTGGTATTAAAGCTAAGATTTTCTAGCGAGTTACTTATCCTTTAAGATTCTGTTTAAATTACTGAGTAAAAATTATATATATATATATATATACAAAATTTTCTTCAAGTTATTTTGATTACTTATTATTGTTGGAAACTTTAAACCTTTTATGTTTTGTTTCGTGATAAGTTATATTTGAATTGATTAGCTAAATCGACAATTTTGCTAGGTGAATTCGAGAAGAACCTATTAGAGAGAATATTTATAGGTAAGAGGCTCAATATTGATATTAATTGAGGGTAAAAGTCAATTTTGAGTGTATACACGAGTGAACCATTGATTCGAGCGAAACACATAAGGGAGTGGTGAAGAAATTGTTTTCTACTAACCCTTATTTTGTAGAAAATTTGTCTGTCTCCAAAGATAAATGAGTTTTTGAAGAACAATCTTCCACAATTTTTGATATGAAATTTATGTTGGAAATAATGAATAAGGAATGGAATAGAAGATGGGAGGTGATGATTGAACGTCTTGATTAGATAAGTGAGACCCGAGGAGAATCTGTTGGGAGAATGCAAATTATGATTTGATGTTTTAATGTATATGTTCATGATTATTTGTAAGGTCCTTAAATGAATATATGTACAAGGACTTAGTGATAGATCAAAATTGTTAGGTTGATCTAAGCTTTCAACGTGTACCATTCGATAAAGAATGTATAGATAAAAAGATCAAAAGCTATTATAGTTGATCTTAAGATATAATAGATTAGTCTTGAAGAAATCGTAGTGCATCCATCGATCAACATTGCGTGAGTGGCGCGAAAACGAGAAGCACGAAGATCGTAATGTGCCCGCCTTGAAGGGGACTCTTGAAAAACGTAGAGTGGTCCCAACGTTTGCCGAGCCAACTCCACGATCGCAGTATGCTGAAGGAAACATGAAGTTTACAAGTCAACGATCGTAGTGTGCTCTCGGGAACGTAGAGTCAACAACACGAGCAAGTGAAGATCGTAGTGTGCGAAGGTTTAAGGGAAATCGTAGTGCTCTCGACTGATAGCATCGTAGTGTGCAAAGATGTCAAAGACACTACGATCTAAATCGTAGAACACCACGACCCAAATCGTAGAGTATCATCTGTCTCATGTCAGAAAACGTCGAGCCTCATGATCTGTGTTTTCAACAAGTTACAAGTGAGGAATGGATCCAAGATTCTGCAGTGCTCATCAGTCCCAGAATATATGAAATATCCTTAGTATGAAACAAAGAAGCGTATTGAAAAAGCTAAGGATAGTACCATGGGTAAGAGGGACAAAACACCTTTTCAGGTGGTGGGTGAGAAAGCAGCCTGCAGTGTCAGTGGGCCAGAATGCAGAATTCAGAAGATGTGCAGAAATGTCTCCATCACAGTACAAAAAGTTCAGACGCATTTAATGCCACAACGGATGGATCCAACAGATAGTTTTCAACATCACATATATACAGATCAGACAGATGAGAGAGAATTAAGCAAGCATTAATCAAACAACGTGAACATCTCTCAAGCTCAACTCTACGATCTGAGATATTACAAAGCTTGCTCAGCTACTCAGTTCTTAACGAACCAGTGCTTACACAGCAACTGAGTAGCAACCATCAAGAACTCAACAACTGTCAATCAACTGAAGAAGAGTACCAAGTCTGCTTTGGACTTGAAGAGTTCAGATGAGTGAATCGTAAGAAAGCCAAGTCTGCTGGACTTGAAGAGTTCAAGAGTGAACCAGAGAAGTTCCTAGACTGCTGGTCTAGAAGGAATCTGTATGATTCAGAAGATTGTAAAAGACATCCTTAGTGGATATCCTACTCGTTGAGTAGAAGAGTGGACTAGGAGCTTTGAGTGCTCTGAACCACTTAAAAACAACTGTGTCGTTTATATTCATGCTATATCTGCTATAACTGCCTTACTCGCTTATAACTCCATTGCTTGGTAAAGAAGATTAAAACAAATACTATTTCCGCTAAGTTTTAATCATTATCTTAGAACAAGTTTAAAAAGGGAAGATTTTCAAATATCTATTCAACCCCCCCCCCCCTTCTAGATAACTTGTGCCTACTAGGAACTAACAATTGGTATCAAAGCAGGTTCTATTTTACTGACTTACACGCTTTTAGTAGATCCAAATGGCACTTTCGTACCAAGCGAATCTAGGATGGGGAGGCAAAGAAGCCACCAATGTGCAACAAGGATAAATTTGCTAACTGGAAAGTCAGGATGCAAGCTTACATGGACTCAATAAATGAAGATCTATAGACTGTTCTTAATGGGCCCTATATACCAACAAAGCTTGCACCAACCATTGACGATCCAAACAGAGTACAAATCAAGGTTAAAGAAGAATGAACAGTCACAGAGAAGAGAGCTGTCCAACTTGATAAAAAGGCGAAGAACATCCTGTTCCAATCTTTAGAGGACGATCTGTTTGAAAATATTGTAAACAGCAAAACAGCTAAGGAAGTTTGGGAAGCATCACTGCGATTATGCACGAAAGAATCGAAGAAGTCGGAGAGAACAAGCGGCTCTCTCGACACAACAAGATATGAAATGTTCGCTCATGTGCAAGGAGAAAACGTGACCGCAACCTATGAAAGATTCAACGTTCTGCTCAACTCTCTACGAGCATATGGGAAGATCTATCCTAACAAGGATCTAACCATAAAATTCATGAGAGCCCTACCGAGCAGGTG
Organism: Panax quinquefolius; assembly: GCA_020205615.1. Taxonomy (NCBI): domain Eukaryota; kingdom Viridiplantae; phylum Streptophyta; class Magnoliopsida; order Apiales; family Araliaceae; genus Panax; species Panax quinquefolius. Next base: position 34,269,888 of record CM035174.1, on the reverse strand, counting down.
GGATGCAAAGACCACAGCAATAAGAGAATCAAAGAATCTTAATGAGATGACAGTTCAACAATTGTATGGAAATCTCCTGACATACGAACTGGAGTTGACCCAACGCGCCGAAACCTTATCAGAAGGAAGAAGAAAGGATAAGGGTGTTGCTCTCAAGGCAAATGAAGGTGTATCAAAAGTCATCACTGAGATTGACTCTGATGATGATGAAGACGGTGACGATGACTTTCCTATGCTGGTAAAGAGACTAAGAAGGTTCATGCGACAAGGCAGAACCGGCAAGCCAAAGAAAGTTAGCAACTATATCAGCCAGGAACAAATGAATGATTTATGCTACAACTGCAAGAAACCTGGTCATTTCATTACCAACTGCAACAAGCCTATCAAAGAAGAACTAAAGAAGAAATCTCATGCAAAGAAAGAATACAAAGGAACCAAGAGGCCTCAGAAAAGAGACAAAGGTCTGGTTGCCGGAGGATCATGGAGTGATTCAGATAATGACTCAAATGCAGACTCCAGAGATGAAGAAGAACCACATATAGCCAATCTATGCTTAATGGCCAAACATGCAAAGGACAAATAAAGCCTAAACATACATGATGAAAGTCTCGATGACGTATTTGATTTTAATTCTCCTGATGTAGATATAAGTGACTTAAGAACTGCTTTGCATGGCATAACCACTGATCTACATCAATACATGAAGTGGTTCAGAGTCTTGTCTAAAGATCATTCACTTCTTCAAGAGGAAAAGAAGAGAGTTCAAGAAGAGCTTGAAACAACCCTTCTAAGTACCAATCTTCTGTCCAAGCTTGAGGCTGAGAATGAAACTTTAAAACAGACAAACATACTCAATGCACAAAGAGAGTCTAAGCTAACCTCTAAAATTGAGGATCTAGAGAAGACTATCTCTGCATGGAACAAATCCTCATCATCCATGGACTGCCTGCTCTCTAGTCAGAGAAACACATACGACAAAACAGGTCTAGGCTTTGAGGAATTCATCTCAGAGCCTTGTGTGGAAAAGATAATGGAAACTAGCACTAGTAGTGCCTCAAGTTTTGGTAGAGGCATTATCTTTGTAAAGTCCTCACAGTTGGAAGAGCCAGTTCAGCCTTGTTCTACTGTTTCTAGTTATACTCAAAGAAGTAAAGGATCTCACGCTGGTCTGGGTTTCATAAAGGAGAAGAGTAACCCAACCTCTACTTACCAACCTCGAAGAATCGTAGAGTCAAGCAAAACCAACTCTACGAATCAACTGGGAAGGTACAGTAGAGGTAAGGCACACTCATCACTATTTATGAAACCTAAGGACACGTGGAAGAAAGAGAATCAATTTAACAGAAGGTTAACTAAGGAACCACACAAGTCCAAGTAGAAGATGAATCACCACACACACACAGGCATGCATCATAATAGATGTTTCATATGCAATAAATATGGTCATAGGGCTACAAAGTGTTATTATAACTCCATGAACGTGAGACCCAAGATTAGACAAGTTTGGGTCCCCAAAGGCACTAACAAATAAGGACCCATGCAAATATGGGAACCAAAATGAAGGTTCAAATGTTTTGACAGGAAAAGAGCTCCACGACCTCAACATGGTATCTGGACAGTGGATGCTCAAGGCATATGACAGGGAGCAAAGCTCTACTATCTAACTATGTAGAAAAAGAGGGTCCCTCAGTCATCTTTGGAGATAACGGCTCAGGCAAGACAAGAGGATTTGGCTCTGCTGGTAATGGTGCAGTATCTTTCAGCAAAGTAGCTTATGTGGAAGGATTCCAACACAACCTTCTAAGCATCAGCCAACTCTGCGACAAGGGTCACCAAGTAACATTTCTCAACAACCAATGTCTAGTCAGAGATTTGAAGACATCTGCCATAAAGCTGACCGGAACAAGAGAAGGAAATGTCTACACAATAGATCTTGGTCAACTAAGCTCTGATGAGATAATATGTTTTCTGGCAAAAGCATACGAGGAAATGAGCTGGCTATGGCATAGAAGGCTGTCTCACTTAAACTTCAAAAGCATGTCCAAACTGGCATCAAAAGACCTCGTAGCTGGTCTACCTAAGTTCAACTTTGTGAAGGAAAGGCCATGCAATGCCTGCCAGCTTGGAAAGCAAACCAGAAGCTCATTCAAGAGCAAGACTGCCAACTCCATTCGACAAACCCCGCAATTGCTCCACATGGATCTCTTTGGGCCAATCCCAACAACTAGTCTTGGAGGAAAAAGATACTCTCTAGTTATAGTCGCATTTACTACACCGATTCACATGGGTATTTTCTTAACCTCAAAGGATGAGACAAGCTCGAATTAATCAAGATGTTTAGAGTGGTGATGAACGAGAAAGGAGAGAAAATCAAGGCCATAAGGAGTGATAATGGAAGAGAATTCGATTTCTCAGAAATAGACAAGTTCTGCTCGACAATGGCATCAGTCATAACTTCTCAGCTCCACGAACTCCTCAACAAAATGGAGTTACTGAAAGAAAGAACAGAACCCTCATAGAGGCTGGAAGGACTCTACTAGCAAGCAGACTCGTTCGCTGAATACTTCAGGCGTATTATCAACATCTTGCATGCTACATGTACGAGCAGATCATTAATTCACTTTACAATCAAGAAGACACCCTACGAACTGTGGAAAGGAATGAAGCCAAGTGTCAGCTATTTCCATGTCTTTGGCTGTGCATGCTATATTCTCAACAATGGAAAGCAGTATCTGACAAAATTCCACCCCAAGTCAGACGAAGGGATTTTTCTTGGATATGCCACAGACATCAAAGCTTACAGGGTGTTTAACAAGAAGACACTGAATGTCGAAGTCTCAATACACATTATCTTTGATGAAACTGACTTAGACAAAGCAGTGCCTCAAGACACTACGACCGATAGTGCAGATACTATGAATGAAATCGTCGAGCTCAACACTACGATCGTAGTGCCAGATAGTGAAATCGTAGAGCATGATAATGAAATCGTAGAGAGGTCCATCCAAGACAGCAAGCCTCCACTCCAAGAAGAAGAGATAGACCTTGAAGACCTAAGAAAGGAAGGCATCAGGACAAATGTCCCAACCAGGAACAGATGGACAAGAGATCACACTCAGGATCTAATCATTGGAGATCCAAGTGCAAGAGTCAAAACAAGAGCTGCTACTTAGAATGAATGCTTTTATCTAAGCTTCCTGTCATAGATAGAGTCCAAGAAGATAGAGGATGCTATGGAAGACTCTAGTTGGATAGAAGCCATGCAGGAAGAACTCAACCAATTTGAACGAAGCAAAGTTTGGAGATTGGTGCCCAGACCAAAGAGTCATCCTGTCATAGGAACTAAGTGGGTCTTAAGGAACAAAATGGATGAAGATGGGGTCATTACCAGAAACAAGGCAAGATTAGTGGCAAAGGGCTATTCTCAAGAAGAAGGTATTGACTATGATGAGACATTTTCACCTGTTGCCAGACTTGAAGCCATCATAATCTTTCTTGCCTTTGCTGCCCACATGAAGTTCAAAGTCTTTTAGATGGATGTCAAGAGTGCATTCCTAAATGGAGAGCTTCAAGAAGAAGTCTACGTAGAACAACCTCCAGGTTTCATCAATCCATCTCTTTCTAATTATGTCTATAGATTAGATAAAGCTTTATATAGTCTTAAACAAGCACCTAGAGCATGGTATGAAACACTGACTAACTTCTTAATAGAAAATGGGTTCACTAGAGGTAGAGTAGATACCACACTGTTTCTTAGAAAGCATAAAGACAAAGTCTTACAAGTTCAAATATATGTTGATGATATCATTTTTGGTTCTACTAACGAAAAGTTATGTAAGAGATTCTCTAAGCTAATGCAGAGCAAGTTTGAAATGAGCATGATGGGTGAGCTGAATTTCTTCCTTGGACTGCAAGTAAAGCAGACTGATGAAGGAATATTCATCAATCAAGCCAAATACAGCAAAGACTTACTAAAGAAGTATGACATGGAATCAGCCTCTCCTATGAAAACACCAATTGCTCCTGCAACCAAGCTTGACAATGATGAGAATGGTAAATGTATTGATATAACTCAATATAGAGGTATGATAGGTTCTCTTTTATACCTAACTGACAGTAGACCAGATATAATGTTTGCAACATGCATATGTGCTAGATTTCAGGCTAACCCTAAAAAGTCACATTTGTCTGCTGTAAAGAGGATCTTCAGGTATCTCAAGGGTACACCCTACTTGGGGCTGTAGTATCCCAAGGAATCCTCATTTGAACTAATAGGATACACAGATGCTAATTTTGCAGGATGCAAAATAGATAGAAAAAGTACTAGTGGCACTTGTCAACTTCTTGGAAATAGACTTGTGTCCTGGTTTAGCAAAAAGCAAAACTCAGTGTCTACTTTAACTGCAAATGCTGAATATATTGCTGCTGGAAGCTGTTGTGCCCAGATCCTATGGATGAGAAATCAGCTAGCTGACTATGGGTTCGATTTCAAATCTATTCCCATACACTATGATAACACAAGTGCCATAGCAATAACTCATAATCCTGTCATGCATTCTAGGACCAAGCATATAGAAATAAGGTATCACTTCATTAGGGATCATGTGCAAAATGGAACAATATCTTTACAATATATCCCTACTGAAAATCAACTTGCTGATGTTTTTACAAAACCACTAGATGAATCCAGATTTAATAAGTTAATAAGTGAGCTAGGAATGCTAAATCTATAACCATGAAATATATGCTCTAGATTGTGCTAACCATGACAGATACAAAGGCTAAACTCAGGATTGTAGACATGATTAAGAAAAAGTTCACGATCGTAGAGCTGAACAGACAACTATCTCAATGATCGTAGCAAGGACTCAACCATCTTAGTGCAGACTCAACGATGACAAAAGCTCATCCTGTGATGACAAGCTTCATAACAAGGCAATCTCTCTAAGAGGTAGCTCAGGAACAAACCTAACCCTTGAATCTCTCCAAGAGGTTGGCCCTTCCCGAGCTGCCTTAAAAGAATGCTTTATCAAAAACTCATCACAAGGATTCGGATAGACTCGACGATCGTAGGACAGACTCAACGAATGCTGATCAAACTCAACGACTGCCAGACAGACTCGACGATCGTAGGACAGACTCGACGATCGTAGGACAGACTCAATGAACGCTGATCAGACTCAATGACTGCCAAACAGACTCGACGATCGCAGGACATACTCAACGAACATAAGACTACCTCAATGATCATAGTCTTCCTAAGGACACCTCAGCTCTGAAAAGGCCAAGGGCAAATCAGTACATTCTTGCACAGTCAAAATCGTAGAGAGCTAGCAAAAGGCTTACACTGTCCCCACTAAGTCAAAAAGAGAGAGGAAGTTACAAGTACAAATTGAAACCGTTTTAAAAAATCAAGTTCAAAAGATTATCTCTCCCATTCTCTCTTTCTCTCTCAAAGAAAAACCCTAAATCAGTAGAAAGCTCAGTCGTATCTCACTTCTCAACTACAGAATCAATGGCTGCTTCAAATGTAATTTCAGGCTACAGACTCTGCTTCGACGAGCTCAAGGATGCTCCACCAAAATTTCACAAGACCTTAGCGCTACTGAAGAAGGCAGGTCTCGAAGAGGCGCTGAGCACCGACACCCTCATCTATCCCAAGCTAGTGAAGGAGTTCTATAAGAATGGTGTGTACGAACACAACACCATCACTACACGAGTAAAAAGAGTTGAAATGAGACTAAGGGAAGAAGACTTCAATCTGGCCCTAGGTTTTAAGAATGTAGGGCACCCATTTCTCGACAGCATAAGCTTCCAAGAGGGATTGAAGAAAATGCACCATAAGAAGAATCCCTCTGTGAAAGGCTATAAAAAGAAGGAGTTCCCTCAAAGGTACGAATTTTTGGCTGACATTATTGGGAAATGCATCTGCTGCAAGAGCTCAGGTCATGACTCGGTAAATGAGACTCAGTGTGACGCCCCCAAATCCGGGTATCTTCCAACCCTGAGATGGTGCTACACTGCACACTACTGATTCACATAAACATTCAATTGAAAAGCCTCAAAAGAACGGATATGTCTTATATATATATATCAAAAGAATATTTACATACCCCAGGTTCTTTACAACCAATACATTGTCTTTGTTATAATATCAATATTATTCCTTACAAAATCTATACTATTACATAAGCAATCTACGGGTTCGCCTTTGCCTTCCCTTTATCCTTGCCGGATCCATCGGTCTGTTTTGTCTTAGCTGCATTCATATGGTTCAAGCAAGAATGAGCCTAACTAGCTCAGCAAGTACAACAATTCAAGGAAAATAGCATGCTTGAAACATAGGAATCATATATCTTCAATAACTGGATAATAGTTACGAAGTACTATTGAGAATTCAAAATAGCACTTCTTTTCATTCAAAACATTTTACAGTTACAATAATCAGTAAAACATCAATTCTGGTTCAAGACCGTAAGCATTTCATAAGTACTTTGAAAAGGACATCCCGGCACAAAGTCCGTAAGTCCGGTATAGCTTACGAGCACGTCTAGGTGATCAGCCTATAGTACTCTATGTTGATCAACACTACATTCATTAAACGTGTATACGTTTAAGTTGTGGCAACCTCACATGCCTGTCATTTGACGACAAAACATTTTAGCATACTCAATCTACTTTTGAAAACCACAACAATATTAGTTTGGTAAATCCTTATCAACACTTGATAGAATAACATAGCATACTTTTAGCCGAAAGGATTGGCTTTGACATTCCTCAAATACTAACTCATGCGAAGAATACATGAATCACAAAGACTTGTCCAGATCGAACTGGAACAAGGGTTAGAGTACTTGCCTTTAGCGTCTGCTACAATTTATAACACGAGGACTTTACGTCTTTAAGGTCTCTACATTAGATGATAGCATAACATAGAACATTAGGTCATGAATGATAACATATGGTTTCTAAAGAATCTTACCCTACTTCTCAATCTAATTACATAATAGATTTGTTATTAAAGGTTCCAGCTTTCCATTACGTCATTCTCAAACTCATAAGTAATTGGCTTAACTTAACTCTAAGTGTTCATGCTTAAGACTTAATAATGTCTTAACAATGTATCTTTTAAAATCGTTGGTTAATGTTCATCCATTACTAAACATGTTCAACATGTAAACATTCATTACAATCTAGGTTATGAAGTCAAGGCAGAATATGCTATCAATTATCAAGACTTGGTGTTACAACATATGCACGCTTACTTACCCTCAAAAATCCAGACTGTGTTGTGGCCACATGAGTCTGTTACTTATTATGTGTAGCAATGAGTTTCAGGTTTGAAGGCCACTTTACTACTATTGCGGTATGGGACAATTGCCTTTCTTTGGCGTGTGGCGCTTGACCACCAGGCACCCAGACATTTTTGGACAGATTTTTCACAAGTTGAGATTCCCTAACTCATAACTTCTTCGTTATAAGTCCGAATTGGCTCGTTCAAGAGCCTACGGGTTAGAAATTACGTACTCTATGCGTTCATTCAAGAATTTTATCTATTTAACTTCGTTTGCTAAAATTCCACCTATTAGTCCATTTTTAATGAAAACGATAAACGTTCGTGAACGTTCAACACTCGTTTCTTCGTTCTAAGTCGGAATCCGGCCATTTTCGAGTCCGCAACTCTATAATGCCAAATATGACTTGCCTCCATTGAAAACCAACATCTCCAATGCCAAACACAAAATATGACTTCCATTCCGAGAATTTCACGAATTCGACGATTATCGTCCAATCGTGCAATTCCGGCGAAACCTCAATACTAATCATTCTAAGTGGATTTTAATCAACATATAGACATTACAAGTTACTTATTACACCAACTTATTAACAAAGTAGGTTTTGACTTATTTCCCTTATTATCTATAATTCTCATGCTTATGATAACAAAAGCTATTCTTCATAAGTTCATTAACTTTATTTAAGTTCAAGTTGCTTACTCAACTTATTCGGCTTAAGTTCATTGCTTATCAACTTCTCCTATGTTCTTAGTATCTAAGTTCTTTAGATTACACTTCTCTTATCCTCCTAATATGTTAGAGATGAAGAGGACAAGATCATTTACCTTTGATGATTACTTCACTTGCTTTGGAAATCTACTAAAGAAAGGTTAAGCTCAAAGTGCTTATTGACTCTAATAAATGAGTTGTTTGAGAGAGAGTTGTTGGATGAAATAACAAACCCAAAATGAATGAAAAAGTCTTGCTATTTATAGAGCTTTCAAGGTTAGGGTAAATAGGTCATTATGTCATCCCACCTCCTTAAACTAACCTCCTTACTATTCATTGCTTATTAACCAAGTCTACTTGCTAACCACTCTTATTTACTTGGCCAATACAACACTTGGTCACCACACAAAAGGTTTGCCCATCAAGTCTACCCATGGGTTGCCCCATGGATCCTCATTAACTAATGGATCAAAGATTGGGCTTAATGCTAATTTAATTAGCTTATCCTTTGGGCTTGCTAATAATAATAGCTTGGACTTCATTAACTAAATACATGGGCTTAATATAAATCCCACATAGGATCACATCTTATTCCTATTGGACTTGTATTATAAACCAAGTTACCTTAATTCATTTCATTAGGTTTTAATACCTATATTCCCAAATTAAGTCCACATGCGAATTATTGCTTTTTCCATACTTAGATTATTATTACATAATCTATCTCGCCTCGATATTCTAACATTACGTATTTCTCGGAAGTTCAAAAATAATTTCCAAGCGATAATCGGTGAATAGTGTTTTTCGTAAACTCTCTCGGAAAACATTTATTTTCGTCTTGAAAAATCAAACACTTTAATTCTCTCACGTGGTTTGAATACTACGATATTCTGACGTTTCTAGGTTATAGAACGACATACATCTTATTAACACATATAATAACAATTAATATTATTTTATTCAATATTTAATTCTTTCAAATGATTTTACAAAGGATCCGAATTTCTCAAGCGTTACATTCTTCCCCCTTATAAAGATTACATCCCTGAATCTCGCCCTACATCACTCAAACAAAAGAGGGTAATTCTTTCTCATCTTTTCTTCAAGTTCCCATGTTGCTTCTTCTACATCGTGGTTCTTCCATAACACCTTTACAGACGGTATTACCTTGTTTTGCAGAACTTGCTCCTTTCTATCGATGATTTGAATCGGCATCTCTTCATATGTTAGATCCTTCTCAATTTGAATAGGCTCATATTCTATCACGTGCTTGTAATCCGGTTTGTAAGGACGTAGCACTGAAACGTGAAATACATTATGTATTCGCTCTAGGTCTGGAGGTAACGCTACCTTATAAGCTACCTCACCTACCCGTTCTAATACCTCAAAAGGTCCTATAAACCTTGGGCTTAGTTTTTCCTTCTTTCCAAAGCGTATCTTTCCTTTTCAGGGAGATAACTTTAGAAATACGTACGAGCCTACCTCAAATTCTATATTTTCTCGATGTAAGTCTGCGTATTTCTTCTGTCTGTCTTGAGCCGCTACAAGACGCATTCGAATCAACTTCACCACTCCTGCTGTTTGCTGCACCAATTCTGGTCCTAGCATCCGGCGTTCTCCCACTTCATCCCAATACAACGGTGTTCTGCATTTCCTTCCATACAAAGCTTCATACGGTGACATACCTATGCTTGCATGATAACTGTTGTTATATGCAAATTCTACTAATGGTAGATGATCATCCCAACCACCCTTGAAATCCATGACGTAAGATCTCAACATATCTTCTAACGTCTCAATTGTCCTCTCGCCTCCATCCATCGGTTTGTGGATGATATGCCATACTCAACTTCAATCAAGGCCCCAATCGCTCTTCAAGACTTCTCCAAAAGTTTGATGTGAATCGTGGGTCACGATCCGACACTATCGAAACAGTGCTCCATGTCCGGAAATAATTTCCTTAACATAGAGTGTAGCTAATCGATCTAAGTTGTACTTTAATTGAATTGGCAAAAGTGAGCCAACTTCACAATGGTCCACTATTACCCAAATCGCATCATATCCCTTCTGAGTCGCCGAAGTCCCACCACAAAGTCCATCATGATATGCTCCCACTTCCACTCCGGAATCTCTAGTGACTGTAACAAGCCACTCGGTCGTTGATGTTCGGCTTTAACTCTTTGACAAGTCAAGCACCTACTCACATACTCGGCTATTTCTCTCTTCATGTTCGGCCACCAAAAACTTCGTCGAAGGTCTTGATACATCTTAGTGCTACCAGGATGAATCGAGTACCTCGAACTATGAGCCTCTTATAAAACTTGCTCCTTTAATTCCGTCTCATTCGGAACCCAAATTCTTCCTTCAAATCTTAATAATCCCTCATTATCAAGACTAAACTTAATATCTTTTTCATTGGTCAACCGCTTCTTCATCTGGTTACACTCATCAGTTTTGAGCTGCACCTCCTTGACTCTCTCTACGATGGTAGACTGAATCTCCGTCGCAAACAGTCTCTGATCCACTTCAATTGGCAATTTCACCTCTAACTCCATCCTAGCCATCTCCGTTATTAACTCCTCTTGAGCTGTTAACAAAGATAACTTTTCCCGACCCTTTCTACTCAAGGCGTCGGCCACTATATTGGCTTTTCCAGGGTGATATAGGATTTCACAATCGTAATCCTTTATCAACTCCAGCCACATTCTCTATCTCATATTCAACTCCTTCTGTGTGAAGATATACTTTAGACTCTTATGGTCCGTATATATCTCACACTTTTCCCCATAAAGATAATGTCGCCATATCTTTAAGGCAAACATCACGGCCAGCCTGCATCATGAGTAGGTAAACTTTCTCATAATCCTTTAATCGCCTAGATGCATAATAATGACCTTGCCATGTTTGCATGAGCACGTAACCCAGTCCTTTATGCGAAGCATCGCTATAAACTACGAAATTTCCTGTGTCATCGGGTAATGACAAAACAGGCACTTCACTCAACTTCTTCTTCAGTTCTTGAAAACTATCTTCGCATTTCTCAGTCCATACATACTTCACCGTCTTCCTCGTCAAGTTAGTCAGTGGAGTAGCTATCTTCAAAAAGTCCTGAATGAACCTTCGATAGTAACCCGCTAACCCTAGGAAACTCCGTACCCCGGTTGGTGTTTTCAGTTGTTCCCAATTCATCACGGCTTCCACCTTCGCTGGATCTACGGAAATCCCTTCGTGGTCAATAACATGACCTAAAAGCTGCACCCTCTCTAACTAAAATTCACACTTAGTGAACTTCGCATATAACTTCTCCTTTCTTAGTGTCTCCAACACTATTCTTAGTTGTTCAACATGATCTTCTGGAGTCTTAGAGTAGACTAGAATATCATCGATAAACACCACGACAAAGTTATCCAAATATTGTTTGAACACTCTGTTCATCATGTTCATAAATGCAGCAGGTGCATTAGTCAACCCAAATGACATCACCAGAACTCGTAATTACCATACCGAGTCCTGAATGTTGTCTTTGGCACATCTTTATTCCTAACCTTCAGCTGATGATACCCCGTTCTTAAATCTACTTTGGAAAAATATTTTGCCCCCTTCAACTGATCAAAAAGATCATCGATCCTAGGCAATGGATACTTATTCTTTATCGTTAACTTGTTCAACTCTCGGTAGTCGATACAAAGTCTCAATGATCCGTCCTTCTTCTTCGACAAACAACACCTAAGCGGTGCTCCCACTATGAGACACTTGGTTGAATGTACTTCCGTCCAACAATTTTTGCAATTTGTACCATCAATTCCTTCATCTCCATTGGCGCCCATACAATACGGTGCCTCGAACTGGTGCCGCCCCAAGACAATGTCTATTACTGAACTTCGGTCTCCCTATCCAGTGGAAGACCCGGTAACTCACTTGGAAATACATCCATGAACTCACTCACTATAGGTATTTTTTCCATGGTCGCTCCCACTCTCTGGGTATCCACCACATGACACAAATAGCCTACACACCCCTTCCTCAATAATTTCCTAGTTTGTGTCATGGTAAGACAACACGAACGTCCCAACAATTTATTCCCGTAAAATATTACATGAGATTTAATTGATGTTTTAATATTTACGCATTTCTTTTGACAATCTATAATTTCCCCATGATTTATCAACCAATCCATTCCGAGAATTACATCGAATTCTCCTAACTTATCGGTATCAAATCTACCGATACTTTACAACCTCGAATGTCTACGCAACAACTTCTATGAATATCTTCAACATGAATTATCTCCTCGTTTGCTACCTTAATGTTCAAAGGTATAGGCAACTTTTCGGGAAGTAGTCCTAGTCATCTAGCAAAATCACATGCGATAAATGAACAAGTAGCACCCGAGTCAAATAAGACGTATGCATTTAAGTCGTTGTTCGAATAATACTCGCAACTCACGCCCCTCAAGCCATCGTGATCACGGATACCATATTAAAAAAGTATGCAGAATCTAATTGAGAAATTCGGATCTTATTGTAAAATGATTTTATTAAATTAAATAATAATAAAATCATATTCCATGTGTTATCAAGATGGTTGTCTTTGTATAACCTATTGATATTAGAATATCGTAGTATTTGGGCTACGTAGATGAATTAAAGTGTTTGGATTTCCAAGGCGAAAATAAAAGTTTTCCAGAAATTTTCGAAAACACTATTATTCATCGGTATTTGCTTAGGATATAATTTTGAGATTTCGAGAAATACGCAATGATGGAATAACAAGGTAAGATGGATTATGTAATAAAAATCTAGTTATGGAAAATGTAATAATTCGCTTGTGGACTTAATTCCTAAACGTTAAGGAAGTTGAAATAGTAATGAATGAGTAATAATGGTATGATACGTTGGTATTGTACAAAGTAATGAAAACGCGTATAGTACGAAGTATTATACGAGTTTGTATGAATGATGAAATACCGTATATAAATTATTTAAGAATTAGAATACGAAAATACATCAACAATATGTATTAAGAAATGTTAATGGACTTGGATGATTGGTTAACAATTATATACAAGTCCAAGTGAATTAAAGAGAGAAGCCCAACTATTAATTAATGAACCAACTAGTGTTTATTAATATAAGGCCCAAGGATTTATTTAATCCAAGCCCAAGCTAAAGTCCAATAAATTGGTTGACCCATGGGGCAAACCCTATTAATATGGTTGAATGTGTGGTGACCAAGTGATGTGGTGATCAAGTAAGTGTGATGATCAAGTAGGAGTATTGACCAAGACTTTGAAGTAATGACCAAGTGTAGGATAAGTGTTGTGTTAGACAAGTAATGAATAGTAAGGAGGTGGCTTAAGGAGGTGGGATGTTTTAAAGACCAAACTACCCTAACCTTGGAAAGTCTATAAATAGAAGAGCTTTGCTATCCATTTATTGGTTGATCAATTAATCCAACACATCTAAAGTGCTTAAGTGTTAGAGAGAATAAGCTACACATAAGTCATTCTATAAGTAGGAAGAAGAAGCAAGCTACTTACCAAGACTACAAAAGAGTAAGACTTCTTCTCAATTATCTTCTATCTCTACCATGATACGATGATAAGAAAAGTTGGATTAAGAAACATGAATGAGTAAGTAATGAACTTAAGCCAATTAAGTTGGTAATAAGTCATTTAAGCTAGCATAAGTTATAAACTTATGTGAAAATAATATGAACTTATAAGAAGTTTATTAAGAGAAATGATATGAATGTAAAAGAATTTATATGATCATATGTATCATGTATACCTAACTAAAGTTATATGTTAAGATTATGTAAAGTATGATGATTAATAAACCTTAATTGTCATAAGTCATGAATAATCAAATCTTAAGTAGTTTATAATTTGACAAGTTATAAGCTCCTGAAGAATAAAGTTAAAATCCAACAATGAATATAAGTTGTTGTATTAAGTATGTTGAGATGTTCACATGATGAATGAAGTTCATTTGTAATGTTGATCAAATCATAAGAATGAAGAATTGCCAGAATTTGCATGATTGGACGATAAACGTCGAATACGTAAAATTCTCGGAATGGATGTCAAATTTTTTGTTTGATCAAGAGACCATTGTTTTCCAATAGAGATAAGTAATAATCGGCATTTAAGAGTTGCGGACTCGAAAATGACCGGATTCCGACTTAGAATGAAGAAACGAGCATTGAACGTTCACGAACGTTTATCGTTTTCGTTAAAAATGAACTAATAGGTGAATTTTTAGCAAAGGAAGTCAAATAGATAAAATTCTTGAATGGTCATGTAGATTACGTAATTTGTGAATCGTAGGCTTTTGAACGAGCCAATTCGGACTTATAACGAAGAAGTTATGCGTCCGGGAAGTTCACAAAATTTCAAAACTAAAATTGTTTTCTGGTCAAGACAGAGTTGGTATATGCCGCCCAATCCTAAGTAAAGACCGTGGCTGCATGGCCTGAGCGAACAAAGAACTGAGCCAATTGCAAGAGTTCACTGCAATGAACCTTAGTTCGATAAGTGGAAATGCATTTTCATGAACGATGACAAAATCCTTCGAGTGTGGGCGCTTTAACGCGACCCATTAAGTAAGGACTCACGCCGTAGCGCCAAGTCTGGGACAGTTATACATTAAGCTCGCATGTGATGCGAGATGTAGGTATAAATTTGGCAGTGTGGCCTTGATCTCGAACAAAGATAGTAATGAAGGTTTCTAAATACAAAGAAAAGAAATGGAAGTAAACATAACTTAAGGAAGGTAATGTAACATTGTTTAAACTTTGTTAAACCTTAAGGAATGTGATATAAAGGTTGAGATTATTAGGTTTGTAATATTCATGAAAGCAATCAAATTGCAAAATTAATGCGGAAGCGTGTAAAATCAGAGTTTAAAAATTATTTACAAACCATAAACCCGGATCACCCTTTATGCATAATTATTAATTAAACGAAAAGATAAAGAATAAATCATACCCTTGAAGATCGAGCTTCCTCGGTACAAGTTCACCTCCAAATCTTTTTCGCGTTCAATCTTGAATCCACGGGTTTGGTTCCTTCCTTTGATCAACGTTAGCCACCCAAATGTTTGGCCTCTAGAGGTGATCCACCAAGGAAGAAGAAAAATTCAAGAAGAAGGGGTGTTGGCTCTAACCCTAGTTTTTCTATCTCTATAGAAAAGGTACTCTCCCAACAAATTGGAATTATGTACGTATGTTGAAAAGTCAACAACCCACACCACCCATAATAAGACTCCTCTTATTTATTGATGTGGGCAACCCTCCTTAACAATTAAGAAATTGGGTTTTATTTAATTAATTAAATTCTTTTAATTAATTAAGCTCCCTAATCTTATTAGGGATAATTAATTAAACTCTCTTTAATTAATTTAACCTCCTAATCTTATTAGGAATAAATGAGAGTACTTATATTAAATTAATTTCTAAACTCTTTTAGAAATTAAAATAATAATAATTGTAATAATATTAATAAGACTCCTCTTATTAATTTATATTTAATATTTCTAAAATATTAAATAATAAATATTAAGCTATTTAATTTATTCTATCACCATAGATTAAATTAAATATACTTAACTTATATTATTACGATTATGCCATTAACTTCTTAAATAATTATTCTTCCTTTTATGGTGTGACCCTTTAGGTTCTCCATATTAAACCGGTTGTGAATAAATCAATTAGAACAATTCTAATCTTATTTAAATAAATAAATTAAATAATTAATTTATTTAAATAATATTTATTCTCAATAGGGATAAGCCTCCCTAGCGATCAACGACTTTCCGGATAATATAGATTTCAACATTAATCATTAAAGAACCTTTGAGTAAATAGTTACAAATAATTCAATCCTTCCACCATACTGATGCCCCAATTAAATATAAGGCATGGAATTCTTTGTCAAGTCTTATTTTATTTAATTATATGTATTTCGATCCTTAAATGCACAACTCCAAATAATGCAAATTAGAAACTCCTTTCTAATTTCATTCGCCGCTGCCAAGGACTCTTTGGGTTGTCATTTATCGAATCACATAGGACATTTCTCTTCTTTTATTAGAAGTGGTAGATTCTTTATTGATCATACATTATCTCCATGTACAACTTATTATACCCAAACATACCCTTTGATATACCCTAAGGGTCTTAAGGAATAAGTCAAAGTATAACTCATCATACACAAGATACTATGATGATCTCAAGTCCAAGGATTACTTGTACTACTATCACTACAGGAATTCCTATTGATAGGCAAATAAAACTCCATTAGGTATTCCTTAGCGAGCCACGTTCAGTGAACTTATTCTCTAATAAGCACCTACATACTTGCTTTAGTGTCTCCACACAAATGATCATGAGATCAATCATCCTCATCCAATGAGCAAGCAACGTATGTACCTAATCTATCAGGATTCACTAATCCCCAATTTAGTAATCCAATGATTGGGAACTATTTTAGTTTTAAGCTTTCTAAGAATTTAGATCTCATTAGAATGATCATCATCATTATTCTAAAAGCATTGCTTAAAACTATGGGTTTATCACATATTATAAAACAGCATCATGTAGATAATTAAAAGCCTTTAATAAATTAATACTTTTTATTAATAAATGAATAAGATTGTTACAAAGTATATGCTTTATCATCAAACATGATTGGCTTGTGTGCATATTACTTTCAATCTCCCACTTGCACTAAAGCCAATCGTCATGGTATCTCATACTCTTCTTCTCTAAGTGGCGATTATCCTGCTTTGTTGGATAAGCTTTAGTTAATGGATATGTAATGTTGTTCTTGAGAGTCCACTATCTCTATAGTGATTTCCCATCTTTCAATGATTCTAATAATCAAATGAAAGTGCCACAACACATGTTTAGATCCAAGATGAGACTTAGGAACTATTCTAGTTACGTAATGAACTTTTAATCCAAACAATCAACTTGCGACTTCATTTATAGCTATATACTTTGTCTTTATCACTAAACCAACAACTCTTTTGTTGTTTGGAACCTTTCCAATTCAACTTTGCACCAATTGTTCAAGGTAACACTTTACCTTAAAGTGGATTTTTCTATCATCTTGGTCAGTGTCATGCGAAAAACTTGAGTGCATTAAGCCCTCTAGTTTTAATTAAGACCCACCATGAATATGATCACATCCTTAGTGCTTGCGGTTAAGCACTTTAAGATGTTTTCAACGACTCATAGTGAACTTCTCCGAATATGGTGATCAACATCTCGGTCTCGTATATTTCATTGCATACATGATAGTCACTCATGTGACCTCTCTTTTTGGAGTCTGTGGGGACTATTAGAGAGATACACTCCATAGCTCATCGACATGAGACATCTCTTGGAGTTTGCCATGCTAATCGACTTTAGCATCAAATGAAATATCGTTCCTTGGGTTAAGTCGAGCATCCTCTTAAATCTATCTATATAGATTTATATCCCCAATAAGATACTCTTCCAAATCATTCATGGAGGAATGTTTAGACAACTTTATCTTTCTTGATTGTAGCATTGGTATGTCATTCTCATCCGTATTATATTCCTATAATACTAGTAGTATATCAACATATAATATTAGAAATTTGACGTCGCTCATCAAACGAATGTTCCATTTTGAGAAACTTGCTTCAATCCATTTCTGGACTAGAACTCTTACCTCATCGTATGTAACTCTGGATCATCATCTTCTATGATGTGTACCTCATCATCATCATCCATGATGAATCCATACCTCCTAGGTATCTTTGGTACTATTCAGATTTACGATTCGTTTGGTTGTGGTACAATAGTCATCTCTGAGTTCCTCTTATTTGACTTATAGTGTTTTGTGGTTCTTGAACTCTTCAAGATCTATTATCCTCCCACTAGCCCTTCAATGATAAACACCTTTATCTTAGAAGGAAGCGTGTTTCATAATAAACACCTTTTGCTAAGTAGGATTATAGAACATATACCCTAAACTTACTTTAGGATGTCCCACAAATTGTACTTGTCAAATCTTGTCCCAAGCTTATCCTTTGAAACCTTTTCACATAAGTTGGACAACCCCTTATCTTAACATACTTAAGATTAGGAATCCTCCCTATCCATAACTTTTATGGAGTCTTGGGGCTGGATTTTGAGGTTACCTTTTCGTAGAGATACGTAGCCATTTCTAGGACATTATCCCGAAAGGATCTTTGGAATGTCGGTAAAATCATTATGGACCGCACCATGTCCAACAAGGTATGATTTTTCATTCAGATACATCAATCAATTATTGCGTATCAGGATGTGTCCATTATGAGAAAACCATTTGAGATGATCTAGAAACTTATTGTACAAGTATTTATTCCTTGATCTAATCAAAGAATCTTAATACATTGCCAATTTGTTTCACTTACGAATTCTTTGAACCTTTCAAATAATTCACACTTGTATTCAACAAATACACACATTCAACTCTTTGAATGATCATCTCCTTTTCTTATACTAATTTGTTCAATATGCAAAATTATTTTCATATAAGTCAGTATACAAAATTTATTAAGTAATATTCGGTTCTATACAAAACATTATTATTATAAATAGAACAACAATTGTTCTTAATTATAATACCAAAATTTTATTGTCCAACAATAAAATGGAAATAATATTTCTAATAAGAACTAGAATACAATAACAACTTATTGAATTAATACATTTGCCCGCAGGCAGTGCTAAACTATAAGTTCCTATGGTTAATGCAGCAACCTTTGCTTCATTTTCCACATATAAAATTACTTATTTTTGTTTAGCTTTCTACTTCTGCTTGGTCCCTTCATAAATCTATATTTATGATAACCAAAGTCGGTATCCAATACCCAAGTAGAACCTTGACTTAAAGAAAAATTTATTTTAAATCATGAACAAAATTTGTATTGTAACCGAAACTTCACTAAGCTTCTTTGGTTAGCCTCTGCAAATGCTTCTTCTTGATTTCTTTCCGGTGTCGGGCTTATTGTAGTGGAAGCAAACTCCTTTGCTATCCGTATCAGTTTTGTTCTTATTATCCTTTGTTTTTGCCTTTCTATTTACCTTCTTTGAATCGTTCTTCTTTTCAGAAGATCCTTTGGCCCCTACCAGTAAGACTTGGTCTTTCTTGGTTGGAAAGTGACTCTCAACATTTTTCAATATGTTAAGCAAATCGGCAAAGGCGATATCTAGCTTGTTCATATGAAAATTCACAACAATTGTGAAAGAGTTAGGGGTGAGTGCAAGATCAAATCTTGGCTCAACTCTCCATCCATGACAAAACTCGTTGTCCTAATTGATCAATCAAATTGATAATGTTTAGGACTTTTATATGCATCTTATAGTTCCATTGGCCATTCTAGATCGGAAGAGCTCCTTAGATATGTCGATATCTATCGGTCCTACTTTCCTCACCATCAACTACTTGATGTGCGGGAATATAGTAAGAGCATCCATAGTTTCATCTTGTGTTGAAGCTCGTCGTTTTCATGGATGCGAGCATGATGCATTGAGCCAATTGTGCATCATCTTGCCACTTTCTAAAAGTAGTAATCTCTTCCTCGGGAGGCATTTTTACGCAACCATTGCAGGGATAGGCGTATTAAGGACATAAGATAGCTTTTCAGCCATGAGAACTATTCTCAAATTCCTTAACCAATCCGTTTAATTCGGTCCGATTAATTTAGCATCTAATATGCTTCGCAGTGATAGTAATTTTAGACATTGTAAAATTCTGTAAATGAATTTGTAATTAACAACATTTTAACATACATTCTTTTATTAATTACCAAAATAATTTAGGTCTTGTTTTAAATTGGTATCTCCCACTATTTTCTTCAAACTATATTACCCTCACTTATATAGTTCGGCAAAATCTAATTAAAGATTTGCTAGTGAGAATAAGGATCCCATTTCAAATGTATATAGCCTTGTGGTGACACAACAAACTATATATAAATAAATAGGTAGACAACTTTTGTCAATTACATCAACTATGCAACTCCTTGTATTTTGCCTCTTAGATTATTTTGATCAGTGGTGGCACATCAGAATCAAAATTATCCAAGTTAAGTCAACCTAGCACTCCATATATTCAAAAAAGAAAAATATCATCCTTGTGGTGACACAACAAAACAATATTGTTCAATTTTCTTTATAAGCATCAAATGTGATAAATTAACATCTTAAATACTTAATACTTGCCTTGTGGTGACACAACAAACTCATATTAAATATTTAATACTCTATTAATTTTATCATGCTAGAAGAAAGCTGACGTTCGATATTCCAAATATCTTTGAGCGCTTAGGACTTAATATAAAAATTGAGGGGTTTATTATTAATTTGTCTCATCTTGTTTAGCGCGCATGCACATATATATATATAAAATACGCGTCATATTAATTAACATGCGAAGCATGTTTGCATAATATATAATATATATAGTATAAGCATGCACATATAGAATACTATATTCTACCGGATTGATTATGGACTTTTATTCTAGTTTGGTTCACTAGAGCCACCAAGTGAACCAAAAAGGTCAAACCCCAAGGGTGCAAGAAATAATATTTAAATATAACTATTACATTTAAACCCGGGCTCCATTACAAAGCGGGTCTTCAAAGCGCTCCTTGCTCCTTGATCTCTAATTTTTCAAAATTAATTCTAAATATTCCTATTACAAAACTATTTAAAATAAATAGAAACCTTGATCGTGATCGAGGGAAGTACATAGGAGGAGATAGAATTTACATTAAGAAAAATTAGAAAAGGCGAATCTGTGAGACCCCATTTAATAAAACCCATACATTCATGCATCCAACTAAAATAAAATCCAATCGCATTGGTCGATAGTCCATAATCAATCCCATTTATTATCATACACATCACCATATGCATCAATAAATAACATTCATCTTATGAATAATAAACATTTAATATATATATTGATATCATTTAATGGACAAATTTAGTTAGTATAAAATCTATTTTTGAATCAAAATAAACTCCTTTATTTTAATCCAAATTTAAATCAAAATAAAACTATTTTATTTTAATTTATCTAATTTTGAATAAAATAAACTATTTTATTTTAATCAAAATCTTTAATCAAAATAAACTCCTTTATTTTAATTAATTATGGAATCCAATTCCATGTAAATATATATATAAAAAAATCTTTAATTAAAATAAACTCTTTTATTTTAATTAATTATGAATCCAATTCCATGTAAAAAAAAAAAATATTAAAGGAAACACGGATTATCTTTCCTATTCACAAATAAACTCCTTTATTTTGAATAATATGAAATCTTATTCCATATTTAAATAAACTCCTTTATTTAAGGAAATTAGGATTCTCTTTCCTATTCACAAATAAACTATTTTATTTTGAATAATATGAAATCTATTTCATATCTAAATAAACTCCTTTATTTAAGGAAACAATAGAATCCAATTTCAACTCCAATTAGTTATCATGGAATCAAATTCCAACTCTAATTAGTTAGCATGAAATTTAATTTTAAAATTAAAATAAACTTTATATTTTAATATTAAAATAAACTTTTATTTTAATATTAAAATAAACTTTATTTTAAAATTAAAATAAACTTTATTTTAATTCTAAAATTATTAAGAATATATATATATATATATAACTATTATATATATATAATATAATAACTAATATATATATATTATATAAAACCCGAATAGCACATTTTAATCATGAACCACTTTTAAGATATCCTGTTTAAAACCGTGCACTGCTATAAAAAGTAGCAAATCCTTTTTTTTTTTTTTTTTGAAAACCGAATACCCTTTGATATAAAAAATTCCATGAACTGCCATTCGAGAGTACCCTCTTTTTTTTTTTTTTTTTTTTTATAAATAAATTTTATACAATTAAATTATGCCCAATTAAATTATTCTAAACACATATCAATATAATATCAAATTAAAACAATTAATAATTCGTATAAAGGTTTGGCTCTGATGCCACTGTTAGGTTTGTAATATTCATCAACGCAATCAAATTGCAAAAAATTAGCGGAAGCGTGGTAAAATCAGAGTTTAAAAATTTACAAACCATATACCCGGATCATCCTTTATGCATAATTATTAATTAAACGAAAAGATAAAGAATAAAATCATACCCTTGAAGATCGAGCTTCCTCAGGTACAAGTTCACCTCCAAATCCTTTCGCGTTCAATCTTGAATCCACCGGGTTTGGTTCCTTCCTTTGATCAACGTTAGCCACCCATGTGTTTGGCCTCTAGAGGTGATCCACCAAGGAAGAATAAAATTCAAGAAGATGGGTGTTATGACTAACCCTAGTTTTCTATCTCTATAGAAAAGGCATACTCCCAACAACTTGGAATTATTACGTACTTTGTTAAAGTCAACAACCCATGCCACCCATAATAAGACTCCTCTTATTTATAGATGTGGGCAACCCACCTTAACAATTAAGGAATTGGGTTTTATTTAATTAATTAAATTCTTTTAATTAATTAAGCTCCCTAATCTTATTAGGGATAATTAATTAAACTCTTTTAATTAATTTAACCTCCTAATCTTATTAGGAATAAATGAGAGTACTTATATTAAATTAATTCCTAAACTCTTTTAGAAATTAAAATAATAATAATTGTAATAATATTAATAAGACTCCTCTTATTAATTTATATTTAATATTTCTAAAATATTAAATAATAAATATTAAGCTATTTAATTTATTCTATCACCATAGATTAAATTAAATATACTTAACATATTATTACGATTATGCCATTAACTTCTTAAATAATTATTCTTCCTTTTTATGGTGTGACCCTTTAGGTTCTCCATATTAAAGCCGGTTGTGAATAAATCAATTAGAACAATTCTAATCTTATTTAAATAAATAAATTAAACAATTAATTTATTTAAATAATATTTATTCTACAATAGGGATAAGCCTCCTAGCGATCAACGACTTTCGAGGATAATATAGATTTCAACATTAATCATTAAAGAACCTTTGAGTAAATAGTTCGTGACAATTCAATCCTTCCACCATCTGATGTCCCAATTAAATATAAGACATGGAATTACTGTCAAGTCTTATTTTATTTAATTATATATATTTCGATCCTTAAATGCACAACTCCAAATAATGCAAATTAGAAACTCCTTTCTAATTTCATTCTGCCTTGGCCAAGGACTCTTTGGGTTGTCATTTATCGAATCACATAGGACATTTCTCTTCTTTTATTAGAAGTGGTAGATTCTTTATTGATCATACATTATCTCCATGTACAACTTATTATACCCAAGCATACCCTTTGATATACCCTAAGGGTCTTAAGGAATAAGTCAAAGTATAACTCATCATACACAAGATACTATGATGATCTCAAGTCCAAGGATTACTTGTACTACTATCACTCTGAGGAATTCCTATTGATGAACAAATAAAACTCCATTAGGTATTCCTTAGCGAGCCCGCGTTCGGTGAACTTATTCTCTAATAAGCACCTACATACTTGCTTTAGTGTCTCCACACAAATGATCATGAGATCAATCATCCTCATCCAATGAAAGCAAGCAACGTATGTACTAATCTATCCGGATTCACTAATCCCCAATTTAGTAATCCAATGATTGAGAACTATTTTAGTTTTAAGCTTTCTAAGAATTTAGATCTCATTAGAATGATCATCATCATTATTCTAAAAGCATTGCTTAAAACTATGGGTTTATCACATATTATAAAACAAAGATCATGTAGATAATTAAAAGCCTTTAATAAATTAATACTTTTTATTAATAAATGAATAAGATTGTTACAAAGTATATGCTTTATCATCAAACATGATTGGCTTGTGTGCATACTACTTTCATGAAGTTCATTTGTAATGTTGATCAAATCATAAGAATGAAGAATTTCCAGAATTTGCGATTGATCGATAATAAACGAATAACACGTAAAATTCTCGGAATGGAAGTCAAATTTTGTGTTTGATCACGAGACCATTGTTTTCCAATAGAGACAAGTCATAATCGGCATTTAAGAGTTGCGGACTCGAAAATGACCGGATTCCGACTTAGAATGAAGAAACGAGCGTTGAACGTTCACGAACTTTTATTATTTTCGTTAAAAATGAACAAATAGGTGAATTTTTAGCAAACGAAGTCAAATAGATAAAATTCTTGAATGTTCATGTAGATTACGCAATTTGTGAACCGTAGGCTTTTGAACGAGCCAATTCGGACTTATAACGAAGAAGTTATGCGTCCGGGAAGTTCACAAAATTTCAAAACTGAAATTATTTTTTCGGTGCATGAGTTGGCCATAGTGCCAACCCAAGTAAAAAGACCATGCACATGCATGGCGTGGAACGAGAACTTGACCCTCTGCGCAGAAGAGTTCACCGCAGTGCAAACCTTAGTTCAATAAGTGGCACCGCAACGCCATGAACAGTGACAAAATCCTCTAGAGAGTGTGGCAAATGGCGTACATTATTAAGGGACGCTACAAGAAGCGCCAAGTCCTGACGGTTATACATTAAGCTTCTGCCAGCAAAGGCGAGATGTAGGTATAAAGTGGCGCATACGCAGATCGTAACAAAGATAGTAATGAAGGTTTCTAAATACAAAGAAAAGAAATGGAAGTAAACATATCTTAAGGAAGGTAATGTAAAATTGTTTAAACTTTGTTAAACCTTAAGGAATGTGATATAATGGTTGAGATAACCTAGTCAAATATAGATGCAAGCATAATGACAAACCGGAACGAATAGTAACTGAATCTAATACACCATTAGATTGAAATGAAGGGTATGATATAGTCATATACACACTTGATTATATGTGACCTAATCTAAGGCATTATGTGATCATGTATTGTAGAGACTTGAACGACTTGAACATAAAGTTAAAATACCATAGCAGACGCTAAAGGCAAATATTCTAACTCTTGTCTCAGTTCAATCTGAACAAGTTTTTTTGATTCATGTATTCTTTCGCATGAATTGAAGTATGTTGAAGTTAAAGCCAATTCCTTTGGCTAGACTTGATGAATTGATAATCTATTAATGTATTATCAAATGTTGCTATCTTTTGTCAACTACTTGATATGGTTTTCAAAAGAAGACTGAAATGTTAAACTAATGTTTTGTCGGTAAAAGCGGCAGTTACGTGAGGTTGCCAAATGCTTAAACATGCATACGTTTAATGGATGTAGTGTTGATCAACATAAAGTACAATAGACTGATCACCTAGAAGCGCTCGTAAGTGATATCGGGCTTACGGACTTGCTTCCGGGTTCTCCTTTTCCAATAAAGAATGAATACTCGAGGTCTCTGACCGGAGTGAATGTTTTACTAAATATTGTTGTTATTGTAAAACATTTTGAAAGAAAAGATGAAGTGCTATTTTGAATTATCAATAGTACTTCATAACTATTGTTCAGTTATCGAAGATATACGATTTGTATGTGTCAAGCATGTTGTTATTAAATTGTTATACTTGCTGAGTTAGTTATGCTCACTCTTGCTTGAACCATATGAATGCAGCTAAGACTGAACGTCCCGAAGGATCATGAAAAGATAATGGAAAAGCTAAGGCAGATTACTAAGCTGTCTTGTAATAGTATAGGTCTATTGTTGTAATTTAACTGATAATATGACAAAGAACCTTTGTAACAGGTATAGAACTTGGGAAATGCAAATATTACTTTAAATATATAGAAGTTATGATCGTTCTTTGAGACTTTTCAATTGAATGAATGTATGAATGTTGTACAGTATAACACCATCTGTTGGGTTGGAAGATACCCAGATTTGGGGGCGCTACAGGTTGGTATCAAAGCCTAGGTTATAAAACTTAAGGGGGAAAGTAGAACCTTAAGTCATAACCTTACGAAAAAATAAAGAAGTAAAAGAAGGAAAGTAACCTTATAAAAATGCATTATATTATGTTATGTATTTTTATTATTTTACTGACGTGTACTAATCAAACTATATTGTCTTATTGTACATGTCAGGAGAAAATGATATTTATAGAGATATACATGTAGTGAGCGAGGATTCAGTTAATCAGGTAGAGATATTACCAAATCCCGTAGCCGTAGAACCATAGTTGGTGACCATCGAGTCGGGAGACTCAGATGATTTAGACTACATGTCTATATTTGATGGCATACTAGAAGAGGAGGTGGACGTGATGTCTTTTGACCAGGTTCCACCTACAGAGGACCAGGTTCCACCTATAGAGGAAATGTCTACGGGGGAATCAATGAAAGCACTATTTATGTTGGTATTGGATAGGAATGTCCATTACTGCCAAGAAGTTAAGGAGTTGAAAGAGGAAATCCAAGCTGTCCGTGAGGACAAGGCTAGTATAGAAGGAATGTGGGAAGAGGAGCATGATGATAGAGTCCTAGCTATGGACAAAGTCTGAGATTTGAGAGGTGAAGTCTTTGAGCTCAAGCAGGAGCTAAAGACTAAGAAGCGGAAGTTGGAGAGGATGTCCTATATTCATAGGAGTTCTCATGTAGATTTCCAGTAGCAGGTAGTTGGATATCAGGTAGAAGCAGGACAGACCCGTTATACCATCAGTAGAGATGTTATTGCCGGTTTGGCCAGAGCAGATTTTGAGAATGCCTTACGGCAGATGTAATCTAGCAATAGCTAGAGTAGAATAGATATGTAAATATTATGTATCTAGTAGTGACGTAAAACCCTCTTTTGTATAACAAAGGGTAGTCTTTTGTAAATCCCAATTTTTGGAAAGTAATTGTGGGATGGAAATGTAATCACCTAAGGCTGAGTAATGTAAACAATGTAGTATTATACTACAAGTTATGAATCAATATAAAAATTTTTATGGAATATGTTGAGTAATGAGTATGAGTTGTTTTTTTATTACAAACAATAACAAACCAACAAGAATAAAGTAATAATGATGTGTTGTTTTCTTAACGTGAAATGTCATGAAGGAGACAACGAAATCGAGGCGCTTAATGTTAACCAACCTGGGAGGGTGGTCCTGTTAATCAATCACGGGGAGTTCATTAATCATTTATGGCTACATTTAATAGAACGGGGGCTATTGTACCCATAATTCCTAGAGTAGTACGAGCTACTACTTTTAAGGATTTTGAAAGTGTAGGTCCGCCAGAGTTCAAGGGAACTACAGACCCTATAGAAGCCCAGACATGGGTAAAAGAAATTGAGAAAGCATTTGTAATAGCAAATGTTGAGGGGGTCAACAGGTTTACTTTGCAACCTATTTGATGAAAGGAGAGGCCAACTTACGGTGGGAGGCAAACCAAAGCTAGGTAGATATAGGAAACCTAACGTGGGAGAGGTTCAAGGAGATTTTCTTTGAGAACTATTTTCCCCACAGTATGCAAGGAGGATGGAGATGAGGTTTACGGAATTGAGACAAGGGATATACGGTTCCCAAAGATATCTTTGCCAAGTTTAATGAAGCTGCACGATTCGCTCCACATCAAGTGGACTTTGAAGTGAGAAAGGCTAGAAGGTTCGGCGGGGCTTGAAACCCTAGCTCTATAGCCGAATCTACTGTGTTCCAAAGTGCTTCCTTTGGAACCATACTAGAAAAGGCAATAATTTAGAAGGTGGGAATGAGGCTCTTAGCGATTACCAAAGATAAGATGACCAAAGGCGGGGTTGATGGAGGAACCAAGACCCGAGGGAGCGAGTGGGAGTGGCGGCGGTCAAAAAGGATGGGCTTTAACTGCGGGAATACAGGAGTAAAACAAGGACTCTAAGAGGAGGATGGTGGATGGGAAGATTCACTTAGAGTCTATCTCAAAGGTAAGGAAACTGGTAAGAGTCTATCTCAAAGGTAAGGCTATTGGTATGTTATAATTGTGGGCGGAAGCACCATCTACTCCCAATCAAGAAGAAGAACGGATGCTTTGTAAGCAAAAGAACAAGAAGAAGGGGATAGAAGGAAATAAAGGGACCTAATGGCGAGGAAGTTAGCTATAGTGATCCAAACCAAATGGGAAATCAATGGCCGCACTTTTTTAATACGACGGCCCAAGATGCGGTGGCATATGGCGTAAAAAAGGATGGGGAACTGCAGGAATCTGGGAGAGAGGAGGATGGTGGCACATAAAACTTGTGGGAAGATTCACTTAGAGTCTATCTCAGTAAGGCGGTATGTTAGGCTCCTAGCTTCCCAAAGAGAAGAATCACGGATGCTTTGTATGTGATCAACTAACCACATAGCAAAGAACTTCGAAGAAGGGGATAGAAGGAAATAAGGGACCTAATAGCGGAAGTTAGCTATTATTGATCCAAATTTCGGCCTTGGGGAAAAGAAATCAATGGCCCGCACTTTTAATATGACGGTCCAAGATGCGGTGGCATCGGGGATGTAGTTGAGTATTATTAGATCAACGATATAAATGCATCGTGGCATCGGGGATGTAATTAGTATTATTCGATCGACAATATAAATGCATCGTCTTTATTTGATTAAGGTGCTACTTGTTCATTTATAGCATGTGATTTTGCTAGATGACTAGAATTATTTCTGAAAAATTGCCTATACCTTTGAACATTAAGGTAGCAAAGCGAAAGATAATTCTGTTAAAGATATTCATAGGAGTTGTTGCGTAGATGTACGTGGTTGTAAGTTATCAGTAGATTTAATACCGATAAAGTTAGGAGAATTCGACGTAATTCTCGGAATGGATTGGTTGATTAACCATGGAGCAATTATAGATTGCCAAAGGAAAAGTGTGAGCATCAGGACGTTGAAGCAACCTTTGTAGTATTATACGGTAGTAAATTGTCGGGACGTCCGTGTTGCCTTACGATGACACAAACTAGAAAACTTTTAAGGAAGGGTTGTGTAGGTTACCTATGCCATGTTGTTGATACCCAGAGAGTGGAAGCAACCATGGAACAAATACCTATAGTAAACGAATTCATGGATGTATTTCCAAGTGAATTCTGGGTTTCTGCATCAGATTCTTAGGGTTCTGGTGGGATAGGAGATCGAATTTGTGATAGACATTGTGCAGGAATGGCACAGGTCTCAAGGGCACCGCGTCTAGTATGGCGCTTGTGGAAATGAAAGAACTAATGGGTTAACTACGGGGAACTATTGGACAAGAAGTACATTCAACCAAGTGTTTCGTAGTGGGAGCACTTAGGTGTTGTTTGTCAAGAAGAAAGCGGAATCGTTAAGGCTTTGTATCGACTATCGGGAGTTGAACAAGTTAACGATAAAGAATAAATACCCATTGCCCAGGATCGATGATCTCTTTGATCAATTGAAAGGGCAAAGTATTTTCTAAAATAGATTTCTTGGATGGGGTATCATCGGTTAAAGGTTAGGAAGGAAGATGTACCAAAAGGCGCATTAGGGACTCGTTATGGTCATTCTGAGTTTACGGTGATGTTATTTGGGTTGAACGAATGCACCATTTGTATTTATGGATATGATGAATAGAGTGTTCAAACTATATTTGGACAAGTTAAATGCGTGGTGTTTATCGATGATATTCTAGTCTATTCTAAGACACCAGAAGATCATGCCGAACACTTAAGGTTAGTGTTGGAGACATTAAGGAGGGAGAAGTTATATGCGAAATTCACCAAATGTGAATTTTGGCTGGAAAAGGTGCAGTTTTTAGGTCATGTCATTAACCAAAAGGGGATTTAAGTGGATCCAGCGAAGGTGGAATCAGTAATGAATTGGGAACAACCGAAAACGCTGACTGAGGTGCGGAGTTTCCTAGGGTTAGCAGGGTACTATCGAAGATTTATCCAAGATTTTTCGAAGATAGCTACCTTGTTGACTAACTTAACAAGGAAGACGGTGAAATACGTATGGACAGATAAATGTGAAGACAATTTTCAAGAACTGAAGAAGAGATTAAGTGAAGCTCTTATTTTGTCATTGCCAGATGACACGGGAAATTTTGTAGTATATAGTGATGCTTCGCATAAAGGACTTGGTTGTGTGCTTATGCAGCATGGCAAAGTCATTGCGTATGCATCTCGACAGTTGAAGGATTATGAGAAAGTTTACCCTACTCATGATCTGGAACTGGCCGCGGTAGTGTTTGCTCTAAAGATATAGAGAGATTATCTTTATGGGGAAAAATGTGAGATATATACGGACCATAAAAGTCTAAAGTATATCTTCACTCAGAAGGAGTTGAATATGAGACAGAGAAGATGGTGGAGTTGATAAATGATTATGATTGTGAAATCTGTATCACCCTGGAAGGCCGATGTAGTCATAAGCGCCTTAAGTAGGAAGGGTCGGGAAAAGTTGTCTATGTTAATGACTCGAAATGAGTTAATAATCAGAGATGGCTAGGATGGAAATAGAAGTGAAGGTGCTGAGTGTTTCGGGGCAATTACTCTTTGCAACAGAGATGCAATCTACCATCGTAGAAAGAGTCAAGGAGGTTCAACTCAAGACGGATGAGTGTAACCAAATGAAGAAGCGGTTATCCGAGAAGGAAGATGTTAAGTATAGTCTTGATAATGAGGGATTATTAAGATTTGAGGGAAGAATTTGGGTTCCAAATGAGACGAAATTAAAGGAGCAAGTATTACAAGAAGCTCATAGTTCGAGGTACTCGATACATCCTGGCAGTACTAAGATGTATCAAGACCTTCGACAGAGTTTTTGGTGGCCAAACATGAAAAGAGAAATAGCAGAGTATGTGGGTAGGTGCTTAACTTATCAAAAAGTTAAGGCCGAACATCAACGAACCAGTGGTTTATTACAGTCATTGGAGATTCCAGAATGGAAGTGGGAGCATATCACGATGGACTTCGTGGTGGGACTTCCGACGACGCAAAAAGGGTACGATTCGATTTGGGTAATAGTGGATCGGTTGAGGAAGTCGGCTCACTTTTAACCAATTAGGGTCAAGAATAACTTAGACCAGTTAGCTAAACTTTATGTTAAGGAAATCATTTCCAGACATGGAGTACCAGTATCGATTTTGTCAGACCGTGATACACGATTCACATTGAACTTTTGGAGGAGTTTGCAAGTGCAGTTGGGAACACGGCTGAGGTTAAGCACGACTTATCATCCACAAATTGATGGGCAGAGCGAAAGGAAAATTCAGACGTTAGAAGACATGTTGAGGTCTTGCGTCATGGATTTCAAGGGTAGTTGGGATGATCACCTACCACTAGTAGAGTTTGCATATAACAACAGTTATCATGCAAGCATAGGCATGCCACCGTACGAAGCTTTGTATGGAAGGAAGTGTAGAATACCTTTGTGTTGGGATGAGGTGGGAGAACGCCGGATGCTAGGACCAGAATTGGTGCAACAGACAGCGGATGTGGTAAAGTTTTATCTGGATGCGTCTCTCGTCACGGCTCGAGATGAGACGAGAAGAAATATGCGGACTCACATAGACTAAGTCGAGAGTTTGAGGTGGGCTCGTATGTGTTTCTAAAGGTATCTCCCTGGAAAGGAAAGATACGCTTTGGAAAGAAGGGAAAGTTAAGTCCAAGGTTTATAGGACCTTTTGAAGTATTAAAACGGGTGAGAGAGGTAGCGTATATGATAGCATTACCTCCAGACCTAGAACAAATACATAACGTGTTTCACGTATCTGTATTACGTCCATATAAGCCAGACTATAAGCATGTAATTGAGTATGAGCCGATTCATATCGAGAAAGATTTATCATATGAAGAGTCGCTAATGCAGATCATTGATAGAAAGGAACAAGTTCTGAGGAACAAGGTAATACCATCAGGAAAAGTATTATGGAAGAACCACAACGCTGAAGAAGCAACGTGGGAACTAGAAGAAAAGATGAAGAAAAATTTTCCTCACCAATTTGACTAAAGTAAGACGAGATTACGGGGACGAGAATCTTTATAAAGGGGAAAAATGTAACAATGAGAAATTCGGATCTTATTGTAAAATGATTTTATTAAATTAAATAATAATAAAATCATATTCCATATCATTATCAAGATGGTTGTCATTGTATAACCTATTGATGTTAGAATATCGTAGTATTTGGGCTACGTGGATGAATTAAAGTGTTTGGATTTCCAAGAAGAAAATAAAAGTTTTTCGAGAAATTTTTTTAGAAAAATACTATTCATCGATATTTGCTGGGATATAATTTTGAGATTAGAAATACTGCAATGATGGAATAACAAGGTAAGATGGATTATGTAATAAAAATCTAGTTATGGAAAATGTAATAATTAAACGTGGATTTAATTCTAAGCGTTAAGGAAGTTGAAATAGTAATGAATGAGTAATAATGGTATGATCGTTGCTATTGAACAAAGTAATGAAAATGCGTATAGTACGAAGTATTATATGAGTTTGTATGAATGATGAAATACCGTATATAAATTCTATAAGAATCAGAATACGAAAATACATCAACAATGTGTATTAAGAAATGTTAATGGAGTTGGATGATTGGTTAACAATTATATACAAGTCCAAGTGAATTAAAGAGAGAAGCCCAACTATTAATTAATGAACCAACTAGTGTTTGTTAATATAAGGCCCAAGGATTTATTTAATCCAAGCCCAAGCTAAAGTCCAATAAATTGGTTGACCCATGGGGCAAACCATATTAATATGGTTGAATGTGTGGTGATCAAGTAAGTGTGATGATCAAGTAGGAGTATTGACCAAGACTTTGAAGTAATGACCAAGTGTAGGATAAGTGTTGTGTTAAACAAGTAATGAATAGTAAGGAGGTGGCTTAAGGAGGTGGGATGTTTTAAAGACCAAACTACCCTAACCTTGGAAAGTCTATAAATAGAAGAGCTTTGCTAGCCATTTGTTGGTTGATCAATTAATCCAACACATCTAAAGTTCTTAAGTTTTAGAGAGAATAAGCTACACATAAGTCATTCCATAAGTAAGAAGAAGAAGCAAGTTACTTACCAAGACTACAAAAGAGTAAGACTTCTTTTCAATTATCTTCTATCTCTACCATGATAGGATGATAAGAAAAGTTGGATTAAGAAACATGAATGAGTAAGTAATGAACTTAAACCAATTAAGTTGGTAATAAGTCATTTAAGCTAGCATAAGTTATAAACTTATGTTAAAATAATATGAACTTGTAAGAAGTTTATTAAGAGAAATGATATTAATGTAAAAGAATTTATATGATCATATGTATCATGTATACCTAACTAAAGTTATATGTGAAGAGTATATAAAGTATGATGATTAATAAACCTTAATTGTGTATAAGTCATGAATAATCAAATCTTAAGTAGTTTATAATTTGACAAGTTATAAGCTCGTGAAGAATAAGTCAAAATCTAATAATGAATATAAGTTGTTGTATTAAGTATGTTGAGATGTTCACATGATGAATGAAGTTCATTTGTAATGTTGATCAAATCATAAGAATGAAGAATCGCTTAGGAATTTTGCGATTGGACGATAAGCGTCGAATACGTAAAATTCTCGGAATGGAAGTCAAATTTTGTGTTTGATCACGAGACCATTTTTTTCCAATAGAGACAAGTCATAATCGGCATTTAAGAGTTGCGGACTCGAAAATGACCAGATTCTGACTTAGAATGAAAAAACGAGCGTTGAACGTTCACGAACGTTTATCGTTTTCGTTAAAAATGAACCAATAGGTGAATTTTTAGCAAACAAAGTCAAATAGATAAAAGTCTTGAATGGTCATGTAGATTACATAATTTGTGAACCGTAGGCTTTTGAACGAGCCAATTCGGACTTATAACGAAGAAGTTATGCGTCCGGGAAGTTCAC
This sequence comes from Panax quinquefolius, assembly GCA_020205615.1. NCBI lineage: Eukaryota > Viridiplantae > Streptophyta > Magnoliopsida > Apiales > Araliaceae > Panax > Panax quinquefolius. The sequence goes on along the minus strand of CM035174.1, from coordinate 34,236,060 downwards.
AAAATTTCAAAATTGAAATTATTTTACGGTGCGAGTTGGTTGGCGCATATTTCAACCTAAAAAAAAAAGACCGGCATGCTGTGCGAAGCGATAATCGTGCCTCTCTGCAAGAGTTCACCGCAGCGTGAACCTTAGTTCAATAAGTGGCACCGTAGCGCCATGAACAATGACAAAATCCTCTGGAGTGTGGCGCCGCAACGCAGCCCATTAAGTAAGGACTTGCGCCGTAGTGCCAAGTCCGGGACAGTTATACATTAAGCTCACACCGCAGCGCGAGATGTAGGTATAAAGCTGGCGCCGCAACGCCAGTCTCAGAACAAAGATAGTAATGAAGGTTTCTAAATACAAAGAAAAGAAATTGAAGTAAACATAACTTAAGGAATGTAATATAACATTGTTTAATCTTTGTTAAACCTTAAGGAATGTGATATAAAGGTTGAGATAACCTAGTCGAATATAGATGCAAGCATAATGACAAACTAGAACGAATAGTAACTGAATCTAATACACCATTAGATTGAAATGAAGGGTATGATATAGTCATATACATACTTGATTGTATGTGACCTAATCTAAGGCATTATGTGATCATGTATTGTAGAGACTTGAACGACTTGAACATAAAGTTAAAATACCATAGCAGACGCTAAAGGCAAGTATTATAAGTCTTGTCTCAGTTCAATCTGAACAAGTTTTTTTGATTCATGTATTCTTTCGCATGAATTGAAGTATGTTGAAGTTAAAGCCAATTCCTTTGGCTAGACTTGATGAATTGATAATCTATTCATGTATTATCAAATGTTGCTATCTTTTGTCAACTACTTGATATGGTTTTCAAAAGAAGACTGAAATGTTAAACTAATGTTTTGTCGGTAAAAATGACAGGCACGTGAGGTTGCCAAATGCTTAAACGAGTATACGTTTAATGGATGTAGTGTTGATCAACATAGAGTACAATAGGCTGATCACCTAGAAGTGCTCGTAAGTGATATCGAGACTTACGGACTTGCTTTGGGTTGTCCTTTTCAATAAAGAATGAATACTCGAGGTCTTTGGTAGGAGTGAATGTTTACTAAAATATTGTTGTTATTGTAAAATATTTTGAAAGAAAAGATGAAGTGCTATTTTGAATTATCAATAGTACTTCATAACTATTATTCGATTATCGAAGATATACGATTTGTATGTGTCAAAACATGTTGTTATTAAATTGTTATACTTATTTGAGCTAGTTATGCTCACTCTTGCTTGAACCATATGAATGCGACTAAGGCTGAGCGTCCCGAAGGATCGGGAAAAGATAAAGGAAAAGCTAAAGTGATTACTAAATTTGTCTTGTAATAGTATAGGTTTATTGTTGTAATTTAAGCGATATTATGACAAAGAACCTTTATAATTGAGTATAGAACTTGGGAAATGTAAATATTACTTTAAATATATAGAAGTTATGTTCGTTCTTTGAGACTTTTCAATTGAATGAATGTATGAATGTTGTACAGTATAGCACCAACTGTTGGGTTGGAAGATACCAGGATTTGGGGGCGCTACAAAGACAATAAAATCTGACTTGGACAGTGCTTAATTACATTAGGCTATTCAGAGCCACCCATTAATGAGCTTTTGATCAATGACTCCCAAGCCAGATGACTTTAAGGCACTAGGTGTAGAACACTCCTATGAATCTAATAACTCGAGCAAAAGGCCACGTAATCAACTTAAGCCAAAATAGACTTTTATTCTATACATTTAATAATCAAAATCTTTAGGATGACCGTGTAATGCTTAATTACCTTATGCTATTCAGAGTTATTCATTAATGAACTTTTGATCAATGACTCCCAAGCCAGATGACTTTAGGGCACTAGGTGTAGAACACCCTTCTAAATATAATAACTTGAGCAACAAAGGCCACATAATCAAACTAAGTCAAATAAGGTATTTATTTTCAAAATGAAAACATGCCAGAATCCAAGATCTGAAACTGTATAAACGTCTAAGTCTTTTATTACATTGTAATCATGTAAGTTCAACATACTAAACACATTCTCAAAACAATAAACACGCAAACTATATCAGAAATATAACTAGTTAAAACAGTTGGTCGGTGCTTGCTAAGAAGGACAGATCAATAAAAATCTCAACTTATCAACTGAACTAATTCTTCACCCACAATGCTTGACACAAACTCTAAGAAATAGTCATAATCACCTGGCGCTTATCATTAGCCTCAATCATAAATTTATAATCTGTAAAACCCATGCCCAATATATCAACATTTAAAGAAAGGGCGACATAGTTAAACAAAAATCATAGCATGATAAGATAAAAGTTAAAGTAAACCCTTGCACTAATACCAGCTCAAAATAGGGTAAAGCCAAAACATGGCATCAAGTATACCAATATGTGCAAATCCCAAAAGATGGCTATAAACAAAACATGCTAAATAAAGCCATAGAATAATAAAAATATGTTCATGCATCCAAACATAATAAAATAGAAAACATAAATCTGCGACTTTAACAGCCCAAAAGATGGCAACATCAATTCATACATGACTGCACTACAATACTGATTAAATATAAACAAAATACTAAGATGGCAACCTAACATGGCAGTAGACAGAATAAAACCGATAAAACACCCCCAGACTTAAGATGAGCAATGCCTTCATTGTTAAGCATATATAAATCAATACAAGAGGGCTTCCCTATGGTTTGGTCAATTGTCATCATCATCCTCTTTAGCTTCCGCGGTCGGTGATGGTGGAGGATATGGAGGGCATACTGGAGGCACTGGGAACTGGAACGACATCAAGTCTACTTCATCGCCACCTGATGTAATATAGATGCTTTCCACTATATTGGAAAACTACGCGTGATATTACATGAAGAGATCCTGCTGGTGAGCAACTGCATCGATCCTCCTACCCTGTCGGTCAATCTTCTGGTGCAGGAGGTTCATGGAGATCAATATCTTTGCCAATTGATCAGAAGCTAAAGGACCTAGCTCTATAGGTTGTGCAGATGTGTCAACCTCAGAAGAAGGAGGCGGGGGCTGAGTAGCAGGCAAGAAGCCCTCACCGCGGGGATGAGACACTGCACCCTCCCAGACACGGTATCGGGTAATAGTGGCGTGATCTATAATTGCTATGGGAGGTAGGAGTATCTCGTCCGTGGCCACGGGTATTGTAAGACCCCAACTTTTATGAATAAAGATGAATATCATTTTTGAATATTATGGAATGAATTTGATATAATGTTATAGGTGTGGGTAATATTTATAAATTTTGCAAAGTACGCAAGTTGTTATATAATATTCGATTGGTCGGGGAATATTCGTTTAAATAGGGAATATTCGTATAACGACAAAATCATTGGTGGACCCCACAACGGAATTATTGTCGGATTTAGAAAACGATAAAAATATTTTTATGAAAATAACGACGGAAGTTTTACTGTTAATCGTTGAAACACCGGTGTTAAAAAAATGCGATGTCTGGCGTGGTTGCGTAGTAGCTTTGCGGTATTGATTATTGATGCTTACGTGAGAAGTCACTAAGTTTTTTTCAATTATTGCTACAGTAATTGCTGCATAGTATCTCAAGTTATTTGATTCAATTATTATCGATATTTTATATATTATTAAATTAATAATTGAGATGACAAAGTTATTAATATTATTATTTGCAATATTAACGATGTCTAGAAGTTCTGTTAAGGAGAGGTTTGGTTACCTAATTGCGCGCCAATAGGGAGAAATCCTTATTGGAAACACCCCTATTTCCTATGAACGACCTGGTCGATTAATATTGTGAATTATAATAATGATGATAAAGTTTGTTTTATTATTATTATAAATGTAATAAAACAAAAAACTTTTTATATAAAACATAATACTTTTATAAAGTTACTTGTTTTATTAGATTTTAAATAGAATATATTATATTTTATTATGCATAGTGCCTGCATAGTATTTGCATAGTAAAATCTTTTTATATAAAACAAAATACTTTTATAAAGTTATTTGTTTTATTAGATTTTAAATAGAATATATTATATTTTATTATGCATAGTGTTTGCATAGTGCCTGCATAGTGTTTACATATTAAAAAGTTTTTATATAAAACAGAATACTTTTTATAATGTTTTATTTTATTTGATTATAAATAGAATATATTATATTTTATTGCATAGTGCATCATAGTATCCTTTCAATTCTCTTATAAATAGAAAGTTTAGTTAGAATTGAAAATCACACCAGAAGTTAAGAGAATTCTTCTTCTATAATCTTGAGCGTATTTCTTTAGAGTTTAAGAAAGCTTTGAGTATAGAAAACAATGTAAGTTTTCTTCAAGAATATCCTCGCCCTACCAGTCGGAATACTCTTCTTTTTAAGGTAAGGGGTATTATTTCTTTCGTATTCATGAAGAGAGCTATTGTTATTCCATTCCTTATTATTATGTCGAATAATAACTTGTACATGCAAAGTACCGCATACATGGTGAAATTCTTACATTATTCCATTCTTTATTATTACATTGGAATAACCCATCTGCGATCTATCGCATATACAGTGAATTCTGTTGTTATTCCATTCTTTTTATTCTATTGAAATATCACATGCATGCGGATTACGCATTTGACTGGTTCCATTCTTTAATATTACATTTGGAACATCACATGCATGCGGATTACATGATGACTGGTTCCATTCTTTATTATTCTGTTGGAATATCCTATCTATGCGGGTTATGCATGACCTAGTTCCATTCTTTATTATTCTGTTGGAATATTCTGTCTACGTGGATTACCGCATGGCGGCAAAAATCCATTTGCGGTTTCATATATTCTATTATGCTCAGTTGGTTAAAGTTTTGGCTTCTATACTCAATGAAATTAGTGGAATATCCTTGATATTTGCGCTTCATCCAGTATCTTTTCATGGAAATATTCTTCTGAGCATTCTTGAATTTTACTCACAAAGCGATATCATGTTGACAATTTGGACGTTATTGAGTTCAGGATAAATTAACTTATAAATCTTTAAAATTTATTCTTGAACTTTTTTTTATTGAATTGTCATCATCCTCATGTTTATAATATGTTGAAAGTCATCTGTGGCATGTAGTGCATAGATGGACTTGGTATGATTATGACCAGGGATTATTCGGTATAATCATGACCGTAATGTTACAAATGATGTGGTAAAAATTCTCATTAGCCGTAGTGCATTGATGGATAGTTGTTGGCATGATCATGACCATTGATGAATACACGAATATCCTTGGCCTGTAGTGCATGGATAATTTGTGGTCGTGATACTAATGAATATCCTTGGCCGTAGTGCAGGGATGATGTGGATTATTTATTAAGCTGAGTCTCAACGATAAAAGTAATGAAAAACCTTTTTAATCATAAAATATAGTAGATTTTATTATCTACTTGACTCTTCTAATGGATTGCTTGTTACACTGCAGTTAAACTTGATGTTTGTTGTATTTTATCAGTTTAACACTGTTGAAGCCTAATGATAATTTATTCTGCATTATCTTAGTCGTAATATTTCTTACTAGGCTAGTTGAGCTCACCCTTTTGCTTTCATTGTTCTCTTCAGAAAATGAGAACGTAGCAGGGACTAGTCGGGGAATGGAGTGACGGTCCAGATGATAGCATTAGTAGTCCTCACTATTCTATGAAATAGTGTGATAATAAATGTATTGAGGACTTATCTTGAGTTTGAATACTGTCTAGAAGATAATATTTGTATTAAAACTCACAGCTCATGTTGTATATTTAAGGTTGTATTTGTATTTTGTACCATGTATTTGGCAACTCAGAATAGGTGATGTATACCTATTTTGGGGGCGTCATAGTTGGTATCAAAGCTTAGGGATATGATCCCTGGCTAAGATGTGAGACTAGAACTAGGAGGGGAGAGATGGGGAATTCCTTCGCTAGTATGACCTACCTAAGTTTATTTGGTATTTAATTGGTCTGTTAGAGTATAGGGATAATATGTTACATGTCAATTAACCTTTGTTTTGTGGCAGTATCTGAAAATGACATCCGAGAATGTTGAGAATAGCAATGGAGCACAAGAGACCGTTGAGTCACCACAGATCAACACCCAGGATAATGTGCATCAGGAAGGCAATAATCCTCAGGTGAACAACAACACCGACCAAATGGTGAACGACGAAATGTTTAGGAGCTTTCTGTAATTCGTACAACATCAGGCAAGAGAGACTCCTGTCCAAAATGTAGGTGGAAACACTGGAAACTCTCGGACGGTCACCGCTAAACAGTTCAAGGAGCTGGGACCACCGGAGTTTATTGGAGTGCCAAAACCACTTAAGGCGGAAGCGTGGATAAAGCAGATCACCAAGATATTTGATGTATTGGGATGCTCCGAGGAGCAAAAGGTTCCCTTTGCCACCTTTATGTTGCGAGGAGATGCAGATTACTGGTGGGAATTGGTAAGGCGTACACAACCTACCACACTAAAGATGTCTTGGGAGAAGTTCCAAGAACTATTCAACGACAAGTACTTTCCCGAAAGTATTCGTCACATGAAAGAGGTAGAGTTCATCAAGTTGGAGTAGAACAATATGACCGTGTCATAGTACAAAGCTAAGTTTGCTGAGTTGTCCCGGTTTGCGTCTCACTTGGTTGATAATGAGGAGAAAATGACGCGGATATTTCTAAGAGGTTTGAAACCCGAGATATGTCAATACTTAATTTCTCACAAACTGTGTTTGTATTCAGATATTGTTAATAGGGCTCAGTTATTGGAACGCGATAACGAGTCAAATCAACCAAGAGAAAGCAACCGGCAAAATGATAATGCCAATGGTAGCAGTCATCGAAGCGGTGACAACAAATGTGGAGGGAATCAACATGCCTGAAATGGTAACCACTTCGGTGGTAATCATGGCCAAGACAATAAGAATGGAAATTTCAAGAAGAGGAGATTCAACAATGATGGAAAGACGTCAGCACCAACACCCGTTGTTAAGGAAGGAGAACAACCACCTATCTTATGCTTCAAATGCGGAGGGGAGGGACATATCAGTCCAAACTGCGCGATGCCATCCAAACCGTGTTATAATTATGGAAGAGAAGGTCACCTAGCCCGATTTTATCGTGCACTGAAGACAAGTCCAGTTGGAATAGTGACACAAAATACCATCCCAGACAAGTCAAAACCAGTAGTACAAGGGAGAGCGTTTGTTGTGACCTCCCAGAAAGCAAGGAACTCAAACAAGGTCATCACTGGTAAGCTTATCATAAACTCTAGCGAAGTTTATACCTTATTTGATACCGGTTCTACCCATTCTTTTATTTCTCCTACTTGCGCTCAACGATAAAATTTGACTCCGGAGAAATTAGACTTTGACTTATCTGTGGAAACTTCGTTAGGAGAAACCTTCATTACATCCACTGTTTATAAGACTTGTTTGGTTCAAATCGGTACCCTCACATTACCTGTCGATCTTATTTCATTGAAAATACTTGCATTTGATATGATTCTAGGGATTAATTGGTTAACTACTCATCATGCAAAAATTGATTGTTTTCGTAAGGTTGTTAGCTTTCATATTCCTAACCAACCTATTATGCAAATTCAAGCAACCAAACCATTAAAATCAATCATTGTCATCTCAAGCTATAAAGCTATTCGTTTATTGAAAAATGGATGTCAAGCTTTCTTAGCTCATGTCATAGATTTTTAAAAAAATACGTCAGATTTGAATGATATTTCTATTATTAATAAATTTCCTGACGTATTCCCTGAAGAACTTCCTGGCCTACCCCCAGAGCATGAAATTGAATTTTGTATCGACCTTGAACCTGGTACAAAACCCATTTCCAAAGCCCCATATCGAATGGCTCCTATTAAACTTCAGGAGTTAAAGACCCAATTGCAGGAATTGTTAGACATTGGTTTCATTCGACCTAGTACGTCTCCTTGGGGTGCTCCTTTCTATTCGTGAAGAAGAAGGATGGAAGTATGCGACTTTGTATTGATTATCAAATGTTGAATCATGTCACCATCAAAAATAGGTACCCGTTGCCTCGCATTGATGACCTGTTTGACCAGTTGCAAGGAGCACAATTCTTTTCAAAGATCGATCTTCGATTCGGATATCATCAAATTTGAAGGTTAAAAGCGAGGATATTCAAAGATTGCCTTTGAGAACTCGATCCGGGCATTATGAATTCTTAGTCATGTCTTTTGGATTGACTAATGCTCCTGCTGCCTTCATGGATATGATGAACCGAGTATTCAAGGAATATTTGGATCACTTTGTGGTCGTCTTTATTGATGACATCCTCAAATATTCCAAACGCTGTGAAGATCATGAGCAACACTTGAGGCTGATACTCCAAAAGCTTCGTGAAAACAAGCTTTATGCCAAGTTGAAGAAATGCGAGTTCTGGCTTGAGGAAGTAGCATTCATTGGGCACGTAGTATCAAGTCATGGAATATCTGTTGACCCGACAAAGATTGAAGCTATTCAAAGCTGGGAGCAACCTAAATCAATGACCGAAGTATGGATCTTTCTCAGATTAGCTGGTTATTATCGGAGATTCATGGAACGGTTTTCTCAAATCGCTACTCCATTAACTCAGCTGACTCGGAAAGATATAAAATTCGGTTGGAGTGTGGAATGAAAGAAGAGTTTTCAAGAACTCAATAGGAGACTCATTTCAGCACCTGTTCTGACAATACCATCTGGCTCGGAGGGATTTGTCATCTACAGTGATGCATCAGGAAAAGGATTAGGATGTGTTCTAATGCAACATGGGAAAGTCATAGCCTATGCCTCTCGGAAACTCAAAGAATATGAGAGGAACTATCCTACTCATGATCTAGAGTTGGCAGCTGTTGTCTTCACACTTAAAATTTAGAGGCATTACATGTATGGGGAGAAAGTGGAGATCTTTACGGATCATAAAAGCCTCAAATATTTCTTCACCCAAAAAGAACTCAACATGCGGAAATGACGTTGGCTTGAACTGTTAAAAGATTATGATCATATCATTCAATACCATCCTAGTAAAGCGAACGTAGTAGCTGACACATTGAGTAGAGATCATATGCGGGTACGAGTGCGATATTGTCAACGTAAAGGCCTATTTTATATGACTTACAAAGGATGGAGATATAGTTAAAGACTCCAGGGACCAATGTGATGATGGCGAATATACGAGTAGAACCGACTTTAATCGATAAAGTTAAAATTGCTCAAGCTACGGACACGGAGGCGATGCGTATGAGGAAGAAAGTGCAAGAAGGTGCTATCTTAGGAAGCAAGAATCGATGAGGAAGGAATACTTGAGTCAACTCGGACTTTGTGTTCCTAACGACCCTGATTTAAATTATAAAATCATGATGGAGGCGCACAACACATCATTTGCAATCCATCATGGGAGTACCAAAATGTATCATGATCTTCGACATACATCTTGGTGGAGCAATAGGAAGAGAGAGATCGCGGAGTTTATCTCAAGGTGTCTAGCTTGTCAACGAGTCAAGGCAGAGCATCAAGTACCAAAAGGTCCATTACAACCACTTGAAATTCCAGAATGGAAGTGGGAGCACATTACCATGGATTTTGTTATCGGTCTTTCCAAGGTTTCTCAAGGCATAGATGCGATTTGGGTCATTGTTGATAGATTGACCAAGTCGGCTCATTTCTTACTTATACGAGAAACTTATACACTTGAACGTCTTGCTCGTATGTACATAAATGAGATTGTAAGACTGCATGGTATGCCAGTATCCATATTTTCTGATCGAGACCCAAGATTCACTTCACGATTTTGGGTTAGTTTGCAGAAAGCTATGGACACGAATTTACGATTTAGCTCGGCATATCATCCTCGGGACGATGAGGCGATCGGATGAGGACTATTCAAACTCTTGAAGATCTATTAAGACTACTGTGTCCTTGACTTCAAGGAAGTTGGGACAAGTTCTTACCATTGGTGGAGTTTTCCTACAACAACAGCAGTTATCAAGCAAGTATTGGCATGGCTCCATTCGAGGCGTTGTATGGAAAAAGTGTCGTTCTCGGTATCTTTGGGATGAGGTGGGTGAAGCAACGTTGTTGGGACCGGAGTTGGTATGTATGACTACGGAAAAGATTCAAACAATCCGACAACGTATATTAACCTCACAAGATCGATAAAAGAGTTATGCTGATCTTCATTGAAAGGACGTAGAATTCGATATTGGAGATCATGTGTTGTTACGTGTTGCTCCATGGAAAGGAGTTACGAGATTTGGAAAGAGAGGAAAGCTCAATCCTCGATTCATTGGCCCATTTTTAATCCTCGATCGAGTAGGAACTGTGGCCTATAGACTCGCTTTACCGCCAAGTATGTCTCATGTTCATAACGTTTTTCACATATCCATGTTACATAAATATGTGGAAGACCCAAACCACATTATTGAGTTAGAACCGGACGAAATAGCGGAAGATTTAACATATGAAGAGGTTCATGTTAAAATCTTGGATAAGAAGGAACATGTTCTACACTCCAAGGTTATACCTCAAGTCAAAGTTTTGTGGAAGAACGACAATGTTGAGGAAATGATCTGGGAGTTAGAATCTGAAGTGAAATCAAGGTATCCTTACCTCTTCGACATACCAGGTAAGTACCCTAATTTAAAGGGTGAAATTTCATAAGAAGGGGAGGTTATAAGACCCCAACTTTTATGAATAAAAATGAATATCATTTTTGAATATTATGGAATGAATTTGATATAATGTTATAGTTGTGGGTAATATTTATAAATTTTGCAAAGTACGCAAGTTGTTATATAATATTTGATTGGTCGGGGAATATTCGTTTTAACAGGGAATATTAATACAACGACACAATCATTGGTGGACCTACAACGGAATTATTGTCGGATTGAGAAAAGCGACAAAAATATTTTTATGAAAATAACGACGAAGTTTCTGATTAAGCTGTTGAAACACCGGTGTTAAAAATACGAGAATACGTGTGGTTGCATAGTAGCACTGCGGTATTGATTATTGATGCTTACGTGAGAAGTCACTAAGTTTTTTTTCAATTATTGCTCACGATAATTGCTTGCATAGTATCTCACGTTATTTGATTCAATTATTGTCGATATTTTATATATTATTAAATCAATAATTGAGATGACAAAGTTATTAATATTATTATTTGCAATATTAACGATGTCAGAAGTTACATCGAGGAGAGGTTTGGTCACCTAATTGCGCTCCAATAGGGAGAAATCCTTATTGGAATGCCCCCTCTTTCTGAGGAGCGATTTGGTCGATTAATATTGTGAATTATAATAATGATGATAAAGTTTGTTTTATTAATATTATAAATGTAATAAAAAAGAAAACTTTTATATAAAGCAGAATACTTTTATAAAGTTATTTGTTTTATTAGATTTTAAATAGAATATATTATATTTTATTATGCATAGTATTTGCATAGTGCCTGCATAGTATTTGCATAGTAAAAAACTTTTTATATAAAATAAAATACTTTTTATAAAGTTTTATTTTATTTGATTATAAATAGAATATTTTATATTTTATTGCACAGTGCAACATAGTATCCTTTCAATTCTCCTATAAATAGGATGCTTAGTTAGAATTGAAAATCACACCAGAAGTTTAGAGAATTCTTCTTCTATAATCTTGAGCGTATTTCTTTAGAGTTTAAGAAAGGTTTGAGCATAGAAAATAGTGTAAGTTTTCTTCAAGAATATCATCGCTCTACCAGTCGGAATACTCTTCTTTTTAAGGTAAGGGGTATTATTTCTTTCGTATTCATGAAGAGAGCTATTGTTATTCCATTCCTTATTATTATGTCGGAATAACCTGTTTATGCGAAGTACCGCATGAAAGTAGTATGCACACAAGCCAATCATGTTTGATGATAAAGCATATACTTTGTAACAATCTTATTCATTTATTAATAAAAAGTATTAATTTATTAAAGGCTTTTAATTATCTACATGATCTTTGTTTTATAATATGTGATAAACCCATAGTTTTAAGCAATGCTTTTAGAATAATGATGATGATCATTCTAATGAGATCTAAATTCTTTGAAAGCTTAAAACTAAAATAGTTCCCAATCGTTGGATTACTAAATTGGGGATTAGTGAATCCGGATAGATTGGTACATACGTTGCTTGCTCATTGGATGAGGATGATTGATCTCATGATCATTTGTGTGGAGACACTAAAGCAAGTATGTAGGTGCTTATTAGAGAATAAGTTCTTTGAGCGTGGCTCGCTAAGGAATACCTAATGGAGTTTTATTTGTCTGTCAATAGGAATTCCTGTAGTGATAGTAGTACAAGTGATTCTTGGACTTGAGATCATCATAGTATCTTGTGTATGATGAGTTATACTTTGACTTATTCCTTAAGACCCTTAGGGTATATCAAAGGGTATGCTTGGGTATAATAAGTTGTACGTGGAGATAATGTATGATCGATAAAGAATCTACCACTTCTAATAAAGAAGAGAAATGTCCTATGTGATTCGATAAATGACAACCCGGTAGTCCTTGGCTTAAGAAGCGAATGAAATTAGAAAGGAGTTTCTAATTTGCATTATTTGGAGTTGTGCATTTAAGGATCGAAATACATATAATTAAATAAAATAAGACTTGGAAATTCCATGTCTTATATTTAATTGGGACATTGTATGGTGGAAGGATTGAATTATACGGTAACTATTTACTCAAAGGTTCTTTAATGATTAATGTTGAAATCTATATTATCGGAAAGTCGTTGATCATTAGGGAGGCTTATCCTATTGTAGAATAAATATTATTTAAATAAATTAATTGTTTAATTTATTTATTTAAATAAGATTAGAATTGTTCTAATTGATTTATTCACAACCTAGGTTTAATATGGAAAACCTAAAGGGTCACACCATAAAAGGAAGAATAATTATTTAAGAAGTTAATGGCATAATCGTAATAATAATATGTTAAGTATATTTAATTTAATCTATGGTGATAGAATAAATTAAATAGCTTAATATTTATTATTTAATATTTTAGAAATATTAAATATAAATTAATAAGAGGAGTCTTATTAATATTATTACAATTATTATTATTTTAATTTCTAAAAGAGTTTAGGAATTAATTTAATATAAGTATTCTCATTTATTCCTAATTGAATTAGGAAGGAAAAATTAGTTAAAGGAGTTTAATTAATTATCCCTAATAAGATTAGGGAGCTTAATTAATTAAAAGAATTTAATTAATTAAATAAAACCTAATTCCTTAATTGTTAAGATGGGTTGCCCACATCTACATAAATAAGAGAGTCTTATTATGGGTGGTATGAGTTGTTGACTTTAACAAAGCACGTAATAATTCCAAGTTGTTGGGAGTATGCCTTTTCTATAGAGATGAAAAACTAGGGTAGCCATAACACCCATCTTCTTGAATTTTCTTCTTCCTTGGTGGATCACCTCTAGAGGCCAAACATTTGGGTGGCTAACGTTGATCAAAGGAAAGAACCAAACCCGGTGGATTCAAGATTGAACGCGAAAGGATTTGGAGGTGAACTTGTACCTGAGGAAGCTCGATCTTCAAGGGTATGATTTATTCTTTATCTTTTCGTTTAATTAATAATTGTGCATAAAGGGTGATCCGGGTATATGGTTTGTAAAATTTTTAAACTCTGATTTTACACGCTTCAGCTTAATTTTTGCAATTTGATTGCGTTCAAGAATATTACAAACCTAACAGTGGTATCAGAGCCAAACCTTTATGCAAATTATTAATTGTTTTAATTTGATATGTATATTGATATGTGTTTAGAACAATTTATTTGGGCATAATTTTATTGTATAAAATTAATCAAACAAAAAAAAAGCGCCACAAAAAACACTTTGAATTAGTGAGTTTTATACAAAACCTTTTATAGCTAACTCATTTGAATTAATGCCTGTGAAATCAAGATTTCAAGGCAAATGGTTATTTTGATTCAAGCCATGGCACGCAAATCATCGGCGTGAGTTAAGTTCGAGAACATGTTAATTAAAAAAAGCAATGGAAGTATAATATAAGCGTAAAATTATATATATATATATATATATATATATATATATATATATTATATAATCTAAAAGGTTCTTAGATTTTTTTTGGATTTTAATAGGAAAGGCCATGGTTTGATTATATATATATATATATATATAATATACTATATAGTATATATATATATATATATATATATATGATAATATCTGATAATTATATATATATATATAATAGTTATATATATATAATATATTATTCTCAATAATTTTATAATTAAAATAAAATATTTATTTTAATTTTAAAATAAAAGGTTTATTTTAATCTTAAAATAAAAGGTTTATTTCAATTTTAAAATTAAATTTCATGCTAACTAATTAGAGTTGGAATTGGATTCCATGATAACTAATTGGAGTTTAAATTGTATTCCATCTTTCCTTAAATAAAGGAGTTTATTTAGATATGAAATAGGATTTCGTATTATTCAAAATAAAAGAGTTTATTTGTGAATAGGAAAAGAGAATCCATATTTCCTTAAATAAAGGAGTTTATTTAGATATGAAATAGATTTCATATTATTCAAAATAAAAGAGTTTATTTGTGAATAGGAAAAGAATAATCAAGTGTTTCTTTAATAAAGATTTTTTTTACATAGAATTGGATTCCATAATTAATTAAAATAAAAGAGTTTATTTTAATTAAAGATTTTTTTTATACATGGAATTGGATTCCATAATTAATTAAAATAAAGGAGTTTATTTTGATTAAAATTTTGATTAAAATAAAATAGTTTATTTTATTCAAAATTGGATAAATTAAAATAAAATAGTTTTATTTTGATTTAAATTAGGATTAAAATAAAGGAGTTTATTTTGATTCAAAAATTAGATTTTATACTAACTAAATTTGCCCATTAAATGATATCAATATATATATTAAATGTTTATTATTCATAAGATGAATGTTATTTATTGATGCATATGGTGATGTGTATGATAATAAATGAGATTGATTATGGACTATTGACCAATGCGATTGGATTTTATTTTAGTTGGATGCATGAATGTATGGGTTTTATTAAATGGGGTCTGCGTACCTCGTCTTCTCTAATTTTTCTTAATGTAAATTCTATCTCTCTCCTATGTACTTCCCTTACTGCTGATCAAGGTTTCTATTTATTTTAAAATAGTTATGTAATAGGAATAGTTAGAATTAAATTTTGAAGAATTGGAGATCAAAGAGCAAGGGCGCTTGAAGACCCGTTTGTTATGAAGCTTAGGGTTTAAATGTAATAGTTATATTTAAATATTATTTCTTGCACCCCTAGGGTTTGACCTTTTGGTTCACTTGGTGGCTCTAGTGAACCAAACTAGAATAAAAGTCCATAATCAATCCGGGTAGAATATATAGTATTCTATATGCATGCTTATACTATATATATATATATTATATATTATGCAAACATGCTTCGCATGTTCATTAATATAACGGCGTATTTTATATATATATAATAAATGCTAGCTAAACAAGATGAGACAAATTAATAACAAAACCCCTCAATTTTTTTTATATTAAGTCCTATGCGTTCAAAGATATTTGGAATATCGAAGCGTAAGCTTTCTAGCATGATAAAATTAATAGAGTATTAAATATTTAATATGAGTTTGTTGTGTCACCACAAGGCAAGTATTAAGTATTTAAGATGTTAATTTATCACATTTGATGCTTATAAAGAAAATTGAACAATATTGTTTTGTTGTGTCACCACAAGGATGATATTTTTCTTTTTGAATATATGGAGTGCTAGGTTGGACTTAACTTGGATAATTTTGATTCGGATGTGCCACCACTTGATCAAAATAATCTAAGAGGCAAAATCAAGGAGTTGCATAGTTGATGTAATTGACAAAAGTTGTCTACCTATTTATTTATATATAGTTTGTTGTGTCACCACAAGGCTATATACATTTGAAATGGGATCCTTATTCTCACTAGCAAATCTTTAATTAGATTTTTCCGAACTATATAAGTGAGGTAATATAGTTTGAAGAAAATAGTGGGAGATACCAATTTAAAACAAGACCTAATTTATTTTGGTAATTAATAAAAGAATGTATGTTAAAATGTTGTTAATTACAAATTCATTTACGTAATTTTACAATGTCTAAAATTACTATCATCATGAAGCATATAAGATGCTAAATTAACGGATGTAATTAAATGGATTGGTTAAGGAATTTGAGAATAGTTCTCATATTTGAAAAGCTATCTTATGTCCTTAATATCGTCTATCCTCGCAATGGTTGCGCATAATGCCTCGAGGAAGAGATTGCTACTTTTAGAAAGTGGCAAGATGATGCACTGATTGGCTCAATGCATCATGCTCGCATCCATGAGTAACGAGCTTGACGTCAAGATGAAACTATGGATGCTCTTATTATATTCCCGCACATCAAGTAGTTGATGGTGAGGAAAGAAAGTAGACAGAATAGATATTAGATATCTAAGGAGCTCTTAGATCTAGAATGGCCAATGGCACTATAAATGAGACAAAAGTTCTTAACATAATCAATTTGATTGATCAATTAGGACAACTGGTTTTGTCATAGATGGAGAGTTGAGCCAAGATTTGATCTTGCCCTCACTTCAGGACTCTTTTCACAATTGTTGTGAATTTTTCATATGAACAAGCTAGATATCGCCTCGATTGATTTGCTTAACATGTTGAAAAATGTTGAGAGTCACTTTCAACCAAGAAAGACCAAGTCTTCTTGGTAGGGGCCAAAGGATCTTACGAAAAGAAGAGCGATTAAAAGAAGGTATATAGAAAGGCAAAAACAAAGGATAATAAGAACAAAAGCGTCACGGATAGCAAAGGAGTTTGCTTCCACTTGCAATAAGCACGGACACCTTTGAAAGAAAGCTGCGAGAAGCATCTTGCGAGAGGCTAACCAAAGAAGCTTAGTGAAGTTTCGGTTACAATACAATTTTTGTTCATGATTGAAATAAATTTTTTTTAAGTCAAGGTTCTACTTGGGTATTGGATACCGATTTTGGTTATCATAAATATAGATTTATGAAGGGACCAAGTAGAAGTAGAAAGCTAAACAAATATAAGTAATCCTATATGCGGAAATGTAACAAAGGTTGCTACATTAGCCATAGAAACTTATAGTTTAGCAATGCCTACTGAGCAAATCTATTAAGTCAATAAGTTGTTATTGTATTCCGATTCTTGTTAAAAATATTATTTTCATTTTATTGTTGGACAATGAAATCTTTGGTATTATAATTAAGAACAATTGTTGTTCTATTTATAATAATAATGTTTTGTATAGAACTGGAATATTACTTAATAAATTTTGTATACTTGACTTACATGAAAATAATTTTGCATATTGAACAAATTAGTATAAGAAAAGGAGATGATCATTCAAAGAGTTGAATGTGTGTATTTGCTGAAATACAAGTATGAATTATTTGAAAGGTTCAAAGAATTCAGAAGTGAAACAAATTGACAATGTATTAAGATTCTTTGATTAGATCAAGGAATAAATACTTGTGCAATAAGTTTCTAGATCATCTCAAATGGTTTTCTCATAATGGACACCTCCTGATACATAATAATTGATTGATGTATCTGAAAAGAAAAATCGTACCTTGTTGGACATGGTGTCATCCATAATGATTTTTACCGACATTCCAGTATCCTTCTGGGATAATGTCCTAGAAATGGCTACGTATCTACGGAAAAGGTAACCTCAAAATCCGGCCCCAAGACTCCATAAAAGTTATGGACAGGGAGGATTCATAATCTTAAGTATGTTAAGATAAGGGGTTGTCCAACTTATGTGAAAAGGTTTCAAAGGATAAGCTTGGGACAAGATTTGACAAGTACAATTTGTGGGACATCCTAAAGTATGTTTAGGGTATATGTTCTATAATCCTACTTAGCAAAAGGTGTTTGTTGCATGAAATCTTTTGCTTCTAAGATAAATGTGTTTATCATTGAAGGGGCTAGTGGGAGAATAATAGATCTTGAAGAGTTCAAGAACCACAAAATACTATAAGTCAAATAAGAGGAACTGTAGATAGACCTATTGTACCACAGAATCGAATCAAAACTGGAATAGTACAGAAGATACCTAGGAGGTATGGATTCATCATGGATGATGATGATGAGGTACGCATCATAGAAGATGATGATCCAGAGTTACATACGATGAGGTAAGAGTTCTAGTGTGTACAAAAGGGTCAGTGGGAGCGTCGTGAAATTTTTAGTATTATATGTTGATATACTAATGATAAGGAATGACATACCAATGCTATAATCAGTAAAGATAAAATTGTCTAAACAATCCTCCATGAATGGTTTGGGAAGAGTATCTTAATTGGGGATAAAATCTATATAGATAGATACTGAAAAGGATGCTCGACTTAACCCGAGGCGTATATTCATTTGATGCTAAAGTCGTTTAGCATGGCAAACTCCAAGAGATGTCTCATGTCGATGAGCTATGGAGTGTATCTCTCTTAATAGTCCCCACAGACTCCTGAAAAGAGAGGTCGCATGAGTGACAATCATGTATGCAATGAAATGTACGAGACCTGATGTTGATCAGTCATATTATGGAAAAGTTCACTATGAGTCAGTGAAAAACATCTTAAAGTGCTTAAACGGCACTAAGGATGTGATCATATTCATGGTGGGTCTAAATTAAAACTAGAGGGCTTAACAGACTCAAGTTTTTCAGACAGACCAAGACGACAGAAAAATCCACTTTAAGGTAAAGGGTTACCTTGAACAGTGGTGCAGTGAATTGGAAAGGTTCCAAATAGAAAAAGAGTTCTTTGGTTTAGTGATAAAGACAAAGTATATAGCTATAAATGAAAGCTGCAAGTTGATTGTTTGGATTAAAAGTTCATTCTGAGAACTAGGAATAGTTCTAAGTCTCATCTTGGATCTAAACATGTGTTGTGGCACTTTCATTTGATTATTAGAATCCTTTGAAAGATGGGAAATCACTATAGAGATATTGGACTCTCATGAACAACATTACATATCCATTAACTAAAGCATATCCAACAAACAGGATAATCGTCACTTAGAGAAGAAGAGTATGAGTTACCATGACGATTGGCTTTAGTGCAAGTGGGAGATTGAAAGTAGTATGCACACAAGCCAATCATGTTTGATGATAAAGCATATACTTTGTAACAATCTTATTCATTTATTAATAAAAAGAATTAATTTATTAAAGGCTTTTAATTATCTACATGATCTTTGTTTTATAATATGTGATAAACCCATAGTTTTAAGCAATGCTTTTAGAATAATGATGATGATCATTCTAATGAGATCTAAATTCTTTGAAAGCTTAAAACTAAAATAGTTCCCAATCGTTGGATTACTAAATTGGGGATTAGTGAATCCAGGATAGATTGGTACATACGTTCTTGCTCATTGGATGAGGATGATTGATCTCATGATCATTTGTGTGGAGACACTAAAGCAAGTATGTAGGTGCTTATTAGAGAATAAGTTCCTTTGAGCGTGGCTCGCTAAGGAATACCTAATGGAGTTTTATTTGCTGTCAATAGGAATTTCTGTAGTGATAGTAGTACAAGTAATCCTTGGACTTGAGATCATCATAGTATCTTGTGTATGATGAGTTATACTTTGACTTATTCCTTAAGACCCTTAGGGTATATCAAAGGGTATGCTTGGGTATAATAAGTTATACATGGAGATAATGTATGATCGATAAAGAATCTACCACTTCTAATAAAAGAAGAGAAATGTCCTATGTGATTCGATAAATGACAACCCAAGTAGTCCTTGGCGGCGAGAATGAAATTAGAAAGGAGTTTCTAATTTGCATTATTTGAGTTGTGCATTTAAGGATCGAAATACATATAATTAAATAAAATAAGACTTGACGGAAATTCCATGTCTTATATTTAATTGGGACATTGTATGGTGGAAGGATTGAATTGTACGGTAACTATTTACTCAAAGGTTCTTTAATGATTAATGTTGAAATCTATATTATACGGAAAGTCGTTGATCGCTAGGGAGGCTTATCCCTATTGTAGAATAAATATTATTTAAATAAATTAATTGTTTAATTTATTTATTTAAATAAGATTAGAATTGTTCTAATTGATTTATTCACAACCTAGGTTTAATATGGAGAACCTAAAGGGTCACACCATAAAAGGAAGAATAATTATTTAAGAAGTTAATGACATAATCGTAATAATATGTTAAGTATATTTAATTTAATCTATGGTGATAGAATAAATTAAATAGCTTAATATTTATTATTTAATATTTTAGAAATATTAAATATAAATTAATAAGAGGAGTCTTATTAATATTATTACAATTATTATTATTTTAATTTCTAAAAGAGTTTAGGAATTAATTTAATATAAGTACTCTCATTTATTCCTAATTGGATTAGGAAGGAAAATTAGTTAAAGGAGTTTAATTAATTATCCTTAATAAGATTAGGGAGCTTAATTAATTAAAAGAATTTAATTAATAAAAAAAAACCCAATTCCTTAATTGTTAAGATGGGTTGCCCACATCTATAAATAAGAGGAGTCTTATTATGGGTGGTATGAGTTGTTGACTTTAACAAAGTACGTAATAATTCCAAGTTGTTGGGAGTATGCCTTTTCTATAGAGATAGAAAACTAGGGTTAGCCATAACACCCATCTTCTTGAATTTTCTTCTTCCTTAGTGGATCACCTCTAGAGGCCAAACATTTGGGTGGCTAACGTTGATCAAAGGAAAAAACCAAACCCGGTGGATTCAAGATTGAACGCGAAAGGATTTGGAGGTGAACTTGTACCTGAGGAAGCTCGATCTTCAAGGATATGATTTATTCTTTATCTTTTCGTTTAATTTATAATTGTGCATAAAGGGTGATTCGGGTATATGGTTTGTAAAATTTTTAAACTCTGATTTTACACGCTTCCGCTTAATTTTTGCAATTTGATTGCGTTCAAGAATATTACAAACCTAACACCGCATACATGGTGAAATTCTTCTATTATTCCATTCTTTATTATTCTGTTAGAATAACTTTGTATGCATGCGATTCATCGTATGCCCGGTGAATTACATTGTTATTCCACTCATTATTATTACATTTGGAACATCGTATGCGTGCGGATTACGCATGACCTGGTTCCATTCTTTATTATTCTGTTGGAACATCACATGCGTGTGGATTACACATGACACTGGTTCCATTCTTTATTATTACATTGGAATATCCGATGCATGCAAGGTTACGCATGACATTGGTTCCATTCTTTATTATTACGGTGGAATAATTTGTCTCACGTGGATTACCGCATGGCGGCAAAAATCCATTTGCGGTTTCATATATTCTATTATACTCAGTTGGTTAAAGTTTTGGCTTCTATACTCAATGAAATTAGTGGAATATCCTTGATATTTGCGCTTCATCCAGTATCTTTTCATAGAAATATTCTTCTGAGCATTCTTGAATTTTACTCCACAAA
This sequence comes from Panax quinquefolius, assembly GCA_020205615.1. Lineage (NCBI taxonomy): Eukaryota > Viridiplantae > Streptophyta > Magnoliopsida > Apiales > Araliaceae > Panax > Panax quinquefolius. The sequence continues at coordinate 34,214,451 of CM035174.1, read as the reverse complement.
GCAGTATCATGTTAACAATTTGGACGTTATTGAGTTCAGGATAAATTAACTTATAAATCTTTAAAAAAAATTCTTGAACTTGTTTTATTGAATTGTCATCATCCTCCTGTTTATAATATGTTGAAAGTCATCTGTGGCATGTAGTACATAGATGGACTTGGTATGATTATGACCAGGGATTATTCGGTATAATCATGACCATAATGTTACAAATGATGTGGTAAAAATCATCATTGGCCGTAGTGCATTGATGGACAGTTGTTGGCATTATCTTGACCATTGATGAATACACGAATATCCTTGGCCCGTAGTGCATGGATAATTTGTGGTCGTGATACTAATGAATATACTTGGCCGTAGTGCAGGGATGATGTGGATTATTTATTAAGCTGAGTCTCAGCGATAAAAGTAATGAAAAACCCTTTTAATCATAGAAGATAGTAGATTTTATTATCTACTTGTCTCTTCTAATGGTTTGCTTGTTCCACTGCAGTTAAACTTGATGTTTGTTGTATATATTTTATCAGTTTAACACTGTTGAAGGCTAATGATAATTTATTCTGCATTATCTTAGTCATAATATTTCTTACTGGGCTAGTTGAGCTCACCCTTTTGCTTTCATTGTTCTCTTCAGGAAATGAGAACGTAGCAGAGACTAGTCAAGGAACGGAGTGACGGTCCAGATGATAGCATTAGTAGTCCTCACTATTCAATGAAATAGTGTGATAATAAAAATATTGAGGACTTATCTTGAGTTTGAATACTGTCTAGAAGATAATATTTGTATTAAAACTCACAGCTCATGTTGTATATTTAAGGTTGTATTTGTATTCTGTACCATGTATTTGGCGACTCAGAATAGGTGATGTATACCTATTTTGGGGGCGTCACAGGTGCCGTACCTATTTTTTTCTCGCCCATGTATTCATTTATTTTCCACGTGGTGCCGGGTTTACACAACCTTTTTACTATGTCATCCGCATCGTAGCTGCACACACCGTTAGCTAGGTAATCCCTATCATAACTGGGCATCTAGAAACAATCATTGATTGAACTCTTGTTCAACCATACTGTCTTGCCCCTCACTAGCACCGTCAAACTCCCCTCGGTCGAGGCGTTGACATATAACTCTTTCACAAAGGCAATGACTGGGGACACGGGCTGGAGAGTGAAATGTGTCCAGCTCCTATCAGCAATCATTTGAAACATCTCCCCATCAAGTCGTGCATCAGGCCTGGGGCCTCTCTCGAGCACTAAGCTCTTGCTAGCTAAAATAGTATAGTACTTCTTAGAAGCTTCCCTACTTATGAACGTCGTGCGATCCCAGTGCGGTAAGGATGAATATGATCCGCCAATACTCAACTTTTTCTTCTTTGATGCCATTTCAGAAATTATCAGTCTCTAGAAACACCCACAATCAGAACTCCTAATGAACTAAGCACACCTCCCACAAACTCTCTTTGAGGCAATTTGTCAAACACCTTATGTGCGCAGCTTGAAACTAGAGTTTTTCATAGATAGCCTGGATGCTAGCTAAGGCACAATTATCTCAAAGAAATACTCAAAGCAGCACGAGCAAAAAATCAAAACAATCAAACCCCAAGCACAAGTAATACCAGAATTAACTTTAACAAAAGTCCAATTCAGAAGAAAACTTTAAAACCCTAGTACCCAATTACCTAAGTTTTAATGGAAAAATTTATGAGAATCCTTGGCCCTTGATGTAGTTGAAGCACAAATTGTATGAAGATGGGCTGGAGCAAGTGATATTGTGAGTAGCTATCCTGCTAGAGAGCTTGGGGGGGGGGGGGAGTCTGTCGAGAGGCTGGGGTGATGTGGGCAAAAGAAAATGAAACATCCCTACTTAATCAACTGAAATTCGCTAATGGCGCTGCAGCGCTGAGATTCCTTTGTAAACTGGCGCTGCAGTGCCAATATTGAATACTGGTTTTAAAGTGGTGCTGTGGCACTTACCATATGCCAAAAAAGGGTGCTGCAGCGTATATTTCCAGTAGGTTGGGTGCTATGATGGCGCTGCAGCGCTGAGTTTCCTTCATGAAGTGGCGCTACAGCGTGTATTTCCAGTAGGTTACCCGTGATGGTTGCGTTGCAACGCTGGTTTCCAAGGTAACACAGCGTTACGCCAGAATGTTGTCTTTGAAAAAACATGTCTTTAAAAGTTGGTGTTGCGTGTTGGCTCATGCTTACACACGGTAGCGCCAGTAAGTGTCGTTCCTGCAACAACCCAATACAGATTACTTTCCTGCACAAGCCAAGTTAAGTATAAGCCATCATACTAATCACACAAAAACTATTAACAACCCACATGATAACTAGTATAACTCAACTACTGCATAAACCAACACATTATCTACACATGAACATGCATACTAGATAAAACACTACATTAATAAAAAAACTGAAACCTATGTTAACAAACTAGATAGATGAGATGCAAAATAACACTAAACAAAAGCAAAGAGAAATAGAGAATTTTGATACTAAGATGGGGTTTCATCCCCACCATGCGCTTATTTTAAAGGTGTCGGCTTGACTATTCCCCCATCGTACACCTGGTGACCCAGTGTAATGGAAGTGTTCTGATGATCGACCTCACCGCCCTAGTACTGTTAAGGTGTTGCCTATTAACCTTAAAGGTTTGGTCAGAATTTGGGTCTTCGACCTCAATTGCTCCATGAGGATATACCTTGGCTATTTTGAATGGCCCCGACCATCGGGACTTCAATTTCCTGGGAAATAATTTCAATAGGGAGTTGAAGAGAAGCACTTTCTGGCCCGGTTCAAAATCTATTTCCACTATCTTCTTGTCGTGCCATCTCCTTTTCTTCTCTTTGTACAACTTTGTATTTTCATACGCTTAGAGCTGAAACTCATCTGATTCGTTCAGTTGTAACAATCTCTTCTCACCCGCTGTATCCAAATTGAAGTTGAGCTTTTGAATTGCCCAATAAGCAATGTGCTCCAATTCGACCGGGAGATGACATGCCTTACCATACACAAGCCTATACGGAGACATTCCGATAGGCGTTTTGTAGGCAGTGTGGTATGCCCACAAGGCATCATCCAACTTTTTAGACCAATCCTTCCTGTTAGGGTTTACAATCTTCTCTAGAATACGATTGACTTCCCAATTTGATACCTCCGCTTATCCACTTGTTTGCGGATAAAAGGCGGTGGAAATTTTATGGGATACCCCATATTTAGTGAGAAGGGCGTCAAAGTACTTATTGCAGACATGTGAGCCCTCGTCACTAATAATTTGCCCGAGGGGTACCAAATCAGGTAAATATATTCTTTCTCAAGAAATTCAGCACAACCTTGGCATCATTAGTAGGGAAGGCAAGGCAATGGCTTCCACCCACTTAGAGACATAGTCCACAATGACTAGAATATAAAGATTGTTATACGACGACTGAAATGAGCCCATGAAGTCTATGCCCCAAACATCGAACAGTTCTACCTTCAAAATATTTTGTAGAGGCATTTCATGCCTTTTTGAAATGGTTCCCACTCTCTGGCAATTATCACAATGCGATACATAAAGATGAGCATCCTTAAACAAAGTCAACCAGTAGAAACCAGATTGGAGCACCTTTACTGCTATTCTTTGCCAACCAAAATGCCCTCCATAGTTCGATGAATGACAGTGATAGATTACACCCTCAATTTCATCTTCAGGCAGACATTTTCACAAAATTTGGTCTGTGCATTGTTTGAACAGGAATGGCTCATCCCATAGATAATGCTTCGCATCATTTAGGAATTTTTTTCTTCTATTGATAGCTCATGTTAGGGGGGAGCACATTAAAGGCAACAAAATTGGCAAAGTCTGCATACAACGGTGCTACACTTTGAACAACATACAACTGCTCATTCGAGAAGAAGTTATTGATATCTGTCTCACCATCCCCGGAATGATTTGGGTTTTCTAATCTCGATAAGTGATTTGCAACTTGGTTATTAGTTCCTTTTTTTATCATGAATCTCTAAATCGAATTCTTGGAGGAGAAGGACCCATTTAATCAACCTCGACTTAACATCTTTCCTAGAAATAAGATATTTGATTGCCGAATGGTTAGTATACAAAATAACCTTGGTTTCGATGAGATATGAGCATAACTTATCAAAGGTATATACCAATGCCAGAAGCTCTTTCTCAGTTGTGGTGTAGTTAACCTGAGCATCTGTCAAGGTTTTACTGGCATTGTATATCGTGTGAAACTTGTCCCTCCGTTGCCCCAACACTGCTCCGATAGCAAAGTCATTAACATTGTACATAAGTTCAAATGGAAAGGTCCAGTCAGGAGCCACTACTATAGAAGTTGAGACAAGTCTTTCCTTTAACAATTTAATGCACCTAGGCATGCTTCATCAAACTTGAAAGACACATCCATTTTCAATAAGCTACATAGTGGCTTGGTAATTTTTAAAAAGTCTTGGATGAACCGTTTATAAAATCCCGCATGTCCCAAAAAACTCCTTACCCCTTTCACTGATGATGGTGGTGGTAGATTATCGATAACATTGATTTTTTCTCTATCTAATTTAATCCCGTAAGTAGATACCCTGTGCCCCAAAATAAAGCCCTCTCTCACCATGAAGTGGCATTTCTCCCAGCTTAACACTAGGTTTGTCTCTACGCATCTTTTCAGAACGACAGTCAGATTTTGTAGACAGTCTTCAAAAGAACTCCCAAAGACAGAAAAATCATCCATAAAAACCTTGAGGGTCTGTTCCACCATATTAGAAAAGATGGACATCATGCTGCGCTGAAATGTTACAGGAGCATTACATAGCCCGAAAGACATTTTTTGAAAGGCAAATGTCCCATACGGACATGTAAATGTAGTCTTCTCCTGATCTTCAAGTGCTATAGCAATTTGATCATAACCAGAGTAACAGATAAGGAGACAATAAAATTTGTGCCCGACAAGTCTGTCTAGCATCTGGTCAATGAAGGGTAGAGGAAAGTGATCCTTGCGAATAGACTTGTTCAACTTCCTATAATCCATACATACCTTCCATCCAGTCACTGTCCAGGTGGGAATAAGCTCATTATTCTCGTTTAACACTACTGTCATGCCACCCTTCTTTGGCACACATTGGATTGGACTAACCCAGGGACTGTCAGAGATGGGGTAGATAATGCCCACGTCCAGCAATTTGATTTTTTTTTTTGACCACGTCTTTCATAATGGGGTTCAAACGCCACTGATGCTCAATAGAAGGCTTAGACCCCTCTTCGAATAGGATTTTATGCATGCAAAAAGATGGACTAATATCTTTTATATCTGCGATTGACCACCCCTAGGCTATTCTATACTATCTGAGAACTTGAAGTAGTTTTTCTTCCTGAGCCTCATCCAATGATGCAGAAATAATAACTGGTAGGGTGGATGAATCCCTTAAATAGGCATACCTTAAATGGTTTGGCAAGAGCTTGAGATCAAGGACAACGGTTATATGATTAAGGGTTGTGACTTGGAAATGGATGCTTCTTGGTCATTTAGAGATTTGAACTTGTAGACACTCAAAATTTTCTGTACTACTGTTACTAACATTGCAGGAGGACAAATTCGTCTTTTAAGAGGGAACCCTAAAAGACAATCCAAGCCCGTACCGGATACTACCGGCAGTTCATCTTCAAACCCCGGATCGCAGTCTAGGAGTAACCAAATCCAACCTCGGAGATAACCCCGAGGCCTATAGATACAATACCGGAACTCACACCGGAGAAGACCGATGAATCTCGGAGATGACCCCGAGGTATCCAGTCTCAGTCCCAACCATGGGAATAGCCACCAATCTTGGTGATAGCCACAAAGAATGCAGTTTCGATAATAACCCCAGAAATGCTTGTTTCAAATGCGACCAGCTTCAATCTCAGCGCTCACAACGAGATGCACTGTACCAAACCGGCAATAACATCGGGAAGACAGGCACACCTCAAAGGTGACAATGAGGACCTTTAACAATTGCAAAGATTCAATCTCGGTGAAGTCGAGCAACGTCTACTTTATCATTCAATCAGGGTGATAATGCCGGTGATGAGGGCAACATCGTCATCTCGTCAACACGACGCCACGTCACGTCTCTATGTAACAATGTCCCACAAGACTAACTAATCCCGAGTGACTATTGTGCGGGGTAACGGATGAGAGTTGAAGCTTGAAGACCGGAGGGCATCTACCCATCTTCAATGACTTCGAACAAACTCTAATCCCATGCCATCGTAAAACTCTTGACAACGGCGGTCCGAAATAGGTCCTGTATACCTCAAACGGATGCCCAGATGCCCAGTTACAAGGTCAGGCTAGTAGGCTTGGCCTCATTTAATCCCAACTTCTTATAGATTGATAAAGGCATTAGATTAATATTCTCTCCCAAATCACACAGGGCTTTGCCTATGAATTGATCCCCTATTGTGCACGGTATAGTGAAACTCCCATAATCTTTCAACTTTAATGGAAGTTTGTTCTGTAAGATTGCACTACATTCTTCCGTTAGCGCCACTGTCCTGTAATCCCCCGTCTTCCACTTTTTGGACAAGATGTCCTTCAAAAATTTTACATAGCTAAGCATTTGCTCCAACACCTCTGCAAGCGGAATATTTATATAAAGCTTCTTAAACACTTCTAAAAACTTTGAAAATTATTTATCGAGCTTACATTTACTGCGGTATGCCGGGAAATAATAAATCATTGGATCTGAGGACTAGATTTGCTAACTGTAGGGGTTGGTGTTGTAGGTTCATCCTGTGCATTGTCTTCTCCCCTAGACTTATCACAAATTTGCTCCACATTTGGTTCCTCTTCAACCACTTTCTTTTACATTGTTGAAGTCTCTCCACTAGTTTCATTTACTATCCATCCACTCCAGAGTGTGACTGCTTTGTATTGCTCCTTGACATCCCATTTTGAGTTGACATAAGTGTCACTCAGTAATGTGCCTTGAGTACGACTGTTCAAAGCAGTGGCCAATTGTCCCATTTGGACTTCTAGGTTCTGGATGGATGCCTCTTGATCATTGCTCCTTGTTTCATTTTGAGCAATATATCTTAAAAGGAGATCTTTCAAATCGGGCTTTCTTTCCTGCCGAGGTGGGGGTTAGTAAGAACTTTGTGGCCATTGGTGGTATTGATTTTGAGCTTGAAAACCAGGAGGGTTTGAATAGACCTGGTGGTAGATGGTTATGCTTGGTTACTGTTGGTGTTGCTCCATGAAAAATTTAGATGATTTTTAAGTCCAAGATAGTAGTGAGTGGGAAGATTGGAATTTTGTTGGTGCCCGTAGTTTGAAACAAACTTAATTGATTTAGGGCTTATAGCACACTAATCAGTTGGGTGGCTCCCTGCACACAGTTCACATGGCACCGCGACACTTTGCACATTTTACACCAATTGCACTCCCATGGTGTCAAGTCTTTTGGTTATAGCAGCAACCTGAGCAGCTAATGCCATGACTGAATCAACCTCATACACCCTTGCCATTCTCCTAAGTCCTTACCTATCATTGGGCCATTGGTAATTGTTGGCATCCATCGTCTCCACCAAGTCATAGCCTTCTGCATGATGTTTTGACATGAAGGCCCCACCAGATGAGACATCTATACTCGAATGAGTAGACCGGATAAACCATTATAAAAGGTCTGACTGGAAAGCCATTCTGGCAATCCATGGTGGGGGTATCTTCTCAGTAAATCCTTGAATCACTCCCCACGAGTCTTAAAGAGACTCAGATTCAAATTGGATGAAGGATGTAATGTCATGCCTGAGCCTGGCTATTTTTGCGGGCGGAAAGAACCTTGCCACGAATTTTTGCACCAAATCAGCCCATGTGCTGATGGAGCCTCGAGGAAGTGAATGCAACCAACTCTTGGCCTTGTCCCGCAGAGTGAATGGGAACAGTCGGAGTCTGATAGCATCGTCGGACACTCTGTTTCATTTAAATGTATCACATATTTTGAAGAAATTAATCAAATGATCGTTCGGTTCATCATTTGGCAATCCCCAGAACTGAGCATTATTTTGGATCATTTGAATGGTGCTCGGCTTGATCTCAAAGCTGTTAGCTTGGCTTGCAGGCCTTAGAATGCTCACTTGTAAATCTGTGATATGGATCATTGATGAGTGAGTTTCATACCTACGAATCGGCTTCTGATTTGGACTTAGACTGTGTTGTTCTTGTCTATTTAAGTTCATTTTTACTTGTTTTGTGTTTGTTTTATGTTTAGGAGTGCAATACAAGGCATAGCGGTAGAATGGCAGCGTTATGGCAAACAATGGCATGCAAAAGGCAAAATCAGAACTACAGAGACATACCCCCCACCGGGGCGGGCATATTTACAAAGGAAACCCTCGCCGGGGAAGGGGTACAAGGTCAACTATAGAATCACCCCCCGCCGGGGCGGGGGTGTCGGAAAAAAAAAAGAAGTTTTCAGAATTTGAGTTCAAGAAGGATTGGGTCGAGCTAATTGATCAAGGACTTCTAGGAGGATTAAAAGACATATGAAGAGGCATATAAAAGGAGGGGAATCACCAGGATTAAGCAGGGATTCCATTATATTAGATTAGAGTATATTAAGACAAAACCCTAGTTCTTATTAGTTTTGGAGATTGAAGCAACTTGGAGACCATTGAAGACCAAGAGCAGGAGCTTGAGAAAGATGGAGATTTGCTGACAACAGATTTATTCTTCACTCTACTCTTATTTTTGTCTTTTAATTTTTATTCAATTGTGGATTCTTGGTTTTAATTCATTAATCATGAACTAAATCTTTTGTTTAAGATTACAATGGAGCTTATTGCATAGTTTATTTTAGTATGTTTCTCTATTAATTATTGTGATTATTCTTAGATTGTCTATTATGTTTTGTGATTAATTGCTTAATTGCCTAGCTAACAATTATCGTGATAATCTATATTAAATCGAGAGATGAATTATAGATTCATATCGGATCATAATAGCATGTGATTGTGTTTTTTGCATGGCATTGGAATTCATAATTTATGTATAGGATAGAGATATACCTATACATTGCATGTTGTTAGATAAAGAACTTAAGCTTAAAATCCTTTTTACTTGTAATTGACATAGAGATATAGTGAATTAGTTAAGTAGGGTGTTCTTCTTAATTCTAGCATATATGGATTTAAGTTGATTTGAGTATGATGCATTGAGAGAAGGTCATATTTATTTATGTGTTCTTGATTAACAATTCAGAATAGTGAGCTTAATTGATAAGAAGTGTATTAATTTAAATGAAGCAATAAGTGAAGTTGTGATCTTAAATCTCCATAATCTGATTTTTAATTAGTGGTAATTAGAATTAGTTTAATTAAATAATTTGATTTATAACATTAAATTGATTATTTAAATAAAATTAGTTTGGTTAAGAGTTAGCATTTGGTAATTTATATTAATAATTCCTCGTGGGAACGATACTCTACTTTCACTTTATTACTTGTTGACCACGTATACTTGCGTGTTGTGCATAACTAGATTTTACCCAACAATCATGGCATACTCCCTTAAAGATTTTTGAATTTCCTTGGCCATTATAACAGGAGTAGGTATGTCCCGAGCTTTTTCTCTTCTCAGTCGTCTATACGTTCTGTCTACCTTAGGATCAAGAGGTATTATATTCTGAATCCTTTGAGGTGGCATACACAGTTGAGACTACCTGAGAAGAAGATTAAATAGATATACCAATTCAAATTAAGATCGTATTGAATTAGTATTAATATTGATAAACAAATAATACTAAGTCCCCGACAACGGCGCCAAAAAATTGTTGGTCATTTTCACGATCAATAAAACGCACGCAAGTATACACGATCAACAAGTAATATGATGGAAAGTAGAGTGTCGTACCCACGACGACAAAGTGTTAAAGCTAGTCAAATAATAAAATTGGAACAATACGGTCTTATCTAAACGATTGGCTAAAGAAGGTGTGTTAAAAACTATACGCTTAAAAACAATAAAAATAAGAGATTGAGTTGCACAGGTAAGTCAAGCTAGGATCACAACTCCCCTAATGCATCGCCTAATCTTCTAACTCTCCACATTATAAACAAATCATAGGAATGGCGAACCGAGAATAATAAATACACATAAGCCTCTTTCGATGGTCAAATGCACATCCCTAGCTAGATGAATCAGAATATTTCTATGGTGAAAATAACTAGACTAACGTCATTAAGCTTAATCTCAAGGGTTATACAAGGCAAATAGAGATATGTTTATCCTATTGTGCAATATGTGCACACATTCCCAAAGGCATGGTCATAACAAGTGTTCTTGTATTTTAGGGTTAGATATTAACATCCATTTTTCAATATCCATTAATACCTATATCAATTACTTTTGTCAAGGAATCAATAAATAAGCAAGAGATACAACAACCCATTCCAAAATGATTCATTATAATAAATAGGAGAAAAAGTTAATTAAGCTAAACATTAGGTTACATTGCAATCCTAGAAATGTAATTAGTTCATAATAATGGAACTAATAAACATTTTCAATGTGTTCAACATGCTCAAAAATACACAAATGAATGAAAGATTTGGATAAAGAAAACTCCTTTTGTGAAGTTTTCTGGCTCCAAGTCTTCTATTCTTCATGTAGAGTCCGAGCTATGAAGGATGCAATGAGATTTTCTTCCTTGAAGACTAAATTCTTTCTCTTCCAAGCTAAAAAGCTCAAAATATTACTCCTACTCTATCTCCAGAGAGTTTAGAGGTTGTTGTTGATAATGAATAATGAAATCCTTAGCTTTTTAGGTGTTTAAGACCTAATCTCTTCCTGGGCACCAGAGGTGGCGCTGCAGCGCCAAGTTTTAGCCTTGGGCAATATTGTGTGGCCTTGAGTTTGCAATTTTGGTCTGCAAGTGGTGGCTGCTTATTCCTGGTTTATAAATGAAATGGGGTCTTTGCGGTCTTTGTGATGGCGTCGCTTTGCTTGCGTGAAGTGGTACCGCAACGCCATAATTTAAAACTGGCATGGGCACTGCAGCGTCGGTATGGGAAATTTAACCTTTTTGCCCCTTAAAAGTTGGAAATGACCTAATAAGCCCTGTAACACATATATTAAGCAAAATAACAACAAAATAATACAAAAGCTATATAAATTACAAAAAAACGAGCAGCTTCTTAAGCAATAGAGGATCCGATTCGTGGGTATAAATCCCACTCATCAGTTACCACAAATAGATGAGGAGGAGGAGGAAAGGAAGAGTTTCCACCGAACTCTATTACAGCTCAAATGTATGACAAGGTGTACAACCGTAACATTGAGCTTAAGGATAGAGTCAGGGAATTGGAGGAGTTGGTAGATGATGTTAGGTTTGCTAGAAACAAGAGTATGCAATCAAATCACATAAATAAGGAGAAGCGAAGTAAAAAACAAATTTTAAAATTTTTAACAAACCATAAACCAAGATCATTCTTGTGCTTTGATTATCAGTCTATAATAGAGTAGGAGAATCAGAATCATACCCTTGAAGATCTGAGCTTCCTCAAGTATGAGTTCAACTCCTAATCCTTGTGCTCTCCTTGAATACGCGAGTTTAGTTCCTTCCTTTGATCAACGTTAGCCACCCAACCGTTTGGCCTCTAAAGGTGATCCACCAAGGAAGAACAAGAATCAAGAAGAAGGGTGTGTTGGCTCAAACCCTGTTTTTCTATCTCTGTAGAAAAAGGACGCACTCTCTCCAACAATTGGAATTACGTATCACACCAATATTTGATATATGACTCCTCTTATATAAGGATATCAGTTAACCTATTTTAATATAATTAAAATAAGGCATTATTTAATTAATTAAACTCCTCTAATTAATTAGGCTCCCTAATCGTATTAGGGATAATTCATTAAACTCTTTTAATTATTTAGCCTAATCTTATTAGAAATAGATGAGAGTACTTATATTAAATTATTTCCTAAACTCCTTTAGAAATTAAAATAATAATAATTGTAATAATATTAATAAGACTCCTTTTATTAATTTATATTTAATAGTTCCAAAATATTAAATAATAAACATCGAGTTATTTAATTTATTCTATCACCATAGATTAAATTAAATACACATAACATATTATTACGATTATGCCATTAACTTCTTAAATAATTATTCTTCCTTTTTATGGTGTGACCCTTTAGGTTCTCCATATTAAACCGGTTGTGAATAAATCAATTAGAACAATTCTAATCTTATTTAAATAAATAAATAAAACTATTAATTTATTTAGATAAATAATATTTATTCTACAATAAGGATAAGTCTCCTTAGCGATTAACGACTTTCCAGATAATATAAATTTCAACATCAATCATATAAGAACCTTTGAGAACGAAACTGTCGCTATAGGTGTTCTTGAGCTGTTCTTGAGCATTCATAAGGCAGTTTCGACTTGCCTCCTTTGATCAAGTGTAAATCTGTGTGGGTTGTGTTTCTAGGCATGCTGTTGAGCAGATCGTGTAAAGTTAATGCAAGACTACAATATCCAACAACAAGCAAGTTCATAAAACATATAACCAAGGAGATCTGAGCCTCCAAAAGTGTTGTCAGAACTGTTCTTCATGTTTCTGGGCTGCCCAGAAACTTATGTCATGGTCGGTCAACGCCTTTGTGAACCTTGTATCTATCAATCTGATCACTTATTATGTCATTTAGACGTCGGGCTGTGTAGATAAACTAATAGGGTACATATTTGGATCAACGATCAAGTCTAAACATTATCAACAAGAAAGATCTAAGTCAATAAAAATGTTGTTAGAGTTGTTCTTCATTTTCTGGGTTACCCAGAAATGAAGAACAGTTCGGATGGTCATATTTGGGCGTCCACTACTTGTTGTATAGGTGAGGTTTTAGTGATCTAAGACTTCTAGATTGTAGCCCACATATAGCACTATAGATCTATTACAAAACATAACCATAATATCTAAACAATAGCAAGATATTGATCGGTCAAAGGCTGTCAGAATATGTGTTCTTCACGTTTCTGGAAATTCCAGAAAAATGCAATTGTGACCGAGTGGCCTGATTTGACCACTCACTACGTTCGATCAGTTGAGTCTTTAAGGGATCTAAAGGTCAGGATTCAAAGTCTAGATTACAGTCTACAATCTAGTTATAACAACAACATCAAAACTTCAATAATCAGACATATCTTGGCCTTCAAACATCCTGTCAGACGCTGAAAACCCATTTCTGGGTTACCCATAAATGAATGCGGTCAGTCAATCGGTCGGCGACCTTTGACCAACAATATACTACTAATCTAGAAGCGAGATCTAAGTCTTATTTCAAGCCCAGATCCAAGAGCACATATCAGACTACAACTACCAACTTCCAAAACATAAAACACATTAAAGATCACAGAGATATAAGGCCTGACATTTGGTTGTCAGACATCAAAAACAAAATTTCTAGATTTTGCAAATCTTCAAATCCGAGCCTCTAGATGTTATGGATCTAACATCTAGCAACCCAGATCGTCATTATACACTACTAACAACATATTTTAACACTGAATCATAACATCCAACAACAGATTTATGGTCAGATTATAGCTAGGGTTTTTATATCTTTCTAAGAACAATTTTGATCCTGGCCTCCTGATCTGTTAATGGTAAAGGCGAGGCTTGATTATGGGACAGATATACATATATATTTTGTGGGTTTTGAGTTTAGAGAAAATGTTTGAGTGTTTGGTGCAAAATGAGCTAGTAAATAATTTTCTATCTCTCTCCAATCTATTTATAATACTTATGTGCAATGTATATGTTTAATGATTTGGCTGATTTGCTGAGATTTATCACATGGGAAGTCAAGGTTAGCTCACCCACTCCATTATTGCTAGATATACAAGTTATCTCAAATAATTCAAGAGGGGTATTTTGGTCATTTTGCTTAGAATTTTAATGGCAAAATTGTGACGCCCCCCAAAATAGGTATACATCACCCATCTTGAGTTACCAAATACATGGTATAAAATTCAAATACAACTTAACAATACAACTGTCGTGTAACATACGACAAAACATAAACTGAGAGTTTTAATACGAATATTGTCTTCTAGACAGTATTCAACTCAAATGGAGTCCTCAATACATTTATTATCACATTATTTTATAGAATAGTGAGGACTACTAATGCTATCATCTTGGACTATCACTCCAATCCCCGACTCGTCCCGGCTATATTCTTATTCCCTACAGAGAACATTGAAAGAAAATGGTGAGCTCAACTAGCCCAGTAAGAAATATTATGACTAAGATAATGCAGAATAAATTATCTTTAGCCTTCAACAGTATAACAACTGATAGAATATAATAGAAAACAAGTTTTAGATGAACAACTGCAGCGGAATAAGCTATCCATTAGAAGAGTCAAGTAGAACATAATGTCTACTATCTTCTATGATTTAAAAAGTTTAGTCCATTGTTAATATTTCATGCATGTAATACTCATCAACAGTTCTTTGTTATACCCAAGACAAAAAGAACTCTCATCACCTGTCTTCACCTGAACCACCAAAGATTATAGTTAAATCCACAATTCATATTTATAATCATGTAAATCAACAGTTTCTCCTTGCCACAAAGGCTTAATAGAACGTTTACTAAATATCCTTACCCCAAAGGATAAAGATATTCAAATGTAATAACAATGATCATACCAATTAGTTGTCTACCTTTGCACTACGGCCAAAGACATTCAACTGTTAACTAATGGTCATGATCCTGCCAATCACATCATCGAATTATCCATGCTCTACGGGCCAAGGATATTCGTTATTATCACCAGTGGTCATGATCATGTCATACACTTGTCCATCTTTGCATTACAGGCCAAAGCTATCAATTAATAGTTTGTCTTTGTACGTAAGCCAAAGATATACAACTGTAAAACCAATAATCAACAGTCCATCTTTGCACGTAAGCCAAAGATATACAACTATAAAACCAATAATCAACAGTCCATCTATCCACGTAAGCCAAAGATGACTTTCATCACAATATAAGCATGAGGATGTTGACCATGACATGACAATTCAATAAAACAAGTTCAAGGATAAATTTTAAAGATTTATAATTTAATTTATCCAGAATTCAATAACGTTCAAATTGTCAACATGATACTGCTTTGTGGAGTAAAATTCAAGAATAATATTCACGTACCAAAAATAATTTGCACAGAAAAGAAATATATTTTTCGGGTAAATAGTACCCCGTGAATAGTACTTCGAGAATAGTACCTCATGAATAGTACCCCGACATAAAAAGTACCCCAAATACCCGAGTGAATAATATTTGGATGAATAGTAATTTGGGTGAATAATAACTCATGAATAGTACTCCGACACGAAAAGTGCCTCGAATACCCATGAATAGTAACTCGTAAATAAAATACCAAATAAAATGATATTTCATGACGATTACAAAAGAAATGATATCTCGTACGAGTATCATAAAATATACGAAACTGCAAATGGATTTTCATCCGCCATGCGGTAATCGACGTAGACAGATCATTTCCATAATTTAATAAAGAATGAATACGAAAGGTCATTCACCATGCATGCGGTAGTCCACGCGTGAGCGAGTTATTCCAAATGTAATAATAAAGAATGAAATAATGAAGAAATCACCATGCATGCGATAGATCGCTTGCAGCATGAGCGGGATATTCTAAGTAATAATAAAGAATAGAATAACAACATAATTCACTGTGCATGCGATAGACCACGGACTGACAAAAGTTATTCAAACAGAATAATAAATAATGGAACTGTGTCATGTAATACGCATGCATGTGATATTCCAACAAAATAATAAAGAATG
Organism: Panax quinquefolius; assembly: GCA_020205615.1. Lineage (NCBI taxonomy): Eukaryota > Viridiplantae > Streptophyta > Magnoliopsida > Apiales > Araliaceae > Panax > Panax quinquefolius. Next base: position 34,198,576 of record CM035174.1, on the reverse strand, counting down.
GAACCAGGTCATGCGTAATCCGCATAGACAAGATATTCCAATAAAAATAATAAAGAATGGAATAACATAAGAATTTTACCATGCATGTTGTACTTCGCATAGAAAGGTTATTCCAACATAATAATAAAGAATGGAATAACAACCCTTACGAGTATTGAAAGAAAATAACTCTCTTCATGAATACGAAAGAATAATACCCCTTACATAATAATAATATCCCTTAACTTAGAAGAAAACTGGATACTAGAATAGTGAGGTAGCAGACTTCTCTTCTTCTTTCTCTCTATAATTTCTCTCTATAATAATTGCTCTATAGCTTTAGTGAATTGGTGAGAAATGAAGAAAAAATGAGCTTCTATTTATAGAAAAATATAGTTTCGATAATTGCACGTTTTGGGGCTCGAAATATTACAGTATAATACCTTCTTATTTTTCTTCATTTTTAATTTAGTCCTGCAAGTATTATCAAACTTGCACCACCTCCCCTAATAGTAAATCATGTGAATCAATAGTAAATCATGTGAATCAATAGTTCTAGACATGTGAAAATACGAATTACAGTATAGTACCTCCATTTTTAACTTAGTCATGCAAGTATTATCAATCTTGCACCAACTCCCCCTAATAGTACAAGAATGTGAATCAATAGTACACACATGTGAACAAATAGTTATAATCATGTGAATTAATAGCAATAAATTGCTCATTTATTCGGTTAATTACCCGATTGGTCAATATAACCTCCAGACATCAATTATTATCGAAATAAACGTCGATTTCCACTAACACTAATAATTCCCACACAATGGAATTATCAATTTCATCTTTAATCAACACGAACTTATTCATCATTAATATTATAACGCACAATATTTAACAACCAGGTCGTTCTCAGGAAAGAGGGGGCTTTCCGATAAGGATTTCTCTTTATTGGCGCGCAATTAGGTGACTAAACCTCTCATTGACAGAACTTCTAGACATTGTCAATATTACAAATAATAATATGAATAACTTCATCATCTCAATTATTGATTTAATAATATAAAATATTGTGACAATAATTGAATAAAACTGAGTGACTTCTCACGTAATCATCAATAATCAAAGATACTCTACAATACCGTGTGCTACTATGCAATCATGCGTATTACTGTACTTTTACTTCCAGTTATTTTATGACAACTTGATTACTTTTAAAAAATTTCACATATCACCCTTAACTTTAAACTTTTATCAATTTAACTATTTAGCAAAATAAAAAAATTGAATACTTTTATTTCATAAAATTCGGGATCTCACAATCTTCTCTCCTTATGAAATTTCACCCTCGAAATTTACGTACCTGGTAGTTCGAAGATATGAGAATACCTTGCTTTCTTTTTCGGATTGTACCTTCCCGATTATTTCCTCTCTGTCATGATTTTCCTATATTCTCATCTCCTGTATATCATATATCATTCTAGAATATAGTTTCAAAATAAAGGTTAATTGACATATCACATATTATTCCTATACTCTGACCGACCAATTAAATACCAAATAAACTTAAGTAGGTCATACTAGCGAAGGAATTCCCCGTCTCTCCCCTCCTAGTTCTTATCTCACATCTCAGCCAGGGATCATATCCTTAAGCTTTGATACCAACTGTGATGCCCCCAAAATAGGTATACATCACCCATCTTGAGTCGCCAAATACATGGTACAAAATTCAAATATAACTTAATAATACAACTGTCGTGTAACATACGACAAAACATAAACTGAGAGTTTTAATACGAATATTGTCTTCTAGACAGTATTCAACTCAAATGGAGTAATCAATACATTTATTATCACACTATTTCATAGAATAGTGAGGACTACTAATGCTATCATCATGGACCATCACTCCAATCCCCGACTCGTCCCATCTATATTCTCATTCCCTAAAGAGAACATTGAAAGAAATGGGTGAGCTCAACTAGCCCAGTAAGAAATATTATGACTAAGATAATACATAATAAATTATCTTTAGCCTTCAACAGTATAACAACTGATAGAATACAATAGACAACAAGTTTTAGACCAACAACTACAGCGAAATAAGCCATCCATTAGAAGAGTCAAGTAGAACATAATGTCTATTATCTTCTATGATTTAAAAAGTTTAGTCCATTGTTAATATTTCATTCATGTAATACTCATCAACAGTTCTTTTTTATACTGAAGACAAAAAGAACACTCATCACCTTTCTTCACCTGAACCACCAAAGATTATAGTTAAATCCACAATTCATATTTATAATCATGTAAATCAACAGTTTCTCCTTGCCACAAAGGCTTAATAGAACTTTTAATCAATATCCTTACCCCAAAGGATAAAGATATTCAAATGTAATAACAATAATCATACCAATAAGTTGTTTACCTTTGCACTATAGGCCAAAGATATTCAACTATATAACCAATGGTCATGATCATACTAATAAATTATCTATTAGTGCACTACAGCCAAAGGCATTCAACTATTAACTAATGGTCATGTTCCTGCCAATTACATCATCGAATTATCCATGCTCTACGGGTCAAGGATATTCGTTATTAGCACCAGTGGTCATGATCATGTCATACACTTGTCCATCTTTGCACTACGGGCCAAAGCTATTAATTAATAGTTTGTCTTTGCACGTAAGCCAAAGATATACAACTGTAAAACCAATAATCAACAGTCCATCTTTGCACGTAAGCCAAAGATATACAACTTTAAAACCAATAATCAACAGTCCATCTATGCACGTAAGCCAAAGATGACTTTCATCACAATATAAGCATGAGGATGTTGACCATGACATGGCAATTTAATAAAACAAGTTCAAGGATAAATTTAAAAGATTTATAATTTAATTTATCCAGAATTCAATAACACTCAAATTGTCAACATGATACTGCTTTGTGGAGTAAAATTCAAGAATAATATTCATGTACCAAAAATAATTTGGACAAAAAAGAAATATATTTTTCGGGTAAATAGTACCCCGTGAATAGTACTTTGGGAATAGTACCTCATGAATAGTACCCCGACATGAAAAGTACCCCAAATACCCGAGTGAATAATATTCGGGTGAATAGTAATTTGGGTGAATAGTAACCCATGAATAGTAACTTTTGAATAGTACTCCGACTCGAAAAGGTCCCCGAATACCCGAGTGAATAATACTAGAGTACATAGTAACTGGGTGAATAGTAACTCGTGAATAGTAACTCGTAAATAAAATACCAAATAAAATGATATTTCATGACGATTACAAAAGAAATGATATCTCATACGAGTATCATAGAATATACGAAACTGCAAATGGATTTTCATCCGCCATGCGGTAAACGACGTAGACAGATCATTTCCACAATTTAATAAAGAATGAATACGAAAGGTATGTCCCTTCTGCCCACTATAATTCTTGGACTGCGGCAGTTGGGAGAGATATGTCCCTTCTGCCCACACTTATAACACACAAACTCTCATTTTAAAAACATTCCTGGCCTAATTCTGGTATTATCAAAATTATCTCCTTTCATCGTATAGGTGGCAAAAGCTTTCTGTTGTCCCTCCGTTACCCTAGCTATCACAACCACTTCTACAGGGTCAGTTGATCCTCTAAATCCTGGCTATTCGTTTGTCTTGAAGTCTTCAAAATTTTCCAATCGATTACTTGGCTGATTTCCCGTGGGTGGTATTCCGTTCTGTATAGCTTGAACGTCCATATTCGCAAAATTATGTATCGGGTCTGGTTGTCCTCCAGCTTTGTTATCCGGTTCTTCTATCCTTGGGTTTCATTTTTGTCTTGGCGGCATTATCATAAATTATTCTTTATTAACTTACAGTCTAAGCCTTATCGTATACGCTTAACATATAACGCAAAATTTTTTATTCAAATAGTCATGTACTCAAAATTTTAGATTTTGAAAACTCAGTTTACTGTATTAACCAGTGTTCAGATAAATATCTACTATCTTTATACCAACTTATTTTATTAATCCATCATAGATTCATATTCATAATACTTGACATACCTTAGCACATATTGCTTTAAACACCCGATATCCCTTTGTGACTTAAAAGTCGGGAATCGTTGTCACAATTTATACAACAGTTAAGAATATTATATTACACTTATATACTTATCGTATACGCAACATAGAATCATACCTATTCAAGTACTACTTATACTACTTATCCTCTACACATTCGCTAAGGATCAATTACTTAGTATTTTATATATTCCCATTATCCTCGATAATCCATTCACACATAACTATACTAGTCCTCCTTGTAGCCATTTGGTATTCGTTTGATTATTGAGTTTCTAGAGGTCAAGGGTTTAAGGGCTGGTGAGGAAATGGAGTAGTAATTCAAGAATGATATGAGGTATTCTAAAATACTTCCCTTTTTCTTACCACGCATTATGAGTTTAAGAACTCACCACAAGCATAAGAGTTTAAGAACTCGAGCTTAATCTTATATTTTGTAACTAAACTCTACCTATCAGTTATACTATCGTTTCTGGGTACGATACTACACTTTTCAGTATAATCACCTCATTGTGGTAGCTTTCAATGTGAGCCTCTATTTCAGCTATTGACTTTAATATTGGCTCGGTTATGGAGGTTGACTCCTTCTTTACGACCTGAGGGTATCCTAATCCTTATCCTTTTCTACCTGACATCTACGTATAAATTATCTTGACTAGCATATAATATATACACACAACAACTAATAGTTTTATACAAGTTACCTTTTATTTTGTTTAACGGTGAATTTATTCAATTCATCTCCTAATAAACTCAATATGAGTTATTTGTATTTTTAACGTTTCCCTCTGTCCTAAGGTTACAACCTAATGTCTAACCCACCTAAGGTTTCAAACCCTAAGCTCTGATACCATGTTGTGACGCCCCTAAATTCAGGTATATGAAACCCGAACTCGGTGCTTCACGATACCATTTCTATGAGCGGAATTGTGACGCCCCCAAAATAGGTATACATCACCCATTTTTAGTCGTCAATAACATGGTACAGAAACAACTACAACTTTATTAATACAACTGTTGTGCAAAATACGACAACACTTAAACTGTGAGTTTAAATACAAATATTGTCATGTAGACAATATCCACACTCAAATAAGTCCTCATTACAATTATTGATACACTATTTTACAAAATAGTGAGGACTACTAAAACAACTTCTAGAACCATCATTCCACACCCCGACTAGTACTCGCTACATTCTCGCCTCCTGAGAAGAAAAATGGAACAAAAAAGAAAAGGGTGAGCTCAACTAGCCCAGTAAAGAACATTATGACTAAGATAACATAGAACAAATTATCGTTAGTCCTCAACAGGGAAAAATCTAATAGAATACAATAGACAACCAGTTTTACATCAATATTCGCAGCGAAAATAATAATTCATTAGAAGAGTTAAGTAGAGAATGAAATCTACTATCTTCTATATATGAATTTAAAAGTTCATCGTCGATATTTTATCCCTGTAACATCAATCAATATATATCTGGAATCAAATATTCATCTTTGCACTATAGGCTAAAGATATTCATTAGTTGGTCATGTTCATCTAAACACATGTTCATCTTTGCACTACGGGCCAAAGATATTCATCAAAAATCATTCATATTTGCACTACAGGCCAAAGATATTCAGTAATATCATCATTTAGGACTGAGGATGAGGAAAAATATTTTAAAGGAAACTAATCCAGTGAAACAAAATAACAAATATTAAGGATTCATATTTCGGTTTATCCATGTCCAAAAATACCTCATAAATAATCATAGTGGAGTAAAAGTCAAGAATGATCAAAACATGGATACAATCAAAGCTAGTATCCATAATAGATATTTTGGAGGAAAAACAAAATTTTAATTTTTCTGTGAATAGTGTCGTATACGTGAATAGTGATGTATACGTGAATAGTAACCCCGACACAAAAAGTTCCAAATTTGATTAAAAGTTCAGATCAATACTTCGACATAATGATATTGAAAGAAATAATATCATATATGAAGAAAATAACATCCCTTACCTCGAAAGGATAGTACTTCTAGTTGGACTACATGATATAGTGCTGAAGGAATTTGCACCGTATAGCAACACTCAAAGTATCAAAATACTCACAAGAATAAGCTCAATAATATAGAGAGAGAAAGAGAGAATATTTCAGTTTCTGGTGTGATTTTCAATTCTAACCTAAACACCCTATTTATAGGAAAATGCTTAGAACACCAAAGTAGAAAATTTAATATAATATTATTATTATTTGTTAAAATTCCATACGTCAACTTTTGAAGATCTAAATTCAGCCATTAATAACACATGCTAGACCCACTTAACTCACTAAACACGTTTTTCTTGAAAAAAATAATTAACACTTCCAAAAATCAATTATTTCGGAACTTTAGAACTTCAATAATTCATAATAAATAGCCCTTTTGTCAGAAAAATTCGAACCACATGTCTTTTTCATTGGAAATTTTATTATCTACAACTTTGCAGAAGAAAGGTTTTCCAAATTCCAAACAGAAATTGACCGAAATCCATAAAGCAAGCGATTTTACGTGCTATAATCAAATTTCAATTCAAGAAATGGGGTCCACCAAACACACAAAACATGTGTTAATCATTTAATGCAACAAAAATACTCTTTCTCCTCATATACTCATATATCTCTCACATTCTTTGTAAAAATATCACCATTATTATATTATTAAAATATAATAATATAATTAAATGAATTATTTAATCGAAAAAGATAAAATATTAATTTTCAACAATTGTCACATTAAAAAAATTTCTCCATCTATATCCACATAAAATCAATATTTTCCTCACCATATAAATCAATAATTAATTATTCACAAATAATATTACGTAATCACAATCATCGACAAACCGTATAGGTTCCCATGAAGAGGGCTTTCAATAAGGATCTCTCCTTACTGGCGTGCAATTAGATGACCAAACCTCTTCTTAGACAGAACTTTCTAGACATTACCAATAATTTTATCCAATAATATTATTCAGATAATATAAATTATTGCTCCGATAATAGAAAATACTATGTAGTAACAATTATTGAAACAACAGTAATATAAAATATCAACGCAACAATTATTGAATCAATAAAATAAAATCTTTCGAATAAAGTAATTTATCGTAATAATTATTGAGTAGGGCCCTCTTACGTAAGAATCAATAATTTGTGCAATACCGTGTGCTACTGTGTTTTTAACCACCGAATATTTTAACAATATTAACGGTAACAACTACGCCGTTATTTATAAACAACTTATATTTGTCATTTTCTTCATCCAATCGTTTTTCGTTATGGGGCTCACACAAGGTCGCTACTAGTAAATACGATTATATTCCCGACAAAGAAGAATATTCCACGACCAAATGAATATTCTCCGATAAAAATGAATATTTTATAACCACTTGCTTATTTGAAATATTTGCGCATTTTACCCATAACTAACCACATTAATCAAATCAACCCTTACTATTTCAAAATAATGAATAGAGGAAATTTAATTTTATTTATAATAAGTTGGGGTCTTACAAGAATAATACTAATAATAATAACAATAATATAAAAATCAAACTTAATTTATATTTATCAGAGTCTAATCCCAAGTACGCAACCTTTACTATAATTCCTTCCATGATAAATAATACATATAATTGTCTTAATACAGTTTAACTATTACAAAAGATACCATTAAACATATTCTGTTTGCTTTCCTTTTTCCCTTGTTCTTGGCCGAACCTCCTAGCTGTTCACACTTAGCTGAAAAAATTTAAATTAAGCAAGGATGAGCATTTGAGTGCCCAGCAAGTAATAACAATTATAAATATAATTAGCTGAAAGAATTAAATGTTTTCTTTATACATCACTTCTACAACGATTCAATAGTTGTGAAGTAAACTAAACCGATAATAATAACATAACAACTTTATATCACATTTTTGAAACTACGTATTGACTATAAATAGGTTTAAGGTGACATACTATGAACATTGTTTTAAATTTTCGATAAGGTTTAGCAGAACTTACGCTGCAAACCGTCAAAACTTACGGGCGCGAGGGTATTCATCCCAATGTGCCCTGTATTGATAAATACTGCATGCAAAAACGATATTATCGTTCACTCTGTCTGCCTTGGGCCCATAAAAGTATTGACTATAAATAGGTTTAAGGTGACATACTATGAACATTATTTTAAATTTTCGATAAGGTTTAGCAGAACTTCCGCTTCAAACCGTCAAAACTTACAGGCGCGAGGGTATTCATCCCAATGTGCCCTGTATTGATAAATACTGCATGCAAGAACGATATTATCATTCACTCTGTCTGCCTTGGGCGCATAAAAGTTTTCCCTTGATCGGGATGTTCATACTTAGTCTGGAATCTGAACCAAAATAATTTGATTGGATATAATAAGGTTTTATCATATTCAACGATATTTTTAAATCGGTGTCTAGCTGGTCAAATAGCTTAGACGGCTTATATATATATATATATATATATATATATATATATATATATATATATATCAACATGTGTTTAACTACGATGATTATCCAAGTGAGGACACTTGTATAACTATATTTTGAAATTAATTGAACAAAATAAATATATGAGTTATATAATATAATATCATGTTGATAAACAATGATCGGATATAATATATACGACAATTGGGTTAATAATCTAGTACAATAATAATATAAATCTGAAACTTTCTTACTCATGTCCATTACATAAAGGAAATGCAAAGGTAGGATACTTGCCTGGTCTGCTGCTTACAATACGCAACTTAGATTTATCTTTTATATAGCAACCTATCAGTAATAAGATCATTTTACTGATTAGAATAACATATCGTAACACATAATATTGCTTATTGTAGTCAGCACATAGCCTAATCACATTGTCACACATATTCAACAGTCATTGAATCAAAAACAAACATTAATACAAATAAAATATCTAAGTGGGATCAATTTCTAAAACTTGTCGCCGATTGTCTTAAATGGCTTTATCGGAGTAATTATCCAGCCTAAGACTCTATCATGTTGCTTAATATCTGTAAGTATCAGTCATATTATTTTTAAATAAATTATAATAATTTTAAAAAATTTATTATAATTTATCATAAATTTTCAAACTAGGAATCATTATTAAATGATTTAAATATTAAAAAATTCAATTATCATTATTATTTAATTAATATTAAACTATTAATGAAACCATTGCCTAAATGTTAAAGTTATTTATAATAACTCAAAATAATTTTAAAGTATTCATATTATCCTTAAATAATTTTTAAAAGAATTAAAATCATTTTAAATAATTACCATTAATATTTAATTATTTATGTGTTATTCATCAAAATATAAAAAGTCCTTAATTATAACTTAAAATATTTTTAATCCATTTATTTCCTTTTAAATGATTTTAAATCAATAAAACCATTTTAAATTATTTATTTAATATTATTATTAAATAACTCTAATATCATTTATAATAAATTAATAATCATCAATATTAAATTATTAATGAAATTATCCTTTAAATATTAAAAGTTATATTTTATAACTTAAAATATATTTAAACACTTTATTTTTATTTTAAATGATTTTTATAATAATAAAATCATTTTAAAACTAATTTATTTAATATAATTATTAAATAACCTTAGTATCATTAATAATAATTAATTAATAAAATTTACCTTTAAATATTAAAAGTTATATTTTATAACTTAAAATACTTTTAAATACCTTATTAATATTTAAAATGATTGTTAATATAATAAAATCATTTTTAATTTATTTATTTAATTTATTTATTAAATAAATTAATTATCATTAATATTAATTTATTAATGAATTTCATCACAAAATATTAAAAGTCATTAAAATAACTTAAAATATTTTCTTATATCATAATAAAATTTTAAATGATTTTTCATATATTAAAATAAATTTTAAATAATTTATTTAATATTATAATTAAATAAATTAAATACCTTTAATATTCCAAAAATATTAAATATTTATGAAAATATATTCAAAATAATTAAAAACTAATTTTTGGACTTTAAAATAATTTTTAATAATTTATTATGTATTTTTAATAATTTAAAACTACTTTTTTCTATTTATTTAATTAAAATAATTAATTTCCGAAAATATTTGTCGCTAAAGGGCCCTATAGCGACGAAACTATCGTTATAGGTGTTCTTTAGCATTTATAAGGCAGTTTCGACTTGCCTCCTTTGACCAAGTGTAAATCAGTGTGTGTTGTGTTTCTATGCATGCTGTTGAGCAGATCGTGTAAAGTTAATGCAAGACTACAATATCCAACAACAAGCAAGTTCATAAAACATATAACCAAGGAGATCTGAGCCTCCAAAAGTGTTGTCAAGACTGTTCTTCATGTTTCTGGGCTGCCCAGAAACTTATGTCATGGTTGGTCAACGCTTTTGTGGACCTTGTATCTATCAATCTAATCACTTATTATGTCGTTTAGACGTCGGGTTGTGTAGATAAACTAACAGGGTACATATTTGGATCAACGGTCAAGTCTAAACATTATCAACAAGAAAGATCTAAGTCAATAAAAATGTTGTCAGAGCTGTTCTTCATTTTCTGGGTTACCGAGAAATGAAGAACAGTTCAGATGGTCATATTTGGGCTTCCACTACTTGTTGTATAGGTGAGTTTTTAGTGATCGAAGACTTCTAGATTGTAGCCCACATGTAGCACTATAGATCTATTACAAAACATAACCATAACATCAAAACAATAGCAAGATATTAATCGGTCAAAGGCTGATAGAATATGTGTTCTTCACGTTTCTGGAAATTCCAGAAAAATGCAATTGTGACCGAGTGGCCTGATTTTACCACTCACTACGTTCGATCAGTTGAGTCTTTAAGGGATCTAAAGGTCAAGATTCAAAGTCCAGATTATAGTCTACAATCTAGTTATAACAACAACATCAAAACTTCAATAATCAGACAGATCTTGGCCTTCAAACATCCTGTCAGACGCTGAAACCCCATTTCTGGGTTACCCATAAATGGTCTGGTCATGGTCGGTCAATGAACTTTGACCAACAATATCCTGCAATCTAGAACAGATCTAAGTCTTATTTCAAGCCCAGATCCAAGAGCACATATCAGTACAACTACCAACTTTCAAAACACAAAACACATTAAAGATCACAGAGATATAAGGCCTGACATTTGGTTGTCAGACATCAAAAACAAAATTTTCAGATTTTGCAAATCTTCAAATCCGAGCATCTAGATGTTATGGATCTAATATCTAGCAACCCAGATCGTTATTATACACTACTAACAACATATTTTAACACTGAATCATAACATCCAACAACAGATTTATGGGCAGATTATAGCTTGGGTTTTTATACCTTTCTAAGAACAATTTTGATTCTGGCCTCCTGATCTGTTAATGGTAAACGCGGGGCTTGATTATGGGACTGATATACATATATATTTCATGGGTTTTGAGTTGAGAGAAAATGTTTGAGTGTTTGGTGCAAAATGAGCTAGCAAATGATTTTCTCTCTCTCTCTCTAATCTATTTATAATACATATATACAATGTATATGGCTAATGATTTGGCTGATTTGCTGAGATTTGTCACATGCAAAGTCAAGGTTAGCTCACCCACTCCATTATTGCTAGATATACAAGTTATCTCAAATAATTCAAGAGGGGTAGTTTGGTCATTCTGCTTGGAATTTTAATGGCACAATGGTCAATTAGCAAACCCTTATGGTTTGACCCTTAGGGTTTGACCCTTAGGGTTTAGCACAAAATAAATTTCTAGGTTTTCATTTAAGGTTTAAATAAAATAAATATTATTTTCTAAAAATAAAAAATTAGGGTTTGTTAATTAGATTAGGTTTCTAATTACTTTATACAGGAACATTAGGGTCTAAAATGGCTAACTATAATTAACCTTGCTAATTACAGTAGTTAGGATTTATAATTTTGATAATTAGGGTTACCAGATTATAATTAGGGTTTCTAATTATCAAATTAGGGTTTATTAAAATAATACTAGGGTCTTGGATGTTACATTAAAACTATTTCACACATTAACCTTACACACATAGCATATATATTTATAACACTAACAAATAATAATATAATAATATTATTCTCATTCCTTGATAAAATCCAAAATTAGGGTTTAGATTCCATATCGATTTATCGGCATATATACCTTTATTAATTACGTTAAAATAATTAACTTAATTAATATAAATAAAATTCATATAATAAAATAAAATAATTATTATTATAATTGAATAACCATTTCATATATTATTTAAATAATATAAATTCATATTTTATGGAAAATAATTAATAAAAACATTTCTACTATAAAATTAATTATTGTAAGAATATACTTTATAATAATCAATAATTTAAAATAAAATTATTCATAATTATTCATGTAATAAATATATTTTTATTTATCACATAAATACTTACGCTTTATCTTGTACAAATCCTCATCTTTAAAATAAAAAAAAATTATATACAAAATTTCTGATTTAATTATATAGAAAATATCGGGTTGTTACAAAGATCAAGCTGATCGATATCCAGATGAAGTGCCATTCAGTATGTGAATGTGCGTGAAGATCAAGTCGAGACTTGTAATATAGAATGGTTAATTGAACTATAGATTAATTTAATGAATTGTTATGTATCCTTCGTGGCGGATAAAAGTAACTTATGTAAGATGGAAAGAATAATGTAATTACCATTATTTGTAATGAACGAGATTATAAGGTATTAAAACCTGGAATTTAAGAATGTATGTTGTTATATTTCACTATATAATGATGTATGTTTGGAAGATGATGTACTCGTGATGCACGAAATTCGGGTGTGCAGATAGACCAAATTTCGGGGCGTGACAACAATGATGAAGAAGCTACGTGGGAACTCGAAGATGTTATGTTGAAAAATTATCATCAATTATTTGTTTAAATCCTTGTATAACGATTCTGGGGACATAATCTTTTTAAAGGGGGAAGAATGTGACTAATGAGTTAATTGAGTCGTGATTATGGGGACACAATCTTTTTAAGGAAGGAATTATGTCACGAACGAGATTTTTGTATGTGATTTTTAAAATATTTATTGAATTGAATAAATATTTTGGTTAATTAATTTGTTGGGTTAATTAAGTGTTATTTATTAATTAAATTGATGTTTAGTAATTTTGTAGTTGAAGTTTTTATTTAATTGGAATAATTAAATTAAATGAATGGTTAAGTTTCAATTTAATTTAATAACTAAATTGGAGATTTAGTGATTTGTTAAATAATTATAGTTTAATGGGAATTATAATTATGTGATAATTTGATTTATTTTGTTAATGATAACTTTAATTTAATTGAGTTTGACTATTAGAATTTAATTAGATAAAGTATGACAATTAAACTATATAATGAATCGAGTTATTAAAATAAATTAAAGTTGTTTAATTTAGTTTTACCAAACAAAGCTTAAGGTTGTTTGAATTCCTATTTTAATTTAGTTTTTGCCAAACACGCCTTAGTGACTTTTAAATTTTAAAAAAAACATAACTGATATATTTATGTAGATAATAAATTGTTAGTTTTTATTTTACGTATTGTATGTATTATATTTATATGTCAGTTTATATTATTTACGTTAAGTTTAGAGGAGATAGTTTACAGAGAGAAGGAAGAAGAGAAGAGAGAAATTATTTCTCTGTCAACTTGAGCAAACAAAGAAGGATTCTATCATCTTCTCTAACTAAACTAGCAACGAAGGCATAATCTTAGTTTTTAAAGTTTTTGTTTTTGTTTTAAGAACAAATCCTCTATGTTTGAGTTTCATGAACAATTAGTTGAAGATATGGGTTATACATTTTAATTTGTTCATATTGTGACGCCCTCAAATCTAGTTATCTTCAAACCCGACAGATGGTGCTATACGGTGCTACAGTTTACACATACATTCAATTGAAATACCTCAAAAAAATGAATATGTCTTCTATATATTCCAAAACAATATTAGCATTCCCAAGTTCTTTATAACCATTACATGTGTTCTTGTCATAATATCAAATAATTACAACATTCATCCTATACTATTACAAAGGCAACTTATTGGTCTGCCTTAGCCTTCCCTTTATCTTTACTAGGTCCTTCAGTCCGTTCGGTCTTAGTTGCATTCATATGGTTCAAGCAAGAGTGAGCATAACTAGCTCAACAAGTATGATAATTTCATTTAAGCAATAGGTTTGAATCATATGAATCGTATATCTTCTGTAACTGAATCAATAGTTATGAAGTACTATAGATAATTCAAAATAACACTTCTCTTTTCCTTAAAACATTTCACAACGAACAATATTCGTTAAACATATATTTGGGTCCAAGACCTTGAGCATTTCATTCTTTCTTTGAAAAGGACATTCCGGTACACCAAGTCTGTAATGATCGAGAAATTTGTAATTTAATATAAATATTTATTGAATTAAATAAATATTTTAAATAATTTATTTATTGAGGAAAATAAATAATTGATGAATTATAGTGAATTAATTAAGTAACTAAATTGATTTATGATAATTAAATTGAGTAATGATAATTTTATCTAATGGATTTAATTTAAGGAAATAATTAAATTAAATCAATTGCTTAGTATTTAAGGAAATAATTAAATTAAATGAATTGTTTAATTTAAAGGAAATAAATAAATTAAATAAAGTAATGTTTCTAATTTATTAATTAAATTAGATATATAATTATTTATTAATTATAAGTATAATAGTAATAAGATTTTATTTTTATTATTATTATAAGTTATCTAAATTAACTAAATTAAGGTGTGACACAAAGTAACTATATAATATAAATAATATATAAATAATTTAGTTTGGGAAATAGGTGCTTAGCCAAACAAGGCCTTGTAGCCTTTGGGTTTTTTTTCCAACTGACGTCTTTTGTTTTCTTTAACTGGAAGAGAACGTGGGTTAGTGAGAGTCAGTTTATGTTTTACGCGTCTTATTCTTCCCTAAGGCTAGACAATAGAGAAAACACAGAGGGTGAGAGAAGTTAGTGGTTTTGATGAGAGAATTCTCTGAGATTTCAAGAGGAGGGAGAGGATTGCTAAACCTAGTCACTATCCTTTGGTAGCATACAAGCAAAGTGAAGGTATAACTTACTTCAATTCTAATTTTCAGTCGTGTAATTTTCTATTCTCTGAAGTTGGTTTTGTGGAAATGTTGTACAAGATGTTGTTGATTATATATATGTATACTCTTGATAAATTGGTTGGTTGTCATATGTGGTTGTATATCAGTTATCAAATTCATGTGAATTTGGGTTTATAAAAAGAAAACATATAACAATGTTTATGTTCATATGATATGACTTAGAAAGTATGAATTTTAGTGGTCAATTGGTATGTTAAACTGTGAATTGAGTTTTGTTTATGCTAGTCTATTAAGAAACGCACATAACGTAATTTAAACGAAGTAATTCAGACAAGAATCGAAGTCACAGTATTCATTTTCGTGAAGAAGTTCAAAAATGGAGTTTTATATAAAAATATGGAATTTTGAGAAATTAAACTAGTTTTAGTTGATGTTAAATTGTGTTAATTGGTTGTAAATGTTAGCAAACATGTTTGTAATAGTCTGTACCAATTGTAGATGTTAATTTCACTATTTTATGGGTGAAATTCGTGTTTGTTGGGCTAAAATGCCATCGCTTTGTTCATCTTCAAAGTCTGCGTCAGGTCTGTAAATAGTAGCATTTCTACTGGGTGCTAAGGCAAAAAAGCAAGCAGCATTGCCTTGATCCCCAAAGCAATTGTGCTAATGGTTTCTGCGAATCGAGCACACCGGTAGCAATTGCTGCCAAGGTTAAGGCGAGGATAGAGGCGGTGCGACGCGTGCCCGAGCCCGAGCGGTGACTTACGCTTTATTTGCGGGTTATTATGTAGCGGACTTGTATTAGCTTAGCATGCATGTTAATGATGTCGAGACATAATATAGACTACAATAACAGGATTGTCATGCGTTGTAATACAAAGTGTAAAAGATTTTTAAGTGATTGTTAATTGAGTTATATAATGAAACTAAAAGTGATGTTTTTAAAAGTTAGAGGTGGATGATTAAGTTATGTTGGATCGTAATGAGATTTTAGATTTGTTAAGTATGTTAACCTACGTGGTTAGGTGCTAGATTAGGGTTATGACCTAAATGATGGTTTAAACCCTTAAAGCTAATATTCATAAAACTAATTGTTATTGCGATTTTAATGATATATGTAGGGTAATTGGCGAATATTACATTTGTGTAGCTTACAATCAAGGCAAGTTCTTTAACCCTACTCTTATAATAATTGTACAAGTTTCTAAACCTTATCTTTACATTGAGCAAGCTTTCTAACTTCATTCTTTTGTTTATGAATGCAAGTTTCTTATCCTGAACTTTCATTGAGCAAGACTATTGATTCTATTCTTATGTATGATTGAATAAGCTCATGTAACCTAATTCGTTACATCGAATGAGTTTCACATTAGCATTTCTTGTTGTTATTATTCAAAACATATATTGTTTTAACACATTGATTCAAAAGAGATTGTTTTAATTCTTTGAATATAATACTTACATGTATATCATGTTTATTCAGTTATATATTGTTGATATTCGATCTTTGACTTTGATAGCCTTGTTCAGTTATACATTCATGTATTAAACCTGTATTGATGGAAATTGATTAAGTGTTCTAAATTCTAGAAACACTGATAAGCTAGTTCCAAACTAAACTTTCTTTAGTGCGGAAATTCTAAATTTAAACTGAGACGAACAACCCTAACATAGGGGATTTTGTACGTGTAACGTTTAGATGTTTGTGCACAATACATGGTGCAAAGGGCTGATCCCCCTAAGTACATTAAGAAGAGTTTGTATAGTCTAATTAACTGTTAAGGTTGGGGTAGTAATACCTAATCACTGTGGACATAGTTCGCGTTCATAAGACCCTCAGATATTAAAGTTCAAACTTGTTTCTGTTTCTATTCGTAGAACAAGTTCATTATTGTACAACATTCGTTGTTCATTCTCATATGGTTATTATTACTATTCTTTATGTCAGTGAGCAATTGTTTGCTCACTCTTGCAATTAACAATGCAGCTAAAGTCGAAAGAGGTAATGAGCCATCTACTAGCAAGGGAAAGGGCAGGATGTCCAAGTGTTGAAGAATTATTTAAAGTTTATTTAAATGCACGATGTTATAAAACTTGTTTTATTTTAAATTCCATAAACTGATGTAATAATTTAAGGTTAGATTACCTAGGATTGTTTATGAGATATGTAACCCTTTAATGGGAAAGATTATTATTTAAGTTATTTAATGTTTTATCCTTTATTATGGGTAGTTAGATGTAATTATTTTGATAGTGAGCACCAAATTTTATGAAAATGAAGTACCCGGATTTGGGGGTGTCACAAAGTTTGTAAGTCCGATATATCTTATAAGCACGTCTAGGTGATCAGCCTATAGTACTCTATGTTGTACAACACTACTTCTTTAAACGTATCTACGTTTAAGTTTTGGCAACCTCACGTGCCTGTCGTTTGATGACAAAAAAATTTGTTTATCATACTTAGTCTTTCTTTGAAATCAACACCAAAACAGTTTGGCAAACGATAGCAGCATTTACAATATTTTGATAGATTATAAAGAAATCCACAAAACACATTAAGTCTAGCCAAAGGAATTGGCTTCAACTTCATTATACATCAATTAATGCGTAAGATACATGAATTACAAAGCTTGTCCATAAGAACTTGGACAAGGGTTAGAACACTTGCCTTCAGCGTCTTTTATAGTTAATTACTTTTCCTTTGAGTCTTTAAGGATTCTATAATACATGATCACATAACATACTACATTAGGTCATAAACAATCATGTATGGTCACTACTGTATCTTACACTTCTTCTCAATCTAATCATTTCTTAGATTGTTTAACATTCGTTATGATTTATCGTATTACTTTGTATTTACGTTCAAGTAATCTTCGTTTAACCTTTAGTTGTAATTCTTAAGGGTTTTAATCATCCTTAAGGATGTTACTTTAAGTTAATTAAAGTTATAATTTACTTTCAATTAACTTCCCTATTCCTTACATTCATGTTTATTTCCTATTGCCCATTCTTTAGTGTTGGCGCTGCGGAGCCAGCTTTCTATATAGATCTCGTGCTATGGCGCGCCTTGACAATGTTCATGCCCCGATCTTATCGTTGCGGCGCCACTTCCCTTGTTAATGGTCAGTCATTGCGCTCCACTTCCCAGTGTCGATGGTTTGGCTTTGGCTGCTGCTTTGACTTTATTTACCTCCTTGGCGCAATAATTTTGAGCCTGAGATAGATAAATTTCATAGTTCTTTTCTTCAGTGAATTTTTTGGGCTCATAACTTATTCACTATAAGTCTGAATTGGCTCGTTCAAAATTCGTTAGCTCACAAATCATGTGTACTACGATTTCATTAGAAAATCTTATATTTTCGAATCCGTTAACTCAGAATTATCCTATTAAGTTCTTTATTGAGCGTTCGTCAAACGTTCGTGAACGTTCAAAGCTCGTTTCTTTGTTCTAAACCAATGTTTCCGAGTTCAATGGTGACTTTTGACTTTCATTCTGAGAATTTCACAATTTTGACGATTATCGTCAAATCTCATAAATTTTGCCATAACTTCGTTACTTGAGATTTTTACACCGTTCAAAATATATTCATTCCATCATTCTAACATCCTAACCAAACATATTTCATCTAATCTTATACATGATGGTTTTCAATTTGTCCATCAACAACAAAATTACAATTCTTCAAAGTTCTTCATTAGTTCATAACTTTTATGATTATGATTTTCTTACAACATGGTTTATTAAAGTATAAGTCCATTAATAACCATCCTTATCACTTCTTATCATATATGCTCCACTAATATCCACTTCTCTATCAAAACTATAATGAAGAGATGGAGATTAATGGTTAAAGATTTCTTACCCTTGATGTTTTTAACTTGGTTCTTCTTCTTTCTTTTTGGATGTGTCAAAGACTAACTTCTCACTTTTCTCTCTATGATATTTGATCTAAGATGTTGGTGAAATTTAACAAGCACCAAATGAACTAACAACTTCTCTATTTATAGTATTTACAAGGTTAGGGCAAAATGGTAAAGATGTCATCCCACCTCCTTACTATTTATTTCTTGTTAACCACTCATCTTATCCTTTGCTTGGCCACCAAGTGGCCAGCCATGACTCACTCATGGGGCCCACATGGGTTGCCCCATGGGTTTTCTTACTCGGTTACCAATCGGTTCGATCCACGGGTCTAGTTCTTGATTTGGGCATTAGGTTTAATTACTTTGGGCCTAACGTTGGGCTTGTATTAATTATCTTTGGGCCTTAACAAGTTTGCACTTGGGCTTGCCCAATTCCTACACAAATCCTACAAGCCCATTATAATTGGCTTAATGCTTATAACGTATAATCCTTGTATTCTTTAAGTATAGTA
This sequence comes from Panax quinquefolius, assembly GCA_020205615.1. Classification (NCBI taxonomy): domain Eukaryota; kingdom Viridiplantae; phylum Streptophyta; class Magnoliopsida; order Apiales; family Araliaceae; genus Panax; species Panax quinquefolius. Next base: position 34,178,898 of record CM035174.1, on the reverse strand, counting down.
GCTCGTATAATCATTCATCATATACGTTATACTACCTTTTATATATACTCATATAATACTTCATATCATACTCGTATTCATTGCTTCGTATAATACTTGCTTATTATACGATTATCATTTATTCAATCTTTACTTTTCTTAACATTCTCAAACTTAGTACGCAGGCTAAAAACTTTGTTTGTCATAACTAAATTATAATTATATAATTCATCATCCCTTGTTATTCTATCATTACGCATTTCTCGGAAGTTCAAGAATAATTTTCGAACAAAAATGGGTGAATAGTGTTTTTCGGAAAATTTCTCAGAAAGCTTTTATTTTCGTCTTGGAAATTCAAACACCTTAATTCTACCATATAGCCAGAATATTATGATATTACGACACTTTTAGGTTATAGAATGACCTTCATCTTGCTTACTCAATATAATAACATATATTATAATTTTATTCATTATTTAATCAAATAAAATTATTTTACAATTAATCCGATTTTCTCGATCGTTACATTCTTCCCCCCTTATAAGGATTCTGTCCCTAGAATCTCGTTATAAATTAAGCAAATAACTGAGGGTAATTCTTCTTCATCTTTTCTTCAAGTCCCCACATTGCTTCTTCGGCATCGTGGTTCTTTTATAACACCTGTACCGAAAGTATAACTTTGTTCCTCAGAACTTGCTCTTTTCAATCAATGATTTGAATAGGCATTTCTTCATACGTCAAGTCCTTCTCAATATGAATTGGCTCATACTCTATTACATGCTTATAATATGGCTTAGAGGGACGTAATATAGATACATGAAATACATTGTGTATTCGTTCTATGCCTGGAGGTAATGCTACCACGTAAGCTACATCTCCTACCTTTTTTTAATATCTCAAAAGGTCCTATAAACCTTGAAATTAACATTCCATTATTTCCAAAGTGTATCTTTCCTTTCCAGGGAGTTACATTTAGAAATACGTACGAGCCTACTTTAAACTCTTTGTTCATTCGATGCGAATCCACATACTTCTTCTATCTGTCTTGAGCTGTTACCAGACGCATTCGTATCAATTTAACTATATCCCCTGTATGTTGTACCAATTCTGGTCCTAGTAATCGATGTTCTCCCACTTCATCCCAACACAATGGTGTTCTGCACTTCCGTCCGTATAAAGCTTCGTAAGGCGGCATGCTTATGCTCGCATGATAACTGTTGTTATATGCAAACTCTACTAACGATAGATGATCATCCCAACTACCTTTGAAATCCATGACGCAAGATCTCAGCATATCTTCCAACTTCTGAATTGTCCTTTCGCTCTGCCCATCAGTTTGTGGATGATAAGTCGTACTTAACTTCAATTGCGTTCCCATATGTTCTTGCAGACTTCTCCAAAAGTTTAATGTGAATCGTGGATCACGATCTGACACTATCGAAACTGGCACTCCATGTTTGTAAATAAATTCCTTAACATAAAGTTTAGCTAACTGATCTAAGTTAAACTTAACTCTTATTGGCAAAAAGTGAGCCGACTTCGTCAACCGGTCCACTATCACCCAAATCGTGTCATTCCCTTTCTGAGTAATTGGAAGTCCCACCACAAAGTCCATCGTGATATGCTCCCACTTCAATTTTGGAATCTCCAAGGACTGTAATAAGTCGCTTGGTCGTTGATGTTCAGCCTTAACCTTTTGTCAGGTTAAGCACCTACTCACGTATTCGGCTATTTCCCTCTTCCTGTTCGGCCACCAAAAACTTTGTCGAAGGTCTTGATACATCTTAGTACTACCAGCATGAATCGAGTACCTCGAACTATGAGCCTCTTGTAACACTTCCTCCTTTAATTCCGTCTCATTTGGAACCCAAATCTTTCCTTCAAATCTTAATAATCCCTCATTATCAAGACTGTACTTTAATTCTTTTATATCAGTTAACTGTTTCTTCATCTAGTCACACTCCTCATTTTTGAGTTGTACCTCCTTGACTCTCTCTACAATGGTAGATCCAATCTCTATTGTAAACAATCTCTGTTACTTTTCCCGACCCTTTCTACTTAAGGCGTCGGCCACTACATTGGCTTTTTCTGGGTGATACAGGATTTCACAATCGTAATCCTTTATCAACTCCAGGCATCTCCTTTGTCTCATATTCAAATCCTTTTGTGTGAAGATACATTTTAGACTCTTATAGTCCGTGTATATCTCACATTTCTCCCCGTATAAGTAATGCCTCCATATCTTTAAGGCAAACACTACCGCAGCCAATTCCAGATCATGAGTAAGATAAACTTTCTCATAATCCTTTAACTGCCGTGATGCATATGCATTGACCTTGCCATGCTGCATGAGCACGCAACCAAGTCCTCTATTCGAAGCATCAGTATAAACTACAAAATTCCCTGTATCATCGGGTAAAGATAATACAGGTGCTTCACTTAGCCTTTTCTTCAGTTCTTGGAAACTGTCTTCACACTTCTTCGTCCATACGTACTTCACTGTCTTCCTTTTCAAGTTAGTCAACGGAGTAGCTATCTTCAAAAAATCTTGGATAAATCTTCGATAGTATCCCGCTAACCCTAGGAAACTCTCCACCTCAGTCGGCGTTTTTCTGCTGTTTTAAATTAACCAATGCTTCCACCTTCACTGGATCCACTAAAATTCCGTCTCGGTCAATAACATGACCTAAAAACTGCACTCTTTCTAGCCAAAATTCACACTTAGTGAATTTCACATAAAACTTTTCATTCCTTAATGTCTCCAACACTAATCTTAGGTCTTCAGCGTGATCTTCTGGCGTCTTAGAATAGACTAGAATATCATCGATAAACACTACGACGAACTTGTCCAAATATTTCTTGAACACTCTATTCATCATATCCATAAATGCAGCTGGTGCATTTGTTAACCCAAACGACATCACCAGGAACTCGTAATGGCCGTAACGAGTCCTGAATGTCATCTTAGGTACATTCTCCTTCCTAACCTTCAACTGATGATACCCCGTTTGCAAATCTATCTTAGAAAAATACTTTGCCCCTTTCAACTAATCAAACAGATCATCGATCCTGGGCAATGGGTATTTATTCTTTATCGTTAACTTGTTCAACTCTCGGTAGTCGATACAAAGTCGTAATGATTCATCCTTCTTCTTTACAAACAGTACTGGTACTCCCCACGCTGAAACACTCGGTTGAATGTACTTCCTATCCAATAATTCTTGTCATTGAACCATCAATTCCTTCATCTCCACTGGTGCCATACGGTACATCGCCCTTGAAACTGGTGTTGCTCCTGGCATAATATCTATTACGAATTCGGTCTCCCTATCCGGTGGAAGTCCCGGTAATTCGCTTCGAAATACATCCACAAATTTTTTAACTATAGGTATTTGTTCCATCATTGCTCCCACTCTCTGGGTATCAACAACATGACACGAATAACCTACACATCCCCTCCTCAACAATTTCTTAGTTTGTGTCATGGTAAGACAACACGAACGTCCCGACAATTTATTACCCTAAAACACTACATTTGGTTGTCTCAATGTTCTAATGTTTACACATTTCTTTTGATAATCTATAATTGCACCATGGTTGAACAACCAATCTATCCTGAAAATTACATCGAATTCTCCCAACTTTATAGGTAACAAATCTACCGATAATTTACAACCTCATATTTTTACGCAACAACTCCTATGAATATTTTAAACATGAATTATTTCTTCGTTTGCTACCTTTATATTTAAAGATACAGCCAATCTTTCGGGAAGTAATCCTAATCGTCTAGTAAAATCACATGCTGTGAAAGATCAAGTAGCACCCGAATCAAACAACACATAAGCATTTATATCGTTGATCGGGATAATATCTGTAATTACATCCCCTGATGCAACTGCATCTTGGACCATCAAGTTAATGGTGCGGGGCATCGGCCTACCCGTCTGAGCGGGACCACTAATAGCTAACTTACCACTATTAGTGCCCTTATTCCCGTCCGTCCCCTTCTTCAGGTAATTCTTCTCCATGTAATTAGTTGATCCACACACGAAGCATCCATGGTTCTTCTTCGGACATGGAAAGTTAGGCAAAATGTACCCCTCCTGTCCACAGTTGTAGCATACTGCCTTTCCCTTGAGACAGACTCCTAAGTGAGTCTTCCCACAATTTTTGCATTCCTCCATCCTCTTCTTAGGATCTCCTTGCTTCACTCCGATATTCCCAGAGTTAAATCCCTTCCACTTCTGCCCGTTGGCACTCACACTAGCTCCTTCTATTTTCACTCCCCCTTCTATCTTATTCTTCTTCTTCATCTCTCTGTGGTATTAGCTTAGAGCCTCATTATCACCTTCCGCAATTATTGTCTTCTCCAGAATGGTTCCAAAAGAATTACTTTGGAACACAGATATCCGGCTATAGAGCCAGGGTTTCAAGCCTTGCTCAAACCTCCTAGCCTTCCTCACCTCTGTTTCTACCTGATGTGGAGCAAACATCACCAGTTCATTGAACTCGACGGCATATTGCAGAACTGTCATTTCCCCTTGTTTCAGTTCTAGAAACCGCATCTCCATCCTCCCCTGCATAGTCGCGGGAAAGTAGTTCTCGAAGAAAATCTCCTTGAACCGTGTCCACATTAAGTTCTCTATCCCAGCCGTAGCCGGGTTTGCCTCCCACCAGAAGTTTGCCTCTCCCTTCATCATATAGGTAGCAAAAGAAACCTTTCGCCCCTCTTTGACATTTGTAATAACAAATGCCTTCTCTATTTCTTTCACCTAAGTCTGGGCTTCTATGGGGTCCATAGTTCCTTTGAACTCCGGTGGATCAACGCTCTTAAAATCCTTAAACATAGTAGCTCGTACTACCCCGTGATTTATGGGTATATTAACCCCATTCCTATTAAAAGCAGTCGTTAATAAATTAACGAACTCTTGCATTGGATTAACCAGTCCCCCTTCCGGTTGATTAACATTGGCTTCTTGATTTCATTGTATTCTTCTTGGTGGCATTTTCTGTTAAGATAAATAACACTTCATTATTACTTTCTTCTTGTTAGTTAGTTATTATTCATGATTAAACAATAACTTCACACTCATTGCACAATGTGTTCCATAAAAAGGCGTATATTGATTTGCTTTCTTATAGTATAATACTACATCATTCATCATTACACAGCCTTAGCTGATTACATTACTTTCCCACAATTGCTTTTCAAAAATTGGGATTTACAAAAGACTACCCTTTGATATACAAAAGAGGGTTTTACGTCACTACTAAATACATCATATTTAAATATCTAACTCTACTCTAGCTACTAACTAGGCTACATTTGCCTTATAGCATTCTCGTAATCTTCATTAGCAAGACTGTCTATAACATCTCGACTGATAGTATGCTGAGTCTGCCCTGCCCCTATCAGATACTCAGCCACTTGCCGTTGAAAATCTGCATATGAACTCCTATGAATATAGGACATCCTACCAATCTTTTGTTTTTTAGCCTTTAGCTCTTGCCTAAGCACAAAGGCATCATGTTTCAACTCATAGACCTTGTCCTTCTCCAAAACTCTCTCGTCATGCTCCTCCTCCCACATCGTCCCCATGCTTTTCTTGTCCTCCAAGATATTATGGACCTCCTCCTTTAGCTCTCTCACTTCCTTCCCCAACTGAATATTTCTATCCAATATTGTCATGAATAGTGCATTCATTGACTCCCCCGGAGTCATCTCTTCTACAGGTGCTACGGTGTTAAATGACACCACCTCCACCTCTTCCTCCGACATGCCATCAAACAATGACATGAGGTCTATGTTTTTCGAGTCTCCATACTCGACCACCACCACTTATGGCACTTCTGTTATAGGGTTCGGTAAGATCTCTACTCGATTCACCGACTCCTCACTAACGACATATATATCCCTATAAATTACGTTATCTCCTGACATCTACAACAAAACAAATTAGTTTGATTAGTACACATCATTAGAATAATTAAAAACACATATCACATTTAATGCATTTTTAGGGTTAACTTCATATTCTACTTCTTTAACTTTTCTTAAGGTTATGGCTTAAGGTTATTTTCCCCCTTAAGTTTTATAACCTACAGCTTTCATACCAACCCGTGACGCCCCCAAATCCGGGTATCTTCCAAACCGACATATGGTGATACACGATGCTACAGTTCACACATACATTCAATTGAAATACCTCAAAAGAGTGATTATTTCTTCTATATATTCAAAAACAATATTATCATTCCCGAGTTCTTTATAACCATTACATGTATTCTTATCATAATATCAAATAATTACACACATTCATCCTATACTATTACAAAGTCAACTTATTGGTCTGCCTTAGCCTTCCCTTTATCTTTACTAGGTCCTTCAGTGCGTTCAGTCTTAGCTGCATTCATATGATTCAAGCAAGAGTGAGCATAACTAGCTCAACAAGTATGACAATTTCATTTAAGCAATAGGTTTGAATCATATGAATCGTATATCTTCTATAACTGAATCAATAGTTATGAAGTACTATAGATAATTCAAAATAGCACTTCTCTTTTCCTTAAAACTTTTCACAACGAACAACATTTGCTAAACATATATTTGGGTCCAAGACCTTCAACATTTCATTATTTCTTTGAAAAGGACAACCCGACACCAAGTCCGTAAGCCCGACATATCTTACGAGCACGTCTAGGTGATCAGCCTATAGTACTCTATGTTGTACAACACTACTTCTTTTAACGTATCTACATTAAAGTTTTTGCAACCTCACATGCCTGTCGTTTGACGAAAAAACATTTGTTTATTATACTCAGTCTTTCTTTAAAATCAATACCAAAACAGTTTGGCAAAAGATAATAGCAAGTCTAGCCGAAAGAATTGGCTTCGACTTCATTATACATCAATTCATGTGTAAGATACATGAATTACAAAGCTTGTTTATAAGAACTTAGATAAGGGTTAAAACACCCTCCTTCAGCGTCTTCTACATTTAATATACTTTTCCATTGAGTCTTTAAGGATTCTACAATACATGATCACATAACATACCACATTAGGCCATAAACAATCATGTATGGTCACTACTGTATCTTACCTTTCTTCTCAATCTAATCATTCTTTAGATTGTTTAACATTCGTTACGATTTATCGTATTACTTTGTATTTACGTTCAAGTAATCTTTGTCTAACCTATAGTTGTAATTCTTAAGGTTTTAATTATCCTTAAGGATGTTACTTTAAGTTAATTAAAGTTATAATTTACTTTCAATTAACTTCCCTATGCCTTACATTCATGTTTATTTCCTATTGCCTCTTCTCTAGTATTGGCATTACGGTGCTAGCTTTCTATATAGATCTCACGCTGTGGCGCGCTTTGACAATGTTCATGCCCTGGTCTTGGCGTTGCGGCGCCACTCCCCTTATTAATGGCCACGCTACGGCTCCACCTCCTAGTGTGTCGATGGTTTGGTTTTGGCGTCATGGCTACTGGCTTTACCTCCTCCTCGTCAATACAATATTATACCGAGCCTTAGATAAATTTCACAGTTCTTTTCTTCTATGAATTTTCCAAGCTCATAACTTATTCATTATAAGTCTTAATTGGCTCGTTCAAAATTCGCTAGCTCATAAATCATGTATACTATGATTTCATTATAAAATATTATATTTTTGAATCCGTTAATTCAAAATTCATCTATTAAGTTCTTTATTGAGCGTTCGTTAAACGTTCGTGAATGTTCAATGCTCGTTTCTTCGTTCTAAGTCAGAATTTGACCATTTTTGAGTCCGCAACTCTAAAATGAAAACTTAGACTATTCTCCATCGAAAACCAATGTTTCTAAGTTCAATGGTGACTTTTGAATTTCATTCCAAGAATTTCATAATTTTAACGATTATCGTCTAATCTTGTAAATTTCGCCATAACTTTGTTACTTGAGATCTTTACACCGTTTAAAATGAATTCATTCCATCATTTTAAAATCCTAACCAAACATATTTCATCTAATCTTATACATGATGGTTTTCAATTTGTCCATCAACAATAAAATTTTAATTCTTCAAAGTTCTTCATTAGTTCATAACTTTTATGATTATGATTTTCTTACAATATGGTCTATTAAAGTTTAAGTCCATTAATAACCATCCTTATCACTTCTTATCATACATGCTCCACTAATATCCACTTCTCTATCAAAACTATAATGAAAGATGGAGATTAATGGTTAAAGATTTCTTACCCTTGATGTTCTTAACTTGGTTCTTCTTCTTTCTTCTTAGATGTGTCAAAGACTAACTTCTCACTTTTCTCTCTATGATATTTGCTCTAAGATGTTAGTGAAATTTAACAAGCAACAAATGAACTAACAACCTCTCTATTTATAGTATATATAAGGTTAGGGGAAAATGGTAAAGATGCCAGCCCACCACCTTACTCCCACCTCCTTACTATTCATTTCTTGCTAACCACTCATCTTATCCTTTGCTTGGCCACCAAGTGGCCAACCATGACTCACTCATGGGGCCCACATGGGTTGTCCCATGGGTTTTTTTACCCGGTTACCAATCGATTCGATCCACGGGTCTGGTTCTTGATTTGGGCTTTAGGTTTAATTACTTTAGGCCTTACAATGGGCTTGCATTAATAATCTTTGGGCCTTAACAAGTTTGCACTTGGGCTTGCCCAATTCCTACACAAATCCTACAAGTCCATTATAATTGGCATAATGCTTATAAAGTATAATCCTTGTATTCTTTAAGTATACTAGCTCGTATAATCATTCATCATATACGTTATACTACCTTTCATATATACTCGTACAATACTTCGTATCATACTCGTATTCATTGGTTCATATAATACTTGCTTATTATACGATTATCATTGATTCAATCTTACTTTTCTTAACATTCTCAAAATTAGTACGCAGGTTAAAAACTGCGTTTGTCATAACTGAATTATTATTACATAATTCATCATCCCTTGTTATTCTATCATTACGCATTTCTCAGAAGTTCAAAAATAATTCTTGAGCAAAAATTGGTGAATAGTGTTTTTTCAGAGAATTTTTCAAAAAGTTTTTATTTTCGTCTTGGAAATTCAAACACCTTAATTCTACCACGTAGCCAAAATACTACGATATTACGACACTTTTAGGTTATAGAACGACCTTCATCTTGCTTACTCAATATAATAACATATATTATAATTTTATTCATTATTTAATCAAATAAAATTATTTTATAATTAATCCGATTTTCTCGGTCGTTACACATATAATTTGTTTTATGTAGATTGTATATGATTTAGAGTTGATTAATCCATGAAAACATGATAAATGTGAAGAAATCATGTTCACAATGAGTTTACAGTGATAATATATATATATATATATATATATCTAATAAAGTACAAATGATTTTGAATTTCCCGCTCACTCAATAAATCATTTGGGTCGTCCAAAGTTTGGGATAAATCCCATCATCCATCTATTTATCTATCTATCTATATATCTTATAAAATACAAATGATTTTGAATTTCCCACTCACTCAATAAATCATCTGTGCATTCCAAAGTTTGGGATAAATCCCACCATCCATACAGTGCTGGAGGCACGGGACACATCTAGTATGTATATATGGCTTATTTAGAATCAAAATTGATGTTCAATTTATGTGTTAAACTGTAAATTGATTTCTGATTATGTAAATACACGAAGAAACAAAAAGAATGTGATTTAAATGAAGTAATTTAGTTGAAAAATGAATTCACAATGATTATTTTTGTTGACAATGACTAAAATGGAGTTTTTGAAAAAAAAACATTGAATTTAAAGTTTTAATTTGGTTGTTTGTGTGATTTTGTTGGTTATAATCATCCTTTATATGTTTAATAATGTTTCTATGAAGTCTATATAGTTTGGGTATGCGAAGATTGTTGTTTAAGCGAAGTTTTAGGCTTATTTGGCTTTTCTTTGTGTTATTCGTAAATCTGACTGCGTGCTACTGTGTAGTGGCGTTGTGGCACCTATTTTGTTAATAAACAGAGCACTGCAACGCCACAATAGTGTCTGGTGACGTGTTACGGTGCCACATCACCTGTTCTATGAGTAAATAGGTACACCGCGAAGATCGAGGTCGAGCCATGAACGTCGGTTCCGGCTCAAACTAGTAACTATGCAGCCGCTACTTTGGGATTTGGCCCGTAAATGTGATTCTTAATATGTAGACAAGTGATTGTTATTCTAATTTGATCTTATGAGTATAAAAGATGATTAATCATAATATATGTTATCAAAACAGATTGTAATCACCTTATAATGTTCAGTGTGATGACTTTAAAGTGGTACTTAATTGGTGTTGTGATACTAAATGATGTGTAGGGGAACATGAGTAGTAATTATTAATTTACGCACGAGACAAGTTCCTAAACCTTACTTTTATATTGTATAAATTTACCTATTCTTGACTTATTATCTATGCATGTTTCTTAGTTAATGATTGTGACAACCCGAGAATTTGGATATTTATAAAATCTTAAAATATTGAAATAAGGTTAAATAATAAACCTAGACAGAAAATAAGTGAATGGATTTGAGATTTCCGAGAAGGAATTTTGTGAATTTAAAATTTTGTGGTGAATTATTCAGGATTAAAGGTATACGTGAATATGTTCTTTGTATATGGTATTATATGTGTACAGTATGTGGTTAAGGGTCAAGGGTTGACCAGATAAGCTATATCAGTGGCAAATCCTATTATTATATTAAGAACGTCAACGTTCAGCTAGAAAATTCTTGCGATTTATAAGAAACCCTAAAACCGGTTCTGGAAACCCTAATTTTAGTTACGGGAATCCTAATTCAGAATATGAAACCCTAATTTGGAAATTCAAAGGCTAAATTTAATGATTTAAGTATTTGTGAGTAAATATAATTAGGGATAACCCTAATTAACTATTTAGAAAACCCTAATTCTTGGGTTGTAAACCCTAATGCCCATTTTGGGGAAAATCCTAATTATTATTTAAAATTTTTAATTAGGAAATATTAATCCTAATTAGCAAGCTTGAATTATGATTGGGAGATTTTAATATAATTAGAAAACCCTAATTAAAATTTAGAAATATTAATTGTCTATTTTAAAAATCAAAATTTGGAAATCCTAGAAATTAAATTTCAAAAATCTAAGGGTTAAACCCTAAACCCTAAGGGTTAGGGCAAAAACTTGTATGCCATTAAAATTAAAAGGAAAAAGACTAAAATGCCCTTTTCTTAAACTTTAAGTAAAAGATTTCACAATCTTGGTGAGTCATTGCTCTAACTTGTCCCGTGTGCTTAAAAATCTCCCCATATCAGATTTCCTTGCCACCTTGCATAGCTTGTATACATTAAATCGAAAATTAGAAGATTAAAAGTAAGAAAAAGATTACTTTAATTTTCATTTGTTCCAAGTCCCTTCTCTCTCTTCAATTTCAGGACTTGGAGTGAGAAGGAGTGACAAACTAAGCCAGGATCATGTATTAGCAAGCCAAGATCAGGAATCAAAAGTCGGATTCTAAGATCAAAGCTTAGAAAAGGTATAAAAACCCTAAACTAAGAAATCATGTGATCTCATGTTAGATGTTGTTGTTTTTTGTTTAAAGTTGTGTAATAAGATGTCATTTAGTGATCTGGGTTGTTGGATCATGGATACATAACATCTAAATGCACGATTTTGAAAATTTTTGAAATCTGGAAAAAGTTGAAAAGGGGCCTGACAGCCATATGTCAGAGGCCATAGATCATTCTCTGTTTTTTATTTTTGTTGTTTATGTTATAAATATGTTCTATGTCATGCGGACTATGATCTGAAACTAGAAACAGGGCCAGATCATGAATAGATTGAGAGATATGAGCAGTCAAACTGCGTTGACCATGCATATAATCAATTTCTAGGTAACCCAGATTGCCCAAAAATTTCTGACAGTGATATTGCAGGCTCTAGATCTCGCTGATTTTAAGTGTTTATGTCATGTTGTTGGTTGGAAATTGTAGTATGACATGTAATCTACATACTAAAACCATTAGATCACCCAGATCTTGTTTAGAATCATAATTATTAGTGGTCAAACTAGCGTTGACCAAACTGTCGGATGAAGATTCTGGGCAACCCAAAAATCTTTAAAGGCAATTTTTCTGGCCTACTTTGACCGGCCCAGATCTTAAATGGGTTATGTTGTTAAGTTGAGATTACGTTATATAATGTTTCCTTGACGTCTAGATTACATGCTTAAACCTTTAGATTTTACAAACTGAGCCGAGGACTTAAAGATTTAAGGGCTCAATGTATGATTTCAGAATCTGTTCTTCATTTTCGGAAAACCCGTAAATGAAGAAATGTACTCGACGATTATTTTTCGAGCCTAGATCTTGCAGATCTGTTATGTTTTGGCCATAAATTTGATATGTAGTTATAGTATGACACTTATACTACAATATTAACACTTTATACAAATCAGAAATTTAAAGATCATTAATCTAGAACCGGTCAAACTACCTACCTTGAACACTGTCATGAAGATCTGGGTTTGATGAAGAACATCCCAAGAACACCTTTAGCCACAGTTTTGTCGCCTAATGCACCTTTAGCGACACTTAAATTCAAAAATTAATTATTTTTATTAATAAATAGATAAAAATAGTTTTTAATTATTAAAAATTCAAAATAAATTCCTAAAAATTATTTTAAAGCCTGAAAATTAGTTTTTAATTATTCTGAATATATTTCATAAATATTTAGTATTTTTGGAATAATAATGATATTTAATTTATTTAATTATAATATTAAATAAATTATTTAAAAATTATTTTAATACATGAATAATCATGAGAGATTATATTAAGGTATAAGAAAATATTTTAAGTTATTTTTAATGACTTTTAATATTTTGTGATGAATTTTATTAATTAATTAATATTAATGGTAATTAATTTATTTAATAACTATATTAAATAAATTATGAAAAAATAGAATTAATAATTTATAAATCATATAAAATGATTTAAGTGTTATAAAAATATTTTAAGTTATAAAATATAACTTTTGATATTTTGTCATGAAAATATTAATATATTAATGTAAATTATCGGATAATGGATTTAACGGTTTAAAAATCTTATAAATATGATTTTAAGGTATTAAAATACTTTGATATATATAAATATATTATAATATTATGTTATGATTTTTATTAATATTTAGTATTAAATAAATATTAATGATAAAGGAATTATATGGTATTTAATTCATATAAATACGATATTAATGATTGAAAATTCAGGATAGATAATACTCCCTCCGTCCCATGATAAAAGTCCTTATTACTATTTTGGGTAGTCCCATGTTAAATGTCCATTTTCCTTTAATAACCAAGCTTTTACACATATTTTTCTATTATACCAGTGACATTAAATATCTCATACTTTTCTTATTCCAATTCCCTCTCCATATTTAACGACATTATTATGGGCAATTTTGTCATTTCGTTCATCTTCTTAATATGCGTGAAAAGTCCATCAGGACTTTTATCCTGGGACGGAGGGAGTAATAATTATTTGAAAATTATTATGAGCTTATGAAAAATATTATGACTGATAATAAAATTATCAAAGATAATTGTTAAGTGTTAGATAGAGTTTAATTGAACTTAAACTCGATAATTGTCTGACTAAGCTGTCGGAATGTCAAAATTATACCAAACTCGACTCAGATTGTAATAGTTTGACTTAAGGTTAGGTTTTATGTGTTCTATAGACTGATAGGGTTATGTGTTAAGGTGTTTAGGTTATTTTAAATATTGTGATGATATTATTCTAACTTAGAAATAAATATTATTAATATTAGGTCTACAGACAAAGCTTATTAAATTGTATAGTGGTAATCAACGGTTCAGGCAAGTTTTTCTTAACTCGACCTCGAGTTGTATTATATTATTGTGCATACTGCATGTATTCATAAGGTATATAAGGCTGATCACCTTCATTACCATTCGGTCCATATATATATATATATATATATATATATATATATTGTGTGTGACGCCCCCAAAATAGGTCCATTCCATCCAACCCATTCTGAGTCGCCAAATACATGGTACAGAAATAACTACAACTTTATTAATACATTTGTCGTGCTAAATACGACAACATATATCTTGTGAGTTTAAATACAATTATTGTCTTCTAGACAATATACATACCCAAATAAATCCTCATCACAATTATTTATACATTATTTTATAAAAATGGTGAGGACTACTAAACAACTCAGATAACCATCATTCCATACCCCCACTCGTACTCGCTTACATTCTCGCCTCCCGAGAAGAAAATTGGAACAAAAGGAAAAGGGTGAGCTCAACTAGCCCACTAAAGAATATTATGACTAAGATAATATACAACAAATTATCGTTAGTCTCCAACAGGGAAAAATCTAATAGAATACAATAGACAACCAGGTTTTTAAATCAACAAGCTGCAGTTGAAACAACAATTCATTAGAAGAGTTAAGTAGAGAATGCAAACTACTATCTTCTATATATGAATTTAAAAGTTCATCGTCGATATTTTATCCTGTAACATCAATTAATATATATCCGAATCAAATATTCATATTTGCACTCTGAGCCAAAGATATTCATCGGGTTGGTCATGTTCATCTAAACACTGTTCATCTTTGTACTATGGGCCAAAGATATTAATCGAGAGGTCATGTTCATCTCAACACTGTTTCATCTTTGCACCACGGCCAAAGATATTCATCAAGAAATCATTCATCTTAGCACTACTGAAGCCAAAGATATTCAAGAATATCATCATTTAGGATGAGGATGATGAAAAATATTTTAAAGGAAACGAATCCGATTGAAACAAAAGAACAAATATTAAGGATTCAGTATTTTAAACAATCCATGTTCAAAAATACTTCATAAGTAATCAGAGTGGTGTAAAATTCAAGAATGATCAAAACATGGATACAATCAAAGCTAGTATTCATAATAGATATTTTGGACAAAAAGAAGAAATTTCATTTTTCGGTGAATAGTGTCGTATACGTCAATAATAACTCCGACACCAAAAGATAGAAATTTCACAAAAAAACATCTTCACGCTTTCGTGAATAGTACTCGTGAATATAACTCATGAATAGTAACTCGTGAAATAATCGTGAATAGTAACCAAGACATGAAAAAATTCCAAATTTGATAAAATTTCCAACCAATATTTCTAAGGCATAATGATATTGAAGAAATAATATCATTTTAGAATAAAATAACATCCCTTACCTTGAAAGACTGTACTTCTAGTTGAAACACCGGATATAGGTTATGACTTGAACTTGCACCGTATAGCAATACTCAAAGTATACTCAAAATACTCACAAGAATACGCTCGATAATATAGAGAGAGAAAACTTCAGTTTCTGGTGTGATTTTCAATTCTAACCTAAGCACCCTATTTATAGGAAAATGCTTAGAACACCAAAGTAGAAAATTTAATATAATATTAATATATATTTTCCAAAACCTCATACGCATACTTTCCAACTGAATTCAGCTCTTACACATGTTAAATGAGGCCACCTAAACATTCCAAAAACGTTTTTCCTATTTTAAATATTTTAAACTTCCAAAAATCAATTATTTCGGAGCTTGAGAACTTCAATAATTCATAATAAATAGCCCTTTATCAGAAAATTCGAATCTCGCAATTTTGTATAGGAAATTCAATTCTCTACAACTTTGTAGAAGAAAGGTTTTCCAAATTCCAAACAGAAATTGACCGAAATCCATAAACGGACGATTTTGCAGGCTATAATCAAATTTCGGTCAATAATTGTGTCCACCAACACACAAAATATGTGTTAAACATTTAATGCCACAAAAATACTCTTCTTCCTCATATACTTATATATCCCACATTCATTATAAAAATATCACCGTTAATATAATATTAAAATAATATTTTTAAATGAATTATTTTATCAGAAAAAGATAAAATATTAATTTTCAACAATTGTCATTTTAAAAATTTTCTCCATCTATATCCACATAAAATCAATATTTTTCTCATCATATAAATCAATAATTAATTATTCACAAATAATATTACAGAATCACAAAGATCGGGCAACTGTGTAGTTCCCAGAAAGAGGGGCTTTCCAATAAAGATTTCTCCTTACTGGCACGCAATTAGGTGACCAAACCTCTCCTTAGACAGAACTTTCTAGACATTACCAAGTAATGTTTTCTAATAATATTATTCAGATAATATGAATTATTGCTTCGATAATGGAAAATACTATGTAATGACAATTTATTGAAACAACAAAGAATATAAAATATCAATGCAAAGAATTATTGAATCAATAAATTAAAATATCGAACAAGAATTATCGTAACAATTATTGAGTAGTGTGCCTTCACGTAAGAATCAATAATTAGTGCAATACCGGTAGCTTCTTGCTCAACAATGCGATTAGTGTGTTTTTAACCACGGGTATTCCAACAAGATAATCTGTAATAACTATGTCGTTATTTATACACAACTTATATTTGTTGTTTTCTTCATCCAATCGCTTTCCTTTATGGGGCCCACAAAAGATCGTGTCGTAGTTGCATTTAATATTCCTGCATAACGATTTAATATTCCACGACCAAACGAATATTCCCAAACAATAATGAATATTTTATAACCACTTGCTTATTTGAAATATTTGCGTATTTTACCCATAACTATCCACATTAATCAAATCAACCCTTACTATTTCAAAATAATAAATAGAGGAAAATAAATTTCATTTATTAATAATTTGGGGTCTTACAACCTGCCCTCCTTATGAAATTTCGTCCTCGAAATTGACGTACGTACCTGGTGTTTTGAAAAGATGAGAATACCTCGCTTTCATTTCCGTTTCCAACTCCCAGGTCATTTCCTCAATAGCATGGTGTTTCCACAAAACCTTAACTTATGGTATAACCTCGGTACATAGGACATGTTCTTTCCTATCCAAGATCTTAACAGGTACCTCTTCGTACGTTAAGTCTTCGGCTATCTCGTCCGGTTCTAACTCAATGACGTGGTTCGGGTCGTCCATATATTTACGTAATATCGATACATGAAAAACATTATGAACACGCGTCATACTTGGCGGTAAAACGAGTCTATAGGCCACAGTTCCTATTCGATCGAGAATTTCAAATGGATTAATAAATCGAAGGTTTGAGCTTTCCTCACCTCACCGATTCTCGCTTTTGAAATAACAACTTCTTACACCTCCTTCTTCAAATTCATCATCACTCCGGTGTGTAGCGAAGCGACTTTAACTTTATCGATTAAAAGTCGATTATACTCGTATATCATCACGTGGGTACCTAGAGTTTTCATCTCCATCTCTATTATTTGTAAATTATACTGAAATGAGTCTTTGACAATATCGTACTCAGACTTGTATAACGATATTCTACTCAACACGTCGCCTACCACGTTCGCTTTTCCAGGATGGCATGGTCGAACATGTCTTTGAAATGAGTCTCCTCTTGAGTTCTTCAAGCTTTTCCTTATTCCTCGCTCCATTCAAATTTTGTATCTCTACGAGTCAATTTGCGTTAATGGAATAGCACCGAGAATATCCTTCAACGAATCTCCGATAATAACAAACTAAGCCTGAAAGCTACGTATTTCGATTACCGAGCTTAGGTTGTTCTCAATCGTGACTCATATTCCAACCTTGGATAAGACGTTATAATGACACCTATCAGTTTACTATTGCACGAATATGGTGTCCCCTATGGAGAGTCTGGCTTTGGTGCATTCCACAAAGGAAGTCACCAGATAAAGGCTCAGGTACCAAATTCTATAGTTGAATTTTTAACTACTGAAGTTCAATAGGAGCCATTCGATATGAGATTTTAGAAATGAGTTTTGTACCGGGTTCAAAGTCGA
Source organism: Panax quinquefolius (assembly GCA_020205615.1). Taxonomy (NCBI): domain Eukaryota; kingdom Viridiplantae; phylum Streptophyta; class Magnoliopsida; order Apiales; family Araliaceae; genus Panax; species Panax quinquefolius. The sequence continues at coordinate 34,160,924 of CM035174.1, read as the reverse complement.
TACAAAATTTAATATCAGGCTTTGGGAGTAAGCTAAGAAATTCTTCAAGAAATATGTCAGGAAAAATCAATAACAACAGGAATATTATTCAAATCTGACGTGTCTTTATTCAAATCCATAACATGGACTAAGAAAACTTGACATTCGTAATAAACGAATGACTTCATGGATTGATATGAAAATGTTTGACTACAATGGTTTGATTGCTTGAATTGAATATGAGTTGCTTAGGAATATGAAAACTAACAACCTTACGAAAGTAATCAATTTCGGCATGATGAGTAGTTAACCTTAAAATCACATCAAAAGCAAATATCTCTATAGAAATAAGGTTAACAGGTAATGTGATAGTGCCAACTTAAATCAAGCAATATTTCTAAACAACGGATGTAATGAAAGTTTCTCCTAACGGAGTCTCCATAAATAGGTCAAAGTCTAATTTCTCTGTAGTCAAGTTCAAACGTTGAGCGCAAGCAAGAGAGATAAAAGAATGGGTAGAACCGGTATCTAGTAAGGTATAAACTTCGCAAGAATTTATAATTAACTAACTCGTGCTAACTTCGTTCGGGTTCCTCATGATTTGATTGGAGTCCACGACAAACGTTCTTCGAGGAACCGATTGACTTTGACCTTTCGGGACATCCTTTTGAGTCACCATTCCCGCTTGACTGGTTTCGATACCGCATAATCTCGAGCGATATGTCCTTTTTTCCACAATTATAGCATACCTTAAATCTGCTAGGGCGGTTTGGCCAATGATATGCCCTCTTTCCCAAGATTTGTAACATACTGACCGGTGGTCTTTCTCTCTCCTTGGAACCGATTACTCGGGCGCCGACGTCTTCACATGGTCGTTGTTGAATCTCCTCTTTTAAAATCTCCTCCCGACTCGCTTCTTCTATTTTTGTGGCCACGATTACCTCCAGAGTGGTTACCGCCTTTGTCCATATTCTTCTTTCTCCGTGGTTATCGTTGTTCGATGATGACTATCTTGATATAATCCTCGTTATGGTCCCTCGGTTGAACGTACTCGTTATCTCGCTTCTAACAACCGAGCCTCGTTGACAACATCCGAATAGAGATAAAATTTATGAGAAATGAGATCTTCGACGATATCTGGGGTTTCAAACCTCTCGTAAACATCCGCGTCATACGTTTCTCATTCTCCACCAAATGAGGTGCAAACTGGATAACTCCGTGAACTTCGCCCGCATACTAGGACACCGTCATGTTATTCTCGCTCCGATCTAATAAACTCCACTTCCTTAATATGACGAATACTTTCGTGGAAGTACTTGTCATTGAACTGCTTTCAAACGTCTCCCCCATGACATGCCGAAAAGTGCAATTTGGATGGTACGCTTCCATGATTCCCACCGATGAATCTGCCTTGTTACGGAACATAAAAGTAGCGAATGGAACTTTACTGTTCCTCTGTGCATCCCAAGACATCGAATATCTTGGTAATTTGTTTGACCCGTCTCGCCTTTAATCGGATCCGACTTTCCTGCAATTCGTGGTCCCAACTCTTTGAACTGCTTGCATTTGCGTGACCACCCGTGAATTGCTATCATTTCCTCCTGTATTTTGAACACGAGTCTCCCTCGCCTGATTTTGCATGAACTGGAAAAAAGCTTCTAAAAATCCCCTCGTTCATCATCTGCCAGCCTGTTGCACGTTCTCCTCGTTGGTAAGTACAGGCATCTCCACGGTCTCATTTACTCCACTGTTAATATTCTCAGTCGACATTCTCAAATACTATCATAAACAAGGGTTAATTAAGGAAATCAATATATCACATAATATCCCTATATACTAACCAACTAACAAATAAGCTTAGGTAGGACACACTAGCGAAGGATTTACTCGTCTCTCCCCTCCTAGTTCTATTCCCCGATCTCCGCCAGAGATCATATCCCTAAGCTCTGATACCAAATGTGACGCCCCCAAAATAGGTCCATTCCATCCAACCCATTTTGAGTAGCCAAATACATGGTACAGAAATAACTACAACTTTATTAATACATTTGTCGTGCAAAATACGACAACATAAATACTGTGAGTTTAAATACAATTATTGTCTTCTAGACAACCAATTTTAAATCAACAACTGCAGCGGAAACAACAATTCATTAGAAGTGTTAAGTAGAGAATGCAAACTACTATATTCTATATATGAATTTAAAAGTTCATCGTCGATATTTTATCCCTGTACCATCAATCAATATATATCTGGAATCAAATATTCATCTTTGCACTACAGGCCAAAGATATTCATCAGTTGGTCATGTTCATCTAAACCCCTGTTCATCTTTGTACTACGGGCCAAAGATATTAATCAGTAGGTCATGTTCATCTCAACACCTATTCATCTTTGCACTACGGGCCAAAGATATTCATCAAGAAATCATTCATCTTTGCAATACAAGCCAAAGATATTCAGTAATAGCATCATTTAGGACTGAGGACGATGAAAAATATTTTAAAAGAAACGAATCCAGTGAAACAAAAGAACAAATATTAAGGATTTGTATTTTAAACAATCAATGTTCAAAAATACTTCATAAGTAATCAGAGTGGTGTAAAATTCAAGAATGATCAAAACATGGATACAATCAAAGCTAGTATCCATAATAGATATTTTGGACAAAAAGAAGAAATTTTATTTTTCTAATTGAATAGTGTCGTATTCGTGAATAGTGACGATATCGTGAATAGTCAGATACGTGAATAGTACTTTCGGACACCAAAAGATAGAAATTTCACAAAAAAACATCTTCACGCTTCGTGAATAGTACTCGTGAATAGTAACTCATGAATAGTAACTCATGAATAGTAACTCGTGAATAGTAACTCATGAATAATAACCCCGACATGAAAAAGTTCCAAATTTGATAAAATTTCCAACCAATATTTTGGCATAATGATATTGAAGAAATAATATCATTTTCGAATAAAATAACATCCCTTACCTCGAAAGACAGTACTTCTAGTTGAAACACCGGATATAGGCCATGACTTGAACTTGCACCATATAGCAATACTCAAAGTATACTCAAAATACTCACAAGAATACGCTCGATAATATAGAGAGAGAAAACTTCAGTTTCTGGTGTGATTTTCAATTCTAACCTTAGCACCCTATTTATAGGAAAATGCTTAGAACACCAAAGTAGAAAATTTAATATAATATTAATATATATTTTCCAAAACCTCATACGCATACTTTCCAACTGAATTCAGCTCCTACACATGTTAAATGAGGCCACCTAAACATTCCAAAAACGTTTTTCCTATTTTAAATATTTTAAACTTCCAAAAATCAATTATTTCGGAGCTTCGGAAATTCAATAATTCATAATAAATAGCCCTTTTATCAAAAAATTCGAATCACGCGAAGTTTTATAGGAAATTCGATTCTCTACAACTTTGCAGAAGAAAGTTTTTCTAAATTCCAAACAGAAATTGACCGAAATCCATAAACAGACGTTTTTATAGGCTATAATCAAATTTCGGTCAATAATTGTGTCCACCAACACACAAAATATGTGTTAAACATTTAATGCCACAAAAATACTCTTCCTCCTCATATACTCATATATCCCACATTCATTATAAAAATATCACCGTTAATATATTATTAAAATAATATATTTAAATGAATTATTTTATCGAGAAAAAATAAAATATTAATTTTCAACAATTGTCATTTTAAAAATTTTCTCCATCTATATCCACATAAAATCAATATTTTCCTCATCATATAAATCAATAATTAATTATTCACAAATAATATTACAGAATCACAAGATTGGCAACCGGTAGTTCCGTGAAAGAGGGGCTTTCAATAAAGATTTCTCCTCATTGGCGTGCAATTAGGTGACCAAACCTCTCCTTAGATGTAACTTTCTAGACATCACAAGAATGTTTTCTAATAATATTATTCAGATAATATGAATTATTGCTCGATAATGGAAAATACTATGTAATGACAATTTATTGAAACAACAAGAATATAAAATATCAATGCAAAGCAATTATTGAATCAATAAATTAAAATAATTTGAGCGAAGAATTCTCGTAACAATTATTGAGTAGTAGTGCCTTCACGTAAGAGACGAATATTCCCCCAAATTTAATATATACATCACGAATATTGGGTCAATAATGAATATTTTATAACCACTAGCTAATTCAAATACACTTATTTTACCCATAACTACATTAATCAAATCAACCCTTACTATTTCAAAATAATAAATAGAGGAAAATAAACATTAAATAATTTGAGTTTGAATACAAATATTATCTACTAGAGATTATACAAACTCAAAAGGAGTCCTCATTATAATTATTATCACACTATACGACAAACATAATAGTGAGGACTACTAATGCTATATACAAACTCAAAAGGAGACCATATAATTATTATCACGCTATTTCACACTCGTAGTGAAATTACTATATTCATCATTTCACTCGTCCAAGCCTATATTCTCATTTCAAGGAAAAGAAAGAAAGGTGAGCTCAACTAGCCCAAGAAGAAATATTATGACTAAGATAATGCGTAATAAATTATCATTAGTCTCCAACAATGTTAAACCGATAAAATATAATAGACATCAAGTTTAATCTGCAATGAACAAGTAATCCATTAAAAGAGTCAAGTAGAAAATAAAATCTACTATCTTTTATGATTTAAAAGGTTTTTCATCATCATTATCGCCGAGACTCAAATTTTAATAAATATTCCACATCATCGAATCACCCCCACACTACTGCCAAGGATATTCTTTTTAGTATCACGACCACAATTATCCATGCACTACGGGCCAAGAATATTTGTGTATTCATTAATGGTCACGATCATGCCAACAATCGTCCATCAATGCACTACGGCCAATGAGAACTTTTACCACATCATTTGTAACATTACTACCATGATTACAATCAATAATCCTCGGTCATAATCATACCAAGTCCATCTATGCACTACATATGCCACGTATGACTTTCAACAAAATATAAACATGAGGATGATGACAATGATATAAGAATTCAATAAAACAAGTTCAAGAATTATTTTATCCAGAATTATTAACGCCCAAATTGTCAACATGATATCGCTTTTGTAGAGTAAAATTCAAGAATGATCGTAAGAATATTTCCATGAAAAGATATCGATGAAGCGCAAATATCAAGGATATTCTACTAATTTCATGGAGTATAGAAGTCAAAACTTTAACCAACCGAGTATAATAAAGAATGGAATAACAAAAGAAATCACCATACATGCATGTAATGTTGCAGATGTATGTGTTATTCCAACAGTATAATAATAACGGAACCGTGTCGTGCAAAAATTTGCACCGGCATGTGATGTTCCAATGTAATAATAAAGACGGAAACTGTGTCCGTGTAAAAAACACACAGATAGGATGTGATGTTCCAAATGTAATAATAATAAGACGGAACCAGTCCGTGTAAAACACATGCATGTGATGTTCCAATGGAATAATAATAAAGAGCGGAAACTGTGTCCGTGTAAAAACACATGTATATGATGTTCAATGTAATGTAAAATTAATATAAGAATGTCACCAAGTATAGGGTAGATCACAGATACAAAAGTTATTCCAATGTAATAATAAGAAATGGAATAACAACAATTCTCTTCATATAATAAGAAAGAATAACACCCTTACGTAGTACAACAAATAATATTCCCTACCTTAAGAAGAAGAGTAATCGGATATATAATAAGTGAAGTAAGTAGTAATACTTTCTTCTTTCTCTCTATAGTTTACCTCTCTAGTAGTTTCAAATTGAATTAGTAAGAAAATAATGAATGAATGAGTTTCTATTTATAGAAAAATGGAATGCATAGTAACTAACTCATGAACGGTCCGAGATTGATTTACTTTAACTCGACGGTCCATATTTAAAGAAAAATCTTTTAAATAAAATATAATATATTCTATTTATAATCTAATAAAACGAATAACTTTATAAAAGATTTTACTATGCAAACACTATGCAGCACTATGCAAATACTATGCATAATAAAATATAATATATTCTAATTATTGTCTAATAATAAAAAATGTATAGCTTTATAAAAGTATTCTGCTTTTATATAAAAAGATTTTACTATGCAAAACACTACGCATATTACTATGCAACACTATGCATAATTGAATATAATATATTCTATTTATAGAATAACTTTATAAAAGTATTTTGTTTTATATAAAAGATTTTTTCATTATTACATTAATAATACCAACAAAACCGAGTGACTTATCACTTAAGCATCAATAATTAATATACCGTGTGCTACTATGCAACCACGCCAGACATCGCATTTTTTAACACCGGGTGTTTCAACAGCTTAACTCATAAAACTTCCGCCGTTATTTTCATAAAGTATTTTTGTCGTTTTTTTCAATCCGACAATAATTCCGCTAGGGGTCCACCAATGATTGTGTCGTTGTACTAATATTCCCTCGTTAAAACGAATATTCCCAACCAATCGAATATTATATAACAACTTCATGATTTTGCAAAATTTATAAATATTACCCACAACTATTATATCAATTTCACTCCATAATATTCAAAAATAATATTTATAGAAAATTCATCTTTATTCAAAAAGTTGGGTTTTACAATCTCCCTTTATGAAATTTTGCCCTCAAAATTAGGGTACGACTGGTATGTCAAGAGGTAAGGATACCTTGATTTTATTTCGATTCTAACTCCCAAGTCATTTCCTCAACATCGTGGTTTCTCCACAAAACTTTGACTTGAGGTATAACCTCGAGCGTAGAATATGTTCCTTCTTATCCAAGATTTGAACAGAACCTCTTCATACTTCAAATCTTCCGCTTATTTCGTCCTGTTCCAACTCAATAATGTGGTTCGGGTCTTCCACATATTTACATAATATGGATATGTGAAAAATGTTATGAACACGTAGACATACTTCAAGCAGAAAGCGTAGTATATAGCCACAGCTCCTACTCGATCAAGGATTAAAATGGGCCGATAAATCGAGGATTGAGCTTTCCTCTCTTTCCAAATCTCGTAACCCCTTTCCATGGAGCAACACGTAACAACACATGATCTCCTATATCGAATTCCACGCCCTTTCATGAAGATCAAGATAACTCTTTTGTCGATCTTGTGAGGTTTTTTATACGTGTCGGATCGTTTAAATCTTTTTTCGTAGTCATACATACCAACTTTGGTCCCAACAACGTTGCTTCACCCACCTCATCCCAAAGATATCGAGAACGACACTTTCTTCCATACAACGCTCGAATGGAGCCATGCCAATACTTGCTTGATAATCGTTGTCAGTAGGAAAACTCCACCAATGGTAAGAACTTGTCCCAACTTCCTTGAAATCAAGGACACAGAGTCTTAATAGATCTTCAAGAGTTTGAATAGTCCTCTCGATCGTCCGTCCGTCTCGAGGATGATATGCCGAAGCTAAATCGTAAACTGCGCCCATAGCTTTTTCGCAAACTAACCCAAAATCGAAGTGAATCTTGGGTCTCGATCGTAAACTATGGATATTGGCATACCATGCAATCTTACAATCTCATTTATGTACATACGAAAGCAAGACGTTCAAGTGTATAAGTCTCTCAGATCAGAAGAAATGAGCAGACTTGGTCAATCTATCAACAATGACCCAAATCGCATCTACGCCTTGAGAAACCTTGGGAAGACCAAGAACAAAATCCATGGTAATGTGCTCCCACTTCCATTTTAGAATTTCAAGTGGTTGCAATGGACCTTTTGGTACTTGATGTTCACCTGACTCGTTGACACGTTAGACACCTCGAGATAAACAAACGCTATCTCTCTCTTCATATATTGCCCCACCAAAATGTATGTCAAGATCACGATACATTTTAGTACCCCCAGGATGGATTGCAAAACGGTGTGTTATGCGCTCCATCATGATTTTATACTTTAAATCGTGGTCGTTAGGAACACAAAGTCCGGAGTCGACTCAAGTATTCCTTCTTCATCGATTCTTGCTTCCTAAGATCCCACCTTTTGCACTTTCTTCCTCATACGACATCACCTATGGATCTCAGAATTTGAGCAACTTTAATTTTATCAATTAAAGTCTGGTTCTACTCAGATATTTGCCATCATCACGTGGGTCCCCGGAGTCTTTATCTCTATCTCCATCCTTTGCAAGTCATACAAAATGGGCCTTTCAGGTTGACAATATTGCACTCTGCACCACATATGATCTTCTACTCAATGCGCCACCTACCACATTCGCTTTTCAGGATGGTATCGATGGTATGATCATAATCTTTCAACGATTCAAGCCAACGTCGTTGTCGCATGTTGAGTTCCTTTTGAGTGAAGAAATATTTGAGGCTTTTATGATCCGTAAAGATCTCCACTTTCTCCCCATACAAGTAATGCCTCCAAATCTTTAAGTGCGAAGACAACAATTTGCTAACTCTAGGTCATGAGTAGGATAATTCCTCTCATATTCTTTGAGTTGTTGTGAGGCATAGGCTATGACTTTCCCATGTTGCATGAGAACACATCCTAACCCTTTGCTCAAGCATCATCAGAGATGAAAATCCTCCGAACCAGATGGTATTGTCGTAACAAAATAAATGAGTCTCCTCTCGAAGTTCTTGAAAACTCTTCTCACATTCTCGCTCCAACCGAACTTTCAGATCTTTCCGAAGTCACCGAAAGTTAGTGGAGTAGTGATTCGAGAAAACCCTTCTAAGAATCTCCGATAATAACCAACTAAGCCGAGAAAGCTACGATTTCGGCCATCGATTTAGGTTGCTCCCAAACTTTGAATAGCTTCAATTTGTCGGGTCAACAGATATTCCATTACTTGATACCACGTGCCCAAGGAATGCTACTTCCTCAAGCCGTAACTCGATTTCTTCAACTTGGCATAAAGCTTATATTCACGAAGCTTTTGAGTATCACCTCAAGTGTTCCTCATGATCTTCACGGCTTTTTGAATATATGAGGATGTCATCAATAAAGACGACAACAAAATGATCCAAATATTTCTTGAATACTCTGGGTTCATCATATCCATGAAGGCAAAGAGAGAATTAGTCAATCCAAAGGACATGACTAGGAATTCATAATGCCCGCATCGAAGTTCAAAGTCAGCTCTTTGGAATATCTTCTGTTCTAATCTTCAATTGGTGATATCCGAACGAAGATCAATCTTTGAAAAGAATTTGGCTCCTTGTGAATCGGGTCAAACAGTCATCAATACGTGGCAATGGGTACCTATTTTTTTGATGGTGACATGATTCAACTCCCGATAATCAATACAAAGTCGCATACTCCCATCTCTTTCTTCTTCACGAATAGAACAGAGCACCCCAAGGAGAAGTATTAGGATTTAATAAAGCCAATGTCTAACAATTCCTCAGAGTTGAGTCTTTAACTCCTCAAGTTCAATAGAGCCATTCGACATGGGGCTTTGGAAATGGGTTTGTACCGGGTTCAAGGTCGATACAAAATTCAATTTCACGCTTTGGGGTAGGCCAGAAGTTCTTCAGTGAATACGCCAGAAATTCATTAACAATAGAAATATTATTCAAAAATCGTATTTTTGTTTAGAGATCGTGATATGAGCTAAGAAAGCTTGACATCCGCTTTTTCAATAAACGAATAATTTTTATGGCTTGAGATGAAAGTGATTGATTTTAATGGTTTGGTTGTTTGAATTGCATAATAGGTCGATTAGGAATATGAAAGCTAACAACCTTACTTAAAACAATCAATTTTTGCATGATGAGTAGTTAACCAATCAATCCCTAGAATTACATCAAATGCAAGTATTTTTAATGCAATAAGATCGACAGTGTAATGTGGGTACCAACTTGAACCAAACAAGACTTATAAACCGTGGATGTAATGAAGGTTTCTCCCAATGGAGTTTCCACAGATAAGTCAAAGTCTAATTCTCCCGAGTCAAATTTAATCGTTGAGCGCAAGTAGAGAAATAAAAGAATGGGTAGAACCCAGATCAAATAAAGTGTAGACTTCGCCAGAGTTTATGATAAGCTTACCCGTGATGACCTCATTCGGGTTCCTTGCTCGGGAGGTCACAACAAACGCTCTCCTCAGACTACCGATTTTGACTTTTTTCGGGATGTACCTTTGGTGCTCCATCCTAAATGAATTTGTCTTCGTGAACGACAAAATCGAGCTAAGTGACCTTCTCTTCCACAATTATAACACGCTTTGACTCAAGATCGCGCTAATTTGACCGATGTGTCCCTCCCTCCGCATTTGAAGCATATGATAGGTGGTCTTTCTCCTTCCTTAACAACGGTGTTTGGTGCCGACATCTTTCCATCATTGTTGAATCTCCTCTTCTTGAAATGTCCATTCTTATTGTTTTGGCCCCGATTACCAATCAAGTGGTTACCATTTTCGCACGTTGATTCCTCCACGCTTGTTGTCACCGCTTTGATGATCGCCTCTCATCGGTATTATCATTTTACCTACCGTTCTCTTTTGGTTGCGTTGACTCGTTATCGCGCTTCCACCAATCGAGCCCTATTTACAACATTTGAATACAAACACGCTTTTATGAGAAATAAGATGTCGACGTATTTCCCGCTTCAAACCTCTTAAAAATATTCGCGCCATTCTCTCTTCATTATCCACCAAGTGGGACGCAAACCGGATAACTCCGCAAATTTTGCCTCGATCGCGACACTGGCCATATTGTTTTGCTCCAATTTGATAAACTCCACCTCCTTCATGTGACGAATACTTTGGGAAAGTATTTATCGTTGAATGCTCTTCGAACTTCTCCCAAGACATCTTTAAGACGCAAGAAGTCGAGTACGCTTTTACCGATTCCCACCAAGAATCGCCTCTCTCCGCAACATAAAAAGGCAGAAGGGAACCTTTTCTCCTGAGCATCCCAAAACATCAAATATCTTGGTGATCCGCTTTATCCATGCTTTCGCCATAAGTGGTTTTTGCTCTCCTTAAACTCCGGTGGTCCCAGCCTCCTTGAATCATTTAGAAGGTGACCGCCCGAGAGTTTCAAAGTGTTTCCACCTACATTTTGGACAGAGCGCTCTCATCATATTGCATGAATCAGATAAAGCCTCCGAACAATCCATCATTCATCATTTGATCGTTGTTGTTGTTTGAATGAGGATTGTCGCCTTCTCGATGCACATTCTCCTCGATTATCGATATGTGGAGACTCTGCGGTCTCTTGTGCTCCATTGCTATTCTCAACATTTTGGATGTCATTTTCAGACATCGCCACAAAACAAAGGTTAATTGACATGTAACATAATATCTCTAAACTCGACCAACCAATTTAAATACAAAATAAATTTAAGTAGGTCATACTAGTGAAGGAATTCCGCTCTCCCTCCTAGTTCTAGTCTCACATCTTAGCCGTGGATCATATCCCTAAGCTTTGATATTAATCGTGTGACGCCCCAAAATTAGGTATACATCACCCATCTTGGGTCGCCGATACATGGTATGTAATTCAAATACAACTTACTAATACAACTGTCGTGGTGTAATACGACAAAACATAAACCGTGAGTTTGAATACAAATATTATCTACTAGTAGATTATACAAACTCAAAAGGAGTCCTCATTATAATTATTATCACACTATTTCACATAATAGTGAGGACTACTAATGCTATCCTCTCGACCATCACTCCGCTCCCCGACTCGCCCCAGCCTATATTCTCATTTCTCAAGAGAATAAGTGAAAGAAAGGGTGAGCTCAACTAGCCCAAGAAGAAATATTATGACTAAGATAATGCGTAATAAATTATCATTAGTCTCCAACAATGTTAAACTGATAAAATATAATAGACATCAAGTTTAACTGCAGCGGAACAAGTAATCCATTAAAAGAGTCAAGTAGAAAATAAAATATACTATCTTTTATGATTTAAAAGGTTTTTCATCACTGTTATCGCTGAGACTCACTTAATAAATATTTCACATCATCGAATTCACCCCTGCACTACGGCCAATGATATTCTTTAGTATCACGACCACAATTATCCATGCACTACGGGCCAAGAATATTTGTGTATTCATTAATGGTCACGATCATGCCAACAACTGTCCATCAATGCACTACGGGCCAATGAGAACTTTTACCACATAATTTGTAACATTACGGTAATGATTACACCGAATAATCCCTGGTCATAATCATACCAAGTCCATCTATGCACTACATGCCACAGATGACTTTCAACAAAATATAAACATGAGGATGATGACAATGATATAAGAATTCAATAAAACAAGTTCAAGAATTATTTTATCCAGGAATTATTAACGTCCAAATTGTCAACATGACATCGCTTTTGTAGAGTAAAATTCAAGAATGATCGTAAGAATATTTCCATGAAAAGATATCGGATGAAGCGCAAATATCAAGGATATTCTACTAATTTCATGGAGTATATAAGTCAAAACTTTAACCAACCGAATATAATAAAGAATGGAATAACAAAAGAAATCACCATACATGAGGTATTTACAGACAGACACATGTTATTCCAATGTAATAATAATAACGGAACAAAGTCGTGCAAAATTTGCACCGACAATGGTTGTGATGTTCCAACAGAATAATAAAGATGGAACCAGTCCAGGTGTAAAACACATGCACAAGATGTTCCAATGTAATAATAATAAGATGTAACCAGTCCTGTAAAAACATGCATACATGATGTTCCAACGGAATAATAATAAAGATTTTAACCAGTCCTGTAAAAAACACATGCATGTGATGTTCCAATGTAATAATAAAAATGTCACCAAGTATATGGTAGACATCACGTGATACAAAAGTTATTCCAACAGAGTAATAAGAATTGGAATAACAACAATTCTTCTCTTCATAAATAAGAAAGAATAACACTCCTTTCTTAGTACAACAAATAATATTTCCTACCTTAAGAAGAAGTAATCGGATATATAAGTAGAAGAAGTAGTAGTATTTTTCTTCTTTCTCTCTATAGTTTATCTCTCTAGAGTTTCAAAGTGAATTGTAAGAAAATAATGAATGAATGAGCTTCTATTTATAGAAAAATGGAATGCATAAGAACTAACTCATGAACGATCGAGATTGATTTACTTTAATCTGACTATCCATATTTAAAGCAAAAAATATAATATAATATATTCTATTTATAATCTAATAAAACTAATAACTTTATAAAAGATTTTACTATGCAAACACTACGCAGCACTATGCAAAACACTAAGCATAATAAAATATAATATATTCTAATTATTGTCTAATAAAACAAATAGCTTTATAAAAGTATTCTTTTTTTATAAAAAAAGATTTTACTATGCAAAATACTATGCGTACACTACGCAACACTACGCATAATAGAATATAATATATTCTATTTATGAATAACTTTATAAAAGTATTCTCTTTTATATAAAAGATTTTTCAGATTATTACATTAATAATACCAACAAAACCGAAAGTGACTTATCACTTAAGCATCAATAATTAATACCGCGGTGCTACTATGCAACCACGCCAGACATCAGATTTTTTTAACACGGGTGTTTCAACAATTAATTCAGTAAAACATCCGCCGTTATTTTCATATAAAGTATTTTTGTCATTTTTTCAATCCGATAATAATTCCGCTATGGGTCCACCAATGATTGTGCCATTTTACTAATATTCCTCGTTAAAACTAATATTCTCCCACCAATCGAATATTATATAACAACTTGCAGATTTTGCAAAATTTATAAATATTACCCACAACTATTATATCAATTTCACTCCATAATATTAAAAATAATATTTATAGAAAATTCATCTTTATTCTTTATATATATATATATATATATATATATATATATATATATATATAGAATAAAATGTGTAGCTAAAAATGTAATAGTATAGTATGATAATAACATTATATGTTAGGCAGGTTATGATTCATGTATAAGGTAAGGTTATTCGACCTTGGGGAATAGTGTGTAAAGTTTATTGTATAAACAATTTATGTTTTATATCTTCCACAATAGTGATAGAATGATTGTACCGGATCTGCGGTGATTTGGGACCTGAATTTGGGGCTCTCACAATGATTCCTTTCCTCGAGGATTAAATTCTTCAAGTTCGTTGTTCCTAACATGAATTCCTAATTCTTTGAAAGTAACACATTGATTTTAAAATATTTACTCTATTTTACATAGCCGTCGTTTAATCTTTGGTTGTATATATCATTGCTTAACTCTTTAATGTTGTATATACCTTTATATGGCTAGTGAACCTTATTAACTCAACTAGTCCATAGTTGATGAAGCATTCTAAAATTCTAGAAGTATTTTAGAAGTAATCCAAACCAAACTATCTTTGGTGTGGACTCGAATGTCAAAAAATGATATGAACAACCCTATTATAGGGGATTATTTACGCGTTAGCATTAAGATGTTTATGCACAATATATGGTACGAAGGGCTGATCCCCCTTATTACGAGAAGAATGATCCATATAGTCTTGTGACTGTTAAAAGTTCAAAGTAGAGATACTTTGCAACCTAGGACATAATTTATGGTCTTATGACCCTCAGACATACTTTTGAAGTTGTATTCTATTCTTGGTTCAAAGGTTGAGTTTTTATTGAGCTTTCTATTGTTATTTATCATTGAGAAGAAAGTTATAAATTATTCAGTTGAAGTTATTCATTATAGATTTACATTGTCATTGTTTATGAATATTATAGTGAGCCTTGTTTTCCTCACTCTTGCATATAATAACATTGCAGCTAAGGTCGAGAAAATCAACGAGCCATCCACGAGTAAGGGAAAAGGCAAGATGAACAAGTGTTAAATACTTGTTTATATTGTTTGATCCATTATATATGTTGAGGCTACATTATTTAATGTTCCACTTTTGATTAATGATGTTAAGGTTAGAGATTACCTGGGATTAATTTTTAAGAGTTGTAAGCTCTTAACAGGGAAGATCTCATTTAAGTTTATCAAGTTTACATTTTTTTTGTTTTGCGGGTAGTTAGAATGTGAATGTTTGATCAGTGATTATCAAATTTTGCAAGAATGAAGGGACCTAGCAGAAGTAGAAAGCTAAACAAATGATAAGTAATCCTATGAGTGAGAAATGAAGCAAAGGTTATTGCATTAGCCATAAGAACTTAAAGTTTAGCATTACCTATGGGCAAGTCCATTAAGTCAATAAGTTGTTATTGTATTCCAGTTCTCGTTAGAAACATCATTTCCATTTTGTTGTTGGACAATGAAATTTTTGGTAATATATTTAAGAACAATTGGTGTTCTATTTATAATAATAATGTTCTGTATAGAACTGAATATTACTTAATAGGACTTTGTATACTTGACTCACATGAAAATAATTTTGCATATTGAACAAATTAGTAAAAAAAAGAGGAGATGATCATTCAAAGAGTTGAATATTTTTATTTGATGAAATATAAGTCTGAATCATTTGAAAGAATCAAATAATTTAGAGGTGAAACTAATTGTCAAAGTATTAGAATTCTTTGATCGGATCGAGGAAGAAATATTTGTGCAATAAATTTCTAGATCATCTTAAATGGTTTTCTCATAATGGACGCCTCATGATATGAAATAATTTATTGGTGTATCTGAAAGGAAAATTGTACCTTGTTGGATATGGTGCAGACCATAATGATTTTAACGACATTCCAGTATCCTTCTAGGGTAATGCTTTAGAAATGGCTACATATCTACGAAAAAGGTAACCTCAAAATCCGGCCCCAAGACTCCATAAGAGTTATGGACAAGGAGGATTCCTAATCTTAAATACATTAAGATAAGGGGTTGTCCATCTTTTGTGAAAAAGGTTTCAAAAGGATAAGTTTGACAAGATTGACAAGTGCAGATTTGTGGGATATCCTAAATTATGTTTAGGGTATATGTTTTATAATCCTATTTAACAAATGTGTTTGTTACGAAATACGCTGCCTTATAAGATAAAGGTGTTTATCTTTGAAGGGGCTAGTGGGAGAATAATAGATCTTGAAGAGTTCAAGAACCACAAAGGACTATAAGTCAAAAAGAGGAACCTGTAGATAGACCTATTGTACCAAAACCGAATTATAAATCTGGAATAGTATCGAAGATATCTAGGAGGTATGGATTCATCATAGATGATGATGATGTGGTAAGCATCATAAAAGATGATGATCTAGTTTCATACGATGAGGCTAAGAGTTGTAGATACTCAAAGAAATGATAGATGACCATAAAATCCAATATGGATCTTTAAAGCAAATGGTAAGGTGGACCACTATAAGGCCAAAATAGTTTGAAAAGTTTTTAAAAGTTTGTAATGTTGTTAGTAATCTAAAAGAGGGTTCATGATCCTTGCTTGTGTATATCAAAAGTTATTCCCGGTCAAAGTTCGTTGACCGAACACGAAATGAGTTTTCTGGGAAACCCAGAAAACTGAAGAACATGTTCTCGCAGTGACTTTAACCGGCTTTGATCTCGTTATTGTCAAGCTGATAGGATGTTTGTTTGTATCTAGATTGTAGTATGACATGAGGACTACAAGTCCAAAGTACTCTCGAACCTTGAGAAGCAATATGTCGGTTGTAGTAATCGGTCAAAGGTCGTTGACCGCTAAGTTTTATTTTCTGGGTAACCCAGAATTTCGTGGCAGCGATCTGACAATTTCTTCAGGGATTTAGATCTTGCAGCTTGGTGATTTATAGACCTTCTAAGTGCTTAAAACATATACGCTGTTAGTTTCTTTACAAGTCCCGACGTCTAAATCAACTATATCATGAACAGATCGAGAGATGTATGGCCCTCAAAATCGTTGACCAGCCACGACTTTATATTTCTGGGCAGCCAAGAACATGAAGAACACGTCTGACAACTAGTTCAAGGCTATAGATCTTGCTTGTGTGATGCATTTTAACCCTGATTATTGTTGGATTGTGTAGTATTGCATCAATACTATAGGATTTGACCATTTGCTAGCCTAGAAACATCTTGAACAAGAAATTATTGTTGGTCAAAGTGAGCACATTGTAAACTGCTTATGTATTTCTGGGTTTGCTCAAGAACATGAAGAACACTAATAGTGACAGATTTGTCGCCTAAGGCCACTTTTAGCGACAATTTACTTAGGAAATTAATTATTTTATTTATTAAATAGATAAAAATGTTTTTAATTATTAAAAATACAAAATAAAGTTCTAAAAATTATTTTAAAGTCCAAAAATTAGTTTTTAATTAATCTGAATAAATTTCATAAATATTTTATATTTTTGGAATAATAATGGTATTTAATTTATTTAATTATAATATTAAATAAATTATTTAAAAATGATTTTAATAATTAAAAAATCATGAAAAATTATATTATGGTATAAGAAAATATTTGAAGTTATTTTTAGTGACTTTTAATATTTTGTGAGGAATTTCATTAATTAATTAATATTAATGGCAATTAGTTTATTTAATAAATAAATTAAATAAATTATGGAAAAATAGAATTAATAATTTATAAATCATACAAAAATGATTTAAGTGTTATAAAAATATTTTAAGTTATAATATATAACTTTTGATATTTTGTCATAAAAATATTAATATTTTAATATAAAAGCAATAATTGGATAATGAACTTAAAGGTTTAAAAATCATTTAAATATGATTTTAAGGTATTAAAAATACTTTGGTATATTATAAATAAATTACAATATTATTACATGTATTTCATTATTATTTAATATTAAATAAATATTAATGATAATGGAATTAAGTTGTATTTAAATCATTTAAATACGAGTTTAATGATTGAAAAATCTTGATAAATGGTAATAATTATTTAAAAATTATTATGAGCTTATGAAAAATATTTTGACTGATAATAAATTATCTAAGATAATTGTTAAGTGTTTAGACAAAGTTTAATTGAACTTAAACTCGATAATTCTCCCGATTGCATCATCGGGATGACATGAGAGTTAAATTTAACTCGATCGAGACTGTAAAAGTTTGACTTGAGGTTAAGTCTTATGTGTGTTATAGACGGATATGATTATGTGATAATGTGTTTAGGTTATTTTAAATACTGTGATAATATTATTCTAAATGGTATATCGATATTATTTATATATTAGGTTAAGACAAATCTTAATAAAATTACATAGCGGTAATCAACGGTTCAGGCAAGTTTTTCTTAACTTGACCTCGAGTTGTATTATTCAATTATACTTGTGGTTAATCATTTCTGATTGCCATGTCTAAAAATTATTAAATCACACTATATGCATACTGCATGTATTCATCAAGTATGAAAGGCTGATCACCTTCATTACCATTCAGTCCATATATATATATATATATATATATATATATATATATATATATATATATATATATATATATGTTCATGTTCAATGTTCGTTCCGCTATGTAAAATTTGTTCATGCTAGTTCACAATTATATTGTAAAACTTTAGCGAGCTTATTGTTCAATTCTTTCTATCATGATATATCTTTAATTTGTTGAACTTAAACTTGATGGGCAAACCTATTGCTCACCATTGCTATATCATGATTTAACATTGCAGATTAAGACGAATACGTCGAATACAGGAAAGGACAAGACCAAATCTAGCTTGGGATAATATGTGCATCTAAAAATGTAATAGTATTGTATAATAATAACATTGTATGTTAGATAAGATAATGAATTGTGTATATGTGAAGGTTACTCGACCTTGGGGTTAGTGTGTAAATGTATTGTATAAGTAATTTATGTTTATATCTTTCGCAATAGTGATAGAATGATTGTACCGGATCCGTGGTTATTTGGGACCCAAATTTGGGGCTGTCACAGCAAAGTTGTAGGTTATAAACCTTTGGTAGGAATACCTGAGACTAATAACCGCAGTGATTAGGATAAGTACTAACTCAAATAGAGTTAGTGTATCGGTAAGATTCAAAGATGAATCTCGGTGGGTTATAAAAGCTACAGAGTTCCCTAACTCTGATAATAAAGGTGAACAATAGTAATGAAGGGATAAAATCTAAAAGACTAAATGTACAGTGATAGAAGATCGTAAAATAAAACGATCATAGAATAGAAATGAATCGTAATATATACAATAAGATCACCTCCTGATCTGATAAGGTTATAGTATGGAGAAGGATCAAGCGAATGATTGAAAAGTTTATAACAAGAATATTGGGTGTCAGTTGTACTATGAATTGGTACAGATTCAAGTAAGGATTATGAATGCGGATTAAATGAAATTCGTATTAAGAAGGGAGTTAAGATTAGGTGGTGATTTCAATTGAGGACTCATGTCAGCAGCTGAGTTGTATGATTCCTTGTTATGGGCGGGGAATTGTACTTGGTGTAACAACCACTTAGTTTCTTACATTGATAATCATTGAAATGTATGTGTTGCGCTATTTGCTATATGTATGTTGATTCATTTCTCATGTATATAACAAATAGATATGCTATACGTAGAGGATATCAGGTTAAGTACGAGTTCTTAAAACTCATACTTATGATATATTCGTGACTCATGATTATATGAAATGTTTATGAACCCCTCAGCGAATGGACACCAAAGGTCTGACTATGACACGTTCTTAAACTCATATGATTGTGGAAAGTTCCTGAACTCATGAGTGTGGTTTGACGAACAGGGTAGAACTATGTGTAAACGAATATTGAGGATTATAGGAACAGATAGAATTTTAAGTAATTGATCATTAGTGGAGACATAAGTTTTTCAACTCTTCTAGCAACGCTAGACTCGTAATTTTTGATATCAAGTTAAATACGCACTATGTGCTTTTGAAAATAAATTTTTATTCTCCACTCCGGGTGACCATTGTGTATGAATGGACTTCGGGGCACCGACACATCGTTACCTGTTGAGGTAATAAAACAAATTTGTAATGATTTTTGAATGGTTTAAAGTATAGTCTATGCTAATTATTTCGGCTAGACGATAATGATTTGAAATATAAAAATATATTTTATGTATCACTTATGTACCATGTAACCTGGTGCAGAGATGATAAAAAGTTGATGGAGTTGTAAATGTAGGAATACTTAGTGTTGTATCTGATCTAAAATCGTTATTCCACTATTGTATGATGTGTTATGAAAAAGTCATATAATGACAGCATCCTCAACGGGCTATTAATACAATACGACATCATAACGTCATTTTCAAACAAATTTCAAAATTTTAATTTGCCAATGGGGTTTGGCTACACACATTCGTAATTCAATTGAAGTTGATTATTGATACGAGTCTAAGCTATTTGATTCGGCTAGACCAACGTTTATGAAAATTCTAAGCGTTCTTTGAAAATTTTCCCGAACCAAATTATTTTGGTACGGAATCCGATAAGACTGGGGAAATTTTTTTTTGTGCCTATGGCAGAGACGAGAAACAGATTCAACCAGCAACATTTAATAAGTACATGGCATATCGGGCTAATTACCCACTATGTCCGTAAGTTATGACGGTTTGCGGATGAATTTCCATAAAACCTTTGCAAAAATGACAGACAATTAATAGTCTATAAACTCCTCAGCACAATTTCAAAATTTTTACTCTTGTGAGAAATGTATTGGGTAGCATGTGATGATGAGAAGGAATGGTGAATGGTGCATGGTTTAAGGTGTAAGGTAAATTTTGGGGATAAAATTTTTAGAAGAAGGGGTGAATGTGACAACCCGAGAATTTGGATATTTATAAAATCTTAAAATATTGAATTAAGGTTAAATAATAAACCTAGACATAAAATAAGTGAATGGATTTGAGATTTCCGAGAAAGGATTATATAAATTAAAAATTTTGTGGTGAATTGTTCAAGATTAAGAGTTTAAGTGAATGTATCTGTGTATATGGTATTATATGTGTATAGTATGTGGTTAAGGGTCAAGGGTTGACCAGATAACCTATATCAGTGGAAAACCCTAATATTATATTAAGAACATCGTCATTCAGTTTAAAAACCCTAACGATTGATAAGAAACCCTATTACAGGTTCTAGAAACCCTAATTTCAGTTCTGGGAATTCGAAACCCTAATTTTGGGGCTTAAAAGCTTAAGTGTATTAATTACAAACCTAATTAGGGATAACCCTAATTGATTAGTTAGAAAACCCTAATTTCTGGATTAGAAACCCTAATCTATAATTAGGGAAACATGTTTGTTAATTAAATAATTTTAAAGTTAATTAGAAAACATTGATCCTAATTAACAAGCCCTAATGTGATTAGGAAATCTTTAATATAATTAGGAAACCCTAATTATAATTTAGAAATCTTAATTTTCTAATTTTAAAACCTAATTAGAAAAGAATTTTTTTAAACCTTAGGGCTAAACCCTAAGGGTTTGCACAAGTTACTAGAATGCCCTTAAAATGGATAGCATAAAGACTAAAATGCCCTTTTCCTTGCATTATTGAAGCTTGCTTGTATATCTTGCCATATTTGAAGTTGGTGAACAATTATAGACTAGCCATGTGACTGAGAATAACACAAATCTGTTATCTATCTCGGCCCTTCATTACATTCATGATATATATAGAATTAGAGAAAGAAAGTTCACATATTTGGCTCATTTGTGTTCTAACTCTCAACCAACTCCTTCTCTCTTTAGACTCACGAAAATATTAAGTGATTCAGTCTTTAGTATGATCCCTAGCAAGCCATGATCATATCATGATGATCAGATTTAAGATCAAAGCTTCAAAGTGGTATAAAGTACCCTAAATTTTAAAAATGCTTATAGATTTATGTTAATGTTGTTGTTTGTTGTTTAGAACAGTGTTAGGGGGTGTTAAGTAGTGATCTGGGCAGTTATATCACTGATCCATAACATCTAGATGCACGAAATAGAAGTTTTCAAAAATCTGGGAAATTTTAAAAGGTTGTATGACAGTCGAAAGTCAGGCCTCTTAGATCGGTTCTTGTTTATTATTTTGGTGTTTTAAAAGTTTGATGTTGTAGTTTGTAATGTTGTTAGTAATCTGAAAGAGGGTTCATGATCATTGCTTGTGTATATCAAAAGTTATTCCCGGTCAAAGTTCGTTAACTGAACACGAAATCAGTTTTCTGGGAAACCCAGAAAACTGAAGAACATGTTCTGGCAGTGACTTTGAACGGCTTTGATCTCATTATTGTCAAGCTGATATGATGTATGTTTGTATCTAGATTGTAGTATGACATGAGGACTACAAGTCCAAATTACTCTCGAACCTTGAGAAGCAACATGTCGGTTGTAGTAATCGGTCAAAGGTCGTTGACCGTTAAGTTTTATTTTCTGGGTAACCCAGAATTTCGTGGCAGCGATCTGACAATTTCTTTAGGGATTTAGATCTTGCAGCTTGGTGATTTGTAGACCTTCTAAGTGCTTAAAACATATACCCTGTTAGTTTCTTTACAAGGCCCGACGTCTAAATCAACTATAACATGAACATATCGAGAGATGTATGGCCCCCAAAATCGTTGACCGGCCACGACTTTATGTTTTTGGGCAACCAAGAACATGAAGAACACGTCTGACAGCTAGTTCAAGGCTATAGATCTTGCATGTGTTATGCATTTTAACCCTGATTATTGTTGGATTGTGTAGTATTGTACCAATACTACATGATCTGACCATTTGCTAGCCCAGAAACATCTTCAACAAGAAATTATTATTGGTCAAAGTGAGCACCTTGTAAACTGCTTATGCATTTCTGGATTTGCTCAAGAACATGAAGAACACCAATAGTGACAGATTTGTCGCCTAATGCCACTTTTAGTGACAGTTTACTTAGGAAATTAATCATTTTATTTATTAAATAGATAAAAATAGTTTTTAATTATTAAAAATACAAAATTAAGTTTTAAAAATTATTTTAAAGTCCGAAAATTAGTTTTTCATTATTCTAAATATATTTCACAAATATTTAATATTTTGAAATAATAATGGTATTTAATTTATTTAATTATAATATTAAAAAATTATTTAAAATGATTTTAATACTTGAAAAATAATGAAAAATTATATTATAGTAGAAGAAAATATTTTAAGTTATTTTTAGTGACTTTTAATATTTTGTGAGGAATTTCATTAATTAATAGTAATGGTAATTAGTTTATTTATTAAATATATTAAATAAATTATAGAAAAATAGAATTAATGATTTATAAATCATATAAAAATGATTTAAGTGTTATAAAAATATTTTAAGTTATAATATATAAGTTTTGATATTTTGTCATGAAAATATTAATATTTTAATATTAAAAGCAATAATTGGATAATGTACTTAAAGGTTTAAAAATCATTTAAATATGATTTTAAGGTATTAAAAATATTTTGATATATTATAAATAAATTATAATATTATTACATGTATTTCATTAATATTTAATATTAAATAAATATTAATAATAATGGAGTTAAGAGGTATTTAAATTATTTAAATACGAGTTTAATGATTGAAAAATCTTGATAAATGGTAATAATTATTTAAAAATTATTACGAGCTTATGAAAAATGTTTTGACTGATAATAAATTATCTAAGATAATTGTTAAGTGTTTAGACAGAGTTTAATTGAACTTAAACTCAATAATTCTCCGACTAGACCATCGGGATGTCAGAGTTGTACCGAACTCGACTCAGCCTATAAAAGTTTGACTTGAGGTTAAGTCTTATGTGTGTTATAGAAGGATAAGATTATGTGATAATGTGTTTAGGTTATTTTAAATTCTGTGATGATATTATTCTAATTGGTATATCGATATTATTTATATATTAGGTTCAGACAAAGCTTAATAAAATTGTATAGCAGTAATCAACAGTTCATTCAAGTTTTTCTTAACTCGACCTCGAGTTGTATTATTCAATTATACTTGTGGTTAATCATTTCTGATTGCCATGTCTAAAAATTATTAAATCACACTATATGCATACTGCATGTATTCATCAGGTATGAAAGGCTGATCACCTTCATTACCATCCGGTCCAGATATATATATGTTCATGTTCAATGTTCGTTCAACTATGTAAAATTTGTTCATGCTAGTTCGCATTAAATTGTAGAACTTTAGCCAACTTATTGTTCAATTCTTTCTATCATGATATATCTTTAATTTGTTGAACTTAAACTTGTTGGGCAAACCTATTGCTCACCCTTGCTATATCATGATTTAACATTGTAGATTAAGATGAATACGTCGAATACAGGAAAGGACAAGATTAAGTCCATCTTGGGATAATATGTGCAACTAAAAATGTAATAGTATTGTATGATAATAACATTGTATGTCAGATAGGATAATGAATTGTGTATATGTGAAGGTTACTCGACCTTGGGGTTAGTGTGTAAATGTATTGTATAAGTAATTTATGTTTATATCTTCCGCAATAGTAATAGAATGATTGTACCGGATCTGTGGTGATTTGGGACCCGGATTTGGGGATGTCACAAAATTTCATGGTCTATTGACTGCTCAGCATTCATAGTCAGTACGTAGTTTCAAAAATGTAAATGATTGGTTATGTTGACCAGTATTATTTCAGTTTACTTCACAACAATTGATTCGTTGTAGAAGTATAGTTCAAAGAAAATATTTAATTCTTTAAGATAATGTTTATTATTTGTTATTACTTTTTGGGTAATTAAATGATCATTCTTGCTTTAAATTTAAATGTTTTCAGCTAATCTTGATCGACCAGAAGGTTCTGGCAAGGATAAAGGAAAGATAAAGCTGAAGGAATAGTTATCAAGTGTTATTTGTAATAACTATAACTAGGTATTATGATAATTTATTGTTTATCATATGATGAAGTATTTAAAGCTTATTGTACCTGGGAAGTAGACAACTTTGATATAATATTTTTATTTAATTAATATATTAAGTAGTTTGAATGAATGTTATCGTGGAACACCAAGTACGGGTTTCAAGTTCCCGGATTTGGGGGTGTGACATGATCCAAGCCTTCTCAACTCTTATCTTATTAGTTATCTCTAAATCAAACTAGAATTTAAGAGCTTGATTCCCAATCCTCTTTTCCTCTTGGTGGATACCTCCAGACTCTCTTGAGCCTGTGCTGACACTAACTGTGCCTGTTACGCAACATCCTTATATTGCTGCACCATATACTGATGGATCATATTCTGCTCCTCTAACTCTAAAATCCTCTACTCTAGCTCATAGTTCTTCGCTAGCAAGTCACCAATCATCTCATCCTGTGAGGTATCCACCATCACCTATAACAACCCGGAATTTTGGATTGTCCAGAATTTAGGTTTAAAGAATTAGTTATTAATAAAACTAATTTTTATTAATACTATTATGTGCTATGTGTTTTTTTAATCGTTCTATAACCTAGGATGGTTATAAGTCGGGAGTATTCTGGCTAAGAGCTAGATTGAGCGAATAAGAATTTTCAAGACGAAAATAAGATTTTTCCAGGAACAAAATATTTTTCGGGGAAAAAGATGAAATAAGCACTATTCATCCGTTTCTGCTCGGAGATTTATTTTGAAATTCCGAGAAGTTATTGATTATGTATAATCTTGAGACGTGATGGAATATTCAAAAATATTTTAGTTATGGCAAAAACAAAGTTTTCGCCTACGGACTCAAAAACTAAGGGTTAGGAAAAATGAGTTCCGAGAATGTAATGAGTACATATAATAACTAGGGTTATTATGCGTGAGAAATACGAGTATGATACGAGTTATTATACGAGTATAGAAAGAAGAATAGTACGACGTATAATACGAATATCGTACGAGTTAAATACGAAGAGATTACGAGAATACGAGAATAGAATGCGTAGAATACGATTAGTCTTAACGGACATTGAGTTCATGGACTTTGTAGAATCTAATTGGACTTGGATTATGTCAAGCCCAATGCTTTGTGAAATCAAGCCCAAGTTAGGCCCAATAAGAATTAGGGTTAAGGCCCAAACTAAGAAAATAAACCAGGGATCAAACCGATGGGTAAACGGATGGGTAGGAACCATGGGGCAACACATGGGATGACCCATGGGCATGTGGGATGGCTACTTGGCCACCAACTAAGGGTGGTGGCCAAGTAAACTAGGTGGCTAAGTTATGGGAGGAGGTGGGGGTGAAATTAATAAAATGCCCTTACCTTTGAAAATCTATAAATAGTAAGCTTATTGCATTTGTTTTGAGATTTTGAAAATCCCACACTTGAGAGAGAGAGAGAGAGAGAGAGAGAGAGAGAGCACGGATGAAGAGGAGAAGAAAGTGCGTGAGCATGAATGCTCGGATCAAAAGTGATCGTGAAATAGAAAAGTTTGCAAATCGCCTGCTTTGTCTAGCGGGAGAAAAATAAGAAGAAGAGGTAATCTAAAACCTAGCTTCTAATAGATTTTTCTTTAAGTTTTCTATGTTAAAACATAACTTAATGAAGATAAGAAGTAGATAAGGTTAGAGATGATTTCATATGGTTGAAATCATAACAAAATGAAGAAATAAGAAATTAAAGTTTAGTAAATAAATTTCTTAAGGAAGTATAAGATTTGTAGCGAATTTGAACGATCCGGGTGGATTATATGAATAAGTAGGTTAAATGACTATGGAATAATGTTCTATAACATCAAATTCCAATAAAAAGCGGAATCGTAATCCAAAATATCGATTAAAATAAAGAACGAACGAAGAACACGCGAAGAGCACGAAGAACGTTGTTGATGGACAAGTTTAAAACCATCGTTATTAAGTTAGTTGCTTCTTGCTTGGTTAGGATCGGTAGAAACATTCATGAAGAACGGATTAAAAATTAGATATAACGAAGTTATGGAGAAATTTCGTAAAAGACGAACGAGAATTAGAAAGTTAGAAAATGAACCCGAACGTGTAGGGTTTCATAAGAAAGTAAGAGGACATAGAAAACATGAGTCGTGGACTCAAGAACGAACGAGTTTCGAGTTCAGATGATCGAATTACGGACGAACAAACGAAAATCGTTAAAAGCATAAAAAATGAATAAAGGGTGAAGATCAAGCCAATCTAATGGAAGGGCACGGCACCGTAGCGCCGGTGCAGGGCAATGCCAAGAAATGAGATTTTATTGATCAAGTACTGGGGATGTGCAAGAAAGAAATAGGAACATGTAGATCACGTAACATAACACTTGCAACCTTTAGTAAAGGTTGAACAGAAAGATTAAGCGAGATTAAAAGATAAATAATATAAACGCGGGTTACGTAACCTATATCCGGGGACCATAGTTGCGATGAGCGAACGCGAGGGATTGCTATGGTTGTGATTCCTTAGACGTTGAGCGACGAAGATAATGAATAACATTCTGATGTTATGTTGTGGTAATGAGAGATAAGTATGAAGCGTATAGACACTGTGAACGCAACGTCGTTGCGATGGACGCTTGGTCTTAGCATATAATGAATGGTATGGCTTTGACACTAAGAACGAGTAATGAACATTGGGTTCATATAATGGATAACGAAAGTATTAAATAGTATATGAATTATCAAGAAAGCCGTAACAAACGGTAATAAGATTAATGAAAGCCGAATGTGATTTGATAAAGAATGAATTCGAAGAGATGACATTTAGTTGTCAGAAAACTGTAAGGAATAAGAAATTGACTTAATCGAACATGATAGTTTAATAGTTCGTATAAGTTAAGAGAAGTTAGGTTGTGGTACAATCGTAACCTTTGATGGTTGACATATGGGAGCTGGGCTAAACAATTCCTTCAGAGAGCGAAGGAATATACAAAACTGGCAACCGATTTAACTCACTGTGATGGCAGTGTAGATGAGACGGGAACTTGTTTGTTGGTTGTTTGTGGGAAATCACTCAGAGTACCATATGGACTACTAGCGAGAGACAGGATGTGTCTTTGAGTCCTAGAAGTTATAAGAAGAAGATAAGAATATAAATCATCCAAGATGATGAACGTATGAGTAAGACATCTTCGTATGTTATAAAGCCATAAATTGGTAAAGGAAGTTAGTCGTGTAAACTTATATTGCAAGAACGTGTACCCTAAGAAGTAAAGCTAAATAACCAAGGCATAAGTTCAATAAATGACTAATTGGTGTTTATGTTTTCTCCTTATGTGTTATATAGGAATTGAAATGAGCGATTCAACGAGTATCTTCAGTAAATTTAGCGTAAGGCAAGTTTCCTAACTTCATTCATATTACATGAATGCTAGTTTCTTAAACTTCTCAGATGTTGTACTTGAGAAGTCTTGTCTATATGCATATGTGCGATGTATGTACAAGGTGGTAGTATGTATGAGGCCTTGTGCCACAATTTGAACAATTCGGTGTTTCTATGATATTAATTGTTCTGTGATTGAGCTATTCAATAAAAGTATGTTCTGTTTATACATAAACCGTTATTGTTAAGTCTGTGCTAATGATTCTAGCCAGACAGGAAGTGTATGAAAAAGGTAGAGGAATGAAAGTATTTCAAAGTGAAAATGACTAATGTTTTAAGATGATAGGGATCGAGACTATTCCTATTATTCAAGCTGCTTCATAACCTTTGTTCGGTTATAGAAGTTCTAAAGAAATGTTTTAATTCGAAGTTGTTTGTTCAATTGGCATTATGACTTCTTTGGGCAATTGAATGCTCACACTTGCTTTAAATGAAAAACAATTTTCAGCGAACAAGGTTAGAAGAACTTAAGGATCCCGTAAAGATCAAGCTGACGGTCTCCAGATGAATTGTCATTCAGAGTGCGAAGGTAGCGAGAAGACCAAGTGAAGACTTGTAAATTAGAAAGATGAATTGAACTCTAGAATAGTTTAATGATCTATTATGTATCCTTGGTGGCGGATAAAAGTCACTCTTGTAAGATGAAATGAATAATGTATTTATCATTAATTATAATGAAAAAGGTTATAAGGTTTCCAGAACCTGGAATTTAAGAGTGTATGTCGTTATATTTCAGTATATAATGATGTATGTTGGATGAATGATGTACTCGTGACGTACGAAATTGGTGTGAAGATAGACCGGATTTCAGGGCGTTACAAGTTGGTATCAGAGCTGATAGGTTATAAACCTTAGGTAGGAGTACCTAAGACTATAATCGTAAAGAGAAGGATAAGAAGATCACCAAGTGATCATAGTGACTCGTAATAATAGATGAGCTGTTAAACGATGAATGATTTATAGCGAACACTGTGAATGAAGGGTACTACGAAGTAGTACGGTAAGAAGAACTCAGATTGAGATGTGAATGATAGCATACAAATTAAAGAAAAATCGTATTAAGTAAAGAGAGATTTAGAAGTTGAAAATTTTCAATTGAGGACTCATATCAGCAGCTGAGTAGTATGATTCCTTGTATGGGCATGGAAATTATAGGTGGTTCTAGCACCACTTAGCTTCTTATGCGATATAGTTGTTAAGTTGAACAATTCTTTGTATGGGCAGAGAATTGTTCTTGGTGTAACAACCGCTTAGCTTCTTATATCGGTCAGAAGCTGAGTTGACCAATTTTCTGTATGGGCAGGGAATTGTGTTTGGTTCTACAATCACTTATCTTCTGGTAGTGATAATCATTGGGATTGGTCGCGCTATCAAGATGTATATGACGAGAAGGTGAATCTTTTCTCATGTATATACTTGATAGGTAGAGAACGATAAGGTAGGTGCGATTTCTTAAAACTCATACTTATGGTAAGTTCGTGACTTATATTAATATGGTATGTTTTCGAATGTCTCGTGAATAATGGACGCTATGGTCCATCTCGGATGTTCTTAAACTCATATTATTGTGGAAAGTTCCTGAACTCATAATGTGTGGTAAGTTGATGGACTGTACTAAGGTATAGGAATGTTTAGACTGAAAATGAGTTGTTTTTAGTAGGCTTAGTATTGAAGGTACTAGAGAAGATTAAGTATTATCGCAATAAGATAATCAAGGAAGAGAGAGAATAGGATATTCTAAGTCATCTAGCTATGCTAGATTTTGAACTTTATCGAACTCGTGCTGATATGTACATTTTGAAAAGGAAAGAATTGGTTCAACTTTTGGAACCAATGGATTTTAAAAGTGTTATTCTTGGTATGTCTATGCCAATTGCCTCGGCTAGACAGAAATTGATTTGAAATATCAAAATGAATTTTTATATCATCAGTGCATTTGATGCAAGGATGGTAAAAGGATGGAGTTATTAATGCAATTGAACCTGGTGTTGGATGTGATCTTAGGATCAACAACCCGCTATGCTATGATGTACAATGACGAAGTCACAAAATGACGAAGTCCTCAACGTACTGTGAAAAGTACGATATCATGACGTCATAAACCGTTTTGATGTATTGTGAAAAGAATTTAAAGAAGTAGTGGACGTCAATTGAGTTGACTAGACGAATGTTTCACGTTGATATCCAATTTATTGGTATGGTCTAAGCTACTTGATTCGGCTAGACAAATGGTATGTCATCGAGCTTTCTTTGAGAACTTGTGCCAAACCAAATTGTTTTGGTGCGGAATCTAATGATTTAGTCTGAGGAGAACATGGAATAGGTAGTTACTTTCTTTGTGATTGTAAACTGACCGTTAAAGAAGGGCTTACGGCAAAATGATGTTTAACCTAGTAAGAGTTCATGGTCGGTTTGACCCCTCAGCAAAAGTATGAAACGTTTTAAGAGGAAATTTTATATTCCTCATTATTCCTTTTACTTCATGATTCTTGATAGGTTATGGGGGTTAGGAATGAGGGAAAGATAAGAACTCCGTTGAAGTGAAGTTGAGAAGAAAGGTAGGCTAAAATTTCGAGGATGAAATTCTGTGAAGAATGGGTGAATGTGATGACCCGGGTAAGGGTGTGGTTTTAAGAAATTCTGAGGATGAAATTTTTATAAGGAGGGAAGAGTATAACAACCCGTAATTTTGGATTGTCCAGAATTTAGGTTTAAAGAATTAGTTATTAATAAAACCAATTTTTATTAATATGTGAAACCCTAGATTTTATGAATAAAGAATTAATTTTCTCGAAATAATTTTTTTATATTATGGTGTGAATTTGAGATAATGTTATAGTTGTGGGTAATATTTATAAATTTTGCAAAGTATGCAAGTTGTCATATTATATTCGATTGGTCGGGGAATATTCGTTTTAAGCGGGGAAATATTAAATGCGGCGACACAATCATTAGTAGACCCTATTAACGGAATTATTTTCGGATTGAGAAAACGACAAAAATATTTTATTGAAAATAACGGCGGAAGTTTTACCGTTGATACTGTTGAACTACTCGGTAGTAAAAGTACAGTAATACGCGTTGTTGCATAGTAGCACATGGTATTGATTATTGATATTTATGTGAGAAGTCACTCAATTTTGTTCAATTATTGCTACAATAGTTGCTGCATAGTATCTCACATTATTTGATTCAATTATTGTTGATTTAGAAGTTTTATTTTATTCGTATTATTAACGTAATAAAATAGAAACATCTTTTTATATAAAACAGAATACTTTTATAAAGTTATTCTATAAATAGAATATATTATATTCTATTGTGCATAGTGTTTTGCATAGTAAAATCTTTTTATAAAAAACAGAATACTTTATTAAAGTTATTCTATAAATAGAATATATTATATTTTATTATGCATAGTGTTTGCATAGTTCTTGCATAGTGTTTGCATAGTAAAAATCTTTTTATATAAAATAGAATATATTTTATTTTATTTAAAAGATTTTGCTTTAAATATGGATTGTCAGATTAAAGTAAATCAATCTGGACCGTTCATGGATTAGTTACTATACATTCCATTTTCCTATAAATAGAAGCTCATTCCTTCATTATTTTCTTACGAATTCACTGAACTCTATAGAGAGAAACTATAGAGAGAGACTATAGAGAGAGAGAGAAGAAAAGTTTTCTGCTACTTCACTACTCTTATATCAAGTATTATTTTACGGTAAGGGATATTATTCTTTTGTATTCAAGAAGAGAACTTACATTATTCCATTTCTTTATTGTTTCGGTTGGAATAACTTTGATATCTGAGGCTACCCTATACTTGGTGACATTCTTCTATTATTCATCTTTATTATTCTATCGGAATATCACATGCATCTGTATCTGTAGGACTGGTTCCATTTTTTATTATTAAAATCTTTATTATTCTGTCGAAATATCTTATACGTGCTATACATGGACACGGTTCCATAATTTATTATTTAGCATTTATTATTACATTGGAACATCACGCGATTGTGAATTTCACCTGACCTGGTTCCGTTATTATTATTCTGTTGGAATAACCTGTCTATGCGAAGTAAAGCATGCATGGTGATATCTTTTGTTATTCCATTCGGTATTATACTCAGTTGATTAAAATTTTAACTTCTATACTCCATGAAATTAGTGGAATATCTTTGATATTTGTACTTCATCTAGTATCTTTCCGTGGAAATAATCTTCTGAGCATTCTTGAATATTACTCTACAAAGCAGTATCATGTTGACAATTTGGACGTTATTGGTTCCTGGACAAATTAATTCTTGAACTTGTTTTATTGAATTCTTATATCATTGTCATCATCCTCATGTTTATATTATGTTGAAAGTCATCTATAGCCTGTAGTGCATAGATGGACTTGGTATGATTATGACCAGGGATTATTCGGTATAATCATGACCGTAATGTTACAAATGATATGGAAAAAGTTCTCATTAGCCCGTAGTGCATTGATGGACAGTTTTTGGTATGATTATGGCTATGGATTCTCTTCATCCAAGGGTGCAAAGATGAATTGTTTTATGGCATGATCAGGACCGTTGATGAAAACACGATTATCTTTGGCCCGTAGAGCATGGATAATTTGTGGTCGTGATACTAAAGAATGTCTTTGGCCTGTAGTGCAGGGATGATTTAATGATGTGGATTATTTATTGAGCTGAGTCTCAGCGATAAAAGTGATGAAAAACTTTTTAAATCATAAAAGATAGTAGATTCTATTCTCTTGACTCTTTTAATGGATTGCTTGTTCATTGCAGATTAAACTTGATGTCTATTGTATTTTATCAGTTTAACATTCTTGGAGGCTAATGATAATTTATTCTGCATTATCTTAGTCATAATATTTCTTACTGGGCTATTTGAGCTCACCCTTTCTTTCACTGTTCTCTTCAGGAAATGAGAATATAGTTGGGATTTAGTCTGGGGAGCGGAGTGATGGTCCAGGAGGATAGCATTAGTAGTCCTCACTATTTTGTGAAATAGTGTGATAATAATTGTAATGAGGACTCCTTTTGAGTTTGTATAATCTCTAGTAGACAATAATTGTATTCAAACTCACAGTTTATGTTATGTCGTATTGTACACGACAGTTGTATTAGTAAGTTGTATTTGAATTCTGTACCATGTATCTGGCGACCCAAGATGGGTGATGTATAACTAATTTTGGGGGCGTCACATAATACTATTATGTGCTATGTGTTTGTTAATCGTTGTATAACCTAGGATGATTATAATTCGGGAGTATTCTGGCTAAGAGCTAGATTGAGCGAATAAGAATTTTCAAGACGAACATAAGATTTTTCCGGGAACAAAATATTTTTCAGGGAAAAAGACGAAATAGGCACTATTCATCCGTTTCTGCTCGGAGATTTATTTTGAAATTCCGAGAAGTTATTGATTACGTATAATCTTGAGGCATGATGGAACATTCAATAATATTTCAGTTATGGCAAAAACAAAGTTTTCGCCTACGGACTCAAAACCTAAGGGTTAGGAAAAATGAGTTCCGAGAATGTAATGAGTACGTATAATAACTAAGATTATTATGCGTGAGAAATACGAGTATGATACGAGTTATTATACGAGTATAGAAAGAAGAATAGTACGACGTATAATACGAATATCGTACGAGTTAAATACGAAGAGATTACGAGAATAGAATGCGTAGAATACGATTAGTCTTAACAAACTTTGAGTTCATGGACTTTGTAGAATCTAATTGGACTTGGATTATGTCAAGCCCAATGCTTTGTGAAATCAAGCCCAAGTTAGGCCCAATAAGAATTAGGGTTAAGGCCCAAACTAAGAAAATAAACCAGGGATCGAACCGATGGGTAAACGGATGGGTAAGAACCATGGGGCAACCCATGGGGTGACCCATGGGCATGTGGGGTGGCTACTTGGCCACCAACTAAGGGTGGTGGCCAAGTAAACTTGGTGGCTAAGTTGTGGGAGGAGGTGGGAATAGTAAGGAGGTGGGGGCGAAATTACTAAAATGCCCTTAGCTTTGAAAATCTATAA
The DNA here is from genome assembly GCA_020205615.1 of Panax quinquefolius. Lineage (NCBI taxonomy): Eukaryota > Viridiplantae > Streptophyta > Magnoliopsida > Apiales > Araliaceae > Panax > Panax quinquefolius. The sequence continues at coordinate 34,126,560 of CM035174.1, read as the reverse complement.
ATAGTAAGCTTATTTCATTTGTTTTGAGATTTTGAAAATCCCACACTGAGAGAGAGAGAGAGAGAGCTCTGATGAATAGGAGAAGAAAGTGCGTGAGCATGAATGCTCGGATCAAAAGTGATCGTGAAATAGAAAAGTTTGCAAATCGCCGGCTTTGTCTAACGGGAGAAAAATAAGAAGAAGAGGTAATCTAAAACCTAGCTTCTAATAGATTTTTCTTTAGGTTTTCTATGTTAAAACATAACTTAATGAAGATAAGAAGTAGATAAGGTTAGAGATGATTTCATATGGTTGAAATCATAACAAAATGAAGAAATAAGAATTTAAAGTTTAGTAAATAAATTTCTTAAGGAAGTATAAGATTTGTAGCGAATTTGAACGATCCGAGTGGATTATATGAATAAGTAGGTTAATTGAGTATGGAATAATGTTCTATAACATCAAATTCCAATAAAAAGTAGAATCGTAATCCAAAATATAGATTAAAATGAAGAACGAACGAAGAACACGCGAAGAGCACGAAGAACGTTGTTGATGGACAAATTTAAAACCATCGTAGGATAATTGTTGTTGATGGACAAGTTTAAAACCATTGTGTATAAGTTAGTTGCTTCTTGCTTGGTTAGGATCGGTAGAAACGTTCATGAAGAACGGATTAAAACTTAGCTATAACGAAGTTATGGCGAAATTTCGTAAAAGACGAACGAGAATTAGAAAGTTAGTAAATGAACCCGAACGTGTAGGGTTTCATAAGAAAGTAAGAGGACATAGAAAACATGAGTCATGGACTCAAGAACGAATGAGTTTTGAGTTCGGATGATCGAATTACAGACGAACAAACGAAAATCGTTAAAAGCGTAAAAAATGAATAAAGGGTGAAGATCAAGCCAATCTAATGGCACGTTAACGGATTCAGATGAAGTTCTGTCCGAGGGGTATTGAAGTATGTAAGATAAGGAAGAGAATGGATTTAGAACGACCTCATTCCTAGCTATAACGAAGGAGTTATGAGAGCGTGAAGTGAGTGTCTCAAAGAATTTATTTATCACTTAGAAAAATTTTTAGGGTTTTGTCTCGTGGCATGCAGTGGCCTGAATAAGATCAGGAAGGAAAGTGGCATAATGTATAAGCTCGACCATAATCTTTCGGAGAGTGGCGCATGTGATGCGAGAGATAACAAAGGACTTGGTGCCGCAGCGCATGCCCGGGAAGAGAGGAGAGAGAAGTAGGTGTACTGCAGCAACATGAGAGAAAAGGAAGAAGGCACCCTTGATGCGTTTGCAAGCAGGTGGCAAAGTGCTTAAATGAGATTTTATTGCTCAAGTACTGGGGGATGTGCAAGAAAGAAATAGGAACATGTAGATCACGCAACATAACACTTATGCAAGTGAGTTAAACATTTACTAAAGGTTGAACATAAAGATTAAGCGAGATTAAAAGATAAAGAATATAAACGCGGGTTACGTAACCGATATCCGGGGACCGTAGTCACGATGAGCGAATGCGAGGGATTGCTATGGTTGTGATTCCTTAGACGTTGAGCGACGAAGATAATGAATAACATTCTATTGTTATGTTGTGGTAAAGAGAGATAAGTGTGAAGCGTATAGACATTGTGAACTCAACGTCGTTGCGATGGACGCTTGGTCTTAGCATATAATGTTTGGTATGGCTTTGACACTAAGAACGAGTAATGAACTTGGGGTTCATATAATGGATAACGAAAGTATTAAATAGTATATGAATTATCAAGAAAGCTGTAACAAACGGTGATAAGATTAATGAAAGTCGAATGTGATTCGATAAAGAATGAATCCGGAGGGATGACATTTAGTTGTCAGAAAACCGTAAGGAATAAGAGATTGACTTAATCGAACATTATAGTTTAATAGTTCGTATAAGTTAACAGAACTTAGGTTGTGATACAATCGTAACCTTTGATGGTTGACATATGGGAGTTGGGCTAAACAATTCCTTCAGAGAGCGAAGGTATATACAAAACTGGCAACCGATCTAACTCACTGTGATGGCAGTGTAGATGAGACGGGAACTTGTTTGTTAGTTGTTTGTGGGAAATCACTCAGAGTAGCATATGGACTACTAGCAAAGACGCGATGTGTGCTGAGTCCTAGAGAAGTTATAAGAAGAAGATAACAATATAAATCATCCAAGATGATGAACGTATGAGTAAGACATCTCCGTATGTCATAAAGCTGTAAATTGGTAAAGGAAGTTAGTCGCGTAAACTTATATTGCAAGAACGCAAACCCTAAGAAGTAAAGCTAAGTAAACTAATGCGTAAGTTCAATAAATGACTAATTGGTTTTTATGTTTTCTCCTTATGTGTTATATAGGAATTGAAATGAGCAGTTCAGCGTATGCTGTAGCTGGGCGTAAGGCAAGTTTCCTAACTTCATTTATATTACATGAATGCTAGTTTCTTAAACTTTTCAGATGTTGTACTTGAGAAGTCTTGTCTATGTGCATATGTGCGATGTATGTACAAGGTGGTAGTATGTATGAGGCCTTATGCCACAATTTAAACACTTCGGTCTTTCTACGATATGAATTGTCCTGTGATTGAGCTGTTCAATACAAGTATGTTCTGTTTATACATGAACCGTTATTGTTAAGTCTGTGCTAATAATTCTAGCCAGACAGGATGTGTATGAAAAAGGTAGAGGAATGAAAGTATTTCAAAGTGAAAATGACTAATGTTTTAAGATGATAGGGATCGAGACAATTCCTATTATTAAAGCTGCTTCATAACCTTTGTTCGGTTATAGAAGTTCTAAAGAAATGTTTTAATTCTGAAGTTGTTTGTTCAACTGTTATGACTTGTTGGGCAATTGAATGCTCACACTTGCTTTAAATGAAAAACAATTTTCAGCGAACATGGTTAGAAGAACTTAAGGATCCCGTAAAGATCAAGCTGACGGTCTTCAGATGAATTGTCATTCAGAGTGTGAAGGTAGCGAGAAGATAAAGTGAAGACTTGTAAATTAGAAAGATGAATTGAACTCTAGAATAGTTTAATGATCTATTATGTATCCTTGGTGGCGGATAAAAGTCACTCTTGTAAGATGAAATGAATAATGTATTTAACATTAATTGTAATGAAAAAGGTTATAAGGTTTCCAGAACCTGGGATTTAAGAGTGTATGTCGTTATATTTCAGTATATAATGATGTATGTTGGATGAATGATGTACTCGTGACGTACGAAATCTGGGTGTGAAGATAGACCGGATTTCGTATGCGTTAAGTTGGTATCGAGAAATGATAGGTTATAAACCTTAGGTAGGAGTACCTAAGACTATAATCGTAAAGAGAAGGATAAGAAGATCACCAAGTGATCATAGTGACTCTAATAATAGATGAGCTGTTAAACGATGAATGATTTATAGCGAACACTGTGAATGAAGGGTACTACGAAGTAGTACGGTAAGAAGAACTCAGATTGAGATGTGAATGATAGCATACAAATTAAAGAAAAATTGTATTAAGTAAAGAGAGATTTAGAAGTTGAAAAATTTCAATTGAGGACTCATATCAGCAGCTGAGTAGTATGATTCCTTGTATGGGCGGGGAAATTGTATGTGGTTTTAGAACCACTTAGCTTCTTATATGATATAGTTGTTAAGTTGAACAATTCTTTGTATGGGCGGAGAATAGTTCTTGGTGTAACAACCGCTTAGCTTCTTATATCGTTCAGAAGCTGAGTTGACCAATTTTCTGTATGGGCAGGGAATTGTGTTTGGTTCTACAATCACTTAGCTTCTGGTAGTGATAATCATTGGGATTGGTCGCGCTATCAACATGTATATGACGAGAAGGTGAATCTTTTCTCATATATATACTTGATAGGTAGAGAACGATAAGGTAGGTGCGAGTTCTTGAAACTCATACTTATGGTAAGTTCATGACTCATAATAATATGGTATGTTTTCGAATGTCTCAGTGAATGGACGTTTATGGTCTGTCTGGATGTTCTTAAACTCATATTATTGTGGAAAGTTCTTGAACTCATAATGTGTGGTAAGTTGATGGACTGTACTAAGGTATAGGAATGTTTAGACTAAAAATGAGTTGTTTTCAGTAGGCTTAGTATTGAAGGTACTAGAGAAGATTAAGTATTATCGCAGTAAGACAATGAAGGAAGAGGGTGAATAAGATATTCTAAGTCATCTAGCTGTGCTAGATTTTGAACTTTATCGAACTCGTGCTGATATGTACATTTTGAAAAGGAAAAAATTGGTTCAACTTTTGGAACCAATGGATTTTAAAAGAGCTATTCTTGGTATGTCTATGCTAATTGCTTCGGCTAGACAGAAATTGATTTGAAATATCAAAATGAATTTTTATATCATCAGTGCATTTGATGCAAGGATGGTAAAAAGATGGAGTTATTAATGCAATTGAACCTGGTGTTGGGTGTGATCTTAGGATCAACAACCCGCTATGGTATGATGTACAATGACGAAGTCACAAAATGACGTAGTCCTCAACGTACTGTGAAAAGTACGGTATCATGACGTCATAAACCGTTTTGATGTATTGCGAAAAGAATTTAAAGAAGTAGTCGACGTCAATTGAGTTGACTAGACGAATGTTTCACGTTGATATCCAATTTATTGGTATGGTCTAAGCTACTTGATTCGGCTAGACAAATGGTATGTCATCGAGCTTTCTTTGAGAATTGTGCCAAACCAAATTATTTTGGTGTGGAATCTAATGATTTAGTCTGAGGAGAACATGGAAGAGGTAGTTACTTTCTTTGTGATTGTAAACTGACCGTTAAAGAAGGGCTTACGGCAAAATGTTGTTTAACCTAGTAAGAGTTCATGGTCGGTTTGACCCCTCAGCAAAAGTATGAAATGTTTTAAGAGAAAATTTTATATTCCTTGTTATTCCTTCTACTTCATGATTCTTGATAGGTTATGGGGGTTAGGAATGAGGGAAGCATAAGAACTCCATTGAAGTGAAGTTGAGAAGAAAGGTAGACTAAAATTTTGAGGACGAAATTCTGTGAAGAAGGGGTGAATGTGATGACCCGGGTAAGGGTGTGGTTTTAAGAAATTTCGAGGACGGAATTTTTATAAGGAGGGAAGAGTATAACAACCTGGAATTTTAGATTGTCTAGAATTTAGGTTTAAAGAATTAGTTAATAATAAAACTAATTTTTATTAATACTATTATGTGCTATGTGTTTGTTAATCGTTCTATAACCTAGGATGATTATAAGTCGAGAGTATTCTGGTTAAAAGCTAAATTGAGCGAATAAGAATTTTCAAGACCAAAATAAGATTTTTCCGGGGACAAAATATTTTTTGGTGAAAAAGATGAAATAGGCACTATTCATCCGTTTCTGCTCGGAGATTTATTTTGAAATTCCGAGAAGTTATTGATTACGTATAATCTTGAGACATGATGGAATATTCAATAATATTTCAGTTATGGCAAAACCAAAGTTTTTGCCTACGGACTCAAAATCTAAGGGTTAGGAAAAGTGTGTTCCAAGAATGTAATAAGTACGTATAATAACTAGGGTTATTATGCGTGAGAAATAGGAGTATGATACGAGTTATTATACGAGTATAGAAAGAAGAATCGTACGACGTATAATACGAATATCGTACGAGTTAAATATGAAGCGATTACTAGAATACGAGAATAGAATGCATAGAATACGATTAGTCTTAACTGACTTTGAGTTCATGGACTTTGTAGAATCTAATTGGACTTGGATTATGTCAAGCCCAATGCTTTATGAAATCAAGCCCAAGTTAGGCCCAATAAGAATTAGGGTTAAGGCCCAAACTAAGAAAATAAACCGCAGATCGAACCGATGGATAAACGGATGGGTAAGAACCATGGGGTGACCCATGGACATGTGGGGCGGCTACTTTGCCACCAAGTAAGGGTGGTGGCCAAGTAAACTTGGTGGATAAGTTGTGGGAGGAGGTGGGAATAGTAAGGAGGTGGGGGCAAAATTACTAAAATGCCCTTAGCTTTGAAAATCTATAAATAGTAAGCTTATTTCATTTGTTTTGAGATTTTGAAAATCCCACACTTGAGAGAGAGAGAGAGCTCGGATGAAGAGGTGAAGGAAGTGTGTGAGCATTAATGCTCGGATCAAAAGTGATCGTGAAATAGAAAAGTTTGCAAATCGCCGGCTTTGTCTAGCGGGAGAAAAATAAGAAGAAGAGGTAATCTAAAACCTAGCTTCTAATAGATTTTTCTTTAAGTTTTCTATGTTAAAACATAACTTAATGAAGATAAGAAGTAGATAAGGTTAGAGATGATTTCATATGGTTGAAATCATAAGAAAATGAAGAAATAAGAATTTAAAGTTTAGTAAATAAATTTCTTAAGGAAGTATAAGATTTGTAGCGAATTTGAACGATCCGAGTGGATTATATGAATAAGTAGGTTAAATGAGTATGGAATAATGTTCTATAACATCAAATTCCAATAAAAAGTAGAATCGTAATCCAAAATATCGATTCAAATGAAGAACGAACGAAGAACACGAAGAACACGCGAAGAACACGAAGAACGTTGTTGATGGACAAATTTAAAACCATCGTAGGATAATTGTTGTTGATGGACAAGTTTAAAACCATCGTGTATAAGTTAGTTGCTTCTTTCTTGGTTTGGATCGGTAGAAACGTTCATGAAGAACAGATTAAAACTTAGCTATAACGAAGTTATGGCGAAATTTCGTAAAAGACAAACGAGAATTAGAAAGTTAGTAAATGAACCCGAACGTGTAGGGTTTCATAAGAAAGTAAGAGGAAATAGAAAACATGAGTTATGGACTCAAGAATGAACGAGTTCCAAGTTCGGATGATCGAATTACGGACGAACAAATGAAAATTGTTAAAAGCGTAAAAAATGAATAAAAGGTGAGGATCAAGCCAATATAATGGCAAGTTAACGAATTTAGAACGAAGTTATGTCTAAGGGGTATTGAAGTACGTAAGATAAGGAAGAGAATGGCTTTGGAACGACCTCGTTCCGAGTTATAACGAAGGAGTTATGAGATCGGGAAGTGAGCGTCTCAAAGAATTTATTTAACACTTAGAAAATTTCTAGGGTTTTGTCTCGGCGCCGCAACGCCGGATAGACTGTGGTAAGTGGCGCCGCAGTGCGAGCTCGACCATAATCTTCTGGAGAGTGGCGCCACAGCGTGAGAGATAACAAAGGACTTGGTGCCTCAAAACTTGACCGAAGTGAGAGAGAGAAGTAGGTCGCGCCAGCAACGCCGAGAGAAAAGGAAAGGCACCTGCAGCCAAGAACGCCGGCAGCAGGCAATGCCCAGAAATGAGATTTTATTGCTCAAGTACTGGGGGATGTGCAAGAAAGAAATAGGAACATGTAGATCACGTAACATAATTCTTATGCAAGTGACTTAAACCTTTAGTAAAGGTTGAACAGAAAGATTAAGCGAGATTAAAAGATAAAGAATATAAACGCGGGTTACGTAACCGATATCCGGGGATCGTAGTCGCGATGTGCGAATGCGAGGGATTGCTATAGTTGTGATTCCTTAGATGTTGAGCGACGAAGATAATGAATAACATTCCGATGTCATGTTGTGGTAATGAGAGATAAGTGTGAAGCGTATAGACGTTGTGAACGCAACATCGTTGTGAAGGACGCTTGGTCTTAGCATACAATGATTGGTATGGCTTTGACACTAAGAACAAGTAATGAACATGGGGTTCATATAATGAATAACGAAGGTATTAAATAGTATATGAATTATCAAGAAAGCCGTAACAAACTGTAATAAGATTAATGAAAGCCGAATGTGATTCGATAAAGAATGAATCCGGAGGGATGACATTTAGTTGTCAGAAAACCGTAAGGAATAAGAAATTGACTTAATCGAACATTATAGTTTAATAGTTCGTATAAGTTAAGAGAAGTTAGGTTGTGGTACAATCGTAACCTTTGATGGTTGACATATAGGAGCTGGGCTAAATAATTCCTTCAGAGAGCGAAGGTATATACAAAATTGGCAACTGATCTAACTCACTGTGATGGCAGTGTAGATGAGATGGGAACTTGTTTGTTGGTTGTTTGTGGGAAACCACTCAGAGTACCATATGGACTACTATCAGAGACGCGATGTGTGCTGAGTCCTAGAGAAGTTATAAGAAGAAGATAAGAATATAAATCATCCAAGATGATGAACGTATGAGTAAGACATCTTCATATGTCATAAAGCCATAAATTGGTAAAGGAAGTTAGTCGCGTAAACTTATATTGCAAGAACGTGAACCCTAAGAAGTAAAGCTAAATAACCAATGCATAAGTTCAATAAATGACTAATTGGTGTTTATGTTTTCTCCTTATGTGTTATATAGGAATTGAAATGAGCAGATTCAAATAGATGTCAGAAATTAGGCGTAAAAGGCAAGTTTCCTAACTTCATTCATATTACATGAATGCTAGTTTTTTAAACTTCTCAGATGTTGTACCTGAGAAGTCTTGTCTATATGCATATGTGCGATGTATGTACAAGGTGGTAGTATGTATGAGGCCTTGTGCCACAATTTGAACACTTCGGTGTTTCTATGATATGAATTGTTCTGTGATTGAGATGTTCAATATAAGTATGTTCTGTTTATACATGAACCGTTATTGTTAAGTCTGTGCAAATGATTCTAGCCTGACAGGATGTGTATAAAAAAAGGTAAAGGAATGAAAGTATTTCAAAGTAAAAATGACTAATGTTTTAAGATGATAGGGATCGAGACTATTCCTATTATTCAAGTTGCTTCATAACCTTTGTTCGACTATAGAAGTTCTAAAGAAATGTTTTAATTTTGAATTTTTTTGTTCAAATTTTATGACTTGCTGGGCAATTGAATGCTCACACTTGCTTTAAATAAAAAACAATTTTCAGCGAACAAGGTTAGAAGAACTTAAGGATCCTGTAAAGATCAAGCTGACGGTCTCCAGATGAAATATCATTTAGAGTGTGAAGGTAGCGAGAAGATCAAGTGAAGACTTGTAAATTAGAAAGATGAATTGAACTCTAGAATAGTTTAGTGATCTATTATGTATCCTTGGTGGCGGATAAAAGTCACTCTTGTAAGATGAAATGAATAATGTATTTATCATTAATTGTAATGAAAAAGGTTATAAGGTTTCCAGAACCTGGGATTTAAGAGTGTATGTCATTATATTTCAGTATATAATGATGTATGTTGGATGAATGATTTACTCGTGACGTACGGAATCCGGGTGTGAAGATAGATCGGATTTTGGGGTGTTACATCACCTCTGGCACAGTCTCCTCCTGATCTACTGAATGACTCCCTGACTATCTCCAGGCATCCTACAATAAAACAAGGACACAACATCAATACTACAATAAAATATATTCATTGGTAATGAAATGATATTTTATTAAGTACAATATATACTAGATGAATTACCATAATTCATCTCCTAGCATACTCTATATGAGTTTTCTTCTAAGGTTATAACCTAGGTTTCGCATTCCTGTTGTTTATAACCTTTAGCTTTGATACCAACCTGTGACACCCCCAAATCTGGGTTTTCTAACCTCAAATTCAGTGTTCACGATACTCAACAACAAACATACTTTCTAACTAATGCGGAAGAATAAACATACATTGTTTATTATAATAGTAATAAAGTCTTACAATCATAGTCCCAAGGTTCTTTAGCCTTAACTTAAAACTTACTCTTAATATTATAAAGAGTTTACATAACCAAATAGTATTTAAAATAAACTAGTACATAAGCCTTCTCAAACATCTACTCTTGAACCTTCCCTTTTCCTTTGTCCCCTTTAGACGTTTATGTCTTAGTTGAAATAAATGTCATGATATAGCAAGGGTAAGCAACTAATTTGCTTAGCAAGTTTATACACAAGGGAGATATATCATGATTAGAAAGAATTTTCGCTTTCAATGTTCAACAACAATATAAAATTTTGAAGGAACATGAACTAATAGTCAGCAGTTGAATATTCGAATAATTGAATTACAGGTACTGAGTAGTTTGAAATAACTATGAACATTTGCTAAGGTTCTCAGCATTTAAACTGGACCTTTTAATAAGTTTTGATAATCAAGGGGATCAACCTTTCATACCCTGTGATTTATGCATAAACACTTAATAATCCAGCATTGATATCATGCTTTAATCAAATTCATCATTTTCTTAGCCAAGAGTTCTTACCGTATCAATTTAATAAGAACAACTTTTAAAATACGTTTAATTTAACAAATTAAGACATTCTTGATCTAGTTGATACAATTAGCATAGATCTATCTCATAAACAGTTCGTAAATGAAATAACTTTAATTTAATTCAAAGTTCAATAATAATAGAACATGAATTCAATTGCACAAGGTGAGAATCTCAATAATCAGTATAGATGTGAATAATCAACAATAATTATTCACTAACATGCTTCGAAAATAATAGTTCGAGTTTGAGTTAGGGAACTTGCCTCGTTTATAGGCTACTGCTACGCAATTAAATTTTATCCGCTAGGCAGTTTAATTATCTTCTTTTGAGGGACTTATAGTTAATCTTTCAATTAGCCATAGCATAACATTACATTATGTAATCACATAGATATTACATATTACATTTAGTTCTTAGAAATATTATCATACCTCAATAATATTACTATTAAATAACAACTACTTTTAATTCACTTATTATTATTAATCTTGATAATATTTAATTCACCTCTTAGTATTATTAGTCCACTAATAATACTTTTATTCACATACTAATATTATTAACATCTTAATAATATTTTAATACTTTATTAATATTATTAATCCTCTTAATAATATTCTAATCATGTATTAATATTATTACTTTAATAATACCTTACTTATTCTTTAGTATTATTAATCAATTAATAACACTTTATTCATTTACTAATATTATTAACCTTTTACTAATATTTTATTTATTTACTAATATTATTAATTATTTAATAGTATCTTATTCCTTTACTAAAGTTATTACATTTCAAATAACATTTTATTTAATTTTGAATATTAATATTTAATTAATAATATTTTAAATCATCAAATAATACTTTAATTTAATTATATTGATCTTTTAATAATATTTTAATCTAATATTATTAATTATATTAATAATATTTTAATATAATATTATTAGTCATTTAATAATATTTTAATTTTTATAAAGGTTTTAATCTAATATTATTAGTCATCTAATAATATTTTAAATAAATTTTAATTTCAATATTCTTACTTATTTAAAAATATCGATTCTAATATTATTAATATTATAATAACATTTTAATAATTTATTAGGCCAATAAACAATTTATTCTAATTGTTCATCCTTTATTAAACCACTTATTTAATACCCATAAAAGGTCATAAATAATATATCTTATTGTAAATTACCAAAATACCTCAAATAGTTAGAATATTATATATTAGGAGTATTCAAGCATTAAAATCACATTTTCCTCATTTATGACATCATTTAACTATTTATTTTCTTTTATTCATAAATTCATTATTTTTAGGAAAAACACTAAAATGATTCCAAAAATTCTTCTTTTCTGTATTTGGATAGTGTATGATCCAACAATGATTCACAAATTTCCTGAAATTTTAGAAATTGATTTACTATATTTAAAGTACTCAAAACCTCCGAATCTTGTTACATTTTTCATAAATCGAGTTTTGCTCAGAAAATTCTAAAACTTTCTGGGTACACTCTCATAACATATATACACATACTATATAAATTTCATATTTTTCCAAGGTATACACAGTGAGGAATCAAGGTAAGAATATTTAGGAGTCCTTCACGGTAAAAGTAATTACACACAAACCACACATCGAAATGTGTCCATTATTTTTCCTACATGTAGATAACTTCTTAAGACACCTCTGTGATTTTTCCCAGATTTTTAAAAGATTCAGATTGGCCGAAATAGCCTTAGGAAAAACAGGATCAGTAGCCTTTTAGTGTTTTAAACCTTTTAAATTCTATATCTGGACTGTTTTGAGAAAGCAGCCCCCAAGACTTCAAAAATTGTTAGATTTGTGTTCTACCACTTGGGTTTACTAGCTAACTCATGTACCTAGCACCCCCTTCGATGGATCATAAATCCAAGTTTTAAAATTTGAGTTACACAAGATTTAATGGAAGGAAAACTAGAGTTTCACCCCTAGGAGAACATATGCTCATTTTCTCCCTCTAAACCTTTGATCTAACACTCAAGATACTTAGTTCCATACATGATGATTTATAGAACTAGGGTATCTTGGGTATTAGTTCATAACCCCATCAAATCTTGTTATAACACCAAAGAAAAGAAGAATATGAAGATTTAGGTTATACCATGTTCTAGTTGTAACCTTCCTTGATCTACCAAAGTAAGATATGAACTTAAGGTGCATAATCAAGCCAGCACACTCCTCTCTTTCTCCTCAAAAAAATTGAACCCTTCTCTCTCTTTTCTCTCTTTGTATTTTTCTAGCTTGGGAGAAAAATAGAAGAAGAAGAATAGGAGAAATGAAGTGAAATGCGGTGACTTAAAAAATGTATCTTGCAATATAGTTAGATACAACTAGGATCATAAATAATATCCCACATATATTTGTTGTCTTTTGGATAAAAGGATTTGTCTTATCTCTTCTAATTAAGCCTAATCATGTCATTAAATGTGCTAAGTAGATTTTCTACCAATGGGAGATGGACACACTTGTACTTGATGTAAGAGTTACTAATTAAGGAACTTGATTAGTACAATTTTGTTGCCTTAAAAGGCCTAAAAGGGTCAATCACTCTTGCCCAGTATCCCCTCCATTTTGTTTTTATTTTAATGCATAAATTTGATTAATCAAAAGTCTAAAATACCCTTAATCAAGTGGGCTAAGTATTGGTTTGTATTTTATTTCTTTTAGGTTTCTCATTTAATTGTTTTGGGCTATATACTAAACATATTTTAACAATTTTAATATATATTATCCTAATTGTTTATTTAGGATTTCTATTTCCAATCTTATGGAATTTAACTACTTACAAATATCTCTTTAACTTGTAACCTAATTAGGTTTAAAATTATTAATCACTTACTGATAATAAAATTATCCACTTAAGTTAGTATAAATATTAAATACTAACTATTCATTATTACCATAACCCTTAGGTTATTTAATTATCTCACCTAATGTATAATTAGGTTATGAAGCTATTCTTTTTAATAAAATCTATATATATATATATATATATATATATATATATATATATCATGTCGACGTCGGGATTTTTATTTGTCCATTTTCTGTTCTTGTCTTTTGGTGTTCTCATGTTAGGTGAGATTTGTTTGAAAAAACAAGTTGTGAAAAGGTCCGCCATGTATATGTCTACGATTGGACTGTAAGAGTCGCCAGTTGGTATTTTTAAATGGTTGCACCAACTCAACCGAGAAAAGGTTTGTACATTGACCTAGTGATGTGACACTATGTAACTGGTTTGTGAAACCGAGATTCGTGTTACCACGGTGACCACCACTTTTCAATTAAACTATTATATGAATGCGTGTGTGTGTGTGTGGGTCAATGTGAAATTTATCTGGAAGTAGTGTTATGCCTCGTTTGCACCTATATACAAAGGGTTTGAATTTTTTATAAAAGTTCAGTTTTAACAAGATATAGCAATGACGTTTTATAAAAAGAGGTTTTTCAAACCCTTGTGCTCAATAGTAATTGAGGCCTTTGATAATTCCATTTTTATTAAATGTTCAGCTTGGTTGCTTTTATTTTCGAGATGTGAGGCATCCTCGAGAAAATAAAATATATAGCAGTGCCGAACTCCTTATGGGCATGAGAGCCATCTAAGGAAATTCAAACCCCGTGAATAATTTATAAGCCTTGTACAGCTGAAAATGTCCATCACGGGAACCAAATCAAAATTCAGGAGACTGAATCTGTGATAACATGATTCCTAGGCTCACATGTTGTAAAAATTTGTATGAAAGCTGTAAACAGTTATATATATATATAAAAGCTGTATATATATATATATATAGACAATCAACCACCACGAAGCACCTCCATGGGGGATATCAAATGTAAATAAAGCAGTAAAAACCAATCAACCACCACAAAGTAAACTCTAAGCGGGACTAAATATAAAAAAAACAGTAAAAGGCCACGAAGTGAACTCCAGGCCTGACAGAAATGTAAATATATATGTATATATATGTATATATATATTTGTGTGTGTATATATATATATAAGCAATAAACGCTCCAGATGCAAATCCAGGCTCATCGAACAGAGTTAACAACAGTTTATATATAAGCATATATATAAAAGCAATAAACGCTCCGGATGTAAATCCAGACTCAATCGAGGCATAACTTGATAATATATATATATATATATATATATACAAAAGAAATAAAAAGTCGCGGACCAAAGTCTGGGCACACGACTCTCAACGTGGATAATAGTGTGTGCAAGATGTGTAGAAAAAGGCTTTAAACGATGTAAGAAGGCTTACAGTTGACTACCAAAGAAGACTTCAATAGCTTTAAATGGATGAACACTCGACACCTGCTGGTAAAAAAAGTAGCCAAATATAAGCTCACAAGTGTTTGAAATGAGAAAGCACTCAATTTATAGTGTGTACAAAGCAAATTGGACAGGGCTTCCTCGCCTTTTCTTCTTTCAAAATGGCTGCCCTAAGCCCTTTATTTATAGAGGGAGGAGCCGCAGTGTACCGCGACGACCAAGAAATGCATCTCGCATTTGCCCGGGGTGCCCCGCCTCGCATGGGGTCCTAATCTCAAGCACGCACGCTGCGTGCAACGTGTTATCTGCTTGAACTTTAAGAACATAAATTCGAGCATCCGATCGAGGTGTATAAAACCTTTTATGGCATGCTATTGTCAAGAGCTACACAATGACATGGGGTAAGAGGTTGTACGAAGTTGAAAAGATGGGACCATGCCCAGGTCTTCAAGCTTCAAATTCTATCTGGTGTGTTATCTTGTGTAGTTATCACTCGGGATTAAAGCTATTGGTTTTTGTAGGACACTTCTGTGTAGCATATAGGTTAAAATGTTGATACGACGTGAATGTGGGATCGAGGTGGCAAAATGATGATTTTGCCCCTCACCGGGGTTATATCCGGTTCTGGCCTGATTTAGTAGTCGTTGCTCAGGGTTATCTCCGAGATTGGGCTACTGTAAGTGCTAAATGCTTGACCTCCAAGGGTTATCTCTAGGTTTAGAACTAAGTGCCTCGGGGCTATCACTAAGGTTGAAGCTGATCGCAGGGGTTTGAAATAAGTATTTCTGGGGTTATCTCCGGAACTGCAACTGCATGCCTCGAGGTTGTCTCTGAGCTTTGAACTGTATCTCCCAGGTTTGTCTCTGGGATTAGACCTGAAGATCTCGGGGTTGTCTTCGAGATGGAACTGAGAATTCCGGGGTTGTCTCTGGAACTGCATTCCTCGGGGTTGTCTGTGAGGTTGAAAATGAAACTCTCGGGGTTGTCTCTGGGACTACAACTGAATATCTCAGGTTGTCTCTGAGATGGAATTGAGGATTCCGAGGTTGTCTCCGGAACTGGAACTGCATTCCTCAGGGTTGTCTCTGAGGTTGAAACTGAAGATCCTTGGGTCATCTCCGAGACTGCAACTGTATATCTCGGGGTTATCTCCGAGATTGTGCAGATTTAACTTCCAGGGTTATCTCTGGAAGACGATTTTGCAATCCTGTAAGGTAAGTAACATGAATGCAAAATTTTGAGTGTTTACAAATATCCCTCTTTATCATATTCATGAAATGTAATGGCGTGGATAGGATAAAGAATACTAGACACTTGAAATGTAACAAGATATTCATGATGCAATGTACTGCATCATGATGCAAATGTATTATGCATGTGGTATGTTGGACCATTTTCCAACGAGATGTGATGACCGTTTGCTCCCATAATTTGTGATGGGGCCTGGAGTTATCACTGAAACCCTGATGAACTGCTTGGATGTGTGCTCCAAAGTTCTCAAGAACTTCTAGGATGTTGACATTGGGGTTATCACCAAAGTCCTTAATCCTTGGTATAGACTTTCCACTATAGATGTTCCTCTCTTGTGCAAGAGACTTTGGGGAAATGAGCATTTATCTGATGAAGATTGTGTATAACAGATTCCATAATCGGTCCTCCCCGATGAAGATGGTCTTCCCTAGTTTGTATCGCCAGGTCTTTCCAATGGTCTGTCGAAGTTACTGCCAACAGTCTGTGTTTGTCAGGGTTGCCCGACCCTCATAGAAATGTATATCAACGGCTAAAATCCCTGTTGGGGATGACGTCAAGGCTGCTTGACCTTCGTTAATGCATGCATCAACAACTAAAATCATTGAATGGCTTTTGATGCTTCGATGGGTTGACCTGCCATCATTTAAGTGTTGTCAAGGTTGCTTGACCTTCGTCGACATGTGCATCAACGGATGAAATGTATGAAGTTCTCGCTGGGGAGAAGTGTTTTAGAGTTGCGACCCCAAACTGACGGCATCAGACCTTCGTGAGGTATTATCGAATGTAGTTTGAAGTAGTTGTGATTATTGGTATAGAAAGCCTATGTTCGGGCGAATACCAATGAATGACATGTAGACTTGTAATTTGGCCCATGAAAACTAGGATTTCAGGCTTTTCCACTCAATCGCGTAACATTCTTTTTCCTGATTTGGCTTTTTCAACTTGTGAGATCTCTTTTGCAACTAGAACTGGATCGAGCTGGAGGGGTGGGCCCTATCCAGGGGAGCCGCATGTACACCTACGGCCAACAGTGGGTGGTTATAAGCTGCCTATTGCTTTTACAAGTCATTTTTAACCTGTGCCACACAGAGAATTCGAGAGCTCTTCTTCCGATCTACTGAGTTCGGGCGTCTTTCTGTAAAAAAATCACCGTACAAATGTTCTACACTGCCTTGGTAATGTATGCATGTCTTCTTTTCCAGTTTCTATCCGTTGGAAAATGACTTATCATATGAAATGCGTCTAAACACGTAGTAGTGAATATGCATGCTTATATGTCTTGATAAAAAAATACTCAACATAGTAAATGTTAGTATTTAACCATGCAGAACATAATGATGTGAGAAAATTTGACTTTTGAAACAGTCAAATTGGCACCTATTTCTGCTATTTCTTATCCTATTTGAGGACATATGATCAAAAGGTAGTAAAGCAAAGTAATCCTGGTAATTAGGCTACCCTTATGGATTTATAACCTTGATATATTTATGCATGTAGGATGTTTATAACTGTTGGTAGGTGTGCTACTGAATGGCCACCTAGTCATGCCTATGTGAATGTGGATAGTCATTTTTATAAATGAGACTGGAAAAAAATTTCCAAAGGTCTAGGCATTGGTAGACATGCATTTTTGACTCTACCGTAGGCGTATGTTAAAGTAATGCATACATGCATATAGTCATAAAATGCATAAAAACAGTGCTCCAGGTTAGAATTTACCACACCCTTTTTGAGGTGATTTGGAGACTTGTGTCTAGATATTATGGATCTGGATCAGCCAAGTAGTTTTCGCAGGACCACTTCAGGTGTGCGGAGGAGGGCTTCTGAAGTGCCTCGACCCCGTTCAGTTAGACAACTTTGTCGTCTGGCAGAGGCGGTGATCCGTCCTATCCGGTTTGACGTACCGGATGTCGTGGAGAAGGAGGAGGATGTACCAGTTGTGGCTTCTACTCTGTAGATAATGATCCCCAAAGGGATCTCACAGGCATTCAGGTGGCTATTCCAGATCTTCTAGGTGATTTAAGTCGCCACCCCTCGGTTTACTTGCATGAAAACGAGGTAAAAGCTGAGTTTGATCTTCCTTTTTCCTATTAATGAGGAGAAAGGATTCTGATGTTTGATTTGCATTTGATGTAGGTTCTCGGCTTCACACATCCTCGAGGGAATTGGTTCAGCATACACTCTTTGTATCAGGCTCTGCATTCAGATTATCAAGAGATTGTGCATGGTTGGGGCTTTAGGGCGTTCTTCTCCATTCTTCCCCGCCGTTGTCCCTGGGGTTATCTCAGAGCATTGTCTGAGCGCTAGTTTCACCAAACTCAGTCTCTCCACTTGTTGGACTGTGAGGTGATGATGACACCGATGGATTGGCGATTTATCACAGGTATGGAGTTTGAAGGGGCGTCAGTGCCATGTACAACGAACATTACCCTGACTGCTGTCAGATCCTTACTAGGAGTTTCGGTTGAGGCGCTCATATGCAGGACAGTTCGTACAGGTCCTTTGAGCATAGATGCTATGAGTGGGCTGTTGAATGAGCCCATACCCGCTGATGTGAGAGTCAGGGATCGCATTTTTTGGCGATTGTTCCTGATGATTATCAGGGGTTGCTTCATAGCTGATAATTCTTCCACGGTATCATCTGCTCTAATTAGCACCACTCGTGAGGTGGACCGTATTGGAGAGTATGATTGGGGCTCCTATACCTTTGCATATTTCCTCAGGGGAATACGCATGCGTTCACAGGGCTTGACAGAGGCTTGGTTAGGATTTTACCCGTTTTTGCTGGTGAGTATTTCTCTTTTGATTTCCCATGTACATGTTAAGAGTGTTCACTGACAGTAGATGTTTGCCTTTGTGTTGGCAATTTTGGGCCTGTTAGAAGCTCCCATGTTTGTGTCATGTGAGTGTGCTAGGTTTAGAGACCTATCCACGAGGACGGCGATGGCATCACTCCATATTGGCAGAGGTTCCTATAGCTGAGGGTTTCACCCATTGTCGCTTATAGTTGAAGTTATTGACAGCTGATGTCATCACTTGGGTTCCCTACTCTGGGGAACCTTTGACCATTAGAGTTGAGGATGGATTCCCGACTAGTGTCAAGCATGTAATATCCACCCGTAGGATTCCTCTCTTCACAGATGGAGGATGGGAGCTCTATTTAGGAGAACGTGTTATTAGAAGCACCACAGGAGAGATTTGTGCACCGATCTTGCCTTCTGCTAGGCGTTATTGGCTTGTGTTGCAGTCGCCTGTCAGTGATATCCCGTTGTTAGGCATTGACGGCTACACTCTGTTAGAGGGTTCATTTACCCATGAGGTATTATACCGCTGGTGGTCCCCTCGTACCTTTAGAACCCAGACCCGCGCCACTCAATTCATGGGGGATATGGTTCCTGGATCCGTGATGATGACGAATTGGATGGCATGTGTCTGAGATATGACTCATTTGACATAGATTGACAACTTGACCTGGCAGTTGGACTGGGCAAATTTTTTCATCCGTCATCTAGGTAGAGATCTTTCAGAGGCAGATACTTTTGATCCTTTCGGCTCAGGTGTTGGCCCCTCAGGTGACCCATATGGATTTATCG
Organism: Panax quinquefolius; assembly: GCA_020205615.1. Taxonomy (NCBI): domain Eukaryota; kingdom Viridiplantae; phylum Streptophyta; class Magnoliopsida; order Apiales; family Araliaceae; genus Panax; species Panax quinquefolius. The sequence goes on along the minus strand of CM035174.1, from coordinate 34,107,143 downwards.
GTGCAGATCCTCCACTGTATAAAACTGACATCCCCGTTGATGGAGATCTAGTGACTCCGGAGGAGTTACATCAGGTGGACATGATTGATGATGTAGATATTAACACCATTGTCTTCTTCTAATGTGTATTCTCGTTATATCTTTTGATAGGCCTCTATTAGATATTGGGTGGTTGTGCCCCATTTTCGTTATATCTTTTGATAGGCCTCTGTTAGTAGTAGGGCGGTCATGCCCCATTTCCCTATATTTTTCAGCTGTACACAGATGATATATTTAGATGATGATGTACTTAGGAATGTATGTACTATTTTTCTATTCCTTACATCATATTGCCATCTATTATTTGTCATGCATATATTATGTCATGCATATGTATGTCCAGAGATATTCAACATTGACCCTTGGATGGTTTAATGTTACGGCCCACACAGATGTCTTCTTCGACAGTCAGCCGTATTGATCTCACCCCACCAGTATTGGTGGCCTCTCATCTGAGATCTTGGTATGATAGTGTATCCCCTTTAGACATGGTGATTATAGATCAACTATTGCAGCATTCCATGACCCTCCTTACGTTCCAGGTTACATTGGGTTTCGTAGATGGCATGCTAGAGCATTGAGTACCGGAGAGGCAGGTTTTCCAGTTTGGGACCCATGAGTTGACTCCTACCTCAGAGGAGTATGAGCGATTGGCTTTGCCCTTAGACAGACCTTGCGCTCTGATGGCTGTCGAAGATATGCATCGGTAGTTCATGACCCTCACCGGGTTGCGGTGTAGAGTTGTACAGGATGAGATTTTATCTTGCCATGTATTATCCCAGCATTTTTTGATAGACACATTTGGCTCATTGGACAGCTATGCGTGGCACTCTGGGGATTTCACCAGGCCAGAGGATCAGTGGCATATGGCCAGAGTAGATGTACTCGTGATGTGTGTAGTGGCTTATGTATACATGGCACGGTATATGGATGAGCTGGACATCGGTGTTATCATGGCGATGAAAGCTCTCGGGGAGGGTCATACCATTGTTCCGATGATTATGGCGAAGACATTGAGATCAACCACATTTTTCCACACCTACCCTGTAGGCGTATTTATAGGCAGCTCAGTCATGTTGTATGTGTGATTTATGTCACACTTGAGACCGATTGACACCTTAAGTCGAAATGGGTATTACTTTTCCCATGAGATAGCCATGTCTTACTCCTTTCAGCCAGCGGAGTGCACAAACGCTATATCCTGGTCGGTGTTCTTGGCAGGGATTAAAGATCCATTTGGCATTCTGCCATGTACAGGGCTCAGTTCACCCTATAGTTTTATTACTCATGCCCCTGTCATGGATTATCTCCCCCTGGCTGGTTTGAGGGACATGACTACCTACCACCCACTGGTTGTGATGTCACAGCTTGACCAGTTTTAGGACTTCTATCCTTTTGAGGGGGCATTAGGTCAGCATGTGGCTTCTCGCCATTTATCAGTAGAGGAAAGATCCCGGGTGTATGCCTGTTGGGATCAACGTGAGAGAGCTAGTTTTTTTGTTATCCATCCGGGATGTTCGTCAGAGTATTCTGCATGGATGGGGACAGAAACTTCATCGGCTGCGGTAGTATCCACAGTGTCGGGGATTAAGTATGCTAGTGAGGAGCCCATGGAGGTTGTTGATTTCCCCACCGAGGAGGAGGAGCTGTTTGTTTGTTCGACAGTAGCTCTTGTTGAATCTCCCAATACTTCTGTAGTTGTGACTCCCCCTTCAGAGTATTTAGTGCAGAGTTTGCATCTGATGACCTTTGAGAGAGATCAGGCTAGGGCATTGATGTTGACACCTCTTGATAGGAGAGATGCCGCTCTATCAGAGAGAAATAATGTCTTAGCTTGTATAGATACCACAATTATTGAGCGAGATGAGGTCAGATCAGCTAGAGATGCAGTGATAATTGAGCGGGATAGCGCTATATCTACCCGGGATATAGCCATTACAGACAGTACCACAGTGAGGTCCCTTACTACTGGAATCATTGCAGAGATGAGTACATATATTGATGAGCACAGTGTCACCATGCAGATGGTTATAGATCTGTTAGCTCACGTAGAGACCCTTGTACAGGAGATCACAGTGATACCTCCTTCTTCTGAGAGGGATGCCATGTTAGACTCAATAGCTCGCATATACACTGACTTGTAGATGGGCTTATATTTTCCTACATAGACTAGCTTAACCATTTTGACATGTATAGTTCATATTGTATATATCAATCAACATTATATATGATGGGGAAATATATTTTGATTCACTTCCCTTTTAGTTGTACATTGTTACTTGCTTGATATTTGTTTGTTTCGTCAGAGCTTGTGATCTTGATGTATTCTGAACTCCTCCTTGATGGATGAACATTGAGATGTCTCAAGATCTTTCAGAATGGATCATTGATCAGTGAGTATTCCCTACCATCTTTGGTGTCTTGGGACTGGTTTCTGTATGTATATGTGGAAAGGAATGTGGCTTTCCTCTTTGAGGTTGACCGCACCACAGATGGTCGCCAGTACTCTTTTGTATGGGGGAGCCCAGTTAGTTCCATCTCTTATGGATCGGTGTTTTTTTTGAGGATTCAACCGCAACTTAGATGGTCGCCGATTTTCCCGTTTATGTGAGGAGGTCGGGTAGTTCCATCCCTTTGGTCTGAAGCCGATGAAATATGGTGGATTGAAGATTGATCCAAGTACCGTTGACAAGTTTTTGTGTTTTGGTAGGGGGTGAGACCGAACCATGAATGGCTACCTACGTACTCCTATTGAAGAGGAGATCAGGTCTGGGTAGTTTGAATTTGGTGTAAAGGTTCAACACCGTATGTGGCAAAAGGGTGTAGAGATGTGTTGGTTTGTAGAGAAGGGGTGTAGAAATGTTTTTTTGTTTTTGTTTTATTGTGACCGGATCATATAAAATGGTTGCCTACGTACTCCCGTGTATTGGGGAGATCAAGTCGGTGTAGTTTGCAGCCAATGAAAATTTTGATCCCATGTTCAGGACAAACTACGGGGGATAAAGTTTGATCCCATGTACAAGACAAACTGCATGTGTTAAAAGTTTTAATCCCTGATGGGACAAAACTACGGGTGTGAAAAGTTGTGTGAAGGATCTACTGATCCGGAACCAGGCTGCTGGTTGGAAAAGTATGTTTATCCCTGATGGGGCAAATGAGTGTGAAGAAAGGTTGTATGTAGTGAAGGGTTAGAAAACCTGAAATGACTGGGGATCTGATGATCCAAAACCAGGATGTTTGCTTGATGGTAACCTTAGACATAATACCATTTCACGGTGTCCGAGTTGATGAGTTGTGGAAATTCATCTCCATCCATTTCCTGACAACAAACGGGCCTTCCCAATTTGGGGCGAATTTTCCCTTAGACTAATCTTGGTTGTCAATGATCTTCTTTAAAACCAAGTCATGTTGTTTGAACTTCCGTAGCCGGACTTTTTTGTTGTAGGATCTGGTGATCCTTTGTTGGTATAACTGACCATGGAAAATAGCATCAGTTCGCCTTTCGTCTATTAGAGACAATTGGTGATACCTGTCTTGCAACCATTGGTATTCATCCAGCTGAGCGTCTATCAATACTATGAGGGATTCCATTTCTACCTCTATGGGGAGTACTGCTTCCATCCCATAGGTTAACGAGTATGGGATTGCCCTAATGGAAGTGCGCATTGATGTTCTGTAGGCTAACAGAGTCAGAGGCAATAAGTCAGGCCATCCTTTATGGTTGGCGGACATCTTTTGCATGATCTTTTTGATGTTTTTGTTAGCCGCTTCAACAACACCATTCATCTTTGGACAATAGATGATGGAGTTGAGATGTTTGATGTGAAATTTACTGCACAACTCCTCCATCATTTTGTTGTTGAGATTCTTATTATTGTCTGATACAATTACCTATGGCTATCCTAATCGACAAATGACATTGTTTCTGATGAAAGAAATGATGACTTCTTTGGTAACCCTGGGAAAAGAGGTTGTTTCTACCCACTTTGTGAAGTTGTCGATCATGGTGAAGATAAACTGATGCCCATTACTAGCTTTGGGCTTGATGGGCCCGGTCACATCTATTCCCTACATTGAAAAGGGCTAGGGCAAACTCATATTGTGGAGATCCCTTGGAGGGGCGTGGATAGCATTCCCATAAATTTGGCATTGATAACAGATCTTGACGTTATCATTATAGTCAGCCTTGAGAGAAATCAAGTAATGCCCTGTTCTTAGGATCTTTTTAACAAGTAGAGGGTCGCTCATGTGTGGGCCACATACTCCACCATGGATTTCATCCATGAGCCTCTGAGCTTGGTCCTTGTCCAGACATCTAAGGACACCTGTCATGCATCTCTTTCGTAGAGTGCATCTCCGCTCAGGTAGAATTTCATAGCCAGTCGATGGATCAGTCTTCTTTTAGTCGGGCTTGACTCAGCGGGTGTAGATCCATCTTATAAGTTGTGACGACCCCAAAATAGGTCCATTCCATCCAACCCATTCTGAGTCGCCAAATACATGGTACAAAAACAAATACAACTTCAGTAATACAGTTGTCGTGCAAAAATATTTACGACAACACATATATCGTGAGTTTGAATACAACTATTGTCTAAAGAAAAGATATAAAAACTCAAAAGGGGTCCTCATTACAATTATTGATACGCTATTTCATAGAATAGTGAGGACTACTAATGCAACCATCTGGACCGTCAATCCATTCCCCGACTAGTCCCAACTATATTCCCATTTCTTGAAGAGAACATTGAAAGAAAGGGTGAGCTCAACTAGCCCAGTAAGAAAATATTATGACTAAGATAATATACAAAAAATTATCATTAGTCTTCAACAGAGAAAAAATCTGATGAAATAGAATAGACAACAAGTTTTAGATCAACAACTGCAGCGGAATAAGCAATCCATTATAAGAGTCAAGTAGAGAAAGAATTCTATTATCTTCTAAGCTTTAAAAGTTCATCATCAATATTTTATCCCTGTAACATCAATCAATATACATCTTGAATCAAATATTCATCTTTGCACACTGTGCCAAAGATATTCATTTGTATCACCACCATGTTAGTCATGTTCATCTCAACACTGCTCATCTTTGCACTATGGGCCAAAGATATTCATTAGGTAATCATTCATCTTTGCACTACAGGCCAAAGATATTCATCAGTTAATCATTCATCTTTGCACTACTGTGCCAAAGATATTCAAGAATATCATCATTTAGGACTAAGGATGATGAAAATATCTTAAAGAAAGCGAATCCAATGAGATAAAAGATCAAATATTAGGGATTCAGATTACGCTTTATCCAAGTTCAAAATACTTCATAATAACCAATTGTGAAATGTAATTCAAAATAAAGATAAAAACATGGATACGATCAAAGATAGTAACCATAATAGACAACTTGGACAAAAAGAAGAAAAATCCATTTTTCGGTGAATAGTGTCGTATTCATGAATAGTGCCGTATATGTGAATAGTGCCGTATACGTGAATAGTAACTCTGACATCAAAAAATAGAAATTCCACATGAATAGTAACTCATGAATAGTAACCCCGACATGAAAAGTTCCAAATTTAATAAAAAGTTCCAACCAATATTTTGGCATAATAATATTGAAGAAATAATATCACTTACGAAGAAAATAACATCCCTTACCTCAAAAAGATAATACTTCATTTCGAATATCGGATATAGTCTTTGAAGGAACTTGCACCGTATAGCAACACTCAAAGTATCAAAATACTCACAAGAATACGCTCGATAATATAGAGAGAGAAAGAGAGAAAACTTATGAATTCTAGTGTGATTTTTAATTCTAACTTAGCCCTTTATTTATAGGAAAATGTTAGCACGCCGAAGTAGACTTGACCTGCTACCTGATGACTTTACCTGTTACTATTCCACCCACCAAAAATTAGCCATCTTCGCCAACAACCAAAAGTGGGGCCCACCCATTTCTAGAATTTTCCACCAAAATCATTTATAAAACTAATTTCCGAATCAGTCACACCTTAAAATTCATAACAAATCATTCGTTCATTTTTAACAGTTCAAAATTTGTGAACATATACGCAACTTATATATGTATATCATATCCAAAAATCAAAATGATCCAACGGTCGGATTAAAAATTACAACTCACATAATAGAGCTATAAGAACATCGACTTGATCTTTTAATACCTCTAATCCGAAAAAATACTGATAAAATACCTCAACATTAATTCCTTCATTTCTAACCACATAAATAAATCCATCATTTATATCCACATCAAATAAATGTTTCCTTATCATATAAATCAATAATTAATTATTCACAAATAATATTGCAGAATCACAATTACGACAACCAGGCCGTTCCCAGGAAAGAGGGGGCTTTCTGATAAGGATTTCTCCTTACTGACGCGCAATTAGGTGACCAAACCTCTCCTTGACAGAACTTTCTAGACATTGCCAATAATGCTATCTAATAATATTATTCAAATAATATGAATTATTGATCTGATAATGGAGATACTGTGCAGTGACAATTATTGAACAATAATAATATAAAATATCAACGCATCAATTATTGAATCAATAAAATAAAATATTGACCAGTAATTACTATAACCATTATTGAGTAGTGCCTTCTTACGTAAGAATCAATAATTCAAAAATACTGTGCAATACCGTGTGCTACTGTAAAACAATTCATATTACTTTACTTTACCCACCGGGTATTCCAACAGTGTTAACGATAACAATTACGCCGTTATTTATAAAAACTCAAACTTGTCATTTTCTTCATCCAACAGTTATTCTGTTATGGGGCCCACAAATGGTTGCGTCATCATACGAATATTCTCCGATAGCAAGAATATTCCACGACCAAACAAATATTCCTCGACAACAATAAGTATTTTATAACCACTTGCTTATTTTGCAAAATTTTCACATTTCACCCATAGCCAAAGTATTATATCAAATTAATACCTTATTATTCACAATAATAATTAGAGAAAATTTGATTTTATTCATTAAAAAAATTTGGGGTCTTACAACCTTCCCTCCTTATGAAATTTCGTCCTCGAAATTGACGTACGTACCTGGTGTTTCGAAAAGGTGAGGATACCTCGCTTTCATTTTTAATTCCAACTCCCAGGTCATTTCTTCAATAGCATGGTTTCTCCACAAAATCTTAACTTGTGGTATAACCTTCGTGCGTAGGACATGCTTTTTCCTATCCAAGATCTTGACAGGTACCTCCTCGCACGTTAAATCTTCGGCTATCTCGTCTGGTTCTAACGCAATAATGTGGTTTGGGTCGTCCACATATTTATGTAACATCGATACGTGAAAAACGTTATGAACATGCGACATACTTAGCGTTAAGGCGTGTCTATAGGCCACAGTTACTACTTGATCGAGGATTTCAAATAAATCGAAGGCTTGAGCTTTCTTCTCTTCATCGACTCTTACTTCTAGAATAACGCATTCTTGCACCTTCTTCTTTATATTCATCAGCTCTAGTGTGTAGCTTGAGCGATTTTAACTTTATCAATTAAAGTCGATTCTACTCGTATATTCGTTATCTTCACGTGGGTCCCTAGAGTCTTTAAATCTATCTTCATCATTTGTAAGTAATATAAAATGGATTTTTGTGTTAACAACATCGTACTCATAAATGCATACGATCTTCTACTCAACGCGTCAGCTACCACGTTCACTTTCCCATGATGGTATTGAATGGTACGATCGTAATTTTCAATAACTCGATCCAATGTCTTTAGCGCATTATACGTTCGTTTTGGTTAAAGAAATATTTAAGGGTTTTAGAAATGGGTTTTGTACCGGGTTCAAAGTCAATAAAGAATTCAACTTCACGTTCTGGGGTATGCCAGAAAATTCTTCAGGAAATACGTCAGGAAATTCACTAACAACAGAAATATCATTCAAATCTGACGTATTTTTGTTTAAATCCATGAAATGGTCTAAGAAAACTTGACATCCGTTTTTCATTAAACGAATGGCTTTATAGCTTGATATTAAAGTGTTTGACTTCAATGATTTGGTTTCTTGAATTCGCATGAAAACTATTAACCTTACAAAAATAATCAATTTTGGCATGATGAGTAGTTAACCAATCAATCCCTAAAATTACGTCAAATGCAAGTATCTTTAAAGAGATAAGATCAATAGGTAATGTGATTGCGCCCATTTGGATCAAACAAGATTTATAAATCATGGATATGATAACAGTTCCTCCTAACGGAGTCTCCACAGATAAGTCAAAGTCTAATTTCTCCGGAGTCAAGTTTAAACGTTGAGCACAAGAAGGAGAAATAAAAGAGTGGGTAAAACCGGTATCTAATAAGGTATAGACTTTGAAAGAATTCATAATTAACTAACTCGTGCTAACTTCTTTCGTTTTACTCGCTCTTTAAGAAGTCACGAAAAACGCTCTTCCTGAAACCACCGACTTTGTCTTGTCTGTATCCACCTTTGGTGCCACTGTCCCAACTGGACTTGATTTCGCTACAGGACAAAATCGAGCTATGTGACCGTCTTTTCCACAACTAAAACATATCTTAGAAAGCTATGAACAGTTTGGACTTATATGTCCCTCCTCTCCGCATCTGTAGCATCTAACTGACGGTCGTTCTCCTCCCCTAGAATTTGTTCTTTGGTGTTGTGTCTTTATCGACGCCTTCCCATCATCGTTAAATCTTTCTTCTTGAAATCTCCACTTGAATCATTTCTTCTATTATCTTCGCCATGATTACCAATCAAGTGGTTAACATTTTCGCATGATAATTTCCTCCACGATGGTTATCATTGTTAGATGACCGTTGCTTGCCACCGGTGACGATTATTATCGTGTAGTTGCTCATTATCCTTTGGTTCGTCTGGCTCATTATCGCGCTCCACTAACTGAGCCCTATTCACAACATTTTAATATAAACAAAGTTTGTGAGAAATGAGGTATTGACGTATTTTGGGTTTCAAACCTCGCAGAAACATTTGTGTCATTCGTTCCTCATTATCAACCAAATAGGATGCAAATCGGGATAACTCTGCAAACTTAGCTTTCAGATCGCGACACGCTCATATTGTTTTGCTCAAACTTGATGAACTCAACCTCCTTCATGTGTTTAATACTTTCGGAAAGTACTTGTCGTTGAACAATTCTTGGAACTTCTCCCAAGACATCTTCAGTGGGGCAGATTGAGTACGCTTTACAGATTCCCACCAGTAATCTGCCTCTCAACATGAAGGTGGCAAAGGGAACCTTTTGCTCCTCGGAACATCCCAAGACATCAAATATCTTGGTGATTTGCTTTATCCATGTCTCTGCCGTAAGTGGTTCTGGCTTTCCCAAAAATTATGGTGGTCCCAGCTCCTTGAACTGCTTAGCGGTGACCAACCGTGGGCTGCCATTGTTTCCACCTACATTATGAACAGGAGTCTCTCTCATTTGGTGTTGCATGAATTCTAAAAAGCTCCTAAACGTACTGTCGTTCGTCATTTGGTCGGTGTCGTTGTTCACCTGAGGATTATTGCCATCCTGATGCATATTATCATGGGTATTGATCGTTGGTGACTCAACGGTCTCATATGCTTCATTGCTTATCACAACATTTTTAGATGCCATTTTCAAACACTGCAACAAAACAAGGGTTAATTGACATGTCACATATTATCCCTATACTCTGACCGACCAAATAAATACCAAACAAACTTAGGTAGGTCATATTAGCGAAGGAATTTCCCATCTCTCCCCTCCTAGTTCTAGTCTCACATCGTAGCCAGGGATCATATCCCTAAGCTTTGATACCAACTATGACGACCCCAAAATATGTCCATTCCATCCAACCCATTCTGAGTCGCTAAATACATGGTACAAAAACAAAATACAACTTCAGTAATACAATTGTCGTGCAAAATACGACAACACATATACTGTGAGTTTGAATACAACTATTGTCTAATAGACAATATAAAAACTCAAAAGGGGTCCTCATTACAATTATTGATACGCTATTTCACAGAATAGTGAGGACTACTAATGCAACCATCTGGACTGTCAATCCATTCCCCGACTAGTCCCAGCTATATTCTCATTTTCTAAAGAGAACAATGAAAGAAAGGGTGAGCTCAACTAGCCCAGTAAGAAAATATTATGACTAAGATAATATACAACAAATTATCATTAGTCTTCAACAGGGAAAAATCTGATAAAATATAATAGACAACAAGTTTTAGATCAACAACTGCAGCGGAATAAACAATCCATTAGAAAAGTCATGTAAAGAAAGAATTCTACTATCTTCTAAGATTTAAAAGTTCATCATCAATATTTTATCCCTGTAACATCAATCAATATACATCTTGAATCAAATATTCATCTTTGCACTACAGGCCAAAGATATTCATTTGTATCACCAGTTGGTCATGTTCATCTCAACACCTATTCATCTTTGCACAACGGGCCAAATATATTCATTAGGTAATCATTCATCTTTGCACTACAGGCCAAAGATATTCATCAATTATTCATTCATCTTTTCACTACAGGCCAAAGATATTCAGTAATATCATCATTTAGGACTGAGAATGATGAAAAATATCTTAAAGAAAACGAATCTAATGAGATAAAAGATCAAATATTAGGGATTCATATTACAGTTTATCCAAGTTCAAAAATACTTCATAATACCACTTGTGAAACAGAATTCAAAATAAAGATCAAAACATGGACACAATCAAAGATAGTAACCATAATAGACAACTTGGACAAAAAGAAGAAAAATCCATTTTTCGGTGAATAGTGCCGTATTCATGAATAGTGCCGTATACGTGAATAGTGCCGTATACGTGAATAGTAACTCCGACACCAAAAGATAGAAATTCCACAAGAAAAATAATCATGCTTTGTGAATAGTACTCGTGAATAGTAACTCATGAATAGTAACTTGTAAATAGTAACTCATGAATAGTAACCCCGACATGAAAAGTTCCAAATTTGATAAAAAGTTCCAACCAATATTTTGGCATAATGATATTGAAGAAATAATATCACTTACGAAGAAAATAACATCCCTTAGCTCAAAAAGATAATACTTACTCGGCCGAATACTGGATATAGTGTCAAGGAACTTGCAACCGAGATAGCAACACTCAAAGTATCAAAATACTCACAAGAATACACTCGATAATATAGAGAGAAAAGAGAAAACTTATGAATTCGGTGTGATTTTTAATTCTAACTTAGCCTCTATTTATAGGAAAATGTTAGCACGCCGAAGCAGACTTGACTCGCTACACCGATTACTTTTTACTCGCTACTATTCCACCCACCAAAAATCAGCCATCTTCTCCAACAACCAAAAGTGGGGACCACCTATTTCTAGAATTTTCCACCAAAATCATTTATAAACCTAATTTCCGAATCAGTCACCTCTTAAAATTCATAATAAATCATTCGTTCTTTTATAACGGTTCAAAATTTGTGAACATATACGCAACTTATATATGTATAACATATCCAAAAATCAAAACTATCCAACGGTCGGATTAAAAATTATAACTCACACAATAGAGCTGTAAGAACACCGACTTGATCTTTTAATACCTCAAATCCGACAAAATACTAATAAAATACATCAATATTAATTCCTTCATTTATAACCACATAAATAAATCCATCATTTATATCCACATCAAATAAATATTTCCTTATCATATAAATCAATAATTAATTATTCACAAATAATATTACGTAATCACAATTATGACAACCAGCCGCTCCTGTGAAAGAGGGGCTTTTCGATAAGGATTTCTCCTCATCGGGCGCAAGCAATTAGGTGACCAAACCTCTCCTCGATGTAACTTTCTAGACATTTCCAATAATGCTATCTAATAATATTATTCAAATAATATGAATTATTGATCCGATAATGGAGATACTGTGCAGTGACAATTATTGAACAATAATAATATAAAATATCAACGCATCAATTATTGAATCATTAAAATAAAATATTGAACAATAATTACTGTAACCATTATTGAGTAGTGCCTTCTTACGTAAGAATCAATAATTCAAAAATACATGTAATACCGTAGTAATCTTTGCAGCAAACAACGCCAGACATTTTACTTTTTACCCACCGGGTATTCCAACAATGTTAACGATAACAATTACGCCGTTATTTATAAAAACTCAAACTTGTCGTTTTCTTTATTCGACAGTTATTCTGTTATGGGGCCCACAAATGGTTATTGCTGTTGCATTTAATATTCTCCAAAGCAAGAATATTCCATGACCAAACAAATATTCCCCGACAACAATAAGTATTTTATAACCACATGCTTATTTTGTAAAATTTTCACATTTCACCCATAACCAAAGTATTATATCAAATTAATACCTTATTATTCACAATAATAATTAGAGAAAATTCAATTTTATTCATTAAAAAAAATTGGGGTCTTACAACCTCCCTTTCTTATGAAATTTCATCCTCGAAATTGACGTACGTACCTGGTGTTTCAAAAAGGTGAGGATACCTCGCCTTCATTTTTGATTCAAACTCCCAAGTCATTTCTTCAATAGCATGGTTTCTCTATAAAACCTTAACTTGTGGTATAACCTTCGTGCTTAGGACATGCTCTTTTCTATCCAAGATCTTGACAGGTAGCTCCTCGTATGTTAAATCTTCGGCTATCTCGTCTGGTTCTAACGCAATAATGTGGTTTGGGTCGTCCATATATTTGCGTAACATCGATACATGAAAAATGTTATGAACACGCGACATACTTAGCGTTAAGGCGAGTCTATAGGCCAAAGTTACTACTTGATCGAGGATTTCAAATAAATTGAAGGCTTGAACTTTCTTCTCTTCATCGACTCTTACTTCTAGAATAACGCATTCTTGCACCTTCTTCTTTATATTCATCAGCTCCAGTGTGTAGCTTGAGCGATTTTAACTTTATCGATTAAAGTTGATTCTACGTGTATATTCGTTATCTTCACGTGGGTCCCTAGAGCCTTTAACTCTATCTTCATCATTTGTAAGTCATATAAAATTGATTTTTATGTTAACAACATCGCACTCGTAAACGCATACGATCTTCTACTCAACGCGTCAGCTACCACGTTCGTTTTCCCACAATGTCATTGAATGGTACGATCGTAATTTTCAATAACTTGAAGCAACATCTTTGGCGCATTATACGTTCGTTTTGGTTGAAGAAATATTTAAAGGTTTTAGAAATGGGTTTTGTACCGGGTTCAAAGTCAATAAAGAATTCAACTTCACATTCTGGGGTATGCCAGAAAATTCTTCAAGAAATACGTCAGGAAATTCACTAACAACAAAAATATCATTCAAATCTGACGTATTTTTGTTTAAATCCATGAAATGGGCTAAGAAAACTTGACATCTGTTTTTTAATAAATGAATGGCTTTATAGCTTGATATTAAAGTGTTTGACTTCAATGATTTGGTTTCTTGAATTTGCATGAAAACTATTAACCTTACAAAAATAATCAATTTTGGCATGATGAGTAGTTAACCAATCAATCCCTAAAATTACGTCAAATGCAAGTATCTTTAAACAGATAAGATCAATAGGTAATGTGATTGCACCCATTTGGATCAAACAAGATTTATAAATCGTGGATATGATAACAGTTCCTCCTAACTGAGTCTCCACAGATAAGTCAAAGTCTAATTTCTCCGGAGTCAAGTTTAAACGTTGAGCACCAGAAGGAGAAATAAAAGAGTGGGTAAAATCGGTATCTAATAAGGTATAAACTTCGAAAGAATTTATAATTAACTAACCCCTGCTAACTTCGTTCGGGTTACTCGCTCTTTGAGAAGTCACGAAAAATCCCTTTCCTGAAACAACGGACTTTGTCTTGTCTGTATCCACCTTTGGTGCCACCATCCCAACTGGACTTGATTTCGCTACAGGACAAAATTGAGCTATGTGACCGTCTTTTCCACAACTAAAACATATCTTGGAAAGCTGTGAACAGTTTGGACTTATATGTCCCTCCTCTCCGTGATCTCAGTAGCATCTAACCGGCGGCGCTCTCCTCCCTAGAATTTGTTGTCTTTGGTCTTTGGTCTTTGGTCGACGCGTCTTCCCATCATCGTTAAATCTTCTCTTCTTAAAATTTCCACTTGAATCATTTCTTTTATTATCTTCGCCATGATTACCACAGTGAAGTGGTTACCATTTTGGCATGATAATTTCCTCCACGATGGTTATCATTGTTCATGACCGCTGCCAATTTGATGACGATTATTATCGTGTTGTTGCTCATTATCCTTCGGTTGGGCTGGCTCATTATCACACTCCACTAACTGAGCCCTATTCACAACATCTGAATATAAACAAAGTTTGTGAGAAATGAGGTATTGACGTATTTCGGGTTTCAAACCTCGCAGAAACATTCGTGTTATTCGTTCATCATTATCAACCAAATGGGATGCAAATCAGGATAACTCTACAAACTTAGCTTCAGATCGCGACACACGCTCATATTGTTTTGCTCAAACTTGATGAACTCAACCTCCTTCATGTGATTTAATACTTTCGGGAAAGTACTTGTCGTTGAACAATTCTTAGAACTTCTCCCAAGACATCTTCAGTGCGGCTGATTGGGTACGCTTTACAGATTCCCACCAGTAATCTGCCTCTCCTCGCAACATGAAGGTGGCAAAGGGAACCTTTTGCTCCTTAGAACATCCCAAGACATCAAATATCTTGGTGATCTGCTTTATCCATGTCTCTACCGTAAGTGGTTCTGGCTTTCCCAAAAATTCTGGTGGTCCCAGTTCCTTGAACTGTTTAGTGGTGACCAACCGTGGGTTTCCATTGTTTCCACCTACATTATAAACAAAAGTCTCTCTCGTTCGGTGTTGCATGAATTCTAAAAAGCTCCTAAACGTACTGCCGTTCATCATTTGGTCGATGTCGTTGTTCACCTGAGGGTTATTGCCATCCTGATGCACATTATCCTGGGTATTGACCGTTGGTGACTCGACGGTCTCATATGCTTCATTGCTTATCACAACATTTTTAGATGCCATTTTCAAACACTGCAACAAAACAAGGGTTAATTGACATGTCACATATTATCCCTATACTCTGACCGACCAAATAAATACCAAACAAACTTAGGTAGGTCATACTAGCGAAGGAATTTCCCATCTCTCCCCTCTTAGTTCTAGTCCCACATCATAGCCAGGGATCATATCCCTAAGCTTTGATACCAACTGTGACGACCCCAAAATAGGTCCATTCCATCCAACCCATTCTGAGTCGCTAAATACATGGTACAAAAATAAATACAACTTCAGTAATATAATTGTCGTGCAAAATACGATAACACATATATTGTGAGTTTGAATACAACTATTGTCTAATAAATAGTATAAAAACTCAAAAGGGGTCCTCATTACAATTATTGATGCGCTATTTTACAGAATAGTGAGGACTACTAATGCAACCATCTGGACCGTCAATACATTCTCCGACTAGTCCCAGCTATATTCTCATTTTCTGAAGAGAACAGTGAAAGAAAGGGTGAGCTCAACTAGCCCAGTAAGAAAATATTATGACTAAGATAATATACAACAAATTATCACTAGTCTTCAATAGGGAAAAAATCTGATAAAATATAATAGACAACAAGTTTTAGATCAACAACTGCAGCGGAATAAACAAAATATATTAGAAGAGTCAAGTAGAGAAAGAATTCTACTATCTTCTAAGATTTAAAAGTTCATCATCAATATTTTATCCCTGTAACATCAATCAATATTCATCTTGAATCAAATATTCATCTTTGCACTACAGGCTAAAGATATTCATTTGTATCACCAGTTGGTCATGTTCATCTCAACACATGTTCATCTCTGCACTACGGGCCAAAGATATTCATTTGGTAATCATTCATCTTTGCACTACAGGCCAACGATATTCATTACTTAATCATTCATCTTTGCACTACAAGCCAAAGATATTTAGTAATATCATCATTTAGGACTGAGGATGATGAAAAATATCTTAAAGAAAATGAATCCAATGAGATAAAAGATCAAATATTAAGGATTCATATTACAGTTTATCCAAGTTCAAAAATACTTCATAATAACCAATTGTGAAACAGAATTCAAAATAAAGATCAAAACATGGATACAATCAAAGATAGTAACCATAATAGACAACTTGGACAAAAAGAAGAAAAATCCATTTTTCGGTGAATAGTGCCGTATTCATGAATAGTCCCGTATACGTGAATTGTATCGTATACGTGAATAGTAACTCCGACACCAAAAGATAGAAATTCCACAAGAAAAATCATCATGCTTTGTGAATAGTACTCGTGAATAGTAACTCATAAATAGTAACTTGTGAATAGTAACTCATGAATAGTAACCCCGACATGAAAAGTTCCAAATTTGATAAAAAGTTCCAACTAATATTTCTAAGATAATGATATTGAAGAAATAATATCACTTACAAAGAAAATAACATCCTTACCTCAAAAAGATAATACTTCTTAAATTTCGAATATGGATATAGTGTTGAAGGAACTTGCATCAGATAGCAACACTCAAAGTATCAAAATACTCACAAGAATACGCTCGATAATATAGAGAGAAAGAGAGAAAACTTATGAATTCGGTGTGATTTTCAATTCTAACTTAGCCTCTATTTATAGGAAAATATTAGCACGTCAAGTAGGCTCGACTGCCACCTGATTGCTTTTACTACGCTACTATTCCACCCACCAAAAATCAGCCATCTTCTCCAACAACCAAAAGTGGGGCCCACCCATTTCTAGAATTTTCCACCAAAATCATTTATAAACCTAATTTTCGAATCAGTCACCTCTTAAAATTCATAACAAATCATTCGTTCATTTATAACGATTAAAAATTTGTGAACATATACGCAACTTATATATGTATAACATATCCAAAAATCAAAACGATGCAACGGTCGGATTGAAAATTATAACTCACACAATAGAGCTGTAAGAACACCGACTTGATCTTTTAATACCTCCAATCCGACAAAATACTGATAAAATACCTCAATATTAATTCCTTACTTTATAACCACATAAATAAATCCATCATTTATATCCACATCAAATAAATATTTCCTTATCATATAAATCAATAATTAATTATTCACAAATAATATTACAGAATCACAATTATGACAACCAAAGCCATTCCCAGAAAGAGGGGGCTTTCCGATAAGGATTTCTCTCATCGGCGCCGCAATTAGGTGACCAAACCTCTCCTCGATGTAACTTTCTAGACATTGCCAATAATGCTATCTAATAATATTATTCAAATAATATGAATTATTGATCTGATAATGGAGATACTGTGCAGTGACAATTATTGAACAATAATAATATAAAATATCAACGCATCAATTATTGAATCAATAAAATAAAATATTGAATAGTAATTACTATAACCATTATTAAGTAGTGCCTTCTTACGTAAGAATCAATAATTCAAAAATACTGTGCAATACTGTGTGCTACTCTGCAACAACGCGTATTACACTACTTTACCCACCGGGTATTCCAACAGTGTTAACGATAACAATTACGCCGTTATTTATAAAAACTCAAACTTGTCGTTTTCTTCATCCGACAATTATTCTGTTATGGGGCCCACAAATGGTTGCGTCGTCATACGAATATTCTCCGACAGCAAGAATATTCCACGACCAAACAAATATTCCCCAACAACAATAAGTATTTTATAACCACTTGTTTATTTTGCAAAATTTTCACATTTCACCCATAACCAAAGTATTATATCAAATTAATACCTTATTATTCACAATAATAATTAGAGAAAATTTGATTTTATTCATTAAAAAAATTTGGGGTCTTACATAAGTACTCCTTGATATACTGATACCAAGGATGTTGGATGGTAGGTAGCTCATCCGATACTTCTCCAACATAGTTCCCATAGGCTGGAGCCTTTTGTTGAGCACATGTGATGGTTGGCATGTTTTCCTTATCAAGTATTTTGATCAAGGAGGTCAAGGTTGCTAGCGCATCCGTAAAATCATTCCTATTTCGAGGAATGTGGAGGAATGATATTTCTTCAAACTCCGAGGCCATCTGTAGAACTCCGCGGGTCCTACCTTCTCGAAGTACATGCACTAATGCACGCATGCAACGTGTTGTCTGCTCAAATTTTCAGAACTTCAATTCGGGAATCCGATCTAGGTATATAAGACCTTTTACGGCATGCTGTTGTCAAGAGCTACACAATGACATGGGATAAGAGGTTGTACGAAGTTGGGAAGATGGGACCTTGCCCAGGTCTTCAAGCTTCAAATTCTATCCGGTGTGCTATCTTGTGTAATTGTCATTCGGGATAGAAGCTATTGGTTCTTGTAGGACACTTGTGTGTAGCATGTAGATTGAAATGTTGAGATGGCGTGAATGTGGGATCGAGGTGGCAAAATGACAATTTTGCCCCTCAACGGGGTTATCTCCGATTCTGTGCTGATTTAGCAGTCTGTAACACCCCCATACCTATACTCTCGTGGTATCCGGTATGGTGTTTACAGAGAATTAACATAATGCATTTAAATCTATACACCCATGGTATCTGATTAAAATATTACATTAGATAGAGGGACTATCAGATATAATTCCGATAGATTCAAGATTCACAGTATCCCATAATGAGATGGTAATTCCCAAGAGAAATATTACCGTGTTTGGATACCCTCACTTGAATATATGAACCGTATCTCGTGACTAGAGTCTATCTATCCGAAATTGAGTATCAAGAATGACATGAATAAATTCCATATTACTAATACCCTCACCCGGATGTATAGTCTATGTCATTCGAATATATACTATCGTATCGATAGTAACCATCTATATCGAAATTGAGTATTAATAACAACATTAACGATCCATGCTATTAACACCCTCACTCGGATAAATAGTTCCCAAGGATCTCAACTAGAATAGAAGACATCTTACTTTACATCTATATATGTAAGAAAACACGGTTGCGGAAATAAAAGATGTTATATATATATCATAATATTATGATTCAATTACAAAATTCTCATAACGAGTTCTTATTACAAGGTATTCATACAGACAAGAATATTATCTAATATATGTAGGGACACTTCCCTTTATCTACTCCAGATGTTCCAGGATTACCATCTAAAACTGTAAAGGGAATAATTTGCAAGGGTGAGCTATGACATGCTCAGCAAGTTGTATATTTATAACAATATACGATTTGAAGAATTATAATAATTCAAATTTTCAACTAATAGTTGTTACCATTTCTGGATTTCTAATTCCAACTAGTTCAGGAATTTTTATCATTTCTGTCAGTCACAAAGACTTAGAAATTTTATTCAGATGTGAGATAGGAGGATCACTATTCAACATCCCAGAGTATGCATATCACCCACAAAGTGCTCAAATACACTTACAATTTACTGTCAATACATTCATTGACTACACTTCGCTCCCTTACGGGATACTCAACTTCAGTATAAGATTGTCTTACCAAAATAATTTGGCTTGACACAACAGTTTATGCTCAATAAACAATATCATATGAATAAATAATTCATTTCTTTGTCATGCTGGAACTATAGCAATAACTTTTCAATAATAGGGAATTCAATGTAGGTGTATTATATCAACAGTATATCAAGATAGAATCTTGTTCAGCGAATAAATAGGGTTGATAAATTTTACAAGTAATAAATTGGGTATAGGAGACTCATTTCGAGCTTATATCACTATTTACGCTATTCAAGGCTAATAAGTACATATACGACGTTTATAAATATAAATCTAACACGTTAGTATTGATAACAATACTCAAATAAAACATCTATTTAATCTAGGGTTAGATTTGACTTTTTAATACCTTTGATAAATGAACTAAATTTTATTTATAATATTTTGTTATATTTTTAAATAATTTAATTATCCTTATAATATATTTTAGAAGGTTTAAAGTATTTTTAAAATATTTATTTATCCTTTAAATGATTTTTAAATCATTTATCTCTATTTATAAGTAATTTATATTTACTAAAATTTTATAAAAACATTACTTAATATTATTAAATAATTTATAATCATTTATTATGATTTTTATTTCAATAATAATATTTTTACATAATTATTTAGTATTTAAAAGTAATTATTCTAATTACTTTATTAATAAGTTAATTATAAATAATATCTAAATAAAATAAAATAATTATTACATTTTGTAGAAATATCGTAAATAATTTATAATAATTTTTAAAACTTTTTTTATATTTATTTATTAATTATTTCTAATTTTTATAATTTATTTTTAAAGAAAATAATTTCGTCTGTCATTAAAGCTCTACAAAGGATGAAAGTGTCGTCAGAGGTGTTCTTGAGTTTCAGGTACCGTTGGTCACGGTCGAGTGACCGGTTTGTCCATCAAATAACTCGTTCATCGGTAATGATTTTTTGTTAGATCAAGTATTGGTGTCAGAAGTACTCATACAATAGTAGAAGCTCAAGCAATAATCAGGCTTTAATCTATATCTAACAAGAAATTATAAAGGTTCAAAGTTATCAAAGAGTCGTTCTTGGTTTTTCGGGTAACCTGTATCAAAGGGTGGTAAATGGCCAGGTCAACGGCTTTGTGGCTTGAATAACTTTGATTCTGTGTATTAGATGTATGTTGTGTTTGTTGTAACATGTAATCTATATGTCAGGGTACATATATATAACATTAACATGAACAAAACTTAAATCTAAGGTCTCTATTTATCTTTGGTCAAAAGTACAACTACCAACCGTTTTTCAGTGTTCTTCATTTACTCGAAAAACCCGTAAACTTGGTAATGGTTTCATCAACTACTTTTGACCAATAATTCAGGTAATCCTATGAGTTATTTGCTCGATTGAAGATCATAGATATGTAGTATGTATAACAGGGTACCAGTATATAACAAAAACGTAAACAATTAACAATCAAAAGAGGATTAAAAAGGTCGGTCAAACTAGCTGGTTTAACTGTTCTTGAGCTTTCTGGGCAACCCAGAAAACCAACTTCCGCGAATGGTCAACCAACTTTGACTACTTATATCCTAGAATCTATGGTTCATATGAACCTATTTTCTTTTCTAGATTAAAGACCTACTTACAGGCTACAAATACCAATTAATTAACAGACTAAATCATAAACACACATGAATCGAAAAAGCCCTGACATTCGGCTGTCCGACAATTTTTTTCAAAATTTCCAGATTTCATAAAACGCTTAATTAAGGCATCTAGATGTTATGAAAACGTGTTCTACCACTCTAGCATACTTTCTAACACCCTAATACAATATTCTAAACATCTAAACAACAAATCTAACAGAAGATCAAAGAGAAATTTATGAACTAGGGTTTGCACCTTAACTTGAGCAATTCTTGATTCTATCTTCTGATCTTGGTGCTGTTAACACCCAGGCATGATATGGTAGGTTTATAAGTGTATCTAAGCTTTGAGAATTCGTGAGTTTGCTCAGCCCTAAATTTCTCACTTAACAAGCACGACAAAGCGTTTTGTCAATGTAAGCACGTCAAAGGAACTTGTCAAAATAATTCTACCGAAAAGTCCGATTATGAAAAAAAAAATTAAGCACGAGATGTCAAGCACGACGTTTTTCGGATAAAAATTTATTTGGTCAATTTTGTCAAACCAAGTATATAATAACACGTAACACACAGAGAAATTTTATTTATATAACGGGAATTATACATACGAGTCTTATTAGGGTTTTGGGTTTTTCATTCACCTCCACTAATAAAAATTTCGTCCTCGAAATTACAGTACATGTTAAGTAAAAAGTTGAGGATAATTCTCTCGCATTTTATCTTCAAGCTCCCATGTAGCTTCTTCAACGTTCTGATTTCTCCATATTACTTTAACCGATGCTATCACTTTATTACGGAGGATTTGCTCTTTACGGTTGACGATCTGCACAGGTTCTTCTACATAAGAAAGATCTTCTTCGATTTGGTTAGGTTCATAATTTATAATGTGTTTATAATCAGTTTTGTATGGTCGTAAAACAGACACATGAAACACATTATGAATATGATTTAACTCAGGTGGTAGTGCTATTTCATAAGCAACTTCACCAATTCTTCTAAATATTTCAAAAGGTCCAATGAACCTCGGACTTAGTTTTCCTTTCTTGCCAAAACGTATCTTGCCCTTCCAAGGAGATACTTTCAAGAATACACGGCTTTCTACGCTAAAATTTCGTTGTTGACGATGTGGATCATCGTATTTTCTTTGTCGATCTTGAGATGATTGCAATCGTTGACATATGATTCTGATAGTTTCAGTGGTTTGTTGAATTATTTCAGGTCCCAACATTTGTCTTTCCCCGACTTCATCCCAACACGTAGGCGTTCTACATTTTCTTCCATATAAGGCTTCATAGGGTGACATACCTATGCTAGCATGATAACTATTGTTGTAGGCAAATTCGACTAAAGGTAACTGATCTTCCCAACTTCCTTTGAAGTCTATGACACATGTTCTCAACATATCCTTTAATGTTTGTATGGTTCTCTCACTATGTCCATCAGTTTGAGGATGATAGGCTGTACTTAGTCTTAACTGTGTTCCTAAATTTTTCTGAAGACTCTTCCAAAAATTTGAAGTAAAACGTGGATCTCGATCTGATACTATGGAAACCGGTACTCCATGCCTAGAGATAATTTCATGAATATATAATTTGGCAAGGTGATCCAGGTTATGTGTAATTTTAATAGGTAAAAAGTGAGCGGATTTAGTTAAATGGTAAGCTATTACCCAAATGGAATTATGGCCTTTTTGTGTAGTTGGAAGGCCCACTACAAAGTCCATGGTTATATGTTCCCACTTCCACTCAGGAATTGGTAAGGGTTGAAGTAAACCACTTGGCTTCTGATGTTCTGCCTTAACCCTTTGACACGTGAGACATTTACTTACCCATTCAACTATTTCCCTTTTCATATTCGACCACCAAAAGTGTCGACTTAAATCTTTGAACATTTTAGTACTTCCAGGATGTATGGCAAATTTAGAATTATGTGCCTCGTTCAAAATTTCATCTTTTAAAGCTTGATCTAATGGAATCCATATTCTATTTTCATATCTTATTATTCCATTCAAAATTTATTATACTTATCATGTGTGGAATTAGATTTAAACTTCTAACACTCTTCATCCTTCTCCTGTATCTTTTTAATTTTATCGAGCAGAGATGAAACTCCTTCTAAAATATATAATTTTTGGGTAGAGGTAGTTGGACATTCCACCTCAGTTCAAAATCTTTTATTAATCTATCATTGGTGGTTAACACATTCAATTTTTCCTGATTCTTTCTACTTAACGCATCAGCTACAACATTAGCATTACCGGGATGATATAAGATTTCACAGTCAAAATCCTTTATCAGTTCTAACCATCGCCTCTGTCTTAAATTTAATTCCCGTTGTGTAAAAATATTTTTCAAACTTTTATGATCTGTATATATTTCCCATTTTTCACCGTACAAGTAATGTCTCCAAATTTTTAGAGCAAAAACTACTGCGGCTAACTCTAAATCATGAGTAGGATATCTCATCTCATAATCTTTGAGTTGTCGTGATGCATAAGTTATCACTTTCCTATGTTGCATCAACACACACCCTAATCCTCTGTGTGATGTGTCACTATATACTACAAGGCCTCCTGTATCATCTGGTAAGGATAACACTGGAGCCATGCTCAGCCGCTTCTTCAACTCTTGGAAACTTTCCTCACATTTATCTCGTCCGCACGTATTTCACCGTCTTTCGAGTTAAATTGGTTAATGGGGTTGCTATTTTTGAAAAATCTTTTATAAACCGTCGATAATAACCCGCTAAACCGAGAAAACTTTGTACTTCTGTTGGAGTTATTGGTTGTTCCCAGTTCACAACCGTTTCGATCTTAGTTGGATCTACAGATATTCCATCTTTGTCAATTACATGACCTAATAATTGAACTCTCTTCAACCAGAATTCACACTTGGAAAACTTTGCATAAAGTTGTTCCTTTCGTAATTTATCCAAAACGACTCTCAAGTGTTCAACATGCTCTTCCCGTGTTCTCAAGTATACCTGGATATCATCGATAAACACTACAACAAATTTGTCCAAGCATGGTTTAAACACTCGATTCATTAAATCCATAAATGTTGTCGGTGCATTTGTTAATCCAAAAGGCATTACAAGAAATTCATAATGTCCATAGCGTGTCCTAAACGCTATTTTCGGCACATCCTCCTTTCTTACCTTTAATTGATGATAACCTGTTCTAAGGTCAATTTTTGAAAAATGTTCGGCCCCTTTTAATTGGTCAAACAAATCATCAATCCTTGGCAAAGGATATTTATTCTTAATAGTTAGCTTATTTAGCTCCCTATAATCTATACAAAGTCTCATAGTTCCATCCTTCTTCTTTACAAACAACATTGGTGCTCCCCAGGGTGAAACACTAGGTTGTATGTACTTTTTATCTAAGAGTTCCTGTAATTGAATAAGTAACTCTTTTAGTTCTATAGGTGCCATTCTGTACGGTGCCTTAGAAACTGGTGCCGCTCCTGGTGCAAGATCAATGATAAACTCAATCTCCCTATCTGGAGGCAAACTGGGTAAATCATCTGGAAATACATTAGGAAATTCCTTAACTATAGGTATTAGATCTAGTTTTACTCCTTCCTGACAAGTATCAACTATATAGGCCAAATATCCTAAACAACCCTTTTTAAGTAATCTTTCTGCCTAAACTATAGTCAAACATCGAGATTGCTTAGGTGATCAACTACCGTTGAACACTACCTTTGACTTCGAAGCAGTCAAAAGGTTAATACGTTTTTGATGATAATCAATCATCTCGTTATGATTAACTAACCAATCCATTCCTAGAATTACATCAAATTCTCCCAACTGAATTAGTATCAAATCTACCTTAAAATTATGTCCTTTTATTACCACACTATAGTTTCTGTATATGGTCTTAACCGAAATTCTTTCTTTATTAGCAATTTCTACACAAAAATGGTTTGTCTAAATTTTCACAAGGCATATTCAAGTTTGTAGAGAAATTTCTAGACACGAAAGAATAGGTAGCACCAGAATCGAATAACACATATGCATTTAAAGTGTTGATAGGGATGATACCTGTCACCACGTCCTGTCGATTCTGAACCCCAACTATAGCTACTGTCGATTGATTATTATCTGGTATTCTAACCCCTTTTCCTCCTTGGTTTATGGGACAGTTCTTAGAAAAATGGTCCATTAAACCATAATTAAAACATTTACTTTTCTTTGGAAGAGGACACTATGAAAGATAATGTCCTAACTATCCACAATTAAAGCATTTGTTAAGAAGACACTCTCCTCTATGTTTCTTACTACACTTAGGACAAGGTTTAATATTATTAGTACTAAAATTGTTATTAGTATTTCCTATCTTTTTCCCTGAGTTGTTAGAAAAAGAATTATTCCATTTACGCTTGTTATTAAACCTACCTGAACTGGGTTCTGTCTTACTTTTCCCTTTCTCACTCTGAGTCTTTTTATCCTGATGAAACTTAGCGAGATTATTCTCACTTTCAGTTATAGTGGCCTTCTCTAGTATTTCAGAGAAAGTTTTGATTTGAAGCACTAATAATTTACTCCGAATCTGAGGTTTTAAACCTTCATGGTACCTACGAGTCTTTCTAAGTTCAGTGGTTACTTGATGAGGAGAAAACCTGGATAGTTTATTAAACTTAGCTGTATACTGGGTTACAATAAGATCTCCTTGTTTTAAGTCCAGAAATTTTATTTCCATTCGGTCTTTCAGGGATTGGGAAAAATAGTTTTCAAAGAACAATTCTTTAAATCTATCCCAAGGAATAATTTCAGTTTCTACTCGACCTTTGGTTGATTCCCACCAATAATTAGCTTCACCTTTCAAGAAGACAGTTGCAAAAGTTACTAACATTGGTTTCTAGGAAGAATTTCTCTATCTCAGAAATCTAAATCTGTGCATCTACAGGTTCTAATGTACCTTTAAATTCAGGTGGTCCAACTAATTTAAAGTCTTTAAAGGATATATTTTGGTTTACAGGTCTGTTTATTACTCCTAACATCATATCTACTAACTGTTGAGTAGGATTATCCTCATTATTCATTTCTCTTTGGGGTCTTCTGGTTGGTGGCATGATTCTATAAAACAACATCAAAGATTCACATAAATTCTTAGATAACCAAAACATATTGTTTATTTATAACTCACAGTCTTACAACAACTTTAAACATACTAGTATCTTATAGGGTACAACTTTTATTACAAACTTTGAATGCTTCTTTATTATACTAGTATAAAGCATCCAACCACATATATTACTCTCTAGAATTCATTGATATCATCAAAGGAATCCTGGATCATGTGACAAACCACAGATCAATCGATGGGATAAGCAGTTTTCTTCTCCTCTACTGGATATCGAGTTACACGACGCTGCAAATCATTAAAAGTATCTCGAACTCTCAGAGATGTTTTAAGAAACCTTGACTGAATTTCCCTCCTGCTCCTATGTGCATGGTGCAGTTGTACTTTCAGTCGATGACTATGACTCCTTTCATCCATTAACATACACTCAGCTAAATCTGCCCTAAACTTCATCTTATTGTTCTCACATTCTATTGTCTGTAGTAGTGATGCCATTGCCTCATCATGCTCATCTATTCTCATTAATTGTCCAGCCACTGGATCTTCTTCTTCTTCTTCAGCATCAAGCAGTTGTTGATCATGAAGCAATTCTTCTTCTTCTGCATCACTAGCTATAAAAGACTCTATTTGTAGTGGATTGATCACTCTTTCTTCAGCATTGGAGTTGGCCATCTATAAAAGAAAACTCCATAAATACTAGTATAAAGGTTTACACCACATAATAATTTTTAATGTTATATTTTAATGTCTTTTTTTAAAATTTTTACGGACTCGAAGACTATATACTAAGAAAACTCTTCCTTATATCTATAGCCTTAACAGCTTTGATACCAAAATTGTAACACCCCCATACCTATACTCCCATGGTATCCCTGGGATGGTGTTTACAGAGAATTAACATAATGCATTTAAATCTATACACCCATGGTATCCGATTAAAATATTACATTAGATAGAGGACTATCGATATAATTCCATAGATTCAAGATTCACAAAGTATCCCATAATGGTGGTAATTCCCAAGAGAAATATTACTGTGTTTGGATACCTTCACTTGAATATATGAACTGTATTTGTGACTAGAGTCTATCTATCCAAAATTCAGAGTATCAGTAATGACATGAACAGTCCATATTACTAATACCCTCACCCAGATGTATAGTCTATGTCATTCTAATATATACTATCGTATCGATAGTAACCATCTATCTGAAATTCAGAGTATTAATAACAACATTAACAGTTCATGCTATTAACACCCTCACTCAGATAAATAGTTCCCAAGGATCTCAACTATAATAGAAGACATCTTACTTTACATCTATATATGTAAGAAAACACGGTTGCGGAAATAAAAGATGTTATATATATCATAATATTATGATTCAATTACAAAATTCTCATAACGAGTTCTTATTACAAGGTATTCACACAGACAAGAATATAATCTAATATTTGTAGGGACGCTTCCCTTTATCTACTCCAGATGTTCCAGGATTACCATCTAAAACTGAAAAGGGAATAATTTGCAAGGGTGAGCTATGACATTCTCAGCAAGTTGTATATTTATAACAATATAGGATTTGAAGAATTATAACAATTCAAATTTTCAACTGATAGTTGATACCATTTCTGGATTTCTAATTCCAACTAGTTCTGGAATTTTTATCATTTCTGTCAGTCACAAAGACTTAGAAATTTTATTCAGATGTGAGATAGGGGATCAGCCTATTCAACATCCTAGGAGTATGCATATCACCTACAGTGCTCAAATACATTTACAATTTACTATCAATATATTCATTGACTATACTTCGCTCCCTTACGAAATACTCAACTTCAGTATAAGATTGTCTTTCTAAAATAATTTGGCTTGACACAACAGTTTATGCTCAATAAACAATATCATATGAACAAATAATTCATTTCTTAGTCATGCTGGAACTATAGCAATAACTTTTCAATAATAGGTAATTCAATGTAGGTGTATTATATCAACAGTATATCAAGATAGAATCTTGTTCAAATGAATAAAATGGGGTTGATAAATTTTACAAGTAATAAATTGGGTATAGGAGACTTGCATGAGCTTAGATCACCATTATTTATCTTATTCAAGGCTAATAATAAGTACCTATGACGTTTATAAATATAAATCTAACACGTTAAGATTGATAACAATACTCAAATAAAACATCTATTTAATCTGGGTTAGATTTGACTTTTAATACCTTTGATAAATGAACTAAATTTTATTTATAAAATTTTGTTATATTTTAAATAATTTAATTATCCTTATAATATATTTTAGAAGGTTTAAAGTATTTTTAAAATATTTATTTATCCTTTAAATGATTTTTAAATCATTTATCTCTATTTATAAGTAATTTATATTTACTAAAATTTTATAAAAACATTATTTAATATTATTAAATAATTTATAATCATTTATTATGATTTTTATTTCAATAATAATATTTTTACATAATTATTTAGTATTTAAAAGTAATTATTCTAATTACTTTATTAATAAGTTAATTATAAATAATATCTAAATAAAATAAAATAATTATTACATTTTTGTAGAAATATCGTAAATAATTTATAATAATTTTTAAAACTATTTTTATATTTATTTATTAATTATTTCTAATTTTTTATAATTTATTTTTAAAGAAAATAATTTCTGTTCGTCGCTAAAGCTCTACAGTGACAGAAAGTGTCGGTGTAGGTGTTCTTGAAGTTTCAAGGTAGTTGTAGTGGTCGAGTGACCCAATTTGACCATCAAACAAACAACGTTCATTGGTAATGATTTTTGGTTAGATTAAGTATTGGTGTTGTAGTACTCATACAATAGTACAAGGTCAAGCAATAATCAGGCTTTAATCTATATTTAACAAGAAATTATAAAGGTTCAAAGTTACTGTCAGAGCTGTTCTTGGGTTTCTGGGTAACCCAGAACAGTGGTCATGTCCAGTCAACGATTTTGTGGCTTGAATAACTTTGATTCTGTGTATTAGATGTATGTTGTGTTTGTTGTAACATGTAATTATATGTCAGGGTACATATATATAACATTAACATGAAAAAAACTTAAATCTAAGGTCTCTATTTATGCTGGTCAAAGTACAGCTACCAACTGTTCTTCGTGTTCTTCAGTTTCTGGAAAAAACCTAGAAACTTGGTCATGCTCGGTCAACTACTTTTGTAAGACCCCAGCTTTTATAAAGAAAGATTAATTTTCTATAAATATTATTTTTGAATATTATGGAATAAATTTGATATAATGTTATAGTTGTGGGTAATATTTATAAATTTTTCAAAGTAAGCAAGTTGTTATAAAATATTCGTTAATTCTGGGAATATTCTTTTTTGTTTGGGAATATTCGTGACGACTACTCAATCGATGGTGGACCCCATAACGGAAGTATTGTCGTAGTTAGAAAACGACAAAATTATCTTTCTATAAAAATAACGGCAAAGGTGTTACCGTTAAAACTGTTGAACTACCCTTAGTAAAAGTAAAGAATAATGGCGTGGTTGCATAGTAAGACACACAAGATTGATTATCGATGCTTACGTGAGAAGTCACTTAGCTATACTCAATTATCACTGAGAATTCACGCATCATATCTCTTATATTATTGATTCAATTATTGTCACAAGATTATCATCTGTATAATATGTTATATTATTAATTGAGACGACAAGTTATAAATGATTAATAATTGTTGAAAGATTAAATATGTGTTGATTAAAAATAAAATGATTTGTGGTAATATTTATTCAATCCTTGATGTATATAAAGAGTCTCATTATGAGACGTTTGTGGTAAGTTTGATTATTTTATGGGGGGCCCATATGTCATCATCTAAGAGTCTCTTAAATCGATAGTATTTACCTTTGTGAATAGTAATTACCTTTGTGAATAGTAATTACCTTTCGTCAATAGTATTTACCTTTATGAATAGTAATTACCTTTGTGAATAGTAATTACCTTCACAATAGTATTTACCTTTCGTCAATAGTATTTACCTTTGTGAATAGTAATTACCTTTGTGAATAGTAATTACCTTCTTCAATGTAGTAATTACCTTCATCAATAGTAATTACCACTTCGTAAATAGTAGTTGTCCCTTCAATATTACCAAGAGTTAATCGCTTCTTCTTGTTCCAAGGGTTAATTACCCTTCGCAAATAATAGTAGTTGTCTCTTCAATATTACCAAGAGTCATTTTGACCCTTCGTTAAGACCAAGAGCCACCCTCGCTTTTTCTATAAATAGAAAGCTCATTCCTTCATTATTTTTACTTAATTCATTGAAACTCTATAGAGAGAAACTATAGAGAGAAAGAAGAAAAGTATTCTACTACTTCACTTTTCCAATATTCAGTTCTTCTAAGGTAAGGGTATTATTTGTTGTACCTCGTAAAGGGTGTTATTCTTTCTTATTCATTGAAGAGAACTTCGTTATTCCATTCTTTATTATTCGTTGAATAACCTATATACGCAGATACCCTATACTTGGTGAAATCCCTCGTTATTCCATTCTTTATTATTCTATTGAATAACTCAGATACGCCTGCATACCCTATACATAATCAGATACGTGGTTTACCCTATACTTGGTGATATTCTTATATATTTCATTGGAACATCTCGTCTGTGTGTTTTACACCGACCGGTTCCGCCTCTTTATCATTCTCGTTGAATATCCTATCTATGTGTTTTACACCGGATCCGGGTTCCATCTTTATTAGTCTGTTGGAACATCATGCTTGTGTGAATTTCACCGATTCGGTTCCGTTATTTATTATTCTCATTGAATAACTCGCCTGTCTTAAGGTCTATCGCATGCATGGTGATTTCTTTTGTTATTCCATTCTTTATTATACCCAAATTGGTTAAAACTTTGACTTCTATAGTCCATGAAATTAGTAGAATATCCTTGATATTTCGTTTCATCCAAAGATTCTTTTCATGGAAATATTCTTCCGATCATTCTTGAATTTTACTCTACAAAACAAAGATATCTTGTTGACAATTTGGACGTTAATAATTCCTAGATAAATTAATTCTTGAACTTGTTTTATTGAATTCTTATATCATTGTCATCATCCTCATGTTTATATTATGTTGAAAGTTATCTTTGGCTTACGTGCATAGATGAACTTAGTATGATTATGACCGTGGTTCATTCTAAGATAATCATGGCTTGATATAAATGATGTGACAAAAGTCCTCAAATGGTCTGTAATGCAAGAATGGATAGTTTTTGGTATGATTATAACGGGGTGATTCGGTATAGTCATGACCATTGATAATTTGATGAAAATCCTTGACCGTGGTACATGTGGATGATTAGATATTGTGGTTTATTCATTAAACCGAGTCTTAGTGATAAAAATTGATGAAAACCTTTTAAAACCTAAAAGATAGTAGACTTTATTTTCTACTTGACTCTTTTAATGGATTGCATATTCACCGCAGCTTAAACCGGTTGTCTATTGTATTTTATCGGTTTAACATTGTCAAGACTATTGATAATTTATTTCGCTTTATCTTAGTTATAATATTTCATCGGGCTAGTTGAGCTCACCCTTTCTTTCACCTTCTCTTCGTGAAATGAGAATATAATTTGGGAAGAGCTCTGGGGAACGAGAGTAATGGTCCAGAGGATAGCATTAGTAGTCCTCACTATTCTCGTGAAATAGTGTGATAATAATTGTAATGAGGACTCCTTTTGAGTTTGTATAATATCTAGTAGACAATATTTGTATTCAAACTCACGCTTTATGTCGTATTGTATACCTACGCTTATAATAGTAAGTTGTATTTAAATTGCATACCATGTAAGTGGCGACCCAAGATGGGTGACGATACCTAATTTTGGGGGCGCCACAGTTGGTATCGAGCTTAAGGATATGATCCTGCTAAGATGCGAGATAAGAACTAGGAGGGGAGAGACGGGAATTCCTTCGCTAGTATGACCTACCTAAGTTTATTTGTTATTTAATTGCTCAATTCGTAGTATAGGGATAATATTTGATATATTAATTAACCCTTTTGCTTCACAATTCCTTTCGTGTAATAAGAGTGTAGCTAGGTCGAAAGGGGGTAACAATGGGAATAGAACGGTGGTCATCATTTAGTAGTTATATTTGGTGAATCAACTAGGGTGAGGCTAACCCAACGTTGGAAGAGTGTTTTGCCACTATCATACAAGATGTCTAATGACATACAACCTCGTGTCATCATAAGATGTGGTTGTGCTCATCCACTCTGCCGAGTATATTTATGAGCACTACCTATATGATCTTGGTGTTTGTTTGAAGTATAATTCTCAATTTGAGACTGTGGAGATAATGATAAATCAAGAGAAGACTCACCATTGGGAAGAATATGATAGTAATCTTCTCATTTTTCTTTGGGGTCTATTGGGTAAACCAAGGATAATCTCTGTGGCCATATGATATCTATCATAACCTAGAAGCATGGCCTCCCATGTAAAGGAAGGTTTTGAGCACTTCCCAAAGATTCTAATTTCTAAAACAGTTTTGACTATACATTTATGTAAGGTGTCATTGTGACTTATCCAAAGTTGGGATGAAAGTCACAGTTGGTATCAATGTAACGTACTATCCAAGTCTTGGATAAGAGTAGATTTTGAATGATATTTCTATCATTAATAAATTTCTTGACGTAGTCTTGAAGATTTCTAGCCTACCCTAGAGCGTGAAATCGAATTTTGTATTGACCCCAAAGATAAAACCCATTTCTTAAACCTCAAATATTTCTTCAACTAAAATGAGCAGCTTTACGTGGTTTATGATGAAAGTCATAATAAAAGCATTGGACTAATGAAAATCATGGGTATACGTGGTATTAGTAAGTGTTATGATGAGTTATGTTGGTTAGTATGTGAAAACATGAAAGTTTCTTAAAAATCACAAGGAGTTAAAACCAGATTTTGGTGAAAAACGAATATGAAATTCAATTGACCAAATCTCTTATTATATTTTGAATTTTTGAGTGTGGTTAAGTCCTAGAGTTAGATCTATGAGTTACCTAACTAATCCAAGTGGAATCAATGAAAAGGTGTTGTAGATTTTCGTGTGGACTGATTTTAGCAAAGGAGTCAAAACTTCAAAATGTCCAAAAAGTTGCTGCCACGTTTTTGTAAGGGCTGTTTTGGCCACTTAATTAGTGAGAAAAATTCAGGACTTTTGGGACATAAAAGTATATGGTATAAAGAACATCGTGTCAAAAATGAGCTCATTCCGACTTAAAATGAGCAAGTTATAACCATTTCAATATTTAGGTTTTTTGAAAAATGCTATAACTGGAGTTCTATAAACTCGGATGACCATGAAATTTAAACTGAGGCTCACATTAACATGTGTAAGGTCCTGCCAAGATTTGGGAATTTTGGAGTTAAACTTGAGGTAGCTAATTTCTTAAGGAATTAATTAGAAATTGATTTTTGAAAAATAGTAAATGAATTTTAAAAATTCGAGAAAAATATATTTTCATTATGGGACTATATTATGCTAAATCCCTTAAAAGAAATATTTTTGGGACTGATTTGGTATTTTTCATGAAAATAGTTTAGTTGAAATATGAGTTAAATATGTTATGTGAAGTAACAAAAGTTGAAAATAGGATTTTATGGCTAGAGAATCCTATATAGAGTATATGCATATTTTTTTGAGGATTTGATAATTGGTGATGATATCTTATGAGTATGGCATTTTGAATGATTAAATGCATTATATGGTAAAGCGTAAACAATTGAGATAAATTGTTTATAAATTTAAGAAGTGATTAAAATATTGTTATAATATTAATGATATTAGATTATGAGATTATTAAGTGATTGATAACATGGGGATATTCTTGAATCCTCGGATAAATTATATTATAAATGTTTAATATTTATCCTTTATCTCATTTGATTGATTCTTTATATCATTATCCTCATGCTTATATTATGTTGAAAGTCATATGTGGCTCAGTAGTGCATAGATGGACTTGGTATGATTATGACTGTGGATTGTTAGATAATCATAACCGTAATTGAAAACACGATTATTTTTGCCATAGTGCATGGATAATTTGTGGTCGTCGATACTAATGAATACACGATTATCTTTGGTAGTAGCATGGATAATTTTTTGGTCGTGATACTAATGAATACACGATTATCTTTGGTAGTAGTGCATGGATAATTTGTGATCGTGATATTAATGAATACACGATTATCTTTCGTCAGTAGTGCATGGATAATTCGTGGTCGTGATACTAATGAATATCATTGGCTCGTAGTGCGTGGATGATTCAATGATATGGATTAATTATCGAAAGTGAGTCTCAAAGAATGAAATATTAATTCATGGATGTGGTAAAAGTCATCTTTGGTCAGAGTGCATTGATAGACTTGGTATGATTATGACCACGGATTATCTTAAGATAATCATGATCAGTAATTGAAAACACGAATATCCTGGCCAAGAGTGCATGGATAATTCGTGGTCGTGATACTATTAAGTTCAAGGCCTCAAAGATTATTGGTTTTACAATTGTATATCTTTAGCTTTTGTAGTGCAAAGATGAATTGTTAATGAATATCTTTGGCGGATTGCGAAGATGAATTTAATATTTTAATGATAAAGGTATTCAAGGTATCCTCACCTCTTTATCATATCAGTGCGATACTTCTAATTTCGAGGGCTGAAATTTCATAAGAAGGGAGGTTGTAAGACCCGGCTTTTATAAATAAAGATGAATTTTCTATAAATATTATTTTTGAATATTATGGAATAAATTTGATATAATGTTATAGTTGTGGGTAATATTTATAAATTTTGCAAAAGTAAGTAAGTTGTTATAAAATATTCGTTTGGTCTGGGAATATTCTTTTTGTTGGGAATATTCAGACGACGACTCAATCAATGGTGGACCCCATTAACGGAAGTATCATCGTAGTTAGAAAACGACAAAATTATCTTTTATAAAAATAACGGCAGAGGTGTTACCGTTAAAACCGTTGAACTACCCTTAGTAAAAAAGTACAAAGAATACGCGTGGTTGCATAGTAGAATACTCAGATTGATTATCGATGCTTACGTGAGAAGTCACTTAGCTATACTCAATTATTACTACAAAGAATTGTTGATCATATCTCTTATATTATTGATTCAATTATTGTCACAATATCATCTGTATAATATGTTATATTATTAATTGAGACGACAAGTTATAAATGATTAATAATTGTTGAAAGATTAAATATGTGTTGATTAAAAATAAAATGATTTGTGGTAATATTTATTCAATCCTTGATGTATATAAAGAGTCTGTTATGAGACGTTTGTGGTATGTTTGATTATTTTATGGGGGGCCCATATGTCATCATCTAAGAGTCTCTTCATCAATAGTATTTACCTTTGTGAATAGTAATTACCTTTGTGAATAGTAATTACCTTCATCAATAGTATTTACCTTTGTGAATAGTAATTACCTTTGTGAATAGTAATTACCTTCGTCAATAGTATTTACCTTCGTCAATTGTATTTACCTTTGTGAATAGTAATTACCTTTGTGAATAGTAATTACCTTCTTCAATAGTAATTACCTTCAATAATAATAATTACCCCTTCGCAAATAGTAGTTGTCCTTCTATATTACCAAGAGTTAACGCGCCTTTGATTGTTCCAATGGTTAATTACCCTTCTTGCAAATAGTAGTTGTCTCTTCAATATTACCAAGAGTCATTTTGACCCTTCGTTAAGACTAAGAGCCACCCTCGCTTTTTCTATAAATAGAAAGCTCATTCCTTCATCATTTTTTACTTAATTCATTGAAACTCAGAGAGAGAGAAACTATAGAGAGAAAAAGAAAAGTATTCTACTACTTCACTTTTCCAATATTCTGGTTCTTCTAAGGTAAGGGTGTTATTTGTTGACCCGTAAGGGGTGTTATTCTTTCTTATTCATGAAGAGAACTTCTGTTATTCCATTCTTTATTATTCGTTGAATAACTCAGATACGCTGACAGATACCATATACTTGGTGAAATCCTCCGTTATTCCATTCTTTATTATTCTGTTGAATAACTCAGATACTGTGACATACCCTATACATAATCTGTGTAACGTGGTTTACCCTATACTTGGTGACATTCTTATTATTATTCATTGGAACATCCTGTCTGTGTGTTTTATAATACAGGATTGGTTAAAATCTTTATCATTCTCATTGGAATATCCTATCTATGTGTTTTACACCGGATCCGGGTTCCATCTTTATTATTCTCGGTTGAACATCCTCGCTTGCGGTGTGAATTTCACCGACTCGGTTCCGTTATTTATTATTCTCATTGGAATAACTTTTGCTGCTTGATCTATCGCATGCATGGTGATTTCTTTTGTTATTCCATTCTTTATTATACCCAATTGGTTAAAACTTTGACTTCTATAGTCCATGAAATTAGTAGAATATCCTCGATATTTGCGTTTCATCCAAAGATCTTTTCATGAAAATATTCTTCCGATCATTCTTGAATTTTACTCTACAAAACAAAGATCTTGTTGACAATTTGGACGTTAATAATTCCTAGATAAATTAATTCTTGAACTTGTTTTATTGAATTCTTATATCATTGTCATCATCATCATGTTTATATTATGTTGAAAGTTATCTTTCGCTTACGTGCATAGATGAACTTAGTATGATTATGACCGTGGTTCATTCGATATAATCATGGCTTGATATAAATGATGTGACAAAAGTCCTCAAATTCTGTAATGCGATGATGGATAGTTTTTGGTATGATTATGACCGGGGTGATTCTAAGATATAGTCATGACTATTGATAATTTGATGAAAATCCTTGACCGTGGTATGCAGGGACGATTAGATATTGTGGTTTATTCATTAAAAGCGAGTCTTAGTGATAAAATTTATGAAAACCTTTTAAAACCTAAAAGATAGTAGACTTTATTTTCTACTTGACTCTTTTAATGGATTTCGTATATTCCACCGCAGCTTTAAACTGGTTGTCTATTGTATTTTATCGGTTTAACATTGTTGAAGACTATTGATAATTTATTCGCTTTATCTTAGTTATAATATTTCTTCTTTGGGCTAGTTGAGCTCACCCTTTCTTTCACCGTTTTCTTCGTGAAATGAGAATATAGTGGGACGCAGTCTGGGAGCGGAGTAATGGTCCAGAGGATAGCATTAGTAGTCCTCACTATTCTCGTGAAATAAGTGTGATAATAATTGTAATGAGGACTCCTTTTGAGTTTGTATAATATCTAGTGAGACAATATTTGTATTCAAACTCACGCTTTATGTCAGATTGTATACGATAGTTATAATAGTAAGTTGTATTTAAATTACGTACCATGTAAGTGGCGACCCAAGATGGGTGACGTATACCTAATTTTGGGGGCGTCACAACTTTTGACCAATAATTTCGGTAATCCTATGAGTTATTTGTTCGATTGAAGATCATAGATATGTAGTATGTATATGAGGTACAAAGATATAACAAAAGCGTAAACAATTAACAATCGGAAGGCGATTAAAAAGGTTCGGTCAAACTATTTGGTTTAATCGTTTTGAGCTTTCGGGCAACCCGAGAAAACCAACTTTTCGTGAGCAATCAACCCACTTTGATCGCTTATATCACGGAATCTATGGTTCATATGAACCTGTTTTCTTTTCTAGATTAAAGACCTACTTACAGGCTACAAATATCAATTAATTAACAGACTAAATCATAAACACACATGATTCGAAAAGCCCTGACATTCGGCTGTCAGACCATTTTTTTCAAAATTTCCAGATTTCATAAAACACTTAATTAAGGTATCTAGATGTTATGAAAACGTGTTCTACCACTCTAGCATACTTTCTAACATCCTAATACAATATTCTAAACATCTAAACAACAAATCTAACATAAGATCAAAGAGAAATTTATGAACTAGGGTTTGCACCTTAACTTGAGCAATTCTTGATTCTATCTTCTGATCTTGTTGCTGTTAACACCCAGGCTTGATATAGTAGGTTTATAAGTGTATCTAGGCTTTGAGAATTCGTGAGTTTGCTTAGCCCTAAGGTTTCTATTTATAGAATTCTTCAACTTGGATTTTTGGTCATTTTTCCACCTACTTGCCTCTATAAAGATCTGATTTGTGACTCTTCTGCTGCTTGGGAGTTTGGAAGCATGTCATGTGATGTTTTGGAACTTTAAATGGTGACTCTCAACCTACTTGTGAGCTAGTTGATCAAATTAGTAGCTTAATTAAGTTTAAATCTTCACTAATCTTGATTAGGGTTTTGTTTCTAATGATTAGGAATGTTAAATAATGTTAATTAGTACCTAATAGAAGTTTACTAACCATGATTAGGTGTTAACATAAGCTAGTTAGGTTTAGATTAACTACTTAGGGTTTAATTTATAAACTAGGTTTAGGGTTTTGCTAATTAGGGTTAGGGTTTGTTAACCTAGGTTTACTAACCTAAATTTCTCACTAATCCTAACAAGCACGACAAAGCGTTTTGTCAGTGTAAGCACGTCAAAGCAACTTGTCAAAATAATTCTACTGAAAAGTCCGATTATGGAAAAAAAAATTAAGCACGAGGTGGCACGATGTTTTTCGGATAAAAATTTATTTGGTCAATTTTGTCAAACCAAGTATATAATAACACGTAACACACAGAGAAATTTTATTTATATAACGAGATTTATACATACGAGTCTTATTAGGGTTTTGGATTTTTACACAGTCGTTGCTCAGGGTTATCTCTGATATTGGGCTTGTAAGAACCCGAATTTTTAGAAATTATTAAAATAAGAATTTAGTAAAAAAAATTCTTAAGCCATGAGATGGGTTCGAACAAGAATATATAATTGTGTTATGATGTATGTAATATTGTGCTACATAGGGTAATATGAGCAATGTGATGTTGTGTTTAATAAATATATATCATTATTATAAATTTGTTATACATTGTAGAGATGAATTAGTCAGAAGATGGATAAGATTTATCTATTGACATTAAATAATTTATAGAATTATTTTTATCATAGTGAGTTGGTGACATTAAATCTCTTTGATGGATAATCACCATTTTCTTGAATATATATAGTAGCAACTAGTATGATGTAATATGAGTTTTAGTTATTGCTTAAGATATCCATGGATAGATTGAGATAGTAAA
This sequence comes from Panax quinquefolius, assembly GCA_020205615.1. Classification (NCBI taxonomy): domain Eukaryota; kingdom Viridiplantae; phylum Streptophyta; class Magnoliopsida; order Apiales; family Araliaceae; genus Panax; species Panax quinquefolius. The sequence goes on along the minus strand of CM035174.1, from coordinate 34,067,562 downwards.
GCATAAATTAGTTAATTATGAGAATTAACTAACAAGTAGAAATATTGGTTAATTTATATTAAAGTGGAAGTTATATTATGTAATAATATAATTTGAAGGGGTTTAAGAATCACTTAAGTAAATAGTGAATATGTGATTATAGTGGGTGCTTTATATTTGAGTTTTGTGGTTTCATAGTTGGTTAAACTATTAAGGAAAAATAGAGTTTTATAACTCGAAGTTTGATAATTAAATTATTAAAGAAAATAGTAATCCATGATGGGTAATCAAAGAAGAAGTTGATTTTAGATGAGTTATCATTTATGAGGTATATATAAAGTGATTAAGAGCATTGATGTTATTTCTGCTAATGCAGAATTGGTCTGCCTCTGAACTTGGTATGGCGCATTTAAGGCCCATTTCAAGCTTATATGACAAATAAGAAATACGCCAAATCTGAGAAAATTATGAGAAAGTTTATGGAATTTAAAATTCATGAAGTGGATACTAAGGACTCATAGGGATAATAAAATCTTAAATGATGATTAAGTTGTCCATGAATGAATTTGAATAAAAATTAAATAATTAACCCGAAATAAATATGGTTAAATAAGCGATATTATAGAATATTATATTAGGAGAGTACATAATAATTATGAAGGAAATTGTTATTTGGATAAAGATGTTATGAGTATCAAATCATAGTATATACTCATCTAAGGTAATTAAGTATTAAGGTAAGGTGTGACACCTAAGCTTTATATTAAATGAATATTAAAAATAATGTGGATTTGGGGAAAAGCCAAACGTGGCCTAGACCCTTAATATTTTATTGTAGAGATAATGAGCTTGAGTTATATAACTCTAGTAAATGAGAATTGTGAAATGCCTTGTGTGACATAATTAATTTCTTAATTGGAATAATTAAGAGATGATTTAATAACATATTGGACCTATGGTTATACTAAGCCCAATGAAAATAGTGGGACACGTCTAATGTGTTAGGAATTATGGACTAAGTAGTTAGGATGGCCAGAATTTATAATTAAGTCAAAGTATAAATGTAATTATCCATGACCCAAGTTGAATTATGTTAGGAGCCCAATAGATATTAATTAGTAGAGCCCAATGTGTATAAGTGTTTGTACCTAACCCAATTCAAATATTAATTTGGACAAACCCAATGTACATGGATTATATGAATACATGTGTATATAAGAGAAGTATACTTATATATATATATATGGGTATATATTATATATAGTCAGGATCTTAAGCTCATAGGTTATCCAACTCACTGAAGCTCACCCCCTTTAGCGGCGGACCCCGTGACGGTTGATTATCAATCTGTAAATACATACTTTTAGCGATGGACAACATATAGCGTCGCTAAAAGTATAGACGACGGTTGTATGACCGAACCGTCGCCTAGTCAGTCGCAAAAGGGGGGTGAGCTCGGGTGAGTTGGATAAGGGGTGAGCTTAAGATCCGAACCGTATATGTATAAGTATAGAGATGTATGTGTAAAGGTAACAAATAAGCTAGCATATTATACAAATGATAAAATGAAAGTGAAATAGATGGATACTACTGTAACGACCCCAAAATAGGTCCATTCCATCCAACCCATTCTGAGTCGCCAAATATATGGTACGGAAAACAACTACAACTTTATTATAACAATTATCGTGCAAAATACAACAACACATATGCTGTGAGTTTGGATACAAATATATACCAACTGTAGCACGTCACAATGACACCTTACATAAAGGTATAGTCAAAAACTGTTTTAGAAATTAGAATCTTTGGGAAGTGCTCAAGGAAACCTTCGTACATGGGAGGCCATGCTTTTAGGTTATGGTAGATATCATATGGCCACGTAATTATCCTTGGTTGATTGATAGACCCCAAAGAAAAACGAGAAGATTACTATCATATTCTTCCCAATGGTGAGTCTTCTCTTGACATATCATTATCTCCTTGTCTCTAATTGGGTATTATACTCCAAGCAAACACCAAGATTATATAGGTAGTGCTTGTAAATATACTCAAAGACGTGGATGTGCACAACCTTGTCTTATGATAGCACGAGTTTGTATGTCGTCATTAGACATCTTGTATGATAGTGGGAAAACACCTTCCAAAGTTAAATTCACCTCACCCTCAACATCTATAGACCACCACTCTATTCCCTCGCTATCCCCGCTCAACCCAAATACTACACTTTTATTATTACGAAGGAATTGTGAAACAAAAGGGTGAGCACAACTAGCTCAATAAAGAATATTATGACTAAAGATAAATAAATTATCAATAGTCTTCATCAAGAATAAATCGTAGATTTAGAACATATGGTAGATGATAAAACTTTTCAACCATAGTTGCAGCGGAACGAGCAATCCATTAGAAGAGTCAAATAGACCATAAAATCTATTATCTTCTCCATGTTAAAAGTCCACCAATAATGTTTTATCCTCGTAACATCAATCAACAATTCTGTGCCCACAATCACGTGTATAACTCATAATCGTAATTGTAGTTCTAAATTCCTTTCCTCATCCAAGACAAAGATAATTTTCATCACTTGTCTTTACCTGAAACATCAAAGATCATGGTTATACCAAATCACAGTTCATGTTCATAATCATACTAATAAATTCATCTTTGCACCACGGCCAAAGATATTCATCAATAGTTCATCTTTACACTACAGGCTAAAGATATTCATCAACAAGTCATCTTTGCATTACGAGCCAAAGATATTCATCAATAATTCATCTTTGCACTACAGGCTAAAGATATTCATCAACAGGTCATCTTTGCATTACGAGCCAAAGATATTCATCAATAATTCATCTTTGCACTATAGGCTAAAGATATTCATCAACAAGTCATCTTTACACTACGAGCCAAAGATATTCATATATCAAAGAAATACATAATCATTTCAGAAGTTATATAACAATAATAATAACCATGTTGATCAATTCACCTTTGCACTTAAGCTAAAAATATTCAATTGTAAATTCAACGGTCATGATCATACCAGTCAACAATTCAACTTTTGCACTACTGGCCAAAGAGAACCTATGGTCACGATCATACCAATAATCTACCCATCTTTACACTAAAGTCAAAGAGAAATATCATCATTAGGGTTATAAGAATGTTATATAAAAACAATATAATCAAAACATGGTTTTAATTTCAAGAGTAAGATTCATAAATCAACGATAATTTGGTCAGAGAAGAAACCAATTTGTCGTGAATAGTACCTCGTGATAAATACATAGTACCGTATCGTGCGTAAGTAACTCGATAACTAAAAGATAAAGTTTCATAATAAAATTCATATCCATATTTATAACACCTTAATCCAAATGTTATAAATCACTTAGAAATCTCATAATCTAATATTATTAATATTATAATAATATTTTAATCATTTCTTAAACTTATAAACAATTTAATTAAATTGTTTACACTTTACTAATTAATGTATTTAATCATCATAAAATGCCAAACTCATAAGATTTCATCACCAATAACCAAAACCCTCATCAAAAAATCTGATATACCTATATATGATTCTCAAGCCATAAAATCATATTTTCCAATTTTCTTACTTCACATAACATATTTAATTCATTTACTCATAACTAGAATATTTTCATGAAAATATCAAATCAGTTCCAAAAATGTTTTTTTTCCGGGATTTAGCATAACATAGTCTCATATTGAACATATATTTTTCTCTAAATTTTAAAAATTCATTTACTATGTTTCAAATGGCCAAAACCAAGAATATTTAATCATTTATCATAAATTATACTTTTATCCAAAAATTTGAAATTTTACGGTATACTTGATATTATATAGATGTACTCCCAATAAAAATTTCATAAATTTTGGAGTTAATCACAAGGAGTTATAAATAGTTACTTTTAAAATAGTCTTTTCTCATAAAATCTATAACTCCTAATCTATACATCCAAAAATCGCCATTTTTGGACACACTCTCAAAACTCATCAAAATATCATTTCAAATTTTTCCAGAATTTTTGAAGGTTCGAAAATTTTGAAACTAAAAACATAATAACCCTTAAAATCCCTTACTATCCCTTACCTCAAAAGAGTAAAGATTTCCGATTGGGAATAATATTTGAACGAACTTGCACCGTATAGCAATACTCAAAGTATACTCAAAATAGTCACAAGAATACGCTCAAAATATCAAGAGAGAAATAGAGAGAAAACTTCAGTTTCTGGTGTGATTTTCAATTCTAACTTAAGCACCCTATTTATAGGAAATTGCTTAGAACACCAAAGTAGAAAATTTAATATAATAATAATATAATTATACAAATTTTCCTTAGCCCACATTTTGGTCAAAAACATCAGCCACACATGTTAATGATGTCCAAAAAAAAAATACAAAAAATGTTTTTCTAACAAAAATAATTTAAACTCCAAAAATCAATTCACACCCGATATACCGAAACTTCAATAATTCACAATAAATAGCTCTTTTATCAGAAAATTCGAATCTCGTGACTTTTTATAGGAAATTCAATTCTCTACAACTTTGCAGAAGAAAGTTTTTCCAAATTCTAAACAGAAATTAACCGAAATCCACAAACGGGCGATTTTACAGGCTATAATCAAATTTCGATCAATAATTGTGTCCACCAACACACAAAACATGTGTTAAACATTTAATGCCACAAAAATACTCTTCCTCCTCATATACTTATATATTCCACATTCATTGTAAAAATATCACCATTAATATATTATTAAAATAATATATTTAAATAAATTATTTTATTAGAAAAAGATAAAATATTAATTTTCAACAATTGTCATTTTAAAAATTTTCTCCATCTATATCCACATAAAATCAATATTTTCCTCATCATAAAAATCAATAATTAATTATTCACAAATAATATTACATAATCACAATATTAACAATCAGGCAGTTCCCAAGAAAGAGGGGGCTTTCCAATGAGAATTTCTCCTTACTGGCGCGCAATTAGGTTACCAAACCTCTCCTTAGACAGAACTTTCTAGGCATTGCCAATAATTTTATCCAATAATATTATTCAGATAATATGAATTATTGCTCCGATAATGGAAAATATCGTACGTGACAATTATTGAAACAACAATAATATAAAATATCAACGTAGCAATTATTGAATCAATAAAATAAAATATTGAGCAAGAATTATCGTAACAATTATCGAGTAATGCCTTCTACGAAAAAAAAAATTTATCATGCTTCATGAATAGTACTCGTGAATAGTAACTTGTGAATAGTAACTCATGAATAGTAACTCGTGAATAGTAACTCATGAATAGTAACTCGTGAATAGTAACTCATGAATAGTAACTCATAAATAGTAACTCATGAATAGTAACTCATGAATAGTAACTCGTGAATAGTAACTCATGAATAGTAATTAAAAAAATTGAATACTTTTATTTCATAAAATTCGGGGTCTTACAATCTCCCCTCCTTATGAAATTTCTTCCCCGAAATTTACGTACATGGTATTTCAAAGAGTTGAGAATACCTTGTTTTCATTTCAGATTCTATCTCCCCTATCATCATGATTTCTCCATTGCTCATCTCCTGTATTTCAGATATCATTCTAGAATACAGCTTCAAAACAAGGGTTAATTTAACAAATTAACATATCACATAATATCCCGATATTATGGTCGACCAACAAATAAGCTTAGGTAGGACACACTAGCGGAAGGATTTACTCATCTCTCCCTCCTAGTTCTAATCCCGATCTCCGCCAGAGATCATATCCCTAAGCTCGATACCAATCTGTGACCCTCATGGTGCTTCAAACCACAAGACCTCACAATGGTACTATCGGTTTGCCATCAAGAAAAGCAGGCGTCCCCCACGGAGAGTCCGGCGGTGCATCCCTCATAAATGTGAAGTCACCAATGAGAGGCTGGGGCTCTTTACTTATGGCTCGATACCAATCGTAATGCGACCCCAAAATAGGTCCATTCCATCCAACCCATTCTGAGTCGCCAAATATATGGTACGGAAAACAACTACAACTTTATTATAACAATTGTCGTGCAAAATACAACAACACATATGCTGTGAGTTTGGATACAAATATATACCAATCAGTAGACGTCACAATGACACCTTACATAAAGGTATAGTCAAAAAAGCTTTAGAAATTAGAATCTTTGGGAAGTGCTCAAGGAAACCTTCGTACATGGGAGGCCATGCTTTTAGGTTATGGTAGATATCATATGGCCGCAGAACTATCCTTGGTTGACCCAATAGATCCCAAAGAAAAATGAAAAGATTACTATCATATTCTTCCCAATGGTGAGTCTTCTCTTGACATATCATTATCTCCACTGTCTCTAATTGGGTATTATACTCCAAACAAACACAAAGATTATATAGGTAGTGCTTATAAATATACTCAGCAAGTGGATGTGAACAACCTTGTCTTATGATAACACGAGTTTGTATGTCATTAGACATCTTGTATGATAGTGGCAAAACACCCTTCCAAAGTTAAATTCACCTCACCCTCAACATCTATAGACCACCACTCTATTCCTCGCTATCCCCTTTCAACCCAACTACACTTTTATTATTCCGAAAGGAATTGTGAAACAAAAGGGTGAGCACAACTAGCTCAATAAAGAATATTATGACTAAAGATAAATAAATTATCAATAGTCTTCATCAAGAATAAATCGTAGATTTAGAACATATGGTAGATGATAAAACTTTTCAACCATAGTTGCGTGGAACGAAAGCAATCCATTAGAAGAGTCAAATAGACCATAAAATCTATTATCTTCTCCATGTTAAAAGTCCACCAACAATGTTTTATCCTCGTAACATCAATCAACAATTTCATCCACAATCACATGTATAACTCATAATCGTAATTGTAGTTCTAAATTCCTTTCCTCATCCAAGACAAAGATAATTTTCATCACTTGTCTTTACCTGAAACATCAAAGATCATGGTTATACCAAATCACAGTTCATGTTCATAATCATACTAATAAATTCATCTTTGCACCACGGCCAAAGATATTCATCAACAGTTCATCTTTACACTACAGGCTAAAGATATTCATCAACAAGTCATCTTTGCATTACGAGCCAAAGATATTCATCAATAATTCATCTTTGCACTACAGGCTAAAGATATTCATCAACAAGTCATCTTTGCATTACGAGCCAAAGATATTCATCAATAATTCATCTTTGCACTACAGGCTAAAGATATTCATCAACAAGTCATCTTTGCACTAGGAGCCAAAGATATTCATATATCAAAGAAATACATAATCATTTCAGAAGTTATATAACAATAATTATAACCATGTTGATCAATTCACCTTTGCACTTAAGCTAAAAATATTCAATTGTAAATTCAATGGTCATGATCATACCAGTCAACAATTCAACTTTTGCACTACTGGCCAAAGAGAACCTATGGTCACGATCATACCAATAATCTACCCATCTTTACACTAAAGTCAAAGAGAAATATCATCATTAGGGTTATAAGAATGTTATATAAAAACAATATAATCAAAACATGGTTTTAATTTCAAGAGTAAGATTCATAAATCAACGATAATTTGGTCGAGAGAAGAAACCAATTTATCGTGAATAGTACCAATATCGTATATACGTGCGTAGTAACCTCGTATACGAAAAGATAAAGTTTCATAATAAAATTCATATCCATATTTATAACACCTTAATCCAAATGTTATAAATCACTTAGAAATCTCATAATCTAATATTATTAATATTATAATAATATTTTAATCATTTCTTAAACTTATAAACAATTTAATTAAATTGTTTACACTTTACTAATTAATGCATTTAATCATCATAAAATGCCAAACTCATAAGATTTCATCACCAATAACCAAAACCCTCATCAAAAATCTGCATATACCTCATATGATTCTCAAGCCATAAAATCATATTTTCCAATTTTCTTACTTCACATAACATATTTAATTCATTTACTCATAACTAGAATATTTTCATGAAAAATACCAAATCAGTTCCAAAAATATTTCTTTTCTGGGATTTAGCATAACATAGTCCCATATTGAACATATATTTTTCTCTAAATTTTAAAAATCCATTTACTATTTTTCAAATGGCCAAAACCACCGAATATTTAATCATTTATCATAAATTATACTTTTATCCAAAAATTCTGAAATTTACACAGTATACTGATATTATATAGATGTACTCCCAATAAAAATTTCATCAATTTTGGAGTTAATCACAAGGAGTTATAAATAGTTACTTTTAAAATAGTCTTTACTCATAAAATCCATAACTCCTAATCTATACATCCAAAAATCACCATTTTTGCACACACTCTAAAAAACTCATCAAAATATCATTTCAAATTTTTCCAGAATTTTTGAAGGTTCAGAAAAATTTCGAAACTAAAAACATAATAACCCTTAAAATCCCTTACTATCCCTTACCTCAAAAGAGCAGTACTTCTGACTGGAATAACGCTGAACGAACTTGCACCGTATAGCAATACTCAAAGTATACTCAAAATAGTCACAAGAATACGCTCAAAATATCAAGAGAGAAATAGAGAGAAAACTTCAGTTTCTGGTGTGATTTTCAATTCTAACCTAAGCACCCTATTTATAGGAAATTGCTTAGAACACCAAAGTAGAAAATTTAATATAATAATAATATAATTATACAAATTTTCCTTAGCCCACATTTTGGTCAAAAACATCAGCCACACATGTTAATGATGTCCAAAAAAAAAATACAAAAAACGTTTTTCTAACAAAAATAATTTAAACTCCAAAAATCAATTCACACCCGATATACCAAAACTTCAATAATTCACAATAAATAGCTCTTTTATCAAAAAATTCGAATCTCGCGACTTTTTATAGGAAATTCAATTCTCTACAACTTTGCAGAAGAAAGTTTTTCCAAATTCTAAACAGAAATTAACCGAAATCCACAAGCCAAGATTTTTTACAAGCTATAATCAAATTTTGGTCAATAATTGTGTCCACCAACACACACAAAAACATGTGTTAAACATTTAATGCCACAAAATACTCTTCCTCCTCATATACTTATATATTCCACATTCATTGTAAAAATATCACCATTAATATATTATTAAAATAATATATTTAAATAAATTATTTTATCGAGAAAAGATAAAATATTAATTTTCAACAATTGTCATTTTAAAAATTTTCTCCATCTATATCCACATAAAATCAATATTTTCCTCATCATAAAAATCAATAATTAATTATTCACAAATAATATTACATAATCACAATATTAACAACGACATAGCTTCTCAGAAGAAAGGGGCTTTCAATAAGAATTTCTCTCTTCTCATGGTAGCATGATTAGGTTACCAAACCTCTCCTTAGACAGAACTTTCTAGGCATTGCAATAATGTTATCCAATAATATTATTAGGATAATATGAATTATTGCTCCGATAATGGAAAATATCGTACGTGACAATTATTGAAACAACAATAATATAAAATATCAACGTAGCAATTATTGAATCAATAAAATAAAATATTGAAGCAAATAATTATCGTAACAATTATTGAGTAATGCCTTCTTACGAAAAAAAAAATTATCATGCTTCATGAATAGTACTCGTGAATAGTAACTCGTGAATAGTAACTCATGAATAGTAACTCGTGAATAGTAACTCATGAATAGTAACTCGTGAATAGTAACTCATAAATAGTAACTCGTGAATAGTAACTCATGAATAGTAACTCGTGAATAGTAACTCATGAATAGTAATTAAAAAAATTGAATACTTTTATTTCATAAAATTCGGGGTCTTACAATCTCCCCTCCTTATGAAATTTCTTCCCCGAAATTTACGTACCTGGTATTTCAAAGAGTTGAGAATACCTTGTTTTCATTTCAGATTCTATCTCCCCTGTCATCATGATTTCTCCATTCGCTTCGTCTCTCGTATTTCGAGGATATCATTCTAGAATACAGCTTCAAAACAAGGGTTAATTTAACAAATTAACATATCACATAATATCCCGATATTATGACTGACCAACAAATAAGCTTAGGTAGGACACACTAGCGAAGGATTTACTCATCTCTCCCCTCCTAGTTCTAATCCCGATCTCCGCCAGAGATCATATCCCTAAGCTCGATACCTAATGTGACCCTCATGGTGCTTCAACCACAAAGACCTCACAATGGTACCTATCGGTTTGCCACAAGTAAACTGGCTGGTCCCTACGGAGAGTCTGGCTTCGGTGCATCCCCCATAAACAGGAAGTCACCAGCGAGAGGCTCGGGGCTCTTTACTTATGGCTCTGATACCAACTGTAACGACCCCAAAATAGGTCCATTCCATCCAACCCATTCTGAGTCGCCAAATATATGGTACGGAAAACAACTACAACTTTATTATAACAATTGTCGTGCAAAATACAACAACACATATCTTTGTGAGTTTGGATTCAAATATATACCAAGTTGAAAGTACGTCACAATGACACCTTACATAAAGGTATAGTCAAAACTGTTTTAGAAATTAGAATCTTTGGGAAGTGCTCAAGGAAACCTTCGACATACATGGGAGGCCATGCTTTTAGGTTATGGTAGATATCATATGGCCACGTAATTATCCTTGGTTGACCTAATAGACCCCAAAAAGAAAACGAAAAGATTACTATCATATTCTTCCCAATGGTGAGTCTTCTCTTGACATATCATTATCTCCACTTGTCTCTAATTGGGTATTATACTCCAAACAAACACCAAGATTATATAGGTAGTGCTTGTAAAATACTCGCAAGTGGATGTGCACAACCTTGTCTTATGATAGCACGAGTTTGTATGTCATTAGACATCTTGTATGATAGTGGCAAAACACCCTTCCAAAGTTAAATTCACCTCACCCTCAACATCTATAGAGACCACCACTCTATTATTCGCCGCTATCCCCGCTCAATCCCGGCTACACTTTTATTACCTAAAAGGAATTGTGAAACAAAAGGGTGAGCACAACTAGCTCGATAAAGAATATTATGACTAAAGATAAATAAATTATCAATAGTCTTCATCAAGAATAAATCGTAGAGATTTAGAACATATGGTAGATGATAAAACTTTTCAACCATAGTTGCGAATAGAACGAAGCAATCCATTAGAAGAGTCAAATAGACCATAAAATCTATTATCTTCTCCATGTTAAAAGTCCACCAACAATGTTTTATCCTCGTAACATCAATCCACAATTCATCCCACAATCACGTGTATAACTCATAATCGTAATTGTAGTTCTAAATTCCTTTCCTCATCCAAGACAAAGATAATTTTCATCACTTGTCTTTACGAAACATCAAAGATCATGGTTATACCAAATCACGATTCATGTTCATAATCATACTAATAAATTCATTTTTTCACCACGGCAAAAAGATATTCATCAACAGTTCATCTTTACACTACAAAGCTAAAGATATTCATCAACAGTCATCTTTGCATTACGAGCCAAAGATATTCATCAATAATTCATCTTTGCACTATGTTTAAAGATATTCATCAACAGTCATCTTTGCATTACGAGCCAAAGATATTCATCAATAATTCATCTTTGCACCACAAAGCTAAAGATATTCATCAACAAGTCATCTTTGCACTAGGAGCCAAAGATATTCATATATCAAAGAAATACATAATCATTTCAGAAGTTATATAAAAATAATTATAACCATGTTGATCAATTCACCTTTGCACTTAAGCTAAAAATATTCAATTGTAAATTCAATGGTCATGATCATACCAAATCAACAATTCAATTTTTGCACCATCTTGGCCAAAGAGAACCTATGGTCACGATCATACCAATAATCTACCCATCTTTACACTAAAGTCAAAGAGAAATATCATCATTAGGGTTATAAGAATGTTATATAAAAACAATATAATCAAAACATGGTTTTAATTTCAAGAGTAAGATTCATAAATCAACGATAATTTGGTCGGAGAAGAAACCAATTTGTCGTGAATAGTACTTCTCGATTTCATTCATACGTAAACCAAGTATCGTGCGTATAGTAACCTCTCGACACTAAAAGATAAAGTTTCATAATAAAATTCATATCCATATTTATAACACCTTAATCCAAATGTTATAAATCACTTAGAAATCTCATAATCTAATATTATTAATATTATAATAATATTTTAATCATTTCTTAAACTTATAAATAATTTAATTAAATTGTTTACACTTTCCTAATTAATGCATTTAATCATCATAAAATGCCAAACTCATAAGATTTCATCACCAATAACCAAACCCTCATCAAAAATCAGATATACCTCATATGATTCTCAAGCCATAAAATCATATTTTCCAATTTTCTTACTTCACATAACATATTTAATTCATTTACTCATAACTAGAATATTTTCATGAAAAATACCAAATCGGTTCCAAAAATATTTCGTTTAAGGATTCAAAGATAACATAGTCCCATATTGAACATATATTTTTCTCTAAATTTTAAAAATTCATTTACTATTTTTCAAATGGCCAAAACCACCGAATATTTAATCATTTATCATAAATTATGCTTTTATCCAAAAATTCTGAAATTTACACGGTATCTGATATTATATAGATGTACTCCCAATAAAAATTTCATCAATTTTGGAGTTAATCACAAGGAGTTATAAATAGTTACTTTTAAAATAGTCTTTTCTCATAAAATCCATAACTCTAATCTATACATCCAAAAATCACCATTTTTGGACACACTCTAAAACTCATCAAAATATCATTTCAAATTTTTCCAGAATTTTTGAAGGTTCAGAAAAATTTCGAAACTAAAAACATAATAACCCTTAAAATCCCTTACTATCCCTTACCTCAAAAGAGCGAAGCTTTGATCGAATAACTTATTTGAAACGAACTTGCACCGTATAGAAATACTCAAAGTATACTCAAAATACTCACAAGAATACGCTCAAAATATCGAGAGAGAAATAGAGAGAAAACTTCAGTTTCTGGTGTAATTTTCAATTATAACCTAAGCACCCTATTTATAGGAAATTGCTTAGAACACCAAAGCAGAAAATTGAATATAATATTAATATAATTATACAAATTTTCCTTAGCCCACCTTTTGGTCAAAAACATCAGCCACACATGTTAATGATGTCCAAAAAAAAAATACAAAAACGTTTTTCTAACAAAAATAATTTAAACTCCAAAAATCAATTTTTTTAGATATAACAAAACTTCAATAATTCACAATAAATAGCTCTTTTTATCAGAAAATTTGAATCTCGCTTTTTTTATAGGAAATTCAATTCTCTACAACTTTACGAAGAAAGTTTTTCAAAATTCCAAATGTAAATTAAAGAAATCCACAAACAAAGCGATTTTACAAATTTATAATCAAATTTCTATTAATAATTGTGTCCACCAACACACAAAACATGTGTTAAACATTTAATGCCACAAAAAATACTCTTCCTCCTCATATACTTATATATTCCACATTCATTGTAAAAATATCACCATTAATATATTATTAAAATAATATATTTAAATAAATTATTTTATCGAAAAAAGATAAAATATTAATTTTCAACAATTGTCATTTTAAAAATTTTCTCCATCTATATCCACATAAAATCAATATTTTCCTCATCATAAAAATCAATAATTAATTATTCACAAATAATATTACATAATCACAATATTAACAACTGCATACGGTTCCAGGAAGGGGCTTTCAATAAGAATTTCTCCTTCTTTGGCGCCTTGATTAGGTGACCAAACCTCTCCTTAGACAGAACTTTCTAGGCATTGCCAATAATGTTATCCAATAATATTATTCAGATAATATGAATTATTACTCCGATAATGGAAAATACTGTGTCGTGACAATTATTGAAACAACAATAATATAAAATATCAACGTAGCAATTATTGAATCAATAAAATAAAATATTGAACAGTAATTACTGTAACAATTATTGAGTAATGCCTTCTTACGAAAAAAAATTATCATGCTTCATGAATAGTACTCGTGAATAGTAACTCGTGAATAGTAACTCATGAATAGTAACTCGTGAATAGTAACTCGTGAATAGTAACTCATGAATAGTAACTCGTGAATAGTAACTCATGAATAGTAACTCGTGAATAGTAACTCATGAATAGTAATTAAAAAAATTGAATACTTTTATTTCATAAAATTTGGGGTCTTACAACTACCCCCCATGACCAAAACTTTTGCCCCCATTAAAACCAAATGCTGAAAATTTTGCTTAGTTTTGCAAGATTAGTCCATATGATGCAATCATGAAGAAGTACAAGATTTGGTGGGGAGTTAGTAACCTTTTTACTAACTAAACTTTTACCAATGGTTATTAACTATTAGTTGTATAAAATACAAGTATTATACATGTATTAATACATGTATTTGGTACATGAGTTTGGTCTATAAATAAGTTATTCTAAGTTCATTTGCAAAGGTTGCTTCCAATTGCTAAGTTCTAGTTTAGAGAGAGTTAGAGAGAAATTGAGGAAAGTAGAAGAAACCTAGAGGAACTCTTGAACTTTGGTGGTTCAAGAGGAGTTCAAGAAGGAGAAGCAAATGTGAAAGCTACTTAAGATTCCTAGCTAAGAGGAAAAAAGCCTCCAAGAAGTAAGTTCATAATCTAGCTATATTTTTGTCAAAACATGAACATTTAGTATGAACATGAGTTTTAGATTAATATTTGGGTTAGTTAATATTTATGTTAATTACTGGGTATTTGGTATGTTGTAGGTTTATGAGTTACAAACCCATAGAATCAAAAATAAACTAATTTGGATGAGTATAGCTCATGTTATGAAAATCGGAAGGAGTATGGGTCTGCAAAATCGTGAAGAGCAGAGCCTGAGGGGATGTCCTACGACCTGGGGCGCAGCTGCGCTGCCCCCAAGGTTATTTAGGACTGCGTCGGACATCAGTGTCTGGTGCACTGCTGTGATCTACTGTAGTAAATTAGGCATAACTTTTTCATACAAACTCTAATTGAGGTGATTCAAGATGATCCGGAACGAGGACGAATAGACATACAACTTTTGTTCTTTAAGATTTAAAATTTGAGGTCGTTAAGAAGGGTCAAAATAGTCATCTCGATGATGGAATATATTATTTTAAGTGATGTAACATGAAAATGTATGATATTAGACATGACATATAAGATTATCATACTCATAATAGAATGCTTTAGCATGACATAATGTGTGTTTTAAAAAGAAACTTGAAGATTTCAAAAACAAACCTTGACAAACTTTAAGTCATTTGAGTTCTGACTTTGTAGTGAGCATATGGTGGAGTCATGCGAGCATAAAATGTGATCTTAAGTTACCTCGTATAATATAACTTGGATAGCTTGGATAATATTTGTTTTCAAAGAGAATTTCAAGTTTTGAAAACTAATAATCATAAGCATGGTATCGCCTACATTTCAACATTATAAGTATGTGTAGAAATATGCACAAATGAATATGACATATGATTCGAAGTTGCCTTGCATGATTAGGTTGGCATGACACAGATTTGAAGAAAACAAAACTTAGACGTTTTGAAACCAATATTCATGAGCATTGTGTTGTCTAACCTCTGAACTTGTAGTATGGCATGCTAGTACTATTTATGTCTTTAAACTGACCTATAAGTACATTTATCTAGTTTGACAATAAAAGTCATTAAAGCATGTTTTGAAAGTAGAGTTTTCAAGTGATAAACTATGCTAGTCATATGTAGATAAGATATATACATATGAGCATGCTATTTTAGGCTTATTAGTACCAATATATGGTTTAAAGGCTTGTAAACATAAAATCTTGTTAAAGAAAGTTGTTAAGCCTTAAAGTGTGAAAACAACTTTGAATAAACACAAGAGGTTCTAAACTTTGACAAATGACCTCTTAACGTATATAATATTATGTGTTAACATTCATCCATGTTAAGAAATGAAGTGTGAACTGAGAACTAAATATTCAAATCATGTCCGATTAGGGACTACAGCAAATGCAGCGCCATCCTAGTTAAATCAAGCAGCTAGCATGCAGCTTGCGCCACTGAAGCGGTGTTGCTAAACTGTTTTAGTAGTCATCTGAACTTTAAAGCATATGTGCAATGAATGTCTAAAGCTATAATACTTAACATAGATGATGTTTTAAGTATATGAACAAGTGATTGTTATATGAAACCCAAATGTGTTAAAATTTATTAAGTTTGCAAAATGTAAAGGCGATGTAGATCGCGTATCTATAGACTTTAAATATGTGTCGAACACATAGCGAGTCAAGTGTGTGATAAAAATTTATGAATGTTGATATGAAGCATGTGTAGTTAAGATGTACTATATATATACATAGCTATTCTAAGAGTACGATGAGAAAATGAAGTGTAGGTTTTACGAACCTAGTTAGGAAATAATGTAACATTATTATTACATTGAGAATGTATGAATATATGACTGATGGATATGAATCCATGATTATATAACTGTGTAGGAATACACGAAGTGCAGAGAAGCGTTAAGCAGTTAAGTCGTAGTTCATAAACTACGAATCAGGCAAGTCTTAAAGTTCCTATTTGATATATGGATTTGATAACTGTTAGTTGAGCTATATTATGCTATGCAAATATTGATGTATATATATGAGATGCATATGAGATATGTATGAAATGTGAAAGTTGATCTTTGATGATATTCTTGTGATATAAACCTCTATGCATGTTATGTGAGAAGTAACATGTGTAGTAAATATTAATCGATTATGAATACATGAGCTGAATATGCTATTATATGCTATGTGTTGCATGAAAACTGTTAGAATTGTTGGGCTGTCGAGCTCACCCTTGCAAATAACCACTTTTGCAGGTTAAGGACTCACGGTAAAGATTTTGTGCTACTTGATTGATAGACTTCAATAGTATCGAAGGAGATTGATTCGTTTATTTAAATATATACTCTTGAACCATGTTTAGGTTCTAGGAGATGTACATGACAGTAGTTTACAATGTGTAATACATGTTAAGTTGTACTATATGATACATAGAGAAATTGGAATCGAGATGTAAAAATTTATACAGTAATACGAATAGAATGAATCATAACATAATTTGATTCAAGGATATATAATTGATTCAAGTTAAGATATCAATAAAATATTTTATTTCAAAAGAGATTGAAAAAGTATAAATTATTCTGCATATTTATATAATATTGAATGTGATGTAAAATAGGAATAGTAAATGACCAAGTTGTGTAACTTATAAAAGTTTGGGGTCATTGTGCAGATCCTAGTAATGGAAAGAATTTGTATTCTAATCTATGTAATAAGTAACGTTATATTCATTAAGTTATGAATAAGAGATATAAATAGTTGTTGATAGTAATATCGTGGCGGACTGGATCTGTGATTCGAAGGGACCCGGATTTGGGGGCATCACAGGGCTGCTGCAAGTGCTGAATGCCTGTCTTCCCGGGGATATCATTAGGTTTGGAACTGAGTGCCTCGGGGCTATCACCGAGTTTGAAGCTGATTGCAAGGGTTTGAAACAAGCATTTCTGGGGTTATCTCCGGAACTGCAAATGCATGCCTTGGGGTTGTCTCTGAGGTTTGAACTATATCTCCCGGGGATGTCTCCGGGATTGGAACTGAAGATCTCAGGGTTGTCTCCGAGATGGAACTGAGGATTCTGGGGCTGTCTCCGCAACTGCATTCCTCAGGGTTGTCTCTAAGGTTGAAACTGAAACTCCCGGGGTTGTCTTCGGGACTGGAACTGAATATCTCTGGGTTGTCTTTGAGATGGAACTGAGGATTCTGGGGTTGTCTCCGGAACTAGAACTGCATTTTTCAGGGTTGTCTCCGAGGTTGAAACTGAAGATCCCGGGGTCGTCTCCGAGACTGCAACTGTATATATCGGGGTTGTCTCCGAAATTGTGCTGATTTGACTTCCAGGGTTATCTCTAGAAGACGATTTTGCCCTCCTTCAAGGTTAGTAACAGGAATGCAAAATTTCGATTGTCTATATATCCATAACTATAATATATATTTATTTAACCATACACCACTTCACATATGTTATCACATATTAAATCATTATATAGCAAAAAGTTTTAAATATCAATAATGTATATACATATAAAGTGACTAGAAATTCCTGGTTATTTCACGAAAATTGAGGCCGATGTTCATTGGACCCTTTGAAGTATTGAGGAGAATTGGTGAAGTCGCGTATGAAGTAGCCTTACCTCCGGCCTTAGAACATGTCCATAATGTTTTCCATGTTTTTGTCTTACGACCGTATAAGCCCGATTACAAGCACATTATCGAATATGAACCCCTACAATTTGGGAAAGATTTATCGTATGAAGAAGTTCAAGTTCAGATAGTCGACAGGAAAGAGCAAGTACTCAGAAATAAAGTAATACCTTCTGTTAAGGTAATCTGGAGGAATCATAACGCTGAAGAAACTACATGGGGACTCGAAGAACAAATGATGAAAAATTATCCTCATTTATTTGCTTAATATATGTGTAACGATTCTGGTGGTATAATCTTTGTAAGGGGGGGGGGATGTAACGGGACGAATTAAGTGAATAGCAATTCTTGGGACAAAATCATTTTAAGAGCGGAAAGACATGACGAACGAGACCTTTCTAATTAATTTTTAAATATTTATTGAATTAAATAAATATTTTATTGATTTATTTATTGAGTTAAATAATTATTTGATCGACTTGGGGTAGATTAATTTAATTAAGTGTGTCACATGGATTAAATTAATGTGGAATAATTTTATTGATTAAAGTGAGAATTTAAATAAGATAATTAAATTAAATGAGTTTTCAAATAATTTTAGTGTTGTTCTAATTAATTAGAGATTTAATGATTAGTTATAAATAATAAATGAGAATTTTAATTATGTGATGGGATGATTTAATGGGTAATATTGCCTTTTATTTAATTAAGTTAAATAATATTATTTGATTAATTATGGTGTGACAAATAAACTATATAATAATAAGTTAATTAAAATAAATTATAAATGGATTAATTTGAAACAAGCCAAACATAGCCTAAGAAACATGGGAGCAGTTAAGGCCCCGTTGCGCTTAACTGTTGCCCATGATTCACCTGTTATATTATTATACGTATTATATGTTAGTTCATTCTTTCAAGTCTGGAGAGCATAACATAGAGAGAAAAGAGAGAATTTGAAAGAATAGTGAGATTCAAGAAAAAGGAGTTGGAGAATTGAAGAAATTAATTATCGTCTTTGTATTATCTTAACAGAGTTAGCAATAGTAATTTTTTAATTCCAATTTAAATTATGTTTTTAAGTTTTCCCTATGAACGTATATTAAGTTCTCTGCTAATTGAAATTCATGAATTATTTTGTTAAAAACTTGATGTTAGCTGTTTATTAGCATGTATAGTTCAATTATATACAATCTATATGTGTTTTAAAGTAATTAATCCATTAAAATCATGTTCAAATTGGAGTTTTGAAGTTACAGAAAGATAAATATTGAATATGGCCCATAAGTACAAAAATCGATGCCTAAATCGCATATTAATCGGTGAATTGATAATTGATTATGTTTATATATTTAAAAACGGAAAGATCGAAACTTGTATGAATTGATTTGGTTGAAAAACGAGTTCGCAGTGGTCAATTTCGTTAAGAAAGTCAAAATGGAGTTTTTCACAAAAACATTGAAATTGTGGCTTTAAATTGTGTTGTTTATGTGACTTAAGATGTTAAAAGTATTCTAGGAATATCATTAAATGTTTCTGTTAAGTTCAGAACATATGGGTGAAACTAAATTCGTTGTTTGTCTGAATTTTTGCCTAAATTGGCTCTGTTATGTTTTCTTCGCAAACTGCAGAAACTGAATCTGGGTAACCCCGCCCTGGCGGGCAAAAAAATTAAAATATTTATCAAATAAAATGAATATTTTAGTTGAAATATTTATGGAATAAAATAAATATTCGATGGAATTTATTATGGAATAATTTATTCGAGTGTAATAATAATGAGGGAATGAAAATATTCTAATTTAATTAAGTAATTAAGTTAGAAGGGTAATGATTTGTTAAATAAAGTGGAGTTTATATTAAATAATTAAGTGAAAGTGTGACTAATGGACCATATAATAAGAGAATTAGACAAATAAATTAGAAAAGGTCTAGTTACCTTATAACTGCTATATTTTGTAACTGGTTAAACCACGTTAAAAAAATGATGTCCATGAGATGATATGATGTTGTTTAAACTTAAGATTGGAGATTTCAGTCCTGCATATGTGAATGATGGTAATGAACAAAATTTAAACCAAGTTAACAAGTTGTATTAAAAGAGGGAACTAAACCTATAAGGGTAGTATTAATGTAATTAATGAATGTCATGAATACATGTGGTATGTGTAGGACTTGCGGTGAACGTGAGTAGTAATCGTTTAGCCTACGCATGAGGCAAGTTTCCAAATCCTATTCTTACATTGAACAAGTTCTTAAATCTTATTATTATTGAGCAAACTTCGTATTCTTATTTCGAATTGTTCAAGGCTTAATTATTCAAGTTTATGATTCCAAATTAAATGTTGTAATTCTTTTGAAGTATTACTTCTATTGTACAAAGTTCATTCAATTGTATAGAATTGAGATCCAATCTTTTCAGTCAATTATATAGAGTTGAGATTCAATCTTTGATTTGATTATTGATTTCGATATTGCATTGAAACAGTGAATAGATAGTGAATCCTTATTGATTCAACTAATCCTTAGTTGATGATTATTGAACTCTAAATTATCCTTTAAGCTAATTCAAACCAAACTTCCTTTGGTGCGGACTCTAACATCAAAGCTGAGATGAACAACCCTGTTATGGGGGATTATATTACGCGATAACGTTAAGATGTTGTGCACATAATGATACTAAGGGCTGATCCCCCTAAGTACAAGAAACAAGGTCCATATAGTCTTACGACTGTTAAAGGCTTAAAGTAGAAATACTTAATAACCTAAAACATAGTTTATGGTTTTGTGACCCTCAGATGTACTTTTGATTCCTGTTCTAATCTTGATTCAAAATCTGAGCTTTCTTTTGTTCAGTATCCATTGATTATTCGCATGTTATTATTATTAGGTTTAAATATATTTTACTACCCTAAACTATTAGCCATATTCCACTTCGGTGATTCAACTTTCAATTTTATCAATTAGATGATTGAACTATTAATTTTTTCCACTATTGTCCAAATTCACTTGACACGTCATAAATTGATGACGTGTTTTCCTGAGTGGGGACATAGAAAGTTGATGTGTATTTAAATAATAGTATTTATATCATTTTATTAATTTAAATTATTTGGGTAAGGTCAAATTTGGCAAAGCCTAATTAAAGATAATCAAAACAAATCAAAATAAAATAAAAACAAAACACATCTCAGATCCATTAAAACTTAACAAGCGAGAGGAACATGAAAATAAAACTATCTCAGACAAATCTCAGAGTTCTCCACCTCCGTGAAAACCAAGCCCATCCATCGATGCCCCGTCGTCGAATCCTCTGGCGACCACGACGATGATTCCACCCAAAAGCACCACAACTATTACGTCGATGCCTCCATCTCCGACGAGAAAATCGCTGAGGAACATGATGTAGAGGAAGCACCCATCTCACTTCATCTCAGATCCTTCAAATCCAAGCCCAGATCTAATTCCAACAAGAACAAAACTACTTACCCAGAAATCATCCTGCTTTCTTCTTCCGATTGGATGCTCCAAGGCTTCACCGACGTGAGGTTTTTTTGAGAAATCAACACATTGGCTTCTTTTTCACCTTTCTCTTTCTCTCTCATCTACATATTTAGATCTATATTTGGGTTGATATGAACAAATTGAGGATAATTTTTGGAACATGATTATTAAGGTTCATTGTATTGTTGTCTGTGTGATTTCGTTTTTCTTACACTAATTATATGAAATCAAATATGCATACAAATGATTTATCATAATATACTTCAGATTCCTTTTGTTCATCAGTTTTATTATGAGTTGTTTATTATCTTGTGATTTGGTTCTTCAGTTCATTGGTGTTTGGTTCGTAATCGGATGTTGTCGTATTGTTCATTGGTGTTTATGTCCCAGTTCAGTTTTCAAATGTTCTGGTGATCTGAGTTTGGGTTGGATCTGATGTAGTTTGTGGCTGCTTTTGATCCGATTTTCTTTATCGGATATGTTTATATTGTCTTCATGTGTTGATATATTCGGGTATTGGGTTCCCATGGCCTTTTTGTTGTGATTCGCCTTGTGGTCTTCAGTAGAATCGGGGGGTTCTTGCTGGAATTTTTGCAGATTCAGGCAATATCCCCTGCATTTTTTTATGATTCTTTCGCCGGCAACTATGGTGATTGATCTTGTAAATTATGTTAATTTTTAGTTATTAAGTTAATTGTGTAATTATTTTTAATTTATGTATTTTGTTTAATTTGTGTTAATTGTAAAATTTTTAGTTTAATTTAGATTGAGTTTTTTTTCTTTTGATTAATTAATTAATTAATTGTAAAATATTTGTTATTTTACCTTTTTGTCCTTTGATCTCATTAAAAATATATATATTTTTTTACACATAAGCACTCATTTAGCCTATTAGGATGCCACGTCAGCAATTTTTGACGTAGCAGACCCAATTGAATGAAATCAAAAAATTTTAATAGTTCAGTCATCTAATTGACAAAATTGAAAGGTGGATCACCGAAGTGGAATATGGTATATAGTTTAGGGTAGTAAATTATATTTAAGCCTTATTATTACTATTGTTAAACTTGTAGGCAATTGTTGCTCACTCTAGCATAATAACATTGCAGCTAAGATTGAGAAAGTTGATAAGCCATCAACAAGTAAGGGCAAGGGAAAAGGGAAAGCAAGCAAATCATGAAGACTTATTTAGTATTTGAGAATGATTATGTTAAGACTTATTATGTGATGTTTAAGACTTATTTGTTTATGATGTTTCACAATTGATGTATTAAGGTTAGATAACCTGAGATTTATTTGTTTAAGTTGTTGTAACCCTTTAATGGGAGGATTTTTATTTTAATTTTATTGTTATCTTTACTGTGGGTAGATAGATGTTATTTATTTTGGTGAGTGAACACCAAATCTGTGGGAAACTCGAGTACCTGGATTTGGGGGTGTCACATCGAGTGTTCATTCCACTGGGTGATTCCCTTGAAAATGTATTGGTGATGTTAATGGACCACAAGAAAATTACCGAACTGGCTCCACATCTGGATCCACGAAGAAAAAGATACAATCTGAGCCAGAGATGTGCTTACCATTTAGGGTCTCAAGGAAATGATAGACAAGATTGTTGGTCCTTGAAGCATAAAATTCAAAATCTGATCGAAAGTGGCAGTATTGTGGTCTAAAGACCTGACCAGCAAAATGTCAACACCAACCTTATGTTGTAGCATGATCGGAGGGAGTAAACCTGATCGGATCAGGAAGCGCCGAAATGTATCCAAATCGTAAATACATACAAAGAATGGATGAATACCCCCGAAGGCACAGAACAAATGTCCTAAAGTGGGAAAACTCGAAGGAGGGTATTGTGATAACCCGAGAATTTAGAAAATTTTTAAAATTTTAATTATTGAGTTAAGGTTCAATATTAGAACCTAGACAGAAAATAAGTGTATGCGTTTGATATTTTTGAGAAGAAATTTTGAGGATTTCAAAATTCTGTGAAGGATTTTGGTGAATTATTCAGGATTAAGGGTATAAGAGTCTATGTTCTGTGTATTTGGGTGTATATGTGTACAGTACGTGGTTAAGGGTCAAGGGTTGACCAGATAATCTATATCGGTGACAAACCCTAAGTATATATTATTTTTGAACGTCAACGTTCAGTTAGAAAACCCTAGCGAATTCTTTGAGAACCCTAATGCTAAGTATAAAACCTAAGGGTTAAAAGATTATGTGAGTAAGTGAATATGAATATTATGTGATGGTTTATACTTGTTTATTATATAAACAAATAAAAGAAACTAGGGTGATCCTAATTATATATTAGGAATGAAAAATTTATTTAACTTAAGGGTTATGGTATGAGAGAATATTGGTATTTAAAATTTATACTAATTTCAAGAGATTTATGTTACACATTTCAATTAATTAATTTTATAACCTAATTATAGCAAGTCTAATTGGGTTAAGGAAATAAGTGTGCATTGTGACGCCCCCAAAATAAGTATACAACACCCATTCTGAGTCGTCAAAATACATGGTACAGAAACAACAACAACTTTATTAATACAACATAAAAAACTGTGAGTTTAAATACAAATATTGTCATCTAGACAATATCCACACTCAAATAAGTCCTCATTACAATTATTAATACATTATTTTATAAAAATGGTGAGGACTACTAAAACGACTTTCTAAAACCTTCATTCCATACCCCGACAAGTACTCGCTACATTCTCACCTCCTGAGAAGAAAAATGGAACAAAAAGGAAAAGGGTGAGCTCAACTAGCCCAGTAAAGAATATTATGACCAAGATAATATAGAACAAATTATCGTTAGTCTTCAACAGGGAAAAATCTAATAGAATACAATAGACAACAAGTTTTAAATCA
Source organism: Panax quinquefolius (assembly GCA_020205615.1). Taxonomy (NCBI): domain Eukaryota; kingdom Viridiplantae; phylum Streptophyta; class Magnoliopsida; order Apiales; family Araliaceae; genus Panax; species Panax quinquefolius. Next base: position 34,042,808 of record CM035174.1, on the reverse strand, counting down.
ATATTAGGGATTCATATTACAGTTTATCCAAGTTCAAAAATACTTCATAATAACTAATTGTGAAACAGAATTCAAAATAAAGATCAAAACATGGATACAATCAAAGATAGTAACAATAATAGACAACTTGGACAAAAAGAAGAAAAATCCATTTTTCGATGAATAGTACCGTATTCGTTAATAGTGCCGTATACGTGAATAGTAACTCCGACACCAAAAGATAGAAATTCCACAAGAAAAATCATCATGCTTTGTGAATAGTACTCGTGAATAGTAACTCATGAATAGTAACTCATGAATAGTAACTCGTAAATAGTAACTCATGAATAGTAACCCCGACATGAAAAGTTCCAAATTTGATAAAAAGTTCCAACCAATATTTTGGCATAATGATATTGAAGAAATAATATCACTTACGAAGAAAATAACATCCCTTACCTCAAAAAGATAATACTTCTGGCACGAATACTGGATATAGTGTTGAAGGAACTTGCACCGTATAGAAACACTCAAAGTATCAAAATACTCACAAGAATACGCTCGATAATATAGAGAGAGAAAGAGAGAAAACTTATGAATTCTGGTGTGATTTTCAATTCTAACTTAGCCCTCTATTTATAGAAAAAAATGTTCGACGCCAAGAAGCGGACTTGACTGCCAGCACGATGGCTTTACCTGCTACTATTCCACCCACCAAAAATCAGTCATCTTCCCCAATAACCAAAAGTGGGGCCCACCTATTTCTAGAATTTTCCACCAAAATCATTTATAAACCTAATTTCTGAATCAGTCACCTCTTAAAATTCATAACAAATCATTCGTTCATTTTTAACGGTTCCAAATTTGTGAACATATACGAAACTTATATATGTATAACATATCCAAAAATCAAAACGATCCAACGATCGGATTAAAAATGATAACTCACACAATAGAGCTGTAAGAACACCGACTTGATCTTTTAATACCTCCAATCCGACAAAATACTGATAAAATACCTCAACATTAATTCCTTCATTTATAACCACATAAATAAATCCATCATTTATATCTACATCAAATAAATATTTCTTTATCATATAAATCAATAATTAATTATTCACAAATAATATTACAGAATCACAATTATGACAACCAGCCGCTCCTCAGAAAGAGGGGGCTTCCAGATAAGGATTTCTCTCATCTTGGCCGCAATTAGGTGACCAAACCTCTCCTCGATGTAACTTTCTAGACATTGCCAATAATGCTATCTAATAATATTATTCAAATAATATAAATTATTGATCCGATAATGGAGATATCTGGCAAGTGATAATTATTGAACAATAATAATATAAAATATCAACGATTAATTATTGAATCAATAAAATAAAATATTAAAAAAGAATTACTCGTAACCATTATTGAGTAGTGCCTTTCACGTAAGAATCAATAATTCAAAAATACTGCGGTAATATCGCGGCGCTTCGCGTGCAACAACGCCATTATTTTACTTTACCCAAAGGGTATTCCAACAATGTTAACGATAACAATTACGCCATTATTTATAAAAACTCAAACTTGTCGTTTTTTCTTCATCAAGCGCTTATTACATTATGGGGCCCACAAATGGTTGTGTCGTCGTATGAATATTCTCCGACAGCAAGAATATTCCACGACCAAACAAATATTCCCCGACAACAATAAGTATTTTATAACCACTTGCTTATTTTGCAAAATTTTCACATTTCACCCATAACCAAAGTATTATATCAAATTAATACCTTATTATTCACAATAATAATTAGAGAAAATTCGATTTTATTCATTAAAAAAATTTGGGGTCTTACATAAGTACTCCTTGATATGCTGATACCAAGGATGTTGGATGGGAGGTAGCTCATCCGATACTTCTCCAACATAGTTCCCATAGGCTGGAGCCTTTTGTTGAGCACATGTGATGGTTGGCATGTTTTCCTTGTCAAGTATTTTGATCAAGGAGGTCAAGGTTGCTAGCGCATCCACAAAATCATTCCTATTCCGAGGAATATGGAGGAATGATATTTCTTCAAACTCCGAGGCCACCTGTAGAACTCCGCGGGTCCTACCGTCTCGAAGTACATGCACTGATGCACGCATGCAACGTGTTGTCTGCTCAAACTTTCAGAACTTTGATTCGGGCAACCGATCTAGGTATATAAGACCTTTTACGGCATTTTGTTGTCAAGAGCTACACAATGACATGGGATAAAAGGTTGTACGAAGTTGGGAAGATGGGACCTTGCCCAAGTCTTCAAGCTTTAAATTCTATCCGGTGTGCTATCTTGAGTAATTGTCACTTGGGATTGGAGCTATTGGTTCTTGTAGGACACTTGTGTGTAGCATGTAGTTTGAAATGTTGAGACGGCGTGAATGTGGGATCGAGGTGGAAAAATGACGATTTTGCCCCTCAACAGGGTTATCTCCGGTTCTGTGCTGATTTAGTAGTCTGTAACACCCCCATACCTATACTCCCATGGTATCCGGTATGGTGTTTACAGAGAATTAACATAATGCATTTAAATCTATACACCCATGGTATCTGATTAAAATATTACATTAGATAGAGGGACTATCAGATATAATTCACATATATTTAAGATTCATAGTATCCCATAATAGATGGTAATTCCCAAGAGAAATATAAGCGTGTTTCGATACCTCACTTGAATATATGAATCGTGATCTATGACTAGAGTCTATCTATCCAAAATTCAGAGTATCAGTAATAACATGAACAGTCCATATTACTAATACCCTCACCTAGATGTATAGTTTATGTCATTCGAATATATACTATCGTATCGATAGTAACCATCTATATGAAATTCAGAGTATTAATAACAACATGAACAGTCCATGCTATTAACACCCTCACTCAGATAAATAGTTCCCAAGGATCTTAACTAGAATAGAAGACATCTTACTTTACATCTATATATGTAAGAAAACACGGTTGCAGAAATAAAAGATGTTATATATATCATCATATTATGATTCGATTACAAAATTCTCATAACGAGTTCTTATTACAAGGTATTCATACGCATAAGAATATAATCTAATATATATAGGACGCTCCCTTTATCTACTCCAGATGTTCCAGATTACCATCTAAAATTGCAAAGGGAATAATTTGCAAGGGTGACCTATACATGCTCAAAGAAGTTGTAGATTTATAACAATATAAGATTTGAAGAATTATAAAATTTAAATTTTCAACTAATAGTTGATACAATTTCGGATTTCTAATTCCAACTATTTCGAAATTTTATCATTTTACGCCACCACAAAGACTTAGAAAATTTATTCAGATGTGAGATAGGGGATCAGCCTATTCAACATCCTAGAGTATGCATATCACCTACTGGTGCTCAAATACACTTACAATTTCATTGTCAATATATTCATTGACTACACTTCGCTCCCTTTACTGGATACTCAACTTCAAAGATAAGATTGTCTTACCAAAACAATTTGGCTTGACACAACAACAGTTTACGCTCAATAAACAATATCATATGAATAAATAATTCATTTCTTAGTCAATCTTGGAACTATAGCAATAACTTTTCAATAATAGGTAATTCAATGTAGGTGTATTATATCAACAAGATATCAAGATAGAATCTTGTTCAAATGAATAAACAGGGTTGATAAATTTTATAAGTAATAAATTAGGTATAGGAGATTTGCACGAGCGTAGATCACCAATTTATGCTTATTCAAGGCTAATAAGTACCTATGACTTTTATAAATATAAATCTAACACGTTAAGATTGATAACAATAATGAAATAAAACATCTATTTAATATCAAAGTTAGATTTGACTTTTAATACCTTTTGATAAATGAATAAATTTTATTTATAAAATTTGGTTATATTTTTAAATAATTTAATTATCCTTATAATATATTTTAGAAGGTTTAAAGTATTTTTAAAATATTTACTTATCCTTTAAATGATTTTTAAATCATTTATCTCTATTTATAAGTAATTTATATATACTAAAATTTTATAAAAACACTATTTAATATTATTAAATAATTTATAATCATTTATTATGATTTTTATTTCAATAATAATATTTTTACATAATTATTTAGTATTTAAAAGTAATTATTTAAATTACTTTATTAATAAGTTAATTATAAATAATATCTAAATAAAATAAAATAATTATTACATTTTTGTAGAAATATCAGAAATAATTTATAATAATTTTTAAAACTGTTTTTATATTTATTTATTAATTATTTCTAATTTTTTATAATTTATTTTTAAAGAAAATAATTTATGTCCGTCGCTAAAGCTCTACAATGTGATGAAAGTGTCGTCAGAGGTGTTCTTGAAGTTTCAAGGTACTGTTGGTCAGTGGTCGAAAGTGACCAGTTTAACCATCAAATAACTCACATTGGTAATGATTTTGGTTAGATCAAGTATTGGTGTCAGTAGTACTCATACAATAAGACAAGCTCAAGCAATAATCGTGCTTTAATCTATATCTAACAAGAAATTATAAAGGTTCAAAGTTATTGTCGAGTCGTTCTTGGGTTTCGGGTAACCCGTAACGTTGGTTACGGTACGTCAACCGGTTTTGTGGCTTGAATAACTTTGATTCGTGTATTAGATGTATGTGTTGTTTTTGTTGTAACACGTAATCTATATGTCAGAGTACATATATATAACATTAACATGAACAAAACTTAAATCTAAGGTCTCTATTTATCTTTGGTCAAAGTACAACTACCAACTGTTTCTTCGTGTTCTTCGTTTTCGAAAAAACCCGAAACTTGGTCACGCTTTCAATCAACTACTTTTGACCAATAATTTCGTAATCCTATGAAAGTTATTTGTTCGATTGAAGATCATAGATATGTAGTATGTATAACAGGTACCACAAGATATAACAAAAACGTAAACAATTAACAATCGAAGACGATTAAAAGGTTTGGCCAAACTATTTGGTTTAATCGTTTTTGAGCTTTCTGGGCAACCCAGAAAACCAACTTCCGTGAACGGTCAACCCACTTTGACTGCTTATATCCTAGAATCTATGGTTCATATGAACATGTTTTCTTTTCTAGATTAAAGACCTACTTACAGGCTATAAATACCAATTAATTAACAGACTAAATCATAAACACACATGAATCGAAAAGCCTCGACATTCTACCGTCGGATTCCATTTTTTCAAAATTTCCAGATTTCATAAAACGCTTAATTAAGGCATCTAGATGTTATGAAAATGTGTTCTACCACTCTAGCATACTTTCTAACATCCTAATACAATATTCTAAACATCTAAACAACAAATCTAACATAAGATCAAAGAGAAATTTATGAACTAGGGTTTGTACCTTAACTTGAGCAATTCTAGATTCTATCTTCTGATCTTGGTGTTGTTAACACCTAGGCTTGATATGGTAGGTTTATAAATGTCTCTAGGCTTTGAGAATTCGTGAGTTTGCTCAGCCCTAAGGTTCCTATTTATAGAATTCTTCAACTAGGCTTTTTGGTCATTTTTCTACCTACTTGCCTCTATAAAGATCTGATTTGTGACTCTTCTGCTGCTTGGGAGTTTGGAAGCATGTCATGTGATGTTTTGGAACTTGAAATGGTGACTCTCAACCTACTTGTGAGCTAGTTGATCAAATTAGTAGCTTAATTAGGTTTAAATCTTCACTAATCTTGATTAGGGTTTTGTTTCTAATGATTAGGAATGTTAAGTAATGTTAATTAGTACCTAATTGAAGTTTTCTAACCATGATTAGTTGTTAACATAAGCTAGTTAGGTTTAGATTAGCTAATTTGGGTTTAATTTATAAACTAGGTTTAGGGTTTTCTTAATTAGGGTTAGGGTTTGTTAACCTAGGTTTACTAACCTAAATTTCTCACTAATCCTAACAAGCACGACAAAGCGTTTTGTCAGTGTAAGCACGTCAAAGCAACTTTTCAAAATAATTCTACCGAAAAGTCCGATTATGGAAAAAAAATATTTAAGCACGAGGTGTCAAGCACGACGTTTTTCGGATAAAAATTTATGTGGTCAATTTTGTCAAACCAAGTATATAATAACACGTAACACATAGAGAAATTTTATTTATATAACGGGATTTATACATACGAGTCTTATTACGGTTTTGGGTTTTTACATTCAGCTCCATTAATAAGAATTTCGTCCTCAAAATTACAGTACATGTTAAGTTAAAAGTTGAGGATAATTCTCTCGCATTTTATCTTCAAGCTCCCATGTAGCTTCTTCAACGTTCTGGTTTCTCCATATTACTTTAACCGATGCTATCACTTTATTACGGAGGACTTGCTCTTTACGGTTAACGATCTACACAGGTTCTTCTACATAAGAAAGATCTTCTTCGATTTGGATAGGTTTATAATTTATAACGTGTTTTTAATCAGGTTTGTATGGTCATAAAACAGACACATGAAACACATTATGAATATGATTTAACTCAGGTGGTAGTGCTATTTCATAAGCAACTTCACCAATTCTTCTCAAAATTTCAAAAGGTCCAATGAACCTCGGACTTAGTTTTCCTTTCTTGCCAAAACGTATCTTGCCCTTCCAAGGAGATACTTTCAAGAATACATGGCTTCCTACGCTAAAATTTCATTGTTGACGATGTGGATCAGCGTATTTTCTTTGTCGATCTTGAGATGATTGCAATCGTTGACGTATGATTCTGATAGTTTCAGTGGTTTGTTGAATTATTTCAGGTCCCAACATTTGTCTTTCCCCGACTTCATCCCAACACATAGGCGTTCTACATTTTCTTCCATATAAGGCTTCATAGGGTGGCATACCTATGCTAGCATGATAACTATTGTTGTAGGCAAATTCGACTAATGGTAACTGATCTTCCCAACTTCCTTTGAAGTCTATGACACATGTTCTCAACATATCCTCTAATGTTTGTATGGTTCTCTCACTATGTCCATCAGTTTGAGGATGATAGGCTGTACTTAGTCTTAACTGTGTTCCTAAATTTTTCTGAAGACTCTTCCAAAAATTTGAAGTAAAACGTGGATCTCGGTCTGATACTATGGAAACCGGTACTCCATGCCTAGAGATAATTTCATGAATATATAATTTGGCAAGGTGATCCAGGTTATGTGTAATTTTAATAGGTAAAAAGTGAGCGGATTTAGTTAAATGGTAAACTATTACCCAAATGGAATTATGGCCTTTTTGTGTAGTTAGAAGGCCCACTACAAAGTCCATGGTTATATGTTCCCACTTCCACTCAAGAATTGGTAAGGGTTGAAGTAAACCACTTGGCTTCTGATGTTCTGCCTTAACCCTTTGACACGTGAGACATTTACTTACCCATTCAGCTATTTCCCTTTTCATATTCGACCACCAAAAGTGTCGACTTAAATCTTTGAACATTTTAGTACTGCCAGGATGTATGGAAAATTTAGAATTATGTGCCTCGTTCAAAATTTCATCTTTTAAAGCTTGATCTAATGGAATCCATATTCTATTTTAATATCTTATTATTCCATCCGTATCTTTTCGAAATTTATTATACTTATCATGTGTGTAATTAGATTTAAACTTCTGACACTCTTCATCCTTCTCCTGTATCTTTTTAATTTTATCGAGCAGAGATGAAACTCCTAAAATATATAATTTTTGGGTAGAGGTAGTTGGACATTCCACCTCAATTTTTAACTGTTCAAAATCTTGTATTAACCTATCATTGGTGGTTAACACATTCAATTTTTCCTAATTCTTTCTACTTAATGCATCAGCTACAACATTAGCTTTACCGGGATGATATAAGATTTCACAGTCAAAATCCTTTATCAGTTCTAACCATCGCCTCTGTCTTAAATTTAATTCACGTTGTGTAAAAATATATTTCAAACATTTATGATCTGTATATATTTCACACTTTTCCCCGTACAAGTAATGTCTCCAAATTTTTAGAGCAAAAACTACTACGGCTAACTCTAAATCATGAGTAGGATATCTCTTCTCATAATCTTTGAGTTGTCATGATGCATAAGCTATCACTTTCCCATGTTGCATCAACACACACCCTAATCCTCTATGTGATGCGTCACTATATACTACAAGGCCTCCTGTATCATCTGGTAATGATAACACTGGAGCCATGCTCAGTCGCTTCTTCAACTCTTGGAAGCTTTCCTCACATTTATCTGTCCAGACGTATTTCACCATCTTTCGAGTTAAATTGGTTAATGGGGTTGCTATTTTTGAAAAATCTTTTATAAACCGTCGGTAATAACCCACTAAACCGAGAAAACTTCGTACTTATGTTGGAGTTGTTAGTTGTTCCCAGTTTATAACCGTTTCGATCTTAGTTGGATCTACAGATATTCCATCTTTGTCAATTACATGACCTAAAAATTGAACTCTCTTCAACCAGAATTCACACTTGGAAAACTTTGCATAAAGTTGTTCCTTTCGTAATTTCTCCAAAACGACTCTCAAGTGTTCAGCATGCTCTTCTCGTGTTCTCGAGTATACCAGGATATCATCGATAAACACTACAACAAATTTGTCCAAGCATGGTTTAAACACTCAATTCATTAAATCCATAAATGTTGCCGGTGCATTTGTTAATCCAAAAGACATTACAAGAAATTCATAATGTCCATAGCGTGTCCTAAACGCTGTTTTTGGCACATCCTCCTTTCTTACCTTTAATTGATGATAACCTGTTCTAAGGTCAATTTTTGAAAAATGTTCGGCCCCTTTTAATTGGTCAAACAAATCATCAATCCTTGGCAAAGGATATTTATTCTTAATAGTTAGCTTATTTAGCTCCCTATAATCTATACAAAGTCTCATAGTTCCATCCTTCTTCTTTACAAACAATCTTTGGTGCTCCCTGGGTGAAACACTAGGTTGTATGTACTTTTTATCTAAGAGTTCTGTAATTGAATAAGTAACTCTTTTCGATTCTATAGGTGCCATTCATGACGGTGCCTTTTAAAGCTGGTGCCGCTCCCAGTGCAAGATCAATGATAAACTCAATCTCCCTATCTCGGAGGTAAAGGGTAAATCATCCGAAATACATCAGAAATTCCTTAACTATAGGTATTTGATCTAGTTTTACTCTTCCTGACGAGTATCAACTATATAGGCCAAATATCCTAAACAACCCTTTTTAAGTAATCTTTATGCCTGAACTATAGTCAACCATCGAGATTGCTTAGGTGAACAACTACCGTTGAACACTACCTTTGACTTTGAAGCAGTCAAAAGATTAATACGTTTTTGATGATAATTAATCATCGTGTTATGATTAACTAACAAATCCATTCCTAGAATTACATCAAATTCTCCCAACTGAATTGGTATCAAATCTACCTTAAAATTATGTCCTTTTATTACCACACTATAGTTTTTGTATATGGTCTTAACCGGAATTCTTTCATTATTAGCAATTTCTACACAAAATGGTTTGTCTAAATTTTCACAAGGCATATTCAAGTTTGTAGAGAAATTTCAAAACACGAATAAACAGGTAGCACCAGAATCGAATAACACATATGCATTTAAAGTGTTGATAGGGATGATACCTGTCACCACGTCCTGTGAAGCAACAACATCCCTCACCGACATATTAAATGTTCTCGCGGTAGGTCGATTCTGAACCCCAACTGCAGCTACTGTCGATTGATTATTCTCTGGTATTCTAACCCCTTTTCCTCTTTGGTTTACGGGATAGTTCTTAGAAAAATGGTCCATTGAACCACAATTAAAACATTTATTTTTCTTTGTAAGAGGACACTGTGAAAGATAATGTCCTGACTGTCCACAATTAAAGCATTTGTTAAGAAGACACTCTCCTCTATGTTTCTTACTACACTTAGGACAAGGTTTAATATTATTATTACTAAAATTGTTATTAGTATTTCCTATCTTTTTCCCTGAGTTGTTAGAAAAAGAATTATTCCATTTACGCTTGTTATTAAACCTACCTGAACTAGGTTCTGTCTTACTTTTCCCTTTCTCACTCTGAGTCTTTTTGTCCTGATGAAATTTAGCGAGATTTTCATTCTCACTTTCAGTTATAGTGGCCTTCTCTAGTATTTTAGAGAAAGTTTTGATTTGAAGCATTGATAATTTACTTCGAATTTGAGGTTTTAAATCTTCTTGGTACCTATGAGTCTTTCTAAGTTTAGTGGTTACTTGATGAGGAGCAAACCTGGATAGTTTATTAAACTTAGTCGTATCTTCGGGTTACTGAGAAGATCTCCTTGTTTTAAGTCCAAATTTTATTTCCATTCGGTCTTTCGTGGATTGGGAAAAATAGTTTTCAAAGAACAATTCTTTAAATCTATCCCAAGGAACAATTTTCGCTTTTACTCCGACCTTTGGTTGATTCCCACCAATAATTAGCTTCACCTTTCAAGAAGAAAGTTGCAAAAAGTTATCTTGGTTATTACTAACATTGGTTACTAGGAAGAATTTTTCTATCTCAGAAATCCAAATTTGTGCATCTATTGTGTTCTAATGTACCTTTAAATTTAGGTAGTCCAACTAATTTAAAGTCTTTAAAGGATGTATTTTGGTTTACAGGTCTGTTTATTACTCCTAACATCATATCTACTAACTGTTGAGTAGGATTATCCTCATTATTCATTTCTCTTTGGGGTCTTCTATTTGGTGGCATGATTCTATAAAACAACAACAAAGATTCATATAAGATTCTTAGATAACCAAAACATATTGTTTATTTATAACTCACAGTCTTACAACAACTTTAAACATACTAGTATCTTACAGGGTACAACTTTCATTACAAACTTTGAATGCTTCTTTATTATGCTAATATAAAGCATCCAACCACCTATATTACTCTCTAGAATTCATTGATATCATCAAGGAATCTCGGATCATGTGACAAACCACGATCGATCGATGAGATAAGCGCTTTTCTTCCTCTCTTTGGATATCGAAGTTACACAACACCGCAAATCATTAAAAGTATCTCGAACTCCCGAGAGATGTTTTAAGAAACCTTAATCGAATTTCCTCCCGCTCCCTATGTGCATGGTGCGTTGTACTTTCAATCGATGACTATGACTCCTTTCATCCATTAGCATACACTCAAATTAAATCGCCCTAAACTTCATCTTATTGTTCTCACATTCATTTATTCGTAGTAGTGATGCCATTGCCTCATCATGCTCATCTATTCTCATTAATTGTCCAAATTAATCGGATCTTCTTCTTCTTCAAAGATCAAGCGCTTGTTGATCATGAAGCAATTCTTCTTCTTCTGCATCACTAGCTATAAAAGACTCTATTTGCAGTGGATTGATCACTTTTTCTTCAGCATTGGAGTTAGCCATCTATAAAAGAAAACTCCATAAATACTGGTATAAAGGTTTACACCACATAATAATTTTTAATGTCATATTTTATATGTCTTTTTTAAAAATTTTACGGTCTCGAAGACTATATACTAAGAAAACTCTTCCTTATATCTATAAATTTAATGACTTTGATACTAAATTGTAACACCCCATACCTATACTCCGTGGTATCCGAGTATGGTGTTTACAGAGAATTAACATAATGCATTTAAATCTATACACCCATGCTATCTCGATTAAAATATTACATTAGATAGAGGACTATCGATATAATTCCCATAGATTCAAGATTCACAAGATCCCATAATAGATGGTAATTCCCAAGAGAAATATTACTGTGTTTGGATACCCTCACTTGAATATATGAACTGTATCTGTGACTAGAGTCTATCTATCTGAAATTCAGAGTATTAGTAATAACATAAACAGTCCATATTACTAATACCCTCACCCAAATGTATAGTCTATGTCATTCGAATATATACTATCGTATCGATAGTAACCATCTATCTGAAATTCAAAGTATTAATAACAACATGAACAGTCCATGCTATTAACACCCTCACTCAGATAAATAGTTCCCAAGTATCTCAACTAGAATAGAAGATATCTTACTTTACATCTATATATGTAAGAAAACACGGTTGCGGAAATAAAAGATGTTATATATATCATCATATTATGATTCGATTAAAAAATTCTCATAACGAGTTCTTATTTCAAGGTATTCATACAGACAAGAATATAATCTAATATATATAGGGATGCTTCCCTTTATCTACTCCAGATGTTCCAAAATTACCATCTAAAACTGCAAAGGGAATAATTTGCAAGGGTGACCTATGACATGCTCAGCAAGTTGTAGATTTATAACAATATAGGATTTGAAGAATTATAACAATTCAAATTTTCAACTGATAGTTGTTACCATTTCTGGATTTCTAATTCCAACTAGTTCTGGAATTTTTATCATTTTTGTCAGTCACAAAGACTTAGAAATTTTATTCAGATGTGAGATAGGGGATCAACCTATTCAACATCCTAGGAGTATGCATATCACCTACAGTGCTCAAATACACTTATAATTTACTGTCAATATATTCATTGACTACACTTCGCTCCCTTACGGGATACTCAACTTCAGTATAAGATTGTCTTACCAAAACAATTTGGCTTGACACAACAGTTTATGCTCAATAAACAATATCATATGAATAAATAATTCATTCTTAGTCAATACGGAACTATAGCAATAACTTTTCAATAATAGGTAATTCAATGTAGGTGTATTATATCAACAAAGATATCAAGATAGAATCTTGTTCAAATGAATAAAATGAGGTTGATAAATTTTATAAGTAATAAATTAGGTATAGGAGACTTGCCTGAGCATAGATCAGCCAAGCTATGCTATTCGAAGGCTAATAAGTACCTATGACGCTTATAAATATAAATCTAACACGTTAGTATTGATAACAATCTTTGAAATAAAACATCTATTTAATATTAGGGTTAGATTTGACTTTTAATACCTTTGATAAATGAACTAAATTTTATTTATAAAATTTGGTTATATTTTAAATAATTTAATTATCCTTATAATATATTTTAGAAGGTTTAAAGTATTTTTAAAATATTTATTTATCCTTTAAATGATTTTTAAATCATTTATCTCTATTTATAAGTAATTTATATTTACTAAAATTTTATAAAAACATTATTTAATATTATTAAATAATTTATAATCATTTATTATGATTTTTATTTCAATAATAATATTTTTACATAATTATTTAGTATTTAAAAGTAATTATTCTAATTACTTTATTAATAAGTTAATTATAAATAATATCTAAATAAAATAAAATAATTATTACATTTTTGTAGAAATATCAGAAATAATTTATAATAATTTTTAAAACTATTTTTATATTTATTTATTAATTATTTCTAATTTTTTATAATTTATTTTTAAAGAAAATAATTTATGTCCGTCGCTAAAGCTCTACAGTGACAGAAAGTGTCGTTGTAGGTGTTCTTGAGTTTCGGCGTAGTTGGTCAGCGGTCGAAATGACTAGTTTGACCATCAAACAACTCGTTGCTGGTAATGATTTTTGGTTAGATCAAGTATTGGTGTTGTAGTACTCATACAATAGTACAAGCTCAAGCAATAATCAGGCTTTAATCTATATCTAACAAGAAATTATAAAGGTTCAAAGGGTTTTGGGTTTCTAGGTAACCCAGAACAGTGGTCATGGTCGGTCAAGGGTTTTGTGGCTTGAATAACTTTGATTCTGTGTATTAGATGTATGTTGTGTTTGTTGTAACATGTAATCTATATGTCAGTGTACATATATATAACATTAACATGAACAAAACTTAAATCTAAGGTCTCTATTTATGTTGGTCAAAGTACAGCTACCAATTGTTCTTCGTGTTCTTCAGTTTCTGGAAAGAAACCCAAAAACTTGGTCATGCTCGGTCAACTACTTTTGACCAATAATTTCGGTAATCCTATGAGTTATTTATTCGATTGAAGATCATAGATATGTAGTATGTATAACAGGGTACCAGTATATAACAAAAACGTAAACAATTAACAATCAGAAGACGATTAAAAAGGTCGGTCAAACTAGCTGGTTTAACTGTTCTTGAGCTTTCTGGGCAACCCAGAAAACCAACTTTCGTGAACGGTCAACCCACTTTGACTGCTTATATCCTGGAATCTATGGTTCATATGAACCTGTTTTCTTTTCTAGATTAAAGACCTACTTACAGGCTACAATTACCAATTAATTAACAGACTAAATAATAAACACACATGAATCGGAAAGCCCTGACATTCGGCTGTCAGACCATTTTTTTTCAAAATTTCCAGATTTCATAAAATGATTAATTAAGGCATCTAGATGTTATGAAAACGTGTTCTACAACTCTAGCATACTTTCTAACATCCTAATACAATATTCTAAACATCCAAACAACAAATCTAACATAAGATCAAAGAGAAATTTATGAACTAGGGTTTGCACCTTAGCTTGAGCAATTCTTGATTCTATCTTCTGATCTTGTTGTTGTTAACACCCAGGCTTTATATTGTAGGTTTATAAGTGTATCTAGGCTTTGAGAATTCGTGAGTTTGCTCAGCCCTAAGGTTCCTATTTATAGAATTCTTTAACTTGGCTTTTTGGTCATTTTTCCACCTATTTGCCTCTATAAAGATCTGATTTGTGACTCTTCTGCTACTTGGGAGTTTGGAAGGATGTCATGTGATGTTTTGGAACTTGAAATGGTGACTCTCAACCTACTTGTGAGCTAGTTGATCAAATTAGTAGCTTAATTAGGTTTAAATCTTCATTAATCTTTATTAGGGTTTTGTTTCTAATGATTAGGAATGTTAAGTAATGTTAATTAGTACCTAATAGAAGTTTACTAACCATGATTAGGTGTTAACATAAGCTAGTTAGGTTTAGATTGGCTAATTAGGGTTTAATTTATAAACTAAGTTTAGGGTTTTGCTAATTAGGATTAGGGTTTGTTAACCTAGATTTATTAACCTAAATTTCTCACTAATCCTAACAAGCACGACAAAGCGTTTTGTAAGTGTAAGCACGTCAAAGCAACTTGTCAAAATAATTCTACCGAAAAGTCCGATTATGGAAAAAAAAAAATTAAGCACGAGGTGTCAAGCACTACATTTTTCGGATAAAAATTTATTTGGTCAATTTTGTCAAACTAAGTATATAATAACACGTAACACATAGAGAAATTTTATTTATATAATGGGATTTATACATACAAGTCTTATTAGGGTTTTGGGTTTTTTCACAGTCGTTGCTCAGGGTTATCTCTGATATTGGGCTTGTAAGAACCCGAATTTTTAGAAATTATTAAAATAAGAATTTTGTAAATTAAATTCTTAAGCCGTGAGATGGATTCGAACAAGAATATATAATTGTGTTATGAGGTATGTAATATTGTGCTACATAGGGTAATATGTGCAATGTGATGTTGTGTTTAATAAATATATATCATTATTATAAATTTGTTATACATTGTAGAGATGAATTAGTAAGAAGATGGATAAGATTTATCTATTGACATTAAATAATTTATAGAATTATTTTTATCATAGTGAGTTGGTGACATTAAATCTCTTTGATGGATAATCACCATTTTCTTGAATATATATACTAGCAAACTAGTATGATGTAATATGAGTTTTAGTTAGTTCTTAAGCTATCCATGGATAGATTGAGATAGTAAATCATAAATTAGTTAATTATGAGAATTAACTAACAAGTAGAAATATTGGTTAATTTATATTAAAGTGGAAGTTATATTATGTAATAATATAATTTGAAGGGGTTTAAGAATCACTTAAGTAAATAGTGAATATGTGATTATAGTGGGTGCTTTATATTTGAGTTTTGTGATTTCATAATTGGTTAAACTATTAAGGAAAAATAGAGTTTTATAACTCGAAGTTTGATAATTAAATTATTAAAGAAAATAGTAATCTATGATGGGAAATCAAAGAAGAAGTTGATTTTAGATGAGTTGTCATTTATGAGGTATATATAAAGTGATTAGGAGCATAGATGTTATTTTTGCTAATGCAGAATTGGTCTGCCTCTGAACTTGGTATGGCGCAGTTGCGCCATTTCCAAGCCTATGACCAGCGCAGCTACGCTGGTCTGTAGAAAATTATGAGAAAGTTTATGGAATTTAAAATTCATGAAGTGGATACTAAGGACTCATAGGGATAATAAAATCTTAAATGATGATTAAGTTGTCCATGAATGAATTTGAATAAAAATTAAATAATTAACCCGGAATAAATATGGTTAAATAAGCGATATTATAGAATATTATATTAGTGGAGTACATAATAATTATGAAGGAAATTGTTATTTGGATAAAGATGTTATGAGTATCAAATCATAGTATATACTCATCTAAGGTAATTAAGTATTAAGGTAAGGTGTGACACCTAAGCTTTATATTAAATGAATATTAAAAATAATGTGGAATTGGGGAAAAGCCAAACGTGGCCTAGACCCTTAATATTTTATTGTAGAGATAATGAGCTTGAGTTATATAACTCCAGTAAATGAGAATTGTGAAATGCCTTGTGTTGCATAATTAATTTCTTAATTGGAATAATTAAGAGATGATTTAATAACATATTGGACCTATGGTTATACTAAGCCCAATGAAAATAATGGGACACGTCTAATGTGTTAGGAATTATGGACTAAGTAGTTAGGATGGCCAGAATTTATAATTAAGTCAAAGTATAAATGTAATTATCCATGACCCAAGTTAAATTATGTTAGTAGCCCAATAGATATTAATTAGTAGAGCCCAATGTGTATAAGTGTTTGTACCTAACCCAATTCAAATATTAATTTGGACAAACCCAATGTACATGGATTATATGAATACATGTGTATATAAGAGAAGTGTACTTATATATATATGGGTATATATTATATGAGTCCGGATCTTAAGCTCACCCGTTATCCAACTCACCCGAGCTCACCCCCCTTTAGCGACGGACCCCGGCGACGTTTCAGTTATACAACTATCATCTATACTTTTAGCGATGGACAATATATAGCGTCGCTAAAAGTATAGACGACGACTATTGTATGATAGAAACCGTCGCCAAGTCGTCGAGTCATGAGAAGTGAGCTTCAGTGAGTTGGATAAGGGGTGAGCTTAAGATCCGGACCGTATATATATAAGTATAGAGATGTATGTGTAAAGGTAACAAATAAGCTAGCATATTATACAAATGATAAAATGAAAGTGCAACAGATGGATACTACCCCCCATGACCAAAACTTTTGTCCCCATTAAAACCAAATGCTGAAAAGTTTGCTTAGTTTTGCAAGATTAGTCCATATGATGCAATTATGAAGAAGTACAAGATTTGGTGGGGAGTTAGTAGCCTTTTTACTAACTAAACTTTTACCAATGGTTATTAACTCATCTTTGGTTGTATAAAATACAAGTATTATACATGTATTTGGTACATGTGTTTGGTCTATAAATAAGTTATTATAAGTTTATTTGCAAAGGTTGCTTCCAATTGCTAAGTTCTAGTATAGAGAGAGTTAGAGAGAAATTGAGGGAAGTAGAAGAAACCTAGAGGAACTCTTGTACTTTGGTGGTTCAAGAGGAGTTCAAGAAGGAGAAGCAAAGGTGAAAGCTACTTAAGGTTCTTAGCTAAGAGGAAGAAAGCCTCCAAGAAGTAAGTTCATAATCTAGCTATATTTTTGTCAAAAAATGAACATTTAGTATGAACATGAGTTTTAGATTAATATTTGGGTTAATTAATATTTATGTTAATTGTTGGGTATTTGGTATGTTGTAGTTTTATGAGTTACAAATCCATAGAATCAAAAATAAACTAATTTGGATGAGTATAGATCATGTTATGAAAATTGGAAGGAGTATGGGTTTGCAAAATCGAGAAAGAACAGAGCCTGAGGGGATGTCCTACGACACAGAGGTAAATTGTACCGCCTCTAAGGTTATTTAGGGCGCAATTGCGTCGGACATCGTCGATGTCGGTGCCAATCGCTATGATCTACTGTAGTAAATTAGGCATAACTTTTTCATACGAACTCCAATTGAGGTGATTCAAGATGATCCGGAACGAGGACAAATAGACATACAACTTTTGTTCTTTAAGGTTTGAAATTTGAGGTCATCCCGATGATGGAATATATTATTTTAAGTGATGTAACATGAAAATGCATGATATTAGACATGACATATAAGATTATCATACTCACAATAGAATGCTTTAGCATGACATAATGTGTGTTTTAAAAAGAAACTTGAAGATTTCAAAAACAAACCTTGACAAACATTAAGTCATTTGAGTTCTGACTTTGTAGTGAGCATATGGTGGAGTCATGTGAGCATAAAATGTGATCTTAAGTTACCTTGTATAATATAACTTGGATAGCTTGGATAATATTTGTTTTCAAAGAGAATTTCAAGTTTTGAAAACTAATAATCATAAGCTTGGTATCGCCTACATTTCAACCTTGTAAGTATGTGTAGAAATATGCACTGTTGAATATGACATATGATTGAAGTTGCCTTGCATGATTAGGTTGGTATGATACGGATTTGAAGAAAACAAAACTTAGGACGCTTTTAAAACCAATATTCATGAGCATTGTGTTGTCTAACCTCTGAACTTGTAGTATGGCATGCTAGTACTATTTATGTCTTTAAACATGACCTATAAGTACACTTATCTAGTTTGACAATAGAAGTCATTAAAGCATGTTTTGAAAATAAAGTTTTCAAGTGATAAACTATGCTAGTCATATGTAGATAAGATATATACATATGAGCATGCTACTTAAGGCTTATTAGTACCAATATATGGTTTAAAGGCTTGTAAACATCGAATCTTGTAAAAGAAAGTTGTTAAGCCTTAAAGTGTGAAAACAACTTTGAATAAACACAAGAGGTTCTAAACTTTGACATATGACCTCTTAACGTATATAAATATTATGTGTTAACATTCATCCATGTTAAGAAATGAAGTGTGAAATGAGAACTAAATTTTCAAATCATATCGACAGGGGGACTACGTGCAAATGCTGCGCCCATCCCAAAGCCAAATCATAGCCAGAAGCTGCTACAAGTAGGTAGTGTTGCTAAACTGTTTTAGTAGTCATCTGAACTTTATAGCATATGTGCAATGAATGTCTAAAGCTATAATACTTAACATAGATGATGTTTTAAGTATATGAACAAGTGATTGTTATATGAAACCCAAATGTGTTAAAATTTATTAAGTTTGCAAAATGTAAAGGCGATGTAGATCGCGTATCTATAGACTTTAAATATGTGTCGAACACATAGCGAGTCAAGTGCGTGATAAAAATTTATGAATGTTGATATAAAGCATGTGTAGCTAAGATGTACTATATATATACATAGCTATTCTAAGAGTACGATGAGAAAATGAAGTGTAGATTTTACGAACCTAGTTAGGAAACAATGTAACATTATTATTACATTGAGAATGTATGAATATATGACTGATGGATATGAATCCATGATTATATAACTGTGTAGGAATACACGAAGTGCAGATAAGCGTTAAGCAGTTAAGTCGTAGTTCGTAAACTATGAATCAGGCAAGTCTTTCAGTTCCTATTTGATATATGAATTTGGTAACTGTTAGTTGAGCTATATTATGCTATGCAAATATTGATGTATATATATGAGATGTATATGAGATATGTATGAAATGTGAAAGTTGATCTTTGATGATATGCTTGTGATATAAACCTCTATGCATGTTATGTGAGAAGTAACATGTGTAGTAAATATTAATCGATTATGAATACATGAGCTGAATATGCTATTATATGATATGTGTTGCATGAAAAGCTATTTTATATTGTTGGGTTGTCGAGCTCACCCTTGCAAATAACCACTTTTGTAAAAGTTAAGGACTCACGATAAAGATTTTGTGCTACTTGATTGATAGACTTCAATAGTATCGAAGGAGATTGATTCGTTTATTTAAATATATACTCTTGAACCATGTTTAGGTTCTAGGAGATGTACATGATGAGAGTTTTTACAATGTGTAATACATGTTAAGTTGTACTTATGTGATACATAGAGAAATTGAATCGAGATGTAAAAATTTATCTGAGAATTTAATAGAATAAATCATAACATAATTTGATTCAAGGATATGTAATTGATTCAAGTTAAGATATCAATAAAATATTTTATTTCAAAAGACATTGAAAAAGTTTAAATTATTTTGCATATTTATATAATATTGAATGTGATGTAAAATGGGAATAGTAAATGACCAAGTTGTGTAACTTATAAAAGTTTGGGGTCATTGTGTAGATCCTGGTAATGGAAAGAATTTATATTCTAATCTATTTAATAAGTAAAGTTATATTCATTAAGTTATGAATAAGAGATATAAATAGTTGTTGATAGTAGTATCGTGGCTGACTGGATTTGTGATTCGAAGGGACCCGGATTTGGGGGCATCACAGAGAATTGCCGCAAGTCTTTGAATGCCCTGCCCTCTCGTGGATATCATTAGGTTTGGGAACCGAGTGCCTTGGGGCTATCAATGAGTTTGAAGTCGATCGCAGGGTTTGAAACAAGCATTTCTGGGGTTATCTTCGGAACTACAAATGCATGCCTCGGGGTTGTCTTTGAGGTTTGAACTGTATCTCCCGGGGTTGTCTCCGGGATTGGAACTGAAGATCTCGGGGTTGTCTCGGAGATGGAACTGAGGATTCCGGGGCTGTCTCCGGAACTGCATTCCTCGGGGTTGTCTCCAATATTGAAACTGAAACTCCCGGGGTTGTCTTCGGGACTTGAACTGAATATCTCGGGGTTTTCTCCGAGATGGAACTGAGGATTCTGAGGTTGTCTCCGGAACTAGAACTGCATTCATCAAGGTTATCTCCGAGGTTGAAACTGAAGATCCCGGGGTCGTCTCCGAGACTACAACTGTATATCTCGGGGTTATCTTCAAAATTGTGCTGATTTGACTTCCAGGGTTATCTCTGGAAGACGATTTTGCCCTCCTGCAAGGTTAGTAACAGGAATGCAAAATTTCGATTGTCTACATATCCATAACTATAGTATATATATTTATTTAACCATACACCACTTCACATATGTTATCACATATTAAATCATTATATAGCAAAAAGTTTTAAATATCAATAATGTATATACATATAAAATGACTTGAAATTCCTGGTTATTACACAAAAATTGAGGCCGAGGTTCATTGGACCCTTTGAAGTATTTAGGAGAATTGGTGAAGTCGCGTATGTGGTAGCCTTACCTCTGGCCTTAGAACATGTCCATAATGTTTTCCATGTTTCTGTCTTACGACCGTATAAGCCCAATTACAAGCACATTATCGAATATGAACCCCTACAATTTGAGAAAGATTTATCGTATGAAGAAGTTCAAGTTCAGATAGTCGACAGGAAAGAGCAAGTACTCGAAATAAAGTAATACCTTCATTAAGGTAATATGGAGGAATCATAACATTTGAAGAAGCTACATGGGAACTCGAAGAATAAATTATGAAAAATTATCCTCATTTATTTGCTTAATATATGTGTAACGATTCTGGTGATATAATCTTTGTAAGGGGGGGGATGTAACGGGACGAATTAAGTGAATAGTGATTCTTGGGATAAAATCATTTTAAGAGGGAAAGATGTGATGAAACGAGACCTTTCTAATTAATTTTTAATATTTATTGAATTAAATAAATATTTTATTGATTTATTTATTGAGTTAAATAATTATTTGATCGAATTGGGGTAGATTAATTTAATTAAGTGTGTCACATGGATTAAATTAATGTGGAATAATTTTATTGATCAAAGTGAGAATTTAATTAAGATAATTAAATTAAATGAGTTTTCAAATAATTTTAGTGTTGTTCTAATTAATTAGAGATTTAATGATTAGTTATAAATAATAAATGAGAATTTTAATTATTTGATGGGATGATTTAATGGGTAATATTGCCTTTTATTTAATTAGGTTAAATAATATTATTTGATTAATTAAGGTGTGACAAATAAACTATATAATAATAAGTTAATTAAAATAAATTATAAATGGATTAATTTGAAAAAGCCAAACATAGCCTAAGAAACATGGGAGCGATTTAAGGCCCGTTATGCTTTAAACTTGTTGCCCATGATTCACCTGTTATATTATTATACGTATTATATGTTAGTTCATTCTTTCAAGTCTGGAGAGCATAACATAGAGAGAAAAGAGAGAATTTAAAAGAATAGTGAGATTCAAGAAAAAGGAGTTGGAGAATTGAAGAAATTTATTATCGTCTTTGTATTATCTTAACAGAGAGTTAGCAAGAGTAATTTTTAATTCTAGTTTAAATTATGTTTTTAAGTTTCCTCCATGAACGTATATTAAGTTCCTCGCTAATTGAAATTCGTGAATTATTTTGTTAAAAACTTGATGTTAGTTGTTTATTAGCATGTATAGTTCAATTATATACGATCTATATGTGTTTTAAAGTAATTAATCCATGAAATCATGTTCAAATTGGAGTTTTGATGTTACGTGAAAGATAAATATTGAATATGGCCCATAAGTACAAAAATTGATGCCTAAATCGCATTTTAATCGGTGAATTGATAATTGATTATGTTTATATATTTAAAAATGAAAAGAACGAAACTTATATGAATTGATTTAGTTGAAAAACGAGTTCGTAGTGGTCAATTTCGTTAAGAAAGTCAAAATGGAGTTTTTTCACAAAAACATTGAAATTGTGGCTTTAAATTGTGTTGTTTATGTGACTTAAGATGTTAAAAGTATTGTAGGAATATCATTAAATGTTTCTATTAAGTTCAAAACATATGGGTGAAACTGAATTCGTTGTTTGTCTGAATTTTTTCCTGAATTGGCTCGCTCATTTTCTTCTCAAACCGCTAAACGAAATTGGTAACCCATACTCAAGAACAAAAAAAAAATTAAAATATTTATCAAATAAAATGAATATTTTAGTTGAAATATTTATGGAATAAAATAAATATTCGATGGAATTTATTATGGATCAATTTATTCGAGTGTAATAATAATGAGGGAATGAAAATATTCTAATTTAATTAAGTAATTAAGTTAGAAGGGTAATGATTTGTTAAATAAAGTGGAGTTTATATTAAATAATTAAGTGAAATTGTGACTAATGGACCATATAATAAGAGAATTAGACAAATAAATTAGAAAAGGTCTTGTTACCTTATAACTGCTATGTTTTGTAACTGGTTAAACCACGTTAAAAAAATGATGTCCATGAGATGATATGATGTTGTTTAAACTTAAGATTGGAGATTTCAGTCCTGCATATGTGAATGATGGTAATGAACAAAATTTAAACCAAGTTAACAAGTTGTATTAAAAGAGGGAACTAAACCTATAAGGTTAGTATTAATGTAATTAATGAATGTCGTGAATACATATGGTATGTGTAGGACTTGCGGTGAACGTGAGTAGTAATCGTTTAGCCTACGCATGAGGCAAGTTTCAAATCCTATTCTTAAATTGAACAAGTTCTTAAATCTTATTATTATTGAGCAAACTTCGTATTCTTATTTCGAATTGTTTAAAGCTTAATTATTCAAGTTTATGATTCCAAATTAAATGTTTTAATTCTTTTGAAGTATTACTTCTATTGTACAAAGTTCATTCAATTGTATAGAATTGAGATCCAATCTTTTCAGTCAATTATATAGAGTTGAGATTCAATCTTTGATTTGATTATTGATTTCAATATTGCATTGAAATAGTGAATAGATAGTGAATCCTTATTGATTCAACTAATCCTTAGTTGATGATTATTGAACTCTAAATTACCCTTGAAGCTAAATCAAACCAAACTTCCTTTGGTGCGAACTCTAACATCAAAGCTGAGATTAACAACCCTGTTATGGGGGATTATATTACGCGATAACGTTAAGATGTTGTGCACATACATGGTACTAAGGGCTGATCCCCCTAAGTACGAGAAACAAGGTCTATACAGTCTTACGACTGTTAAAGGCTTAAAGTAGAAATACTTAATAACCTAAAACATAGTTTATGGTTTTGTGACCCTCAGATGTACTTTTGATTCCTGTTCTAATCTTGATTCAAAATCCGAGCTTTCTTTTGTTAAGTATCCATTGATTATCCGCATGTTATTATTATTAGGTTTAAATATATTTTACTACCCTAAACTATTAGCCATATTCCACTTCGGTGATTCACCTTTCAATTTTATCAATTAGATGATTGAACTATTAATTTTTTCCACTATTTTCCAAATTCACTTGACACGTCATAAATTGATGACGTGTTTTCCTGAGTGGGGACATAGAAAGTTGATGTGTATTTAAATAATAGTATTTATATCATTTTATTAATTTAAATTATTTGGGTAAGGTCAAATTTGGCAAAGTCTAATTAAAGATAATCAAAACAAATCAAAATAAAATAAAAACAAAACACATCTCAGATCCATTAAAACAAAACAAGCCTGAGGAACATGAAAACAAAACTATCTGAGACAAATCTCAGAGTTCTCCACCTCCATGAAAACCAAGCCCCTCCATCGATGCCCCGTCGTCGAATCCTCTGGCGACCACGACGATGATTCCACCTACAAGCACCGCAACTATTCTGTCGATGCCTCCATCTCCGACGAGAAAATCGCTGAGGAACATGATGTAGAGGAAGCACCCATCTCACTTCATCTCAGATCCTTCAAATCTAAGCCCAGATCTAATTCCAACAAGAACAAAACTACTTACCCAGAAATCATCCTGCTTTCTTCTTCCGATTGGATGCTCCAAGGCTTCACCGACGTGAGGTTTTTTTGAGAAATCAACACATTGGCTTCTTTTTCACCTTTCTCTTTCTCTCTCATCTATATATTTATATCTATATTTGGGTTGATATGAACAAATTGAGGATAATTTTTGGAACATGATTATTAAGGTTCATTGTATTGTTGTCTGTGTGATTTTGTTTTTCTTACACTAATTATATGAAATCAAATATGTAAGACCCCAGTTTTTATAAATAAAGATGAATTTTCTATAAATATTATTTTTGAATATTATGGAATAATTTGATATAATGTTATAGTTCAGGTAATATTTATAAATTTTGCAAAAGTATACAAGTGGTTATATTATATTCGATTGGTGGGGAATATTCGGTTTAGCAGGGAATATTCGTACAACTACTCAATCATTGGTGGACCCTACAATGTAATTATTATCGGATTGAGAAAAAGACAAAAATATTTTATTGAAATAACGGCGGAAGTTTTACTGGTTGA
This sequence comes from Panax quinquefolius, assembly GCA_020205615.1. Taxonomy (NCBI): domain Eukaryota; kingdom Viridiplantae; phylum Streptophyta; class Magnoliopsida; order Apiales; family Araliaceae; genus Panax; species Panax quinquefolius. The sequence goes on along the minus strand of CM035174.1, from coordinate 34,017,510 downwards.
TCTTTGTTGAACTACTTTCGGTAGTAAAAGTACGAGAATACGTGTGGTTGCATAAGTAGCATTACCGGTATTGATTATTGATGCTTATGTGAGAAGTCACTTAGTTTGATTCCATTATTGTCGATTAATAATATGAATTATTATAGCGATAATGACGTTTTGTTTTATTCGTATTATTAACGTAATAAAACAAAAACATCTTTATATAAAATGAATACTTTATTAAAGTTATTTTATAAATAAAATATATTATATTTTATTATGCATAGTGTTTTGCATAGTGTTTTTGCATAGTGTTTGCATAGTAAAATGTTTTTATATAAATAGAATATATTATATTTTATTTAAAAGATTTTCTTTAAACATGGACCGTCGATTAAAGTAAATCAATCGGACCGTTCATGGATTAGTTACTATGCATTCCATTTTCCTATAAATAGAAGCTCATTCCTTCATTATTTTCTTACTTAATTCATTGAAACTCTAGAGAGAAAATTATGAGAGAAGCTATAGAGAGAAAGTTATAGAAAGAAGAAGAGTATTACGCTACTTCATTACTTCTATATTCGGTTCTTTTACGGTGAAGGGTGTTATTCTTTCTTCTTGAAGAGAACTTCATTATTCCATTCACTATTATTACATTGGAATAACTTTTGTAAAAGTGGCATACCCTATACATAACTTTGTATACATGGCATACCCTATACTTGGTGAAATCCTTATGTTATTCCATTGCTTATTTATTCATTGGAATAACTTTGATATCTGCTGGTTTACCCTATACTTGGTGACATTCTTTTTTATTATTCATTTGGAACATCCATGCTCATGTGTTTTACAGGACTGGTTCCGCTTTTTATTGATACATTGGAACATCACATGCGTGTTTTACACGGGACTGGTTAAAATCTTTATCATTACGTTGGAATATCCTATCGTGTGTTTTACACCGGATGGTTCCATCTTTATTATTCTGTTGGAACATCGCTTGGTGTGAATTTCACGACACGGTTCCGTTATTATTATTCTGTTGGAATAACTTTGTCTACATGCGAAATACCGCATGCATGGTGATTTCTTTTGTTATTCCATTCTTTATTATACCCCATTGGTTAAAACTTTGACTTCTATACTCCATGAAATTAGTAGAATATCCTTGATATTTGCGTTTCATCCGATATCTTTTCACGAAATATTCTTCCCGATCATTCTTGAATTTTACTCTACAAAGCGAAGATCATGTTGACAATTTGGACGTTAATAATTCTGGATAAAATAATTCTTGAACTTGTTTTATTGAATTCTTATATCATTGTCATCATCCTCATGTTTATATTTTTTTAAAGTCAAGTCATACGTGGCTTTGTAGAGCATGGATGGACTTGGTATGATTATGACCGAGGATTATTAAAGCGTAATCATGGACCGTAATGTTACAAATGATGTGGTAAAAATCCTCGGTGGTAGTAGTGCATTGATGGACGATTGTTGGCATGATCATGACCATTAATGAATACACAACTATTCTTGGCCCAGTATGCAGGAATAATTGTGATCGTGATACTTAAGAATATCCTTGGTAGTAGTGTAGGGGTGATTCGATGATGTGGATTATTTATTAAAAGTCGAGTCTCTCACTATAATGATGATGATGAAAACCTTTTAAAATCATAAAAGATAGTAGATTTTATTTTCTACTTGACTCTTTTAATGGATTGCATATTCACCTATGATTAAACCTGGTTGTCTATTGTATTTTATCGGTTTAACATTGTTGAAGACTATTGATAATTTATTTTGCATTATCTTAGTCATAATATTTCTTCTTGGGCTAGTTGAGCTCACCCTTTCTTTCCTTTGTTCTCTTCTTGAAATGAGAATATAAATTTGGGACGAGAGTGGGAAAGCAGTGATGGGTCTGAAGATAGCATTAGTAGTCCTCACTATTACGTGAAATAGTGTGATAATAATTGTAATGAGGACTTTTTGTTTGAGTTTGTATAATATCTAGTAGACGATATTTGTATTTAAACTCACAGTTTATGTCGTATTGTACACGACAGTTATGTTAATAAGTTGTATTTAAATTCTGTATCATGTAAGTGGCGACCCAAGATGGGTGATGTATACCTAATTTTGGGGGCGTCACAGTTGGTATCAAAGCTAAGGGATATGATCCCTGGCTAAGATGTGAGAAAAGTACTAGGAGGGAGAGGCGGGGAATACCTTCGCTAGTATGACCTACCTAAGTTTTTTGTGCTATTTTATTGGTCGATTCGAATATAAAGGTAATTGTTAAATGTCAATTAATCTTTTGTTTTGTGGCGAGATCGAAAATGACATCCGAGAATGTTGAGAATAGCAATGGAGCACAGGCGATCGTTGATTCACCACATATCAATAATCAGGATAATGTGCATCAGGAAGGCGACAATCCTCATGCAAACAACAACACTGACCAAATGATGAATGATCAAATGTTCAGAGGCTTTATGCAATTTATGCAACAATGAAAGAGAGCGACTCTGTCCAAAACGTAGGTGGAAACACGGAAAACTCTCAAGGCGATCACCGCTAAACAATTCAAGGAGCTGGGACCTTGGGAGTTTAAGGGAGAGCCAAAACCACTTGGCGGAAGCATGGATAAAGCAGATTACCAAGATATTTGATGTCTTGGGATGCTCAGAGAGCAAAAGGTTCCCTTCACGCTTTATGTTGCGCGAGAGGCGGATTACTGGTGGGAATCCAGAAAGCGTACTCAACTTCTTTGTCTTGAAGATATCTTGGGAGAAGTTCCAGGTTGTTCAACGACAAATACTTTCACGAAAGTATTCGCCACATGAAGGAGGTGGAGTTTATCAAGTTGGAACAAAACAATATGACCGAGTGTCGCAATACGAGGCAAAATTTGCGGAGTTATCACGGTTTCGGCCCCACTTGGTGGATAATGAAGAGAGAATGGCGCGAATGTTTTTAAGAGGTTTAAGTCGGAGATACGTCAACATCTTATTTCTCATAAACCGTGTTTGTATTGAGGATGTTGTAAATAGGGCTCGATTAGTGGAGCGCGATAACGAGTCAACTAACTAAAAAGAGAGCAAAGCAAGAAAGTTATAATACCGGTGAGAGTAGTCATCAAGCGGTGACAACAAGCGTGGAGGGAATCATGAGGCGGATATGGTAACCACCGGTGGTAATCGGGGCCAAAACAATAAGAATGGACATTTCAAGAAAGCGGAGATTCAACAATGATGGAAAAGACGTCAAGACCAAAGACCCGTTGTTAAGGAAGGAGAAAGACCACCTATCATATGCTTCAAATGCGAGAAGAGGGACACATCGGTCCGAATCGTGCCATCTTAGTCAAAGCATGTTATAATTGTGGAAGAGAAGGTCACTTAGCTCGATTTTTTGTCGTTCATCAAGACAAATTCAACTAGGATGGAGGCACCAAAGGTAGTCCCCGGAAAAGTCAAAACCCGGTGGTCTGGGAGAAGCGTTTGTTGTGACCTCCCAGAGAGCAAGGAACCGAATGAGGTCATCACGGGTAAGCTTATCATAAACTCTAATGAAGTCTACACTTTATTTGATACCGGTTCTACCCATTCTTTTATTTCTCCTACTTGCGCTCATCGATTAAATTTGACTCCGGAGAAATTAGACTTTGACTTATCTGTGGAAACTCCGTTGGGAGAAACCTTCATTACATCCTCTGTTTATAAGTCTTGTTTGGTTCAAATCGGTACCCTCACATTACCTGTCGATCTTATTTCATTAAAAATACTTGCATTTGACGTGATTCTAGGATTGATTGGTTAACTACTTATCATGTAAAATTGATTGTTTTCGTAAGGTTGTTAGCTTTCATATTCCTAATCAACCTATTATGCTAATTCAAACGACCAAACCATTAAAATCAATCACGGTCATCTCAAGCCATAAAGCTATTCGTTTATTGAAAAATGGATGTCAAGCTTTCTTAGCTCATGTCACGATTTAAACAAAATACGTCGGTTTTGAGCGATATTTCTATTGTTAATAAATTTCTCGACGTATTCCACGAAGAACTTCGCCTACCCCCCAGGCGTGAAATTGAATTTTGTATCGACCTTGAAACTGGTACAAAACCTATTTCCAAAGCCCCATATCGAATGGCTCCTATTGAACTTCGTGGAGTTAAAGACCCAAGCTGCAGGAATTGTTAGACATTGGCTTTATTCGACCTAGTACTTCTCCTTGGTGTGCTCTGTTCTATTCGTGAAGAAGAAAGATGGGAGTATGCGACTTTGTATTGATTATCGGGAGTTGAATCATGTCACCATCAAAAATAGGTATCCATTGCCACGTATTGATGACCTGTTTGACCCGATTCAAGGAGCCAAATTCTTTTCAAAGATTGATCTTCGTTAGGATATCACCAATTGAAGATTAGAGCCACGACATTCCAAAGACGGCTTTCGGAACTCGATGCAGGCATTATGAATTCCTAGTCATGTCCTTTGGATTGACTAATGCTCCCCGCCGCCTTCATGGATATGATGAACCGAGTATTCAAGGAATATTTAGATCACTTTGTGGTCATCTTTATTGATGACATCCTTATTTATTCAAAAGCCGTGAAGATCATGAGCAACACTTGAGGTCGACACTCCAAAAGCCGTGAATATAAGCTTTATGCCAAGTTGAAAAATGCGAGTTACGGCTTGAAGAAGTAGCATTCCTTGGGCACGTGGTATCAAGTCATGGAATATCTGTTGACCCGCAAAGATTGAAGCTATTCAAAGTAGAACAACCTAAATCGATGAATGGAAAGCACGTAGCTTTCTCGGTTTAATTTGGTTATTATCGGAGATTCGTGGAAGGATTTTCTCGAATCGCTACTCCATCGACTCGGTGACTGACGAAAAGATACAAAGTTCGGTTGGAGGCGAAGAATGTGAGAAGAGTTTTCAAGAACTCAAGAAGAGACTTATTTCAAAGACTGTTCGACAATACCATTTTGGCTCGGAGGATTTGTCATCTCTGATGATGCTTGAGCAAAAGGGTTGGGATGTGTTCTTATGCAACATGGAAAAGTTATAGCTTTATGCCTCGCGACAACTCAAAGAATATGAGAGGAATTATCCTACTCATGATCCGGAGTTAGCGGTGTTATCTTTGCACTTAAAATTTGGAGGCATTACTTGTATGGGAGAAAGTGGAGATCTTTACGGATCATAAAAGCCTCAAATATTTCTTCACTCAAAAGGAACTCAACATGCGACAACGACGTTGGCTTGAGCTGTTGAAAGATTATGATCATACCATCCAATACCATCCTCGAAAAGTTTAACGTGGTAGGCGATGCATTGAGTAGAAGATCATATGCAGATACGAGTGCGTTATTGTCAACACAAAGGCCCATTTTGTGTGACTTGCAAAGGATGGAGATAGAGTTAAAGACTCTGGGGACGTATGTGATGATAGCAAATATCTGAGTAGAACCGACTTTAATCGATAAAGTTAAAGTTGCTCAAGCTCTGGACTGGAGCCGATGCGTATGAAAAAGAAAGTGCAAGAGGGTGCTATCTGGGAAGCAAGAATCGATGAAGAAGGAATACTTGAGTCAACTCCGGACTTTGTGTTCCTAACGACCACGATTTAAAGTATAATATCATGATGGAGGCGCACAACACACCATTTGCAATCCATCACAGGAGTACCAAAATGTATCATGATATTAAATAAATACATTTTGGTGGAGCAATATGAAAGAGGAGATGTTATTTGTTTATCTCAAGGTGTCTAACTTGTTAACGAGTTAAAGCGGAGCATCAAGTACCAAAAGGTCCATTGCAACCACTTGAAATTCCGGAATGGAAGTGGGAGCACATTACCATGGATTTTCGTTCGGTCTTCCTAAGGTTTCTCAAGGCATTGATGCGATTTGGGTCATTGTTGATAGATTGACCAAGTGCGCTCATTTCTTACCGATCGAGAAACTTATACACTTGAACGTCTTGCTCGTATGTACATAAACGAGAGATTGTAAGATCGCATGGTATCTTGCGGTATCCATAGTTTCGATCGAGACCCAAGATTCACTTCAAGATTTTGGGTTAGTTTGCAAAAAGCTATGGGCACGGACTTACGATTTAGCTTTTAAGATATCATCCTCGATCGGACGGACGGACACGGTCGGAGGACTATTCAAACTCTTGAAGATCTATTAAGACTACGTGTTCTTGATTTCAAGGGAGTTGGGACAAGTTTTTACCATTGGTGGAGTTTTCCTACAACAACAGTTATCAAGCAAGTATTGGCATGGCTCCATTCAAAGCGTTGTATGGAAGAAAGTGTCGTTCTCCAGTATGCTGGGATGAGGTGGGTGAAGCAACGTTGTTGGGAATAGGAGTTGATGCGTATGACTACGGAAAAGATTCAAACGATCCAAACAACGTATAAAAACCTCACAAAATCGACAAAAGAGTTATGCTGATCTTCATCGAAAGGACGTGGAATTCAATATAGGAGATCATGTGTTGTTAAAAGTTGCTCCATGGAAAGGAGTTACAAGATTTGGAAAGAGAGGGAAACTTAATCCTCGATTCATCGGTCCATTTTTAATCCTCGATCGAGTAGGGCGTGGCCTATAGACTCGCTTTACCGCCAAATATGTCTCGTGTTCATAACGTTTTTCACATATCCATGTTACGTAAATATGTGAAAGACCCGAACCATATTATTGAGTTAGAACCGGACGAAATAGCGGAAGATTTGACGTATGAAGAGGTTCCTGTTCAAATTTTGGATAAGAAGGAACATATTCTACGCTCCAAGGTTATACCTCAAGTCAAAGTTTTGTGGAGGAACCACGATGTTGAGGAAATGACTTGGGAGTTAGAATCTGAAATGAAATCAAGGTATCCTTACCTCTTCGACATACCAGGTTCGTACCCTAATTTCGAGGGCGAAATTTCATAAGAAGGGGAGGTTGTAAGACCCCAGTTTTTATAAATAAAGATGAATTTTCTATAAATATTATTTTTGAATATTATGGAATAATTTGATATAATGTTATAGTTGTGGGTAATATTTATAAATTTTGCAAAGTATGCAAGTGGTTATATTATATTCGATTGGTGGGAATATTCGGTTTAGCGGTGGAATATTCGCATAACAATGGCTCACTCATTGGTGGACCCCACAATGTAAATTATTGTCGGATTGAGAAAAGACAAAAATATTTTATTGAAATAACGGCGGAAGTTTTACTGGTTGATCTTGTTGAACTACTCGGTAGTAAAAAAGTATGCGAATACGTGTGGTTGCATAAGTAACACGCGGTATTGATTATTGATGCTTATGTGAGAAGTCACTTGGTTTGATTCCATTATTATCGATTAATAATATGAATTATTATAAGCGATAATGACGTTTTGTTTTATTCAGTATTATTAACGTAATAAAACAAAAACATCTTTTATATAAATGAGAATACTTTATTAAAGTTATTTTATAAATAAAATATATTATATTTTATTATGCATAGTGTTTTGCATAGTGTTTTTGCATAGTGTTTGCATAGTAAAATGTTTTTATATAAATAGAATATATTATATTTTATTTAAAAGATTTTTCTTTAAACATGGACCGTCCGATTAAAGTAAATCAATCTGGACCGTTCATGGATTAATTCTTATGCATTCCATTTTCCTATAAATAGAAGCTCATTCCTTCATTATTTTCTTACAATTCATTGAAACTCTAGAGAGAAAATTATAGAGAGAAGCTATAGAGAAAGTTATAGAAAGAAGAAAGATTCGCTACTTCATTACTTCTATATTCAGGTTCTTTTACGGTAAGGGTGTTATTCTTTCTTCTTGAAGAGAACTTACATTATTCCATTCACTATTATTCTCATTGGAATAACCTCGTAAAAGTGGCATACCCTATACATAACTTGTATGTCGCTTGAGATACCCTATACTTGGTGAAATCCTTATGTTATTCCATTGCTTATTTATTACATTGGAATAACTTTGATACGTGATTTACCTATACTTGGTGACATTCTTTTATTATTACATTGGAACATCACATAGGTGTGTTTTACACGGACTGGTTCCGTTTTTATTATTCTGTTGGAACATCACATGCGTGTGTTTTACACAGGACTGGTTCCGTCTTTATCATTCATTGGAATATCCTATCTCATGTGTTTTACACCGGATCCGGTTCCATCTTTATTATTCATTGGAACATCACCGCTTGTGTGAATTTCACGACTCGGTTCCGTTATTATTATTATTCTGTTGAATAACTTTGTCTGCAAGCACCGCATGCATGGTGATTTCTTTTGTTATTCCATTCTTTATTATACCCGGTTGGTTAAAACTTTGACTTCTATACTCCATGAAATTAGTAGAATATCCTTGATATTTGCGTTTCATCCAGTATCTTTTCACGGAAATATTCTTCTGATCATTCTTGAATTTTACTCTACAAAGCAGTATCATGTTGACAATTTGGACGTTAATAATTCATGGATAAAATAATTCTTGAACTTGTTTTATTGAATTCTTATATCATTGTCATCATCCTCATGTTTATATTTTTTTTAAAGTCATACATGGCATTTGTAGAGCATGGATGGACTTGGTATGATTATGACCGAGGATTATTAGCGTAATCATGGCCGTAATGTTACAAATGATGTGGTAAAAATCCTCGATTGGTAGTAGTGCATTGATGGACGATTGTTGGCATGATCATGACCATTAATGAATACACAACTATTCTTGGCCCAGTAGTGCGGGAATAATTGTGATCGTGATACTTAAGAATATCCTCGTCAGAAAAGTGCGGGGTGATTCGATGATGTGGATTATTTATTAAAGGCGAGTCTCGGCTATAATGATGATGAAAAACCTTTTAAAATCATAAAAGATAGTAGATTTTATTTTCTACTTGACTCTTTTAATGGATTGCATATTCAATTATGATTAACCGGTTTATCTATTGTATTTTATCGGTTTAACATTGTTGAAGACTATTGATAATTTATTTTGCATTATCTTAGTCATAATATTTCTTCTTGGGCTAGTTGAGCTCACCCTTTCTTTCACTTTATTCTCTTGAAATGAGAATATATTTGGGACGAGTCTGGGAAGCGAGTGATGGTCCGAAGATAGCATTAGTAGTCCTCACTATTCGTGAAATAGTGTGATAATAATTGTAATGAGGACTTTTTGTTTGAGTTTGTATAATATCTAGTAGACGATATTTGTATTTAAACTCACAGTTTATGTCGTATTGTACACGACAGTTATGTTAATAAGTTGTATTTAAATTCTGTATCATGTAAGTGGCGACCCAAGATGGGTGATGTATACCTAATTTTGGGGGCGTCACAAAATATGCATACAAATGATTTATCATAATATACTTCAGATTCCTTTTGTTCATCAGTTTTATTATGAGTTGTTTATTATCTTGTGATTTGATTCTTCAGTTCATTGGTGTTTGGTTCTTAATCGGATGTTGTCGTATTGTTCATTGGTGTTTATGTCCCAGTTCAGTTTTTAAATGTTCTGGTGATCTGATTTTGGGTTGGATCTGATGTAGTTTGTGGCTACTTTTGATCCGATTTTTTTGTTGGATATGTTTATATTATGTGACGCCCCCAAAATAGGTATACATCACCCATTCTAAGTCGCCAAATACATGGTACAGAAACAACTACAACTTCATTAATACAATTATCGTGCAAAATACGACAACACATAAACTATGAGTTTAAATACAAATATTGTCTTCTAGAAAATATCCACACTCAAATAAGTCCTCATTACAATTATTGATACACTATTTTACAAAATAGTGAGGACTACTAAAACAACTGTCTTGAACCATTACTCCTGAGAAGAAAAATGGAACAAAAAGGAAAAGGGTGAGCTCAACTAGCCCAGTAAAGAATATTATGACTAAGATAATGTACAACAAATTATCCTTAGTCTTCAACAGGGAAAAATCTGATAGAATACAATAGACAACAAGTTTTAGATCAACAAGCTGCAGTGAAACAACAATTCATTAAAAGAGTTAAGTAGAGAATGAAATCTACTATCATCTATGAATTTAAAAGTCCATCATCGATATTTTATCCTGTAACATCAATCAATATACATCATAAATCAAATAGTCATCTTTGCACTACAAAGGCCAAAGATATTCATCTTTTGGTCATGTTCATCTCAACACTGTTCATCATTAGACGGCCAAAGATATTCATCGGTTGGTCATGTTCATCTAAACACCTGTTTATCTTTGCACTACGGGCCAAAGATATTCATCAGAAAATCATTCATCTTTGCACTACGGACAAAAGATATTCAGTTATATCATCATTTAGGACTGAGGATGATGAAAAATATTTTAAAGAAAACGAATCCAGTGAAACAAAAGAATAAATATTAAGGATTCGTACTTTACACAATCCAAGTTCAAAAATACTTAATAAGTAATCAGAGTGGAGTAAAATTCAAGAATGAAGACCAAAACATAGATCCAATCCAAGATAGGAACTATAACAGACAATCTTGGACATAGAAAAGAAAATTTAATTTTTCTGTGAATAGTGTCGTATTCGTGAATAGTGTCGTATACGTGAATAGTGCCATATACGTGAATAGTAACTCCGACACCAAAAGATAGAAATTTCACAATAAATATCATCATGCTTTGTGAATGGTACTCGTGAATAGTAACTCGTGAATAGTAACTCATGAATAGTAACTCGTGAATAGTAATTCATGAATAGTAACTCATGAATAGTAATCCCGACATGAAAAAGTTCCAAATTTGATAAAAAAAATTCCGACCAATATGTTGGCATAATGATATTGAAGAAATAATATCATTTTGAATAAAATAACATCCTTACAATCCCTTAAAATCACTTACCATCCTTACTATCCCTTACCTCAAAAAGACAGTTCTTCTGACTGGAATACTGGATATAGTGTTGAAGGGAACTTGCACCGTATAGCAATACTCAAAGTACTAAAATACTCACAAAATACGTTCTATATATATAGAGAGAAGAGAGAAAACTTTAGTTTCTGGTGTGATTTTCAATTCTAACCTAAGCACCCTATTTATAGGAAATTGCTTAGAACACCAAAGTAGAAAATTTAATATAATAATAATATAATTACAAAATTTCAAGCCCACGTTAGACCAACTGAAATCAGCCCATTTTTATCACATGTTTATCCCACTAAATTGCAAAAAATGTTTTTCATTAAAAAATTAAGTAAACTTCAAAAATCAATTATTTGAATTTTGGAACTTCAATAATTCATAATAAATAATACATTATCGGAAAATTCGTATCTCGCTACTTTTTATAGGAAATTCAATTCTCTACAACTTTACGAGAAGAAAGTTTTCCAAATTCCAAGCGAATTAAATCGAGAAATCCATAAAGCAGACGATTTTACAAGCTATAATCAAATTTCAATCAGAAATGGGGTCCACCAACATGTTTAACATGTTTTAAACAACTTTACAACAAAAATACTCTTCTTTCTCATATACTCATATATCCCACATTCATTGTAAAAATATCACCATTATTATATAATATAATAAAATATTATTTTATCAGAAAAGATAAAATATCAATTTTTTAACAATTATCACTTTAAAAATTTTCTCCATCTATATCCACATAAAATAAATATTTTTCTCGTCATATAAAACAATACTTAATTATTCACAAATAATATTACAGAATCACAAAGATCTTTGGTAACGGTAGTTCCGAGGAAAAGAGGGCTTTCCAATAAGAATTTCTCCTTACTAGCACGCAATTAGGTGACCAAACCTATCCTTAGACATAACTTTGTAGACATTACCAATAATGTTATCTAATAATATTATTCAGATAATATGAATTATTGCTTTGATAATGGAAAATACTATGTAGTGACAATTATTGAAACAACAGTAATATAAAAAATCAACGCAGCAATTATTGAATCAATAAAAGAAAATATTGAGCGATAATTCTTTGTAACAATTATGAGTATTGCCTTCTTACGTAAGAATCAATAAGCGGTGCAATACTGGTGTCTTCTTTGTGCAACAACGCAGTATTCGTGTGTTTTAACCACCGGGTATTCCAACAGTGATACTTGATAACAAATGCTTTGTTATTTATAAACAACTTATACTTGTCATTTTCTTCATCCAATCGCTTTCGGTTATGGGCCCATTAAAAGGTCGCTAGGTCATCACGAATATTCCCCGACGGTAAAGAATATTCCACGACCAAACGAATATTCTCCAAACAACAATGAGTATTTTATAACCACTTGCTTATTTAAGAATATTTACAAGCATTTCACCCATAACTAACTACATTAATCAAATCAACCCTTACTATTTCAAAATAATAAATAAAGGAAATTCCATTTTAATTTAAAAAAATTTGGGGTCTTACATATTGTCTTCATGTGTCGATATATTGGGTATTGGGTTCCCATGGCCTTTTTGTTGTGATTCGCCTTGTGGTCTTGAAGAGAATCGGGGGTTCTTGCTTAGGAATTTTTTGATTCGTGCAATATCCCTTGCATTTTTTATGATCCTTTCTTGCAAGAACTATGGTGATTGATCTTGTAAATTATGTTAATTTTAGTTATTAAGTTAATTGTGTAATTATTTTTAATTTATGTATTTTGTTTAATTGGTGTTAATTGTAAAATTTTAGTTTGATTGATTGAGTTTTTTCTTTTGATTAATTAATTAATTAATTGTAAAATATTTGTTATTTTACCTTTTTGTCCTTTGATCTCATTAAATATATATATATATATATATATATATATATATATATATATTTTACACATAAGTACTCATTTAGCCTATTAGGATGTAACACCCCCTTCCCAAAATAGAAAGAGAGGTTACTCATAACACAACAAAACTAAGGAAGATCACAGGGCTCTAAACCACAAAAGAATAATCTCATAATAATTCAATGTCATAAGACAAACCATAATAAATGCCACTTTGGCTCAATCCATAATCTAAAATACTTATTACAACTTTAAATAAATCAATGTATTGAAACCTAATAAAATATATCAAAACTATTGGATTAAAGGAAGCTCTCGTCACACACTTGCCCTTGGTCCCCCGATTACTGTAGGAAGAAAAACACAACATGAGCCAAATGCGACAACGGATATAGAATACAATTAATGAAGCGAAATAACTAACTCAATTTAAATGAAATGAGATGAAATGGCTAAAGCGAAGCGAATAAAACTAACACAGCGAAATAGTAAATTTGAATCAAATGGTGGGTTTTATTTCATACAGGAGCTCGAGAACAAAATAGAATATACCTTGCCACACAGGGGAAGGTCGAATAATGCCACAGAGCAAATCACATAATGCCACATTGAGCAAGTCACACACATTGGACCGCGAATCGATGCATGTAAAATCGGAAGGTGTGTTTGGCACAAACATCACCAATCCTCATAATGAGCGAAGCGAAACTAGGGTCGACCCATACGCCTCCCACAACAAAACACCAAATGGCCAACTCCCCATGAGACACAAAGCGGAGCGCAGTGGGTGATCACACCGCCACGGAAGGTGTCATGCCTCTCGGTGCCGAGAGGACATGCTGTGGTACCCCCACGGTGGTTATAGCTCGGTATACCCTACGGTATATTCTAATAATAATATCATGTCACAACACATGCAACCTGATATTAATACAAAGGGTTCTAATATATACATATTAAGCTGAAATGGATCATCGATCTGATATCTCAAAATTATATTAACATGCACATTTCTACGAATATCAATTAAATTCTATACATTACGCACTAATCTAAAGAGTACACATATGAGTTCCAATATCAACGCCAAGATAAACTATCAAAATAAATTGACAAGGAACAATTATTGGAGGCGATACTAAATTTCAAAAGCGAATAGCGAATGAACAAACTAAAATCAAAAGAATCTCATTTGAAAGAGTGCGGAATCGTACCTAGATTAAGCAAATGTAATACCCCAAAGTATATTCCAAATATACTTCTTAATTTCCCTCGTCAGATCTAATAAAAATAATACAATTATAAGTTACTTATTAATTATAATTTATATTAATATGAAATTAATTCTCAATTATATCAATTTTACAAAACAAACTTAATTAAATTATAATTTATCCTTTAATTATTATTTTTTATATTTTAACAAAATAGTAACCTTAATATATTAATAATTGACAAATCAATTTTCTTATTTTAATATATATACCATGAATTCCCTATATATGTATAGTTAGTGTTCAATATATATATATATATATATATATATATATATATATATATATATATATATATATATATATATATAGTCTAATGTCCTCTCGACAAACTTTATATATATAAACTACCACTCAAATCAATATGTGTCTTTGAAGTTGGCAACATAATAACAATTAATATACATAAAGTACTAAAGCGAAAAAAAACAAATAGCAAACCCGATTGGCCTCCTTTTCGATTAATTCATACATGACTTCTCTCATAATACAATAAGTGGCGGCTTGTTTTTTTTTTTTTCTTTTCCTTCGGATGAAGCACTTAGGTTTTGATTATCTATTAACGTATTTTTATTAACTAATATATTTTCCTAACTCTCTAATTTAATAGATTTTAATATTACCCACATATAACTAAATTCAATAAATTTTAAGGACCAAATTATTCTAAATTAATTTACCCATCTCTTATTAATATTTATAAGCCCCATTAAATCAATTAACTAATTTGACCCAAAATAAATGACAAGGTCCAATTAGTATGTTTTAAAATAAAATAAATTTTTATTATTTAATATTTATTTATTTATTATATTTTTTTCGGGTATTACATCACTACCCTTAAAAAGGATTTAGTCCCCGGAATCAAAAGAATAAACGCATGACTAATTTTCAAAGAGATACGGATATTCGCTCGAATAGACTCCTCCATCTCCCATGTAGCCTCCCGCTCAGAATGATTTCTCCATAAAACTTTAACAAAGCGGAATAGTCTTCCTCTCTCATAATTCGCTCTTGACGATCCAAAATCGCGTCGGCTTGTTCCTCACAAGTAAGATCCTCCGAATCTTATCGAGCGGATATTGCACCACATGCTGACGGATGATAATGATAACTCCTTAACAAACACATGGAACACATTATGCACGTGAGCTAGGCTGCGGAGGCAAAGCTAACCGAATCGCAACTTCACTGACCCTTTCCAAAATCTCAAATGGCCAGATATAGCGTGGACTAAGCTTTCCTTTTAACCCAAATCGATGAATGCCTTCCAAGGAGAAACTTTTAGAAACACGTGCTCACCGGGTTCAAATTCTAAAGTCCTCTATGCTATGCTTATCGGCATAGCACGCCTGCCGTGATCGAGCCGACTTCAATTTCTCTTTAGCCACCGCTACCTTCTCCGTAGTGATTTGGACTAACTTCGGGCCCTTCATGGCCCTTCATGACCTCATCCCAACAAGTTGGTGCCGGCATTTCCTACCATACAATGCCTCAAGCGGAGCCATTCCAATACTTGCGTGCTAGTTGTTGTTGTAAGAAAACTCAACTAGGCTCAAGTAATCATCCCATTGCCGACCCTCAAGTGTACAAGACCTCAACATATCCTCAATATGCGAATAGTCTCTCGGATTGCCCATCGGTTTGCGGATGGAAAGAAATCTTGAAGTTGGTAAAGTGCCCCAAGCTCGTTGAAACCCTTTCCAAAACCTTGAAGTGAGCCGTGGGTCCCGATGCGAAAAAATAGACACAGGAGTACCATGAAGTCTAACAATCTCTGCTTTGAAAGATATGTGCCAATCTATCCACCGAGTAACCCTCATGGATAGCCAAAAAAGTGTCCGATTTGGTGTGGGTCCACCACTACCCAAATGGCATCATTCTTCACGAAAGTCTTGACAAACCGGTCCACAAAATCCATCGTGATATCCTCCCACTTCCACCTTTGGAATGTCTAATTGTTGCAACAAGCCACTAGCTTCGTTGATGTTCTATCTTCACTTAGCGACAAGTGAGGCACTTCCCAACATACTCGGCTACATCTCGTTTCATCCCATTCCACCAAAAAATTCCTCTTCAAATCCTATACATCTTTGTAGAACACGGATGAATTGAAAATGGCGAACTATGAACCTCGACCAACCTGACCTCTCGAATGATTGGATCCAGATGGTACACCTGACCGTTCACCCAACCAAATCACACCATGGTCATCAATCTGAAACTCGATCGCTTTGCCTCCTCTAGATTCTGCGTCGCCTCCACAACTCCCCATCTTCCTTTTGAGCTTCTTTGACCATGAGATAAGAGAGGGCTCCACTCTCATACGCCAAATGCCCATCTGAACCTCGTACATACAACTCAACTCGATCCGCTCCATATACGAAATAATTTGAGGTTATGTAATAAGAAATTGCTACACTCCACGAACTCTTTTTCGGCTAAGAGCATCTGCAACCACATTTGCCTTCCCGGATGATCTTGAATCCTCGCATCATAATCTTTTAGAAGCTCGACCAGCGCCTCTGCCTCATATTGAGCTCCTTACGAGTGAAAATGTATTTAAGACTTTGTGATCGGTGAAGATATCACAAGTCTCTCCATACAAATAGTGCCTCCAAATCTTTAAAGGCAAAGATCATTTGCTTGACTCCAAATCATGTGTGGGGTAGTTCACCTCATAAGATTTAAGTTTGTCTAGAAGCATAAGCAATCACCTTACCGTGTTGCATCAAAACACACCCCAAGCCCTTCTTAGAAACATCACTATAAATCTGGTACCCTCCTATCCCTGAGCAATGATGCAAGTATAGGAGTTGTCACAAGTCGTTTCTTGATTCCTCGAAACTCTTCTCCGCTCCTCATTCCACACAAACTTAGCAAGCCCTTTCTCATCAAGTGAGTCGATGGCAAGGCGAGCAAGGAAAATCCTTCCACAAACCGCCTATAATACCCTTCCAAACCCAAGAAACTCTAATCTACATCACCGTAGTAGTAGGTCTTGGCCATTTAGTGATAGCCTCGACCTTCGAGGATCCACCTTAATGCCTTGATGAGAAACAACGTGGCCCAAAAAAATGACAACTGCTCCAACCAAAATTCGCATTTAGAGAATTTAGCATACAATTTCTCTTCACGCAAAATCCCTGACAACGTGCGAAGATGCTCCTCATGCTCTTCCTTAGACTTGGAGTAAACCAAAATATCATCAATAAAGACGATGACAAATTGGTCTAAGTACTCTCTGAACACCCGATTCATCAAATCCATAAAACCACCTTGGCCAGGGCGTTAGTCATGCATAGAAAGGCATCACGAAGCTTCGTAATGCCCATATCGAGTACGAAAAAAGCCGTCTTAGGGATATCCTCATCCCCTCTCTCAAGTGATGATAGCGGAGCCTCAAGTCTATCTTGAAAAATATTTACGCCCCACGAAGTTGGTCGAACAAGTCATCAATCCTCGGCAATGGATACCGATTCACGATGGTGATCTTGTTCGACTCTCGATAATCTATCTGTGACCTCATAGACCCATCCTTCTTCTTCACAAACAAAATTTGGAGCACCCAAGGTGAAACACTCGGGCGAATTACACCACGATCTAATAGTTCTGAATTGCTCCTTTAACTCCTGCAACTCAATGGTGCCATCCGATCTGGCGCCTTAGAAATAGGCTCACACAGGGAACAAGCTCAATAGCAAATTCCACTTCCCATTGCGGTGGCAACCACGACAACTCCTCGGGAAACACATCAAAAAAGTCACGGACAATCGGAACATCCTCAATCTGAGACTCACCCTTAGAGGTATCTTTCACAAACGCCTGAAATACCCATCACAACCCTTTGCCACCAACTTTCCGACCTTCAAAGTGAAATTAACTTCACCACTCTACTCGGCTAAGAACCACGATATACAAGTGCGGAGACTTCACATCTCCAAATATAACCTTCTTCGCTGACAATCAATAGTGGCTTGGTGTTTATCCAACGATCCATCCCAAGAATGACATCAAAATCGATGCGTACACGCCGGAAGAAGATTAACGCTACGGATCTTATCCCCAAAACTTATCGGACACCCTTGATCAAATCGAAATAACAGCGAAGTCCCCATCGGGGTAGCAATGAACATCACGAGAATCTAAAAGGCGAGATGGCACGCCCCCAATCTTAGAACACAAAAAAGCAACAACGGAATGAGTAGAACCGTATCAAATAAAATAGAAGCCTCGCGATTACCAACTAAAAGAGTGCGAAGCAATACCGAATGCACTGCTTTGATTATATGTCAAGGCAAATACTCGACCACCACGACAATGACCTACATTACCACCATTATCACCACCACCTCCACCATTTTCGCGTGGACCCGGTACAATCCCTAGCAATATGACCCATCATCCACACAAAAAGCATGCACCGATGAATTACGTAGCCTGCGCCTTCCGGATGATTTGCCCCACAAGTAAGTAGCGGGGAGTTATCGGAATTAGATTGGGTTACCCCCCACCGGTGGTCTGGATAACGACCACGATTTTGCCCTGCGGGACGATTACATCCTGCGGCGATTTTGTCCATACCAAGGTGGTGAAGGCGGCGATTTTGCCCTATTTGAGGCATTTCTTTGATAACCCCATTACGATTACGCCACGCCACTTGCCCTGCTTGGCCACCACGATTCTGTTCAATTTGCCACCTTGACTTCTCCCATGCTTTGAGCTGAAGCTTGACCTGCTTTGGTCATCTCTCATCCCTCTTCGACTCCCCTACGGTTTAGAAGGCCGAAAGTCTGTCGCTCCATCTCAATATTTTGGGCGCATTGGCCCTTCTTTTAGCGACTCGTCTGGAAACTTGTTGTTAATAAGATGTTGGCGATACCTATAATGAATCCGCCACTTGAACTTCTCCACCTGTTCCGCTGCAGTCCTGCTTTGAGGTTTCATAAATCTGCCTTGACTAGTAAACCTCGTCATGAAGTCCGTGATGGACTCATCATCTTCTGTCGAATGGACAGATAGTCCTAACATAGAGCCTCTTTATCGGTAATTTGGGAAATCTGGCGATAGAAGACCTCACAAAACTCGCCCAACTAAGTGTCTCAACATAGCCATCACCCTTTGTCGTTTTCAACGCTTTCCACCACCTCTGTGCATCCCCTTCCGACATAAGCGCAAGCAATACTCTCTGATTATCCAAGGCACCCCAATACATCAAAAATCTTCTCTAGGTGTGCAATCCAATTCTCTGCATCAATTGGAGTTGGAGGTGGCCCGAAGGGCCCTGTGGTTTACTTACGGAACCTTTCCAACCACACGTACATTGGAACCCCCCTGGCGACCATGACCATGCATTCCCCTTCCTCAACGTGGACCATTATTTCCGGGTTCTCACCTCGAGAAATTTACGGTGGCAATTTCTTTGCATTACTGTACCACCACAATGCAACCAAGCGAGGTAAAGCTTTGGTTCTTTGCCTGATTCACCAAGGTAGCAATTGAGCATTAATCGATCATTAGGTTTCTCATTGGGTGACCTTCACCTCTTCCCCTATTGTTACCTCACCTCCCGGTGAACTCTAGTTGATCTTGAGCCATCTAAGAAAGAGATCACGAATATAAACAAAGAAGATTAGAGACAAATTTGAATATAAGCGGATATGATAGTGAGCGAGAAAATCAAGCAGAACAAAAACCTAACCGAAGTCTACCCATAACTTCATGGAATTGACGTAAATAGGTTTTCTACAAGAAAGAACACGGGCTCGATACCAACTCTGTAACACCCCTTCCCAAAATAGAAAGAGAGGTTACTCATAACACAACAAAACTAAGGAAGATCACGGGGCTCTAAACCACAAAAGAATAATCTCATAATAATTCAATGTCATAAGACAAACCATAATAAATGCCACTTTGGCTCGATCCACAATCTAAAATACTTATTACAACTTTAAATAAATCAATGTATTGAAACCTAATAAAATATATCAAAACTATTGGATTAAAGAAGCTCTCGTCACACTTGCCCTTGGTCCCCGATTACTGCTTAGGAAGAAAAACACGGCATGAGCAAATGCCCGATCACGAATATAGAATACAATTAATGAGCAGAAATAACTAACTTTCGATTTAAATGAAATGAGATGAAATGAGCTGAAATGAAGCGAATAAAACTAACACAACGAAATAGTAGGCTGAATCAAATGGCTGGGTTTTATTTCATACCGAGCTCAGAACAAAATAGAATATACCTTGCCACACAGGCAAGTCAAATAATGCCACACAGGCAAATCACATAATGCCACATAGGCAAGTCACACACATTGGACCGCGAATCCAATGCATGTAAAATCGGAAGGCTTGTTTGGCACAAACATCACCAATCTGCATAATGAGCGAGCGAGCGAAACTAGGGTCGACCCATCGCCTCCCACAACAAAACACCAAATGGCCGACTCCCATCGGAGCACAAAGCGGAGACGCAGTGGGTGATCACTGCCAGAACGGAGGTGTCATGCCTCGGTTAAGAGGACATGCTGTGGTACCCCCACGGTGGTTATAGCTCGGTATACCCTACGGTATATTCTAATAATAATATCATGTCACAACACATGCAACACAATATTAATACAAAGGGTTCTAATATATACGTATTAAAGCTGAAATGGATCATCGATCTACAATATCTCAAAAATTATATTAACATGCACATTTCTACGAATATCAATTAAATTCTATACATTACGCACTAATCTAAAGAGTACAAATATGAGTTCCAATATCGACGCCAAGATAAACTATCAAAATAAATTGACAAGGAACAATTATTGGAGGCAATACTAAATTTCAAAACGAATAGCGAATGAACAAACTAAAATCAAAAGAATCTCGCTGAAAGAGTACGGAATACGTACCTAGATTAAGCAAATGTAATACCCCAAAGTATATTCCAAATATACTTCTTAATTTTCCTCCGTCCGATCTAATAAAAATAATACAATTATAAGTTACTTATTAATTATAATTTATATTAATATGAAATTAATTCTCCAATTATATCAATTTTACAAAACAAACTTAATTAAATTATAATTTATCCTTTAATTATTATTTTTTTATATTTTAACAAAACCGTAACCTTAATATATTAATAATTGACAAATCAATTTCTTTGTTTAATATATATACACCATGAATTCCTATATATGTATTACTTGAGTTCGGTATATATATATATATATATATATATATATATATATATATATATATATATATATATATATATAGTCTAATGTCATTCTCGACAAACTTTATATATATAAACTACCACTCAAATCAATATGTGTCTTTGAAGTTGGCAACATAATAACAATTGATATACATAAAGTACTAAAAGCGAAAAAAAACAAATAGCAAACCCGATCGGCCTCCTTTTCGATTAATTCATATACATGACTTCTCTCATAATACAATAAGTGGCGACTTGTTTCTTTTTTTCTTTTCCTTGGATGAAGCACTTAGGTTTTGTTTATCTATTAACGTATTTTTATTAACTAATATATTTTCCTAACTCTCCTAATTTAATAGATTTTAATATTACCCACATATAACTAAATTCAATAAATTTTAAGGCCCAAATTATTCTAAATTAATTTACCCATCTCTTATTAATATTTATAAGCCCAAAAATCAATTAACTAATTTGACCCAAAATAAATGACAAGGTCCAATTAGTATGTTTTAAAATAAAATAAATTTTTATTATTTAATATTTATTTATTTATTATATTTTTTTTTTTCGAGTATTACATAGGATGCCACGTTAGCAATTTCTGACATAGCAGGCCCAATTGAATGAAATCGAAAAAATTTAATAGTTCAGTCATCAAATTGACAAAATTGAAAGGTGGATCACCGAAGTGGAATATGGTCTATAGTTTAGGGTAGTAAATTATATTTAAGCCTTATTATTATTATTGTTAAACTTGTAGGCAATTATTGCTCACTCTTGCATAATAACATTGCAGCTAAGATTGAGAAAGTTGATAAATCATCCACAAGTAAGGGCAAGGGCAAAGGCAAAGCAAGCAAATCATGAAGACTTATTTAGTATTTGAGAATGATTATGTTAAGAGTTATTATGTGATGTTTAAGACTTATTTGTTTATGATGTTTCACATTTGATGTATTAAGGTTAGATAACCTTAGATTTATTTGTTTAAGTTGTTGTAACCCTTTAATGGGAGGATTTTTATTTTAATTTTATTGTTATCTTTACTGTGGGTAGATAGATGTTATTTATTTTGGTGAGTGAACACCAAATCTGTGGGAAACTCGAGTACCTGGATTTGGGGGTGTCACATCGGGTGTTCATTCCACTTGGTGATTCCCTTGAAAATGTATTGGTGATGTTAATGGATCACAAGAAAATTACCGAATTGGCTCCACCTCTGGATCCACGAAGCAAAAGATACAATCTGAGCCAGAGATGTGCTTACCATTTAGGGACTCAAGGAAATGATACACAAGATTGTTGGTCCTTAAAGCATAAAATTCAAAATCTGATCGAAAGTGGCAGTATTGTGGTTTAACGACCTGACCAGCAAAATGTCAACACCAACCTTATGTTGTAGCATGATCGGTGGGAGTAAACATGATCGGATCAGGAAGCGCCGAAATGTATCCAAATCGTAAGTACATACAAAGAATGGATGAATACCCCCAAAGGCACAGAACAAATGTCCTAAAGTGGGAAAACTCGGAGGAGGGTATTGTGATAACCCGAGAATTTAGAAAATTTAGAAAATTTTAATTATTGAGTTAAGGTTCAATATTAGAACCTAGATAGAAAATAAGTGTATGCGTTTGATATTTTTGAGAAGGAATTTTGAGGATTTCAAAATTTCGTGAAGGATTACAGTGAATTATTAGGATTAAGGGTATAAGAGTATATGTTACGTGTATTTAGGTGTATATGTGTATAGTATGTGGTTAAGGGTCAAGGGTTGACCGGATAATCTATATCGGTGACAAACCCTAAGTATATATTATTTTGAACGTCAACGTCAGGTTAGAAAACCCTAGCGAATTCTTTGAGAACCCTAATGCTAAGTATAAAACCTAAGGGTTAAAAGATTATGTGAGTAAGTGAATGTGAATATTATGTGATGGTTTATACTTGTTTATTACATATAAACAAATAAAAGAAACTAGGGTGATCCTAATTATATATTAGGAATGAAAAATTTATTTAACTTAAGGGTTATGATATGAGAGAATATTGGTATTTAAAAATTTATACTAATTTCAAGAGATTTATTTTACATTTCAATTAATTAATTTTATAACCTAATTATAGCAAGTCTAATTGGATTAAGGAAATAAAGTGTGCATTGTGACGCCTCCAAAATAGGTATACAACACCCATTCTGAGTCGTCAAAATACATGGTACAGAACAACTACAACTTTATTAATACAACATAAAAACTGTGAGTTTAAATACAAATATTGTCATCTAGACAATATCCACACTCAAATAAGTCCTCATTACAATTATTGATACATTATTTTATAAAAATGGTGAGGATTACTAAAACGACTTTCTAGAACCTTCATTCCATACCCAGAGCTAGTACTCGCTACATTATCGCCTCCACGAGAAGAAAAATGGAACAAAAGGAAAAGGGTGAGCTCAAACGGCCCAAATAAAGAATATTATGACCAAGATAATATAGAACAAATTATCGTTAGTCTTCAACAGGGAAAAATCTAATAGAATACAATAGACAACAAGTTTTAAATCAATATTAGGGGATTCAGTATTACGGTTTATCCAGTTCAAAAATACTTCATAATAACCAATTGTGAAATAGAATTCAAAATAAAGATCAAAACATGGATACAATCAAAGATAGTAACCATAATAGACAACTTGGACAAAAAGAAGAAAAATCCATTTTTGGTGAATAGTCTCAGTATTCGTGAATAGTCTTAAGTGTGAAAGTAACTCAGACACTAAAAGATAGAAATTCCACAAGAAAAATCATCATGCTTTGTGAATAGTACTCATGAATAGTAACTCATGAATAGTAACTCGTGAATAGTAACTCATGAATAGTAACCCCGACTTGAAAAGTTCCAAATTTGATAAAAAGTTCCAACCAATATTTCGGCATAATGATATTGAAGAAATAATATCACTTACGAAGAAAATAACATCCCTTACCTCAAAAAGATAATATTTCTGGCTGGAATACTTGATATAGTGCTGAAGGAAATTGCACCGTATAACAACACTTAAAGTATCAAAATACTCACAAGAATACGCTCGATAATATAGAGAGAGAAAGAGAGAAAACTAATGAATTCTGATGTGATTTTTAATTCTAACTTAGCCCTCTATTTATAGGAAAATGTTAGCACGCCGAAGCAGACTTGACCTGCTACCTGATGGCTTTACCTGCTACTATTCCACCAACCAAAAATCAGTCATCTTCCCCAACAACCAAAAGTGGGGCCCACCCATTTCTGGAATTTTCCACCAAAATCATTTATAAACCTAATTTTCGAATCAGTCACCTCTTAAAATTCATAACAAATCATTCGTTCATTTTTAACGGTTCAAAATTTGTGAACATATACGCAACTTATATATGTATAACATATCCAAAAATCAAAACGATCCAATGGTCGAAATAAAAATTATAACTCACACAATAGAGCTGTAAGAACACCGACTTGATCTTTTAATACCTCCTATCCGACAAAATACTGATAAAATACCTCAACATTAATTCCTTCATTTATAACCACATAAATAAATCCATTATTTATATCCACATCAAATAAATATTTCCTTATCATATAAATCAATAATTAATTATTCATAAATAATATAACATAATCACAATTATGACAACCAGTAGTTCAAGAAGAAAGAGGGGCTTTCCGATAAAGATTTCTCCTTACTAGCGCGCAATTAGGTGACCAAACCTCTCCTTAGACAGAACTTTCTAGACATTGCCAATAATGTTATCTAATAATATTATTCAGATAATATGAATTATTGCTCCGATAATGAAAAATTGTGTAGTGACAATTATTAAAACAACGATAATATAAAATATCAACGTAGTGATTATTGAATCAATGAAGAAAATATTGAGCGAAGAATTCTTTGTAACAATTATTGAGTAGTGCCTTCTTACGTAAGAATCAATAATTGGTGCAATACCGGTAAGCTACTATGCAACAACGCAGACATTTGATTTTAACCACCGGGTATTCCAACAAGATTATTACTTGAATAACAACTCTGCTAGTTATTTATAAACAACTTATACTTGTCGTTTTCTTCATCCAATCGCTTTCCGTTATGGGGCCCACACAAGGCTGCGTCGTCGTACGAATATTCCCCGACAGTAAGAATATTCCACGACCAAACGAATATTCTCCGATAAAAATGAATATTTTATAACCACTTGCTTATTTAAAATATTTGCGCATTTTACCCATAACTAACCACATTAATCAAATCAACCCTTACTATTTCAAAATAATAAATAGAGGAAATTTAATTTTATTTATAATAAGTTGGGGTCTTACAACCTCCCCTCCTTATGAAATTTTGTTAGAGCAGTCTTAGAAATGAGTCTCCTCTTGAGATCTTGGAAACTCTTCTCGCATTCCTCGCTCCAGCAATTTTGTATCTTTCTGAGTCGGTGAGTTAATGGAGTAGCGATTAGAAAATCCTTCCACAAATCTCAGATAATAACCATTAAGCCCAAAGCTTCGTACTTGATCCGCGGTTGCTCCCAACTTTGTATTGCTTGATCTTAGATATACTCCATGTTTTGACACCACGTGCCCAAGGAATGCTACTTCCTCAAGCGAACTTCGTATTTCTTGACTTGGCATATAGCTTGTTATCCACGAAGCCTTTGTAGTACCGACGAATGGTGCTCATGATCTTCCACGACTTTTGGAATATATGAGGATGTCATCGATAAAAACGACAACGATCAAATATTCCTTGAATACTCGGTTCATCATATCCATGAAAGCCGCGGAGCATTAGTTAGTCGAAAGACATGACTAAAATTCATAATGCCGTCTGGGATTACGGCGGTCTTTGGAATATCCTCGGTTTTAACCTTGTGATGATATCGAGCGAAGATCGATCTTTGAAAAGAATTGTGCTTCTTGATGGTGACATGGTTCGAGATTCGATGGTCGTCTGAGGTTATGCGTACTCCAAATCATCCATAATCTTATACGAATCAAAATACGGGGAGCACCCGAGTGAGATGCAGGTGGAACTCGAAATTCCTTCTTCCTGTCAATGATTCATGGTTGTTGGACCTTAACTCGAAGTTCAATAGGAGCCATTCGATATGGGGTTTTAGATAAAGTTGGCTTGCCAACATCATTGTATGGGTTCCGAGTCTTGATTCTATCTTCATCTACGATTAAAGTTGGTGAGCCAGGAAGTTACTTGACGGAAATCGGGTCCCGGTCATCTTGGCTATCTTCTATCTTCATCTTTGTAAATCACAAAATAGACCTTTGTGTTGTATTCAAATCCATAACATGGGCTAAGAAAGCTTGACATCCTTTTTCAATAAGCGAATAGCTTTATGACTTGATATGGCGTGATTGATTTTAATGGTTTAGTTGGCTTGAATTGAACAACGGGTTGATTAGGAATATGAAAACTATGACCTTTACGAAAATAATCAATTTTGGCATGATGAGTAGTTAACGATCAATCCACAAAATCACGTCAAATGCAAGTATCTTTAAAGAGATAAAATTGACGGTAAGGTGATGGTGCCAACTTGGATCAAACAAGATTTATAAGCGATGGATGTGATGAAAGTTTCTCTAGCAGGTTTCCACAGATAAATCGAAGTCTAATTTCTCCGGTCAAGTTTAAGCGTTGAGCACAAGCGGGAGAAATAAATGAATGGGTAGCAGGTATCTAGTAAGGTATAAACTTATGAATTTATGATTAGCTTACCGTGATCACCTCGTTTGGGTTCCTCGCGTATTGACCCGATCCGCGACAAGCTCTTCCGAGGCAGATTGACTTTGACTTTTTAGGAATGACCTTTTGAGTCACCATCCCATTGGACTTGGTTTATTCTGATCTGCGATATGTCCTTCCTTTCCACAATTATAACATACCTTAAAGCTGTTGTGGGCGGTTTGGTGATATATCCTTCTTTTCGCACTTATAGCATATGGCCGGTGGTCGTTCTCCTCCCTTGGAACCGATTCTTCTTTGGTCTTGGCGTCTTCATTGTCATTGTTGAATCTCCTCTTTTTAAAATCTCCTCCCAGGCTCGCTTCTTCTATTCTCATGGCCATGATTACCACGAGTGGTTACCTCTTGTCAAGTATTTTTCTTTCTCATTTGGTTATCGTTGTTACGATGATTTCTTTGTCCTTAGTATGGTTGTGGTCCCTCGGTTGGCCGTACTCGTTATCTCGCTCTAATAATTGAGCCACATTGACAACATCTAATAGAGAAAATTTATAGAAATGAGATATTAGCGTGTCTG